>OZ023317.1:43603834-43856334 GCA_964007375.1 Ophion obscuratus
AGCACATTGCGCGAGACGCTTCCGTTGTTTTCGTAAAAATGGAAAAATTGGAAAAACGTGCTGTCATCAAATACTTCCATTTGAAAGGTTTTACACCAAAACAAATAAAAGAAGAGATGGATTCAGCACTAGGAGACTCCTCCCCATCATATTCAACTATTAAGCAGTGGGTTTCTGAATTTAAAATGGGTCGTGTGAGCACCTCTGACGAGCCTCGCTCAGGACGGCCCGTTGAAGTCAGAACTTCAGAGATGATTGAAAAAATCCATAAAATAGTGTTGGAAGACCGCAGGTTGAAAGTGCATGAGATAGCTGAGACCTGTAGGATGTCAGCTGAACGTGTGCGAAATATTTTGCACAACCATTTGAACATGGAAAAGCTGTGTGGAAGGTGGGTGCCGCGTTTGCTAACGCTCGACCAAAAACTGCTTCGAAAAACCATTTCTACCGACAATTTGGCGCTGTATAGGCGTAATCCAAACGAATTTTTGCGTCGATTCATAACTGTTGATGAGACATGGGTCCACCACTACACTCCTGAAAATAAAGAACAGTCAAAACAGTGGGTTGGAAAAGGGGAACCAACCCTAAAGAAGGCAAAAACAATTTTATCGGCAAACAAGGTTATGGCTACTGTTTTTTGGGATGCGAGAGGAATTATATACATTGATTACCTTGAAAAGGGTAAGACTATCACTGGTCAATACTACGCAGAGTTATTGCAACGTTTGAAGCACGAGGTGCAAATTAAACGACCTCATTTGGCGAAGAAAAAAGTTTTGTTTCATCACGATAACACACCAGCGCATTCGTCGATTGTTGCCATGTCCAAAATCCACGAATTGAAGTTTGAATTGATGCCGCATCCTCCCTACTCTCCAGACTTAGCCCCCAGCGACTATTACTTGTTTCCTAACCTCAAAAAATGGCTTGGCGGAAAAAGATTTAAGAGCAACGAAGAAGTTATCGAAGCTGTAAATCAGTATTTTGAGGAGCTTGACGAATCTACGTTTAAAACTGGTATAACTAAATTAGAACACCGTTATGAGAAATGTGTCAGTGTTGATGGAGATTACGTTGAAAAATAAAGCAAACAAAAATTTTAAACATCGTTTTTCTTGGTCAGGCCGGAAACTTTTCACCCACCCTCGTACATGACCACCAAAAATTTATAAATGAAAAAAAGTGATCAAAGATCGTTGGGGGGAGGACTTGATGATACTATGACTAAATTTTAATGGTACTTGATTTTAGATAATTTCTAGCTGAGATACGGTGAACACCGCAAATCGTGTTTTTCCAAATGCGTTCTTGGAAAAGCTTTGTCACCGGCTCGTTTGTGGATATTTTCACATACAAATTTCACGGAATATTCTTGAAATGACACTTAACAATGTACAAAAGGTTTCAATAAATGCACTCTATCCATATAGATGAAACAAATTCGTAAAAAAGTGTTTTTTTTTTTCACGCTGAAACCCCTACCCTTTTCTTAAGCGCAACAACTTTAATATCAAAAACTATAATATAAACCTATCAAAAAAATTAATGAAAATAGCCTTTTTCTAGCGTCTAAAGTGAGAAGACCCCTTAACTCCCCTTGCGGCTCTTCCCATCTCATTCACCTCCAATCCCAAATGCCGAAGGACCATTCACATGTACGCTCATCGTCAACTGTCCAATAGTCGAATAAAATAGTCACCGCTCTGTTGCGCCTAGAAACGGTCAATCTCCGATTATAACCGCAGTGAAACCGCGGCCCTTACGATTGAACCAACCCTTACGCACCGTAACTCCCAGCATGACCTGGTGCATCCCAAAGAATCTCGTGGATACCTCACGTCGCAGTGGGTCCAAAGGTCTCGCGAGCCCAGGAAACATCTTTGCCGATCACCTCCTCCCTTCGTTCCCTCCCTCGTGCCCTTTCCCGTAGGGTCCATTATTTTTTTGAGCTTGCAAAGAGAAAATTATACACAGTCCTCTCGCTGTTGAGGAACGCTGAGAGAGTGAGAAAGAGAGGAACATGTAGCGTATGCGAGCGGAACGAGGCAGAATAAAACGAGAAAAAAAACGTCGATGTCTGACCGCGTGCCTCTGGAATAGTGGTGTATGTAGATATTTATGTATACGCCTGCATGTGCACATTCGTCTCGCAGTATGTATGTAGGAGTGAGAGAAGGAGGGTGCAGTTTGATCGTAGCACGGAACAAAATGCCCGGTACCTATACGGTAGAGCACGTGATTACTGGAAGAGCCTCCGTGGCAGCGGACGTAGAGAGGCCCCCGTGTGGGTCGAGGGTCGGACCCGCCTTAACTTACCGGGCAGAGTAGGCCCCGACGAGTAATTGCGAACTCGGTGCATCTCTTCGCTGGGAAATTGTGCAGTATAGAGGAGGCTCGTCTTTTCATATCTCTCTCTCTCTCTCTCTCTCTCCCTCCCTCCCTCCCTCTCTCTCTCTCCCTCCCTCCCTCCCTCTCTCTCCCTCCCTCCCTTCCTCTCTCTCTCTCTCTCTCTCTCTCTCTCTCTCTCTCTCTCTCTCTCTCTCTCTCTCTCTCTCTCTCTCTCTCTCTCTCTCTCTCTCTTTTTCATCGACCCTCCTCGTAGGTTCCGCTCGTTCGTATACTCGAAAAAAAGCCACAACGGATAAAGAGACTGGCAAATCTTTGGCTGTTAACTTTCGCGATAGAGTTAACAATCGCGAGGGGGAATCAAGCGGCGGAGACGTACGAGTATATATAAAAGTCGATTAGATTCGGGACTCGAGACGATCTTTATCGACAATCGCCGAGGGAAGCATATCCTTCCCTTTCTCTCTCTCTCTGTCCTCTCTCTTTCCCTCCGCTTCTCGATCGATTATAATATCCCGCAATTACACGCATCCAAGATATCCGAGTGTACTACCGACGCAGATCGTATCGCTTTGCCCGCTTGTGAAAGGAGGCCTTGTTTATAAACCGATAACGTAATTGAAACGATCAATGTGTATATCGATCCGATCGGTCGAGTATGTGCATTACGATCGCGAAGTGCCTTTAATACAGAACGGGATAGATCGGCACGGGATACATTTACGAGAAAGCGCGCGGGGTGCGCACGCGATTGCCTTCTCCTTGAGCCCGCGATATATGTGTCACGCAATATATTGGTGTGAGGCTATTTTTTTTAATTCAAGAAAAATTAACCCAAATAAGGAGAAGGAAAATCGTGCGAAAGTTTATGAGAAGTGGGAGTCGAGTCGTTTACGGACGAATATCAAAAATTAATACTTTCCTGTGCACTGCCAACTGCACCGGTTTGCCCTCTGTGTACATATGGGGAGATGACGGTGTGAAGGGATAATACTCTACGAGACGGGCCATGAATCTAACTGCCTAAAATTTCGGCATATGAGACCACCGGCTGGCAATGGGTTAGGTCCACTATACGTTAGGTGTACTATTTTTGCGGATTATAAAAGTTTGCGGCAGGGGAGACCTGGGAGGGTTGGCACAGAGGTAAGTTGGCACAGCGTCAATGGCTCGGTGATGTGATTGTTAGCGAGCTGGTTACAATGTCATTTTTCATTGCTACGACGTGCGTCATTTGTCAGTTCGCTCCGGTGCTCTTGCAAGTTCAATTGAGTCACATCGACAGCCCAGCCAAACAAATTGGCAAAAGTAAGTATTTGTCATATTTTTCATTAAGCTTAGCTACCTTGTTTATATATTTGATGGTATGTGATATGCATTGTTTGGAAGCTTACTAACTTAGCATTCGATTTGTCATATTGAATTTGTTGTTTTGCAATACTCTTTAACAACAGTGAGTTCCGAATCAAGTGGCATCGCATTTTTTACACCTAGGAGGGTTGGAGGGTTGCATTTGTTTTATTTCAGATGTTGAATAAAGTACGAAATAGAGGCATGGCGAGCCGAGAAATATATGAACTCGCCGCTGGAGAGGTTACTCTACGGGACGTAAGATCGAGCACAAAGAGAACGTGGAAAGTGAAGACGAGAAAGAGTATGTTTGCGTGTTTTGTATGGAATCGTATTCAAACAGCAGGCCAAATGAAAAGTGGGTGCAATGCCTGAAGTGCAAGGCATGGTTGCACGAAGCCTGTACTGGTGGAGAACTTTCATATGTATGTAACAATTGTTTGTCAGAATACAGAGTGATTTGCTTTCGTGCCATAATGTTTCTCCTTAAATTTATTTTTTGCTTTGCTATATTTTACTAGTTGATTCCGTGAGATTCGTGAGTTTATATTCGTTTCAGTCAGGACTTATAAAAATTTGTCAGACTCAATGACAAAGTGAGACTTGGATTAATGTCGAGGTTAAGTTAAAAAAATTTTAATAACGTTTTCTCATAACAATGTTTTTGACATCATTTATACCCATATTGTGTACCAATTCCCAGGCGTTTCAACTCACCTCGATAGCTGTTTCAACTTACCTCGTTATGAGGAGGGTTGAAACAAAACAATTTATTGTACTGAAATGGTTTTTTTACAGGTTACATAATTCCTGGAGTCATTTCTACTCGAACATCGATTAGTCGACTAAAAAAATTACAAAACAACTTTACATTTACCCGAATCTCTCGTTTCGATTGCGAGATATGGGGTAAAATCTGAAAATTGTTTCAACCCTCCTAGTTTCCCCTACAAACGATGATAGGTCCATAGAGTCCCGCTGAAACGCCATGAATGACGTTTGTGCGACCCTTTAATGCAGTATTCTAGTCCAAAGGTCAACATTTCAGTCGTTATTTCCGGCTTGATAAGAAAAAAAAAACATTTTTTTTAGTATCCGTTGTTTTGCAATCTTTTTATTGATGTTTCGAGAACTTACAAAAAAATTGTTGTGCGTCAAAACTCAAAATTGAAAATGTTATGATGACCTCTAGATGTGGTCGTGAAACGAAAGGGTCGAGGCAGTTGCCATGATTCCAAAACTTCCATTAATCTGAAACAAAAATAAAACGAACTTTCTTGATTACTAAGAATGTCATTATGGCAGGTACCAAAGAGGAAACAAAATTAAATTGCTACCGACTGGAAAAAGTTAATTTTTCGCCCTATTTTTTCAATGTTGAAATTTAAAACAAAATAGAAGTAATAATAATTTTGCAATTCCCGAGGTAGGGACGGTAGAGCGATATATAGGTACGGAAGGTCCATCCCAATCTTGAAGTCAGTCGGTTGAATAGAACCCAAAGTTTTATGTCAACTAGTTTGAAAAGAAGTAGTTTTGAGAAAAACGCTTTGAAAGTTCTGAGTACAATATGAAACAACCGCAATTATCTAAGCGGTGTAATAGCATGTTATCCTCACGTTATAATAATCGGACATTCCTACCTCGTAAAGTGTGCCTGCCTCGACTTCGACATGATGATTTTCTAAAGCTCGTTATTTTCTACGAGCAGTTCCAGCTTCCTTGGACGTTCGGAGCTCAAACAGGTCGAGCCTTTCCTGGTCTCGGTTGTTGGCGTAAATATTGGGAATTTTAACATTTTCCTTAGAGGACATGTTCTTGAGAGTCTATAACATGGGTGGCCAACTCGCGGCCTGCCGGGGGTCGTGGTATGGCCCGTGGAACTGGGTTAAATGAACATAAATCTTAACTTTTATTGTACAGGTCACCAAAAGAACATTACATCATGAGGCGTTCGTATCATGTAACATTACTATGGGAATGTGGAAAATATTATTTCTGAAATTTGGCCCGCATGCTGAAAAGGTTGGCCACCCATGGTCTACACTTACTTTAAGAAAAAGCATAAAAATTGATTTCTTCCAATTCCTAGACTGGAATGTTGTCGTCATCTGTTTTAATTATGTGTACAACGGCAAGTTTCGTTCCAAATGTGTCACATTTACGGAACGTTATGCTCAATTATTTCCTGGTGAAGAGATTGGAAGTGGCAACGCATCGATTGCTAGAGGAAGTGTATGCCGAACATGCTCAATCGAGTACAATGTGCAAAGGGCGGTTTCGCCGCTTCCAAAGTGGTGATGTGTCTATGGACAACAAGGATCGCGGAAAACCACCCAAAAGCGGAGTGTCTCGTGTTAAGAGCTGTTGAAACCTTCAGAAACCACCGCTTGGTATCGCTATCAACTGCAATTGATGCGCTTGAAGTGAGCTCTGCCGGAGAAGAGGCCAGACTGGGATAATCACTATGCCAAGTTGACTTTGCAGTACGACAACGCCAGGCCACGTACTGCTCAACCGGTTAAGAAGTACTTAGAGAAGTGAATTAGAAAATACCACTCCACCCGCCATATTGCCTAGACATCGCTCTCTCCGATTTCCATTTGTGGCGGTGGATGCAGTCAGCGCTTACGGCTTAGCACTTCACATCGTAGGAAGGAGTCAAAAAATGACTCGATGACTGGATTGCCTTTAAAGAACCCGAATTCATTTAGCGTGAAATCCGATTATTGGGTGAATGATCGGCCAAGGTTGTCCATCCCGATGAACAACTCTGCATAAACTAGATCGTCGATTTGCTACTGACCCACTATCGTCCCTTTCACTAACAAATGAGCGATTTCACATACGTCCACCCCCTTTTTAGACTTTCAATTGCATTCTTCGTCACGGACAAGTGCATTTTGGAAGAGGGACCTTGAAAGTCCACCCGACAGATGGGAGAGAATTGTAGAAAATGAAGGTGAGTATATTTCAGATTGCAAAAGAATGATCTTCATTCTAATTTTGGAAAATTAAAGTATTTTAAAAAACGCATTATTTATGGAATGCCTTAATATTGGGATTTTGAATAAGATCTCGCTGTTTTTTTCGTGAAAATTATTGCTTAATTATGAAAAATCATTTCTAATGGTTTCAAGCGTTTCGAAACTGTTGTGTGATCAACTCCAAACGATTCTGCAAGTTCAGCTAGCGTCTGAAATGAGTCTTCACGAAGCAATGCCTCCAGTTCAATACATCAAAATCATTATATTTGAATCGTATAAACCAATCTCTTAGGTGGGGGTCAAAATGTGGAATGACCAAATATAGACCGACAAACGATTCGAAACGACAGAATTATGAACTCTCAAAATAACAAAGGTTGAATTATTCGAAATTGTATCCTTTGACCGATGACGAAATCGAATAACTATTGCACCAAAGGATTATTTATTCGAGAGCTCATTAATTCGAGAACATGTATTCAGATAGTCTGCCGTTTGAGTCATACAAATACAGATTCGAACAATCTACAACATTCATATCTCCGAAATAGAAAAAAGTGAGTATCTAATATTCGCAATACCGTCTATAGCAAAAAGCCATATATCGAGACTGCAAACTTCGAATGTGTAGATCTTAGAAACGCGAATGATCGATGGTCCGAAATGGCGAATACCTAAATGGCGAACATGGCATGGCTGCCTGACCTGACTGACCACTAACGCCATCTGCCATCTTCATTCTGAAGTGCAAGTAGTATTGCTCGATCCCAAGTTTTTGCTATCTGGACCGTTCGCCATTTTGACCCATCGCTATTTTAACCGATCGACTTTTTGGTCCTTCGCTTTAATGAATTCGAAATTGTAAACTGACGGGATCTTTACAATTCGACGATTTGACGTCTCGAATTGTTTGGTGTATATATACCAGCAAATCGATATTGTATCTCCCATTATTTTGTTAAATCTGATGATCGTTTTCGCTATAAATCAACTTTGAGATTTTTGCATTCACAATTTCGATTAACTATTGTACAGAGTATCATAAGATTAATCTATCTACACTACCGTCCAAAAGTTTGGAAACACTCGTCCCGGTTCCGAGCCACACAAGAAGTTTCATTGCTCTTTTAAAAATGACGATATCTTAATTTACCAAGCGACGTTTCAAAAGGGACATATTTAGCTTCATTTACCTATTTTCAAAAAAAAAATTAGGATTTTTTTAACCCGGTATACACTGTGAAAGATGGTCGTTTTTTGGGGGGTTTAAATTTTAGCGCACGACTCGCGAAAAAAAAAATTTAACCGTTTTGCCAAAAAAAAAACTTAAAGCGGGGAGTACAAGCTTCAATTTCGTTTTTTTAAAAAGTTTCGTAAGATTTTTTTTCGCATAAATATTCAACTTTTTGCAAAAAAACGACCATATTTATTAAATGTAACCTAACTCTGAAACTACTGGGTAGGTTACTACGTCGGTCGTAAAACTACTAAGAGGGTAAAAAGTTACATACAATCATTTTGGATTTAGCAAAAAATGCACAATAAAAAAAATCAAAAAATTGTAAAAATAAAAACACCTTGTCCGACATCTCCCGGGGATTTGTGAAGAAAAGTAGCATGAAGCTTGAGCCAGTCTGGAGCGGGGTCAAATCGACAAATTGATCGAGGTGATGCCACGTCTTTTGTGGAGCTATGATCGCAGCGAAAGGCGGCTTTTTCGATTAAAAAGCCATGTAGATGAGGTAAGAGACCCGATTTTTGAAGATAAAGAAATATTTCGTTTACTTAAGAAAACATTTTGAAATTTTTTTTCCCTCGAATGTTTTATTTTATTTATTCTTAATTTTTTTTAGTAAATCCAAAATGATTTTATATAACTTAATAGTTTTTCCCAGTAGTTTCAGAGTTAGGCTACATTTTATAAATATGGTCGTATTGTGCGAAAGTTGAATATTTATGCGAAAAAAATCGCACGAAACGTAAAAAAAAAAACACCAAATTGAAGCTTGTATGTACTCCCCGCTTTAAGTTTTTCATGAGGAAAACGGTAAACATTTTTTTTCACGAGTCGTGTGCTAAAATTTCAAACCCCAAAAAAGCCAAAAAGCGACCATCCTTCAAAGTGTGTACCGGGTTGAAAAAAAAATCGTAAAATTTCTTTGAAAAAACCACAATGAAGCTGAATATGTCCCTTTTGAAACGCCGCTCGGTTAATAAACATATCGTCATTTTTAAAAGAACGATGAAACTTCTTGTGTGGCTCGGAACCGGGGCGAGTGTTTCCAAACTTTCGGACAGTAGTGTATATTGGAAGGTTCGTCATTACTGAATTCCAAATTTCGGTCCTTCGGAATATTGATCGTTCGAATTTCCAACCCCCACCCTTTCTGAATAAAGTAGTGCAGTAAAATTCCCCGCAAATACTCTTTTTTGGCTCGAAATTTTACATGTTTAACAGTATGAAAAAAAAGTTATTCAACATCCCAATATATAGAAGGCGATTTCGACCGTCAGAAAACGGAGTTAAAATTCGAAAAAAAAGACAGCGTTTCAGGAGCATATCCTCGAAGGATCCCGTAAAGTGTGACGTGGGAATGCTCGTTAATATGCACTGTTCTTGTTGTAGCTCATCATCTATACGTCTACATCGTACAGGGTCTTTGATGCGTGCCCTCCCGGAAATTGGCTCGTATTCTCGTAATTTTGCATAAGTACGCGAACGTCTTGCGGCGGGCTCGCGCAAAGTCGCGGCAATAATGATCGTTAAGTAACGAGGGAGCGATAAAGCTCGAAGCACAACGTTGAGCCGGTGCGCTTCGGGGAGGAAGAGGCGTATCACGCTTAGCCATAATAGTTCGTACGGAAGCGTGTTGTAATCGTGCCATTCGCGCGAGCTTAATACGTATATCGTGTACACGCTCGTATAGGTTATGTTGGATGCGAGCCCCTGGCGGGCCCCTGGCGAGGAGAGCGGGAGTTTGGCACTTCCATCATCGCATGATAAGTCTCGAATACCTGAGATGAACGGCACGCACTGTGCTCGCCCACGGCCTCGACGTTTTCACACATATACGCGTATATTTCTCCGCTGCTTGGATATGTACGTGAGTCGATCGCCGCGAGTTTAACACGCGCATACGGGGCGCGAAATCGTTTCTCGCGCTACATAATGCAGATGGGAACGGCTTAATCATCCCTTAATGAGGTCTCGGAACTTTTCGCTGCCGTTTACCGAACATCCAACGAGTATCTTCGACCCTGAAGCCACATGAAATATTCGCATTCATGCACCGAGTGTAATGATTTGTAGCCGTCAAACAAACGCCGAATTTTCGTTTCGAGCAATTACATTTTTGCTTCCTATTTGTAGGACTTAAGGGGGTCTTCTCACTTTAGACGCTAAAAAGGCTATTTTCGTGAATTTTTTTGATAGGTTTATATTATAGATATTCATATAAAAGTTGGTACACTTAATAAATACACTTTCAAAATACATTGGAATTTTTTTTAATGAATTTATGTAAGCCAAACAAACTTTAAACGCATTTTTCTCGAAACAACGTTTTTCGACGGCTTGTCGATAAATTCTTCGAAACTACTTGACCGATCCTTATGAAATTTTAAGCAAATATCCTTTACGACTATAGCTAGAGCGCATATCAAGGATACGTTTTTTTTTGATGTTTACTTTTTCGTCAAAAATGGGGACAAAACACGCTTTTTTGAATGTCCGCCATTTTGTTATTTTTGCATATATGAAAAATCGTATGATATGCGGTATGTCATTAACATACTGGATCTAAAACCGTTTCATTTATTTGTTTTGGATTATCCACCTCCGAGATTTCGTCAACAGTGCAAATCAACAATTTTTATAGGAAATTTTTTTAACTACCATTTTCGTCTACAATGAGAGACTTTAATAATTTTTTTAAACATTTGTATGTATTTCAAAAGGGTATTTATTAAGTGAAGTGAATGAAAAAATCTACACAACGTGAATTAAATTCTATCAGGAACACATCTGTGGTCCTTCCCAGAGTCGGTTTGACTCCATTGAAGCATTTATTCGAATTATTTGATTGTCAATTATTTGTCTAGTAGTCGTCAATTATTTGATTCAATATGAATCAAAGTGAGGAGCTAGCGAACAAAACCGGACATATCCACATTACGTAAAACTTTTCTTATTTTTATTTTTCGTGTTTTTCAAGCACACTTTTATCAGCCTCCGAAATATGTTGAATCATATCCGACACGGAAAAAAAAGAAACAGCAAAAATCACAGTATAAACCGCATCAAAAAATAGTGTGCCATATTTAATTTTACAGTAAACCAGAGTGATGTAAATTCTGTCTTACAAAAATAACCATTTTTCCTGTACACACTGAGATTTTTACAGTTACACTGGCTTATTTATAGTTCGGTATTGTGAATACATCAGTGTTTTCGGTAAAAATATTCAACTGCAAAATTTACATGAGATCACTGATTTTTATACTGTACGCAAACTGCAAGGGCTGCAGTGTACACTGTATTGAGTATAGAGTGATTTATTAAATTTCACAGTGTGGCACGGTAGTTTTACTCTTCTTTCGAGAGTTCGTGACGTTATCTGTGCACTCTGAGATTTTTGCAGTTACACTGGTTTATTTGCAGTTTGATATTGTGAATACATCAGTGATTTCAGTAAAAATATTCAACTGTGAAATTTAAATGCGATCACTGATTTTTATACTGTACGCAAATGAGGCACGAGGTGAGGCACGAGGCGAGGACACAAAGGATTGCCAGTTAGTAGTGCGTGGTTGATGGGACGCGGACATCGAAATTTGTGCGACAGAATTCAAGAAATTATAAAGAAAGAGAGAATTATTTACAAAAAGGTACGTTCTTGTGTGACTGATTTTTTAATATTTTCTACACATTTTTTTCAAACTTCTTTTATGGATAAACTTTTTTTTGTGTGTCTACATAAACTCTATCGATATAACTGGCGCATTCATTGTACATAATACAGATTAACCAACTGTCAAATGACAAGTTTTCTTAAATTTATATTACAGTGTTGAACTGTCAAAATTTACTTTTGACTAAACTGTATTTTGGACTGTGTGTTCCAGTAAAAGATACAGTAGAGCGGTTCGAGTCCAAAGAGGACAGTACAGGAACTGCAATAATTCACTTTGAGCAGACTGTATATTGAGCACCGTGTTTCAGTAAATATCGCTGTGCAATCGCTCGAGTCCAATGCGAACTGTGTAGCCCCTGTATTTTGTACTATTTCTTTTTTTCCCCGTGGACCGTTGACACTTCAAAATTCGTTAAAAACTGCCTTTTCAAGTGAACGACAATTTTTTAAGCACAAAGAAAATAAATCAAGAACAAAAATTTACGTAGTGTGGACAAGTTCGGTTTTGGTCGCCGGCTCCTCAAATATAGCGAGCCAAGATTCAAAGTCCAGATGATTCAAACAAATTGTTTCTTTCTGTGCCACTCTCTTTTGTTCCCCCTCTAATTTCTCTCTCTCTCTCCTTTCGACTGGGTATTTTTTTCGTAAGCTGATTGCATACCTTTTGCGATATAATTCGGGAGCAATCTCTACGGTTATTCGTGCTCTCTTTTTCCCGATGTGCGGGTCAAGTGTTAATGCAAAACTCACTCTTACCATGCCACAACGAGAATTTCTCGATCGCGAGAGTTCCTCGTTCGATCTTGAGAAGCGAGTAATGATATCGTCACGTACACGATTTAAGGCTCATAAACGATTTAACCCCATCGTACAAAGTATCGCGGATGCAAAAAACAGAAATAACAGCGAGGAGTAATTGATGTAAAGACCTTTATCGATCAATCCCGCCCAAGGCGTGGAGGAATCGTGGGGAAAATTTATGCACGTTTTCTTTCTCGAGTCTTCGCACTCACGTCAGTCGATCCGCGCGAGAACCGTGAATAATCGACGAAATTCGTCGCGCCGCATAGAACCGCACGAGAATTGGAAGAATTTTCTCGTGCAAAATATTTTGAAAATATCGGGATTAGGAATTCGTTTGGCTAAATACTGAAACTGCGCGTATGGGAATCACGTTGAGAAGTCGTGACGACCGTCAGATGACGCGGGGATTTTTCCCCAGGGCTCGCGTTCCCTTCGCACGCGCTTTTGTATGCGGTCGAGGAAATTCTCCGCGGTCCTGGCTGAAGAGACTTTAGGACCATTTGCAATATTCCTGTCGAGGATCCTCGTTGCTCTTGCTATTGTCAACTTGGGCGCGTACCTTCTCGATTTTTTCATTTCTCTCTCTCTCTCTCTCTCTCTCTCTCGCTCTCTCTCTCTCTCTCTCTCTCTCTCTCTCTCTCTCTCTCTCTCTCTCTCTCTCTCTCTCTCTCTCTCTCTCTCTCTCTCTCTCTCTCTCTCTCTCTCTCTGGCGAGGAAAAATATGAAAATTTGGACGCTTAAAGCGCGTGACGACACTGTCATAATGGCTCACTAACGACCCACGGATGCGAGAGCTATGGGACTGATGGGCTGAAAACGTCTCGCGCTGCGGGCTGCTTTTCCTCGCGTACTATATACACGGCATCTGCTTGTCATGGAATTCGAGGATAAATGACGTGGGGACGTGCATCCTTCCGCAACTTCGACGAGCCCATGTTCCAGCACGTGTTTCCGTTTTGGTATACGTCAGGCGGTGGAGGCGCGCAGCACACACGAGGAGCTAGTCCTCACGTGTCAGTCTGACAGGAGTGTCGAGAGATCGAGAGAAGAGCGAGGACGTAAGGGATCGAGATGGTGAAGAGCCAATACGTAGCTACGTGCACACATACACGCGTATCCCTACGGTCTGTGTGTCGAATACTTCACTTCACATATGACTCTAATTAATCGTTGGTTGTTCCCTGTCCTCCGAATCTGGGAAACGCTCGACAAATATACATGTTTGAAAATTTCACAAGGGTGGGGATCCAAATATCGAAGGACCAAATATAGATCGATAAATATTTCGAAACGACAGAATTATGAACTCTCAAAATAACGAAGGTTTAATTATTCGAAATGTTATGTTTCGATCGAAGAAAAAATCGAATGATTATAAAGCAAAGCATCATTTATTCGAGAGCTCATTCATCTGAAAACGTAGATTCAGATCGTCTGCAATTTGAGACATACAAATATAGATTGGAACAATCTATAACATCCATATCTCCGAAACAGAAAAAACCGAGTATCTAATATTCGTAATACCGCCTATAGCGAAAAGCAATATATCGTGACGCAAAATATCGATGGTCCGAAATGACCAATGCCAAAATGGCGAACATGGTATGGATGCCGTCCCGGCCGACCGCTAACGCTAACTGCCTCGATCACAAGTATTCGCCATCCGGGCCATTCGACATTTTGACCCTTCGCTATTTTAACCACTCGACTTTTTGGCCGTTCGATTTAATGCTTTCTGTTTTTTGACCCGTCGCTATATTTACAATTCGAAGATTCGTCTTCTCGAATTATTTGGTGTTATTTATATAAGCAATTCGATATTATGTCTCTCAATATTGTTTAAATCGGTTTTTGTTTTTCGCTATATTTCAACTTCGAGATATTCGTATTCGGAATTTTTATTTACGACTATATAAACCCTCCGAACATTGATCTATCTATATTCAAATATTCGACATTTTTTAATTCGATATTTCAACCCATCCGAATATTGATCCATCGATATTTCGACTCCCACCCGCTGAAATATCGAATTAAAAAATGTCGAATGTTTGAATATAGATAGATCAATGTTCGGAGGGTTTATATAGTCGTAAATAAAAATTCCGAACACGATTACCTCGAAGTTGAAATATAGCGAAAAACAAAAACCGATTTAAAAAATATTGAGAGACATAATATCGAATTGCTTATATAAATAACATCAAATAATTCGAGAAGAAGAATCTTCGAATTGTAAATATAGCGACGGGTCAATAAACAGAAAGCATTAAATCGAACGGCCAAAAAGTCGAGTGGTTAAAATAGGGAAGGGTCAAATTGTCGAATGGCCCGGATGGCGAAAACTTGTGATCGAGGCAGATAGCGTTAGCGGTCGACCGGTACGGCATCCATACCATGTTCGCCATTTTGACATTCGCCACTTCGGACCACCGATATTTTGCGTCTCGATATATTGCTTTCCGCTATAGGCGGTATTACGAATATTAGATACTCGTTTTTTTCTGTTTCGGAGATATGGATGTTATAGATTGTTCCAATCTATATTTGTATGTCTCAAATTGCAAACGATCTGAATATACGTTTTCAGATAAATGAGCTCTCGAATAAATGATGCTTTGCTTTATAGTCATTCGATTTTTTCTTCTATCGAAACATAACATTTCGAATAATTAAACCTTCGTTATTTTGAGAGTTCATAATTCTGTCGTTTCGACATATTTATCGATCTATATTTGGTCCTTCGATATTTGGATCCCCACCCTTAATTTAGTATTTCGATAACATATTGTTCGTTGGTTACCTACTTGGTAAGGTAGTGTATGAGTGTATATATACGCTTGTTCACATTTCCTGATAGGCAAAGAGACAGAAAATTCCATATATATAGAAGCTTTATTTTTATTTTTATACCTAAAAGATCATTCTTTGATTCAGTTAAATGAATCAGTCCGGTTGAGAAAGTCAAACAAATCTGTAACGTTTAAGTCGTTACATGTATTGTTATACTGTTATATATGATAACAACCTTAGTTTTTTTTTCTTGAAATGCCGATAAAACTATCCCCAAATTACTTTTGTTGATATATATATAGGACAAGAAAAATGAAATAAAATTTAATATATTAATAACTAAAAAAATATTAATAAATTACCGTGATAATAGGATTACATTTATTGTAATTATATCCTCCATTATATTAGCATATAATTTTCGTCCGCCATTATAATTTATTCTTTATGATAGGATTGTCAGGCGTCGATTATTGTTGACAAAAATAATATGTTAATTAAACGGAACATACAATCACAATAAATTCAATCATATATTTAATATATATATATATTTCATATTATTTAATTAAATAATATATATTCAATTATTAATATCTTTGATGACGCGAAAATAATTATTTAATAACAGGTCGGGATTTAACCCTTTGAAGCATACATTTTTTTTACGTGCAATTAGCTTGAAATTTTGTACTCGGGGGTTTTCGAGGTCGCTGATTACGAAGCTGCACTCGAAATTCGGGAATTCGAGATGGCGGTTCCAATATGGCGGACCAAAAATGCAAAACGTCGTTTGATGATAGCGAAAGTTGGTACTCGGAGGTTTTCGGGGTCGCTGATCACGAATCTGCACAAAAAATTCGGGCATTTAAGATGGCGGATCCAATATAGCGGACCATAAATGCAAAACGTCGTTTAATGATATCTACAGCCGCCATATTGGATCCGCCATTTTTAATTTGACGGTTTAGACTTCGGGTTCGTACTCAGTGGATAAAAAACCAGGTTTTACCTATTTTTTGGTTATCGTTTACCTGCAGATTAGTCGTAATCAGATTTACGATGTAAAAAGTTATTTTTTTGCACTTTCTTTATCAATGACACCCGCTGCGTGAATAACAAAAATTGAATAGGCATGTTTCAGTAGTCATTGAAGTCCTAGGGACCTTGAAACGCATTTACAACCGCCATATTTAATTAAAAACACTTTTGAATCGTCAAAATTTGAATTGAATTAGGTGTCACACCAGCGTTACACTATGCCACAAAGGGTTGATATTCAAGAAATGACCATACGCAAGGTCGAGACTTCTCGGTCACATTTCTGCACGGCCGTCAGTGAGGACAAGTATGAGAATCCAATTGCATCCCTACAACAATTTCTACACAGGTACCGGCGAATTTACAATAAAAAAGCTTCATCCCCTTTCACATCAGGGTACCGCTCTCTTTCCCGATCTAATCGAAAAACTCGCCACCGTACATTTCTCAAGCATATTTCAGCTTTCGCCAAACGATTACGTCCAATAGTCCGTAGGTATGGAATAACATATGGGAGGTTCGCTCCGGGGTGTTTCGCACAATTTGCAACATGGCACCCAGCGAGAAAGCTCTCGTCCGACACACGAACACACGGATCCTTCGATTGATATGCAAATTGCTTTCGTCATTAGTCGTCACAGTGACAGGAAAGAGTGCGAAGAAAGGATCTCGTGTAGGGTGTGAGAGGAGGTGTGACCATTACGGGGAATGAAAGGGTGCCTATCTTGCTCCCATATACATATATATGGCGTGTACATTCATTGACGGATGGACGTAGCGAGAAAAAGAAAAATCTTGGGCGAAAAAAAGGAAGAAAGGAATGAAGAGATGGCGTTACGAGAGCGATGGTCATCGCGCTCGTTAAAATGAAAAATTACACTTTCCTCTCGCGCGTCTGTGTGTCCGAAAGATCGTCTTATACCGCAGGTAGGCACGGGCTTCTTTCACGTCCCAGATTGAAATTCGACGTTCCATCTGCGCTGTATGTTCGAGGCAGTTTTGTTACAGAGCGCGGCTCGGTCGTGGTCATCAGCTGCGCGCGAGCTGAATCCTGCTGCTCTGGTTGTGCTGACCACCGCCGGCGGGTCAGGCCCAATTAGACTCTCATGAGAAAGTGGTACGTAATATGTATACCGTGATCGTGCCGCGAACTGCAACGGATACGACCCGCACTCACACCGCGCGGGCGCATATACATCGCCGAACAATAATTATTATTATCCTCATCGTGCGCTGAGACTGCGCGGACCCGATAAAAGCGGGAGCATCGTAGCTTACGCGTGACCCACTCACGTCGATCATCTTCCCGAGTGAAAGTATCGCCGCTCTTAACGCCAAATTTCCAAAGAAAATTCAACACCCCAGAGCGAAGAAATATTACGGAAATTACCGACGGATATATCTTACTTCGCGAAATGAGGCCTCGAGAATTATTGTCGTAATGACGGTCCATCAGGAAATTCGTTGTCGTGCGAGGGTCCCGATCGCGGCACGTTTTCATTACTTTATGACCGCGGGGACGAGATACTAATTTGAGGAACATAATAAAAAAAACAATTATTCTGTCAGCCATTACTCACTACCATTCATTATTCTCGCCGCGTGAATCACTTTTCTCGTTGAATTAATTCGCTTGGAGCGCTAACCCGTTTTATAAAAGACGCCCATCCACGTGGATTTCTAATGAAAAATCTTTTTTTACATCGCACGATCGCAAAATTCGCATTTACTGAAGTTCCACTTGAGGAAGACAGGCGAAACGAAGTCCGGGTGAACCCTCGAAGCCATTATTTCCAAATAGGGAAAGTTGACAATGAAAGTTGAACATGACCGCATGTTCAAATAAAACAATACATATGAGGTATTCCACGTGATTCCGGTGGACTTTTTCCCTGACCCCCGCTAACTCGATTAAATATTTTTATCTGATTCCATTGACTCTAGAAGACTTGTTGACTCTAAAAGATTTGTTTTACATGGTTCGAAACAACCCTTAGTAAGAAAAACATGGTCTCCGAAAAAAACGTCCCGATTTAAAAATCGGAAAAAATTCCCAAAAATGCGTGATTGTATGTAAAAATGTTCAAGCTATCACTCGCAGTAGAAGTATGATTTTTTTGGGCTTCCTGAGCAATTGACGTTTTAAAAAATCCTAAAAATTCATGAATTTTTTTGTCCATTTTTGAATAACCATTTGGTTATTCAAAAGTGGTCAAAAAAATTCATTGTGGGTATCAACATACTTATGCATCCGCCCCAAGTAAGTGGTTCTTGAATTTTTCGGATTCTTTTTACGTTAATCGCTCAGAAAGCATAGTACAAAGCATACTTTCGCTGCGGGTGATAGCTTGAAATTCTTTACATATAATCCCGCATTTTTGGGAATTTTTCCAGATTTTTAAATAGGGGCGTTTTTCGGAGAATTTTTTTTTTACTAAGGGTTGTTTCGAAAAATGTAAAAAAAAGCAGGTTGTCTTTAAGAGTCAATGGAATCAGATAAAAAATTACATCGAAGTAGCGGGGGCCAGGGAAAAAGTCCACCGGATTCACGTCGAAAACCTCATATATGAGTCAGTCAAGTTTAATTATTTTTTCAACTAATCAAGATTTATTTATCCTTTAATTTTGAAAGCAAAAAATCTGTTTTTCTGATTTGTACCATACAATATATATTTTTAATTGAAACTTTATTGTTTCCATCTTACCCCGTATGCGGGGCAAGATGAAACAGCGCCGGGACAATGATGGGACACGAATTATTGGCATTGTTCGCATATAAAAGTGGTTTCATTTTCAATACCATCAATTTGATAAACCAATCGTCTAAATTCTGTAGGATTAGTCCGAACAATCTTGGTTTCATATCATTTTGATCATTTGTTAGTTCTTTTTCTTCGCCTGATAGAAAAACCGGTTGAAGAGGAACCAAATGCTTTACCAGTTCTATTTCACTCTTTCCAACGTAAATAGTAGTACGTTGTAAAATATTCCGGGTCTGCGATAGTTTGTATTCATCTTACCCCATTAGATGGTTAACGACTTAACAAAAAATCACGCAATAACCTTAAAAATTTCTGACAAACTGTTCTTATTATATTAATAATGAGTACTTTCATTGTGTTTACCCACTTGTCTCTAATCAATATCAGCAACAAAAAAAAACTGAAGCGATGTTAAACTTTACCAAAATTTACATCGTTTTGTCAAAAAATCGATATTGTTTTCCACTCGAGACGCGTGCTTCCGCCACAGTTGATACTTCCACACTCATTCACCTCACCGCAATCCCTCCAAACACCACTGTGCTCGCAACCCTGTTTAGTGGCTATGTTTATGATTCATCTTACCCCGCGTATTCATCTTGCCCCAAGTTCCCCTACCAAAGGTCCAGGGAGAAGGCTCTAGCCCTTTTCATCAAACTTCGCTCAGAACGACATTTCCAAAAATTATACATATCACCTCACCATCCAACTCCATTTTATTCAGCATGAAAAAAAAAAACGATTGCGCTGTCCCAACGTTCTCTCAATGTTAGTTAAATTGAAGTTTTGCAGCCTCCGTTGCATGGTAGAAAAAAATGTAACTCTTGCTGATAAACGCGAATAATTCGTGTATGCGTTGGGCAGTTTTCTAGTTGTGGAGTCTAGGATTTGCCTTCGAATCAAATTGGAAGGCACGTTGAATTGAGGCTTGAGAGCAATTCCACATTGTCATACAGAAGTCCACCCAGTATTTACGTTGACCGATGCGCGCCGTCGGCTTGATGAATTAAACACGGCTGCTCGCTGCCGCCGCATATATTTTACCGGGAGCAGAACGAACGCGAACAGAAGAGGCGCTACATATACGCGGAGGCGAGACATTCAGGTGGGCAGAGATACATCGTATTAAACTATACTATACACATGCATACCTATATATATATATATATATATATATATATATATATATATATATATATATATATATATATATATATACACAGTGCGGACCAATGTTGTTGGTGCTGCATGTGCATTACCGTTCAGGATGAGACCCTGACTCCCGTCACTGTTGAGTGAGAGCTTCCCTCTTGCCATAATTACCATGGACTCTTTTTCGCTTGCCCTCCAAGTCTCCCTCTTTCTCTTTCTCTACCTATCTTGTTCACTCCTTCTTACCAGAGTTGCAAGCAGTAGCAACAAGGAGGGAGACAGAGAACAAGAGGGAGCGAGTGCATCTTGTGCGTTTCCAACCGAGAATCAGTATATGCAGTTGAGAAGAGTATGGACTGTCAGTCGTGTTGAACGGCTGCCGGTCGGTTTCGTGTGTGCTCCCGGTTCACCTTGCCTCTATTATGGTACTGGTAGCAGAGATCAGCCGAAGAAGGCACGGTAATTAGAGACTACGATAAGTCAAAGGTCACGGAGGAAGAATTCCGTGGAAAATACCCAAGGCAATGCAGCGAGGCCAGATTCTCGTGGCTGCTGCATCAAGAGAAATTCATCGAAATCATGTAAATGCTATTTTCCAATTTCTCATGTTCCTCCCTATGCCTTTGCGGGCTTTTACGATCGAATTTCTTTCAGTTTTACTCCACGCCATTCCACTATTTTCAGCCCTTTAGGTGCGGAGGGTTGTAGTCGTTAAAATGCACGGGTGTGTATTTGCAGGATAGCAGGATTTGCTATGTTTCCAATATAGTTGGGTGCATTTTACTGAGCTTCGGTTGTGTTCAGCATAGGAAGATCGGTAAAATTAAATAGGGTAGGCTGGTATATGCCCTTAATTTAGGTAGAGGCTATTGAGAAACCCTCGGAAAACGTTTCATTTGAGTCTCTGTCGAGGTCAATCGAAGTAGGGGGTTAGTTGAAATAGGTGTTTTCAACTGATTGAACTGATGTTTCTACTAAACCCAGGTACTGTTGATGATGTGTGTGAAGTGATAAAGTATGTTCGTTGTGAATAAAATATACTTGTAATCAAAATAATCAGTTTTATTGCTTTCCATTTCAGTTTGAGTATCACTGAACGTATATCAAGGTTCTTTAATATTATTTTACTTTTCGGACGATTTCTTGGCATCTAAAACATAAACCAATATGTGGAAAACTTGCTTGCGTGTGAAATGTTTGTTCGGGATCAATGGAAACACGTTTCAATTACTCCGAACCGTTTCCCGAGTAGAAATTGTTCTAGCCTGTCTGAGTTACGACGTAGTAACTGGCTCGCCCAATTGAGCTCATACCAACTTACCAATGGTTGGCTCGCTATGAGCTAGTAATATTGTGAATGTTTTGTTATCGAGCCGTTGTCTAGTCACTGCCCAGCTGATCTTGGTAACAAATAACAAAGTGTGTTTATGTGAATACGTGTGGTTCCAACGGGCGACTGGCTCATGGTTCGTTAAGCAACTTCAGTTACAGATGATGCTGCGAATGAATAAAATCCTCAAGTCGGTATCTCGCGATGACTGAGCCAACACTTTCCAACTGCAGCCGCACTAGCCGGAATACAATTCGTATTCCGGCTCGGACAAATACAATCCGGATCGGACAAATACAATTTAAGGTCATGTAATTCTATGCGATTGTCGGTCTCAATGCGAACGCAATTGAGTCATTGATCCGATAATGTTATTTACATTTGTTAATCCACCCATTTTTCCATAATCTGACATTGTGTAGTGTAACATATGTAGACGATCAGAAAATTCAGAAATTAAACAAGTAGAACTGGTTCAGTGGACAACGTCACAACTCATCACCCAGAGGTCCCAGGATCGAAACTACGTTACGGCGGAAGCGTTTGTCTGAGATAATTAAAAATTGAACCATTAAAATATCTACAGCACAAATATCATAACCCTAATTAATGAAAAACGGAGAATATCGTAAAAGGGTCCAATGATGTAAATAATGTGCAAAAAAATCGCGAAAATATAAATATACAGCCGCAATTTTTTTAAATCTAATCGCCACCTAATCTTTTGTTTCCAGTCGCTAGCTGAAAAAACTAGATCATGGCTAGGTCAGAAATATAATCCAGCTGTGAGATATTTCTTTTTATCTAGTCATCATCTATTTTTTTGTATTCAGTCACTAGAGGACAAAAGCGTTACAAGGCTGGGTAGTCAATCGCTAAGACCGCTAACTAATTGCGATAAGAAACATCACTTTACTAGCTTGTGGCTAGGCGGTGATGAGCTACGTTTTCCACTCGGGTTGTTTCAACTGACCCCACACCCTCGCTTCAAATAATTTATCAAACGGCAACAAACCTAAATGTTGTAGGTAGGTACGGACCACAATAAAATCAACTAGGATATTCATAGTAATGCTGATTGTAAATAACGCTGCAGCAGGAAGAATAGTTTTGGAGCAATACGCAAGGTACTAAAAGTCAAAAACCTTAATTTTTATGTCGAAAAAGCGATGCACCCACATAAAAATGTTCAACGCACTTGGGGGGTGACGCGCATTGAGCGACAGGTTCCGACACGCAAAGCAGTTCCTTCCACCCTTCGGGGTCACGCTGCTGTCACTAACCGTCTTCGAGTTATTCAACTTGTTTCATTTGACCCGTGTTTCTATCGACTCCAGCCTACCCTACCACATGGTAGTTGCAGCTGAAATATCCAGCTGGATGATGGAGTCAAACTCAACGAAGGATTTATTTTCTCCAGTGCAGTTTTTGTTCGAAATAATTCTGCAATATGACGGAAGTGGCGGTGATGAAATTGGCAGATTTCATGTGGCTTTCGATTCTCGTAGGAAGAAAGTGTTCGTTTTGTTTGTTTCTTCGAATTGTTGAGAATTGTACACCTGCCGATGCGGAGCGTGTATCCCATGAATATTTGGATAACAAGATAGCGGTGAGATCAACGTGTGGGTTGTTGGGATGAAAAAAAAACGTGCCTGGATCTCCAAAGAGAGGAACGAGAAGTTCGAGCAAACGCCTTAATGGGAAGGTAAATTATAATTCGATGTAAATGAATTCGAGTTAGAGGCGGACAACCGCGTGGGGAATCGTAAAGAGGTCGTGATACCTGCGTGGGACGAGAGGTTCCCTGCACGAAACCGACAAGTTCAATTAACCGTGTATTCTCTGTCCCGTACTGTATGTACGTATCGAACGAATTCGCGTATGAAATGTTATACAGACGAGATTTCCGCTTGTGCATTCCTGCTGAGTTTACCTTCGGACGGAAAATCTCGACGCATGGTTCGCGTCTTGTAACATAGTCGCAGCTTGCGAAGCCAGGATGGGGCCCGTCAATGTCTTCGTGAGAATATCTTCGGGTCACTCGCCTCCAAGGTATCGACGGATCCGCTAGGAATGACGAGTCATACGCGTCTCATCTTCGGAAGATTGCCTCGTCTACGTTAAGAAGCTGACAGCCTTAAACTGCCATGTTCAGCAAGCGTCAAGTTTCTCGCGTCTACAAAAGGAACTTTTTCCTACAAAAAGATCAACTTCCCGGGCTCTTCAGACGTTCTTCAATATGTTTGCTGGCTCGCGAGACAAAGATTGAAGGGATTAGGCTACTGTGAAGAGCCGAAAATTAGAGTTATTAAAAGAAATTAATTTAGAAGGAATAACTAAGATCATTGAATAATTGTTCGGACATTTATTTGTATGTACATTCACAAAGTTTTGTACCTAATTTCATAACAAAATAGTTAAGGAATAAATTTGAAATTAAATGAATTCATATAAGTTAATTTAAAAATAAATTTAAAAATAGTTAAAAATTAATTCAAAAATTGATTGAAAAGTAGTTGAAAATTAATTAAAGAAGTTATAAACAAAGTCGTGAAGAACCTTTGAAGATGAGGGGCTCAACGGTGTACTTGACTTTGGCCACCCGGTTAATGTGAAACAATAAAAATTAGTTTTTTTTCTTCTGAAAATAGATGATATTGGCTAAGACTTGACCGAGCTTCTTTTGTTATACTGGTTCAATGATAAAAAAATGTTATAAATTTATTTTTCGATTCTTCGAGGAAAAATTACATCATTATTGTTAATAAATAATGAAAAAAAATGTTAAGAAGAAAAACGTCGGCCAAGACTAAACTAGTATTCCACTGAATCGGCGCGCCATATTTTAAGTCAATCCATTTATTAGATGTCGAAAAATCCTGTACACTGTTTTGAAAAAACATAGTTTTGAGAAAACGGCGTTCAAAGTTTCACTACCAGTTCTATCGTTGTAATCATAGGTTTACCTTCAATCTGCGATTCGTGCACCATATGTTGGACCGTCCTCTTCAATTTGAGTTGCCTGAAGTGACGAACGAGTGTTTGTCGTTGTCACAGTAGCCTAATTTCTTAAGGGAATTTCATCATGTGTGAAAAAAAATTAGAAAAAGAAGGGACATATTTTGAAGACCCAATGAGTTGAGGTCGTTGCACCAATGCTACACTGAAAAACAATGACTTGACAGATAAAATCTGTCATTGGGCCATCGAATGATTCGTTGAAGAAACGGAAAATTAGGTCATTTTGAGCTTTATTTATTTATTTGAGTGTTTCGTCTCAATATTTCAATGATCACTTGTGAATGATCCAAGTGACTTATCTACCTTTGGATGAGGGAGTTTCGACTTTCGTTCATTTAAATCTGCCAAGGCGCAAATGAGCATTGGCTGTAAATTTGATACCTGATACAGAATCAATAGTTAATAGATGCCCCGTGCGTTATGCAAATAAGCCTTGCGTAGGAGCATCAACAATAAACAACAATAAAGCGCAGTTGGTATTCGGCTGTGGCGATCTCTCCTATCAAGCCATGGGCAGCCAATACTTGGATAGGTGACAAAGAGGGGCCGTGCTGAAATTCCGAACTTTGAATGATCAGAACGCTCAAAACTCCGAAAGAATACTACCCCGAAAGATCAAAACCCCCAAAGAATTACACAAAAGACCAAAACTCCGAAAATCTGAACACCGTCAAAATAATCCGGCTAAGGAAGTGTTTAAAGTTTCAAAATGTTCAATAAATCGACGAATTATTTCAAGATTTTTTTTATTTATTAAAAAGTGATTTAACCTCAATTTTGAAATTTGTCTAGACAATGTTAGACGTTCTACATCATTTACAGTCAACTGTGTAGACTTTCGCTGGCATGATCTTGACGGACCTTGTCATTTCGGAGCATTGAAATTAGGAATTTTAAACCGTCGGCGCATTCAAAGTTCGGAATTTCAACCCGGTCGCATCTTGAATTTCGGAATATTAGAATTCGTAATTTTAAGACTGAGAGGTCTCCAAAGAACTGGGCATATCGAAGTCAAAGGATCAAAGGAATGGGATCGTAAAAGTGCGCAAGGGCGTACGTAGGATCATCAGATATTAAAAAATTCAACAATAATCATGATTTATTCAACAATAAAGTGTTAGTCCATCGGAAAGAGTGTAGTCGTACATATCCCTCTTAAGGGAGACTTTGTCCTTGGAGTGCCATATATCAGGTGTTTACATTTTATTTTTTTTAAAGGAAACGAGTAAAGTTTTTTGAGTGCGGTTTTTTTCTTGCTTTTATTCATGATATACAGAACGTTAAAAAAAATTTGTTTGAAAAAAAAACCAAAATGGCGGCCGTTGCAGCTCCGCAAAAACAGGTCCTCAAATCGCGGGAGGTAAACGGCTGACATCACTGCCCCCTCTTTGTTGATCTGAAACACAAATTCAAAGCATATTATCAATCTGTGACCCTTTGGTCATGGAATGACGGATGGGTTTTTCGTTTAGTACAAATTTCGGAAAATGACGGCAATTTAAATAAAATCGAATTTTCGCGTTTTTTTTTCGCATAAAAAGATAAATAATAAATGCAAAAATGTATCAATCGAAAAACCGATCCGTCATTCCGCGAAGACATATTTTCTGAGTATGCTCTCCAAATTTCAGGTCGATATGTTAATTACAGCGGTCAGGAGAATGTCAGCCATTTTTAAAAACGTGTTTTCGAGAAAAACGCGTTTAAAGTTTTGTAATGTGTTTACACAAATGTGTTTATAATAACCGCTAATCGGCAATGCCTGGTCCATAGAGGCATCCCTCCTCTTCTTCTAGCTGCTCATGTTGAGCCGCTAACATCTCCCGCTAAATTTCAAGGACAAAGTCTCCCTTAAAAGGCTATAAAATATGTTTATCCTCGCTATAACCCTGACAGCGTAAAATCCATTTTTTTCTAATAATTTTCTCGACGTTTCGTTATTTCACGGAGTAGAATGCGCATCGATGACCTCCGGAATCCTAGCGGAATCTCACATCGCTCGTTGATGCAATCTCAAGGGGTTCTCTCGACTATACAGTGCCGAGAGTGCCCGGATTACACACGTTATGAGATATGATATGAAAGCAAGTGAAAAACAAAAAAACGATGTCTCGTAAACCGAGCAGGTATACGTGGCGACGCGTAGAGAGGAAGATCGAGCTGTGTTATGGGTAATTTTACGATCCAAAGGGGATGCAATTTTTTTTCTCTTTCTACGAAAACGTACAGAGATGCGTCGAGTGCCAACTTCAGCACTCGTGTGCATTGAGCTGCCAAGAATTTCTTTCTTTGCCCGCATTGTAAACGCTGGTGCAACGTGATATGCCAGCGCGCGGAGATTTCGTTTTTTTTCGTCGTTGAAAAATTCGAGCGGGGCGTATTACTTCGGAAGAAAAAAGCGATATGTATTTATAATAATAGAGAGGTCAGAGGTAATATATCTGATCGAGGATCGAGCGTCTCGAGGACGTCCGAAAATTTGACACAATGGGGATGGGTCATTCACGCGGGGGTGGTGGATTTTCTGGTGCATGAATATGGACACCGCTCTCGGGATCGATCAATAAAAAACCACTCGACGCGATCGGCCGAGGCATCCTGAGGGATCCTGCGAGTAAAAAAGAAAACTTTACACCGCGTGTGCCCCGAGAGCCAATGGATCATGGAGGAGCGGGGAAAAAAATTAAACAAAAATGACCGGATGTGGATAATCCGAGCGTTCCTGTTCCACGTTCGCAGGTCCGCTCGCCGCGGAGAAGAGAGAGAATGAAGAGCGGGAAAAAAAATCTAACCGGAGAAGACGTCCGTGAAAAATGGTCTAGGCTGCAACACTTCTGAAACGGCCATAGAGAGGCGATGTGGCTTGAGAATCCGGGACTTCGTTTCACAGCCTCTTCTTTCCTCTTGGCTCCTTCTAATCCTGTTGTGAAAACTGGGTATCCCGTGTCCGTGACGAACACGACACCTCTGCGATACTTTATGGCGACTTTCGCTTATCTCTGGGCCTCTTTTGGAGACTGGAATGATCAATGGCTAAAAAGAAATAATTTATATCCGAGAATATCTGTGTAGCGTAAACCGACCAGTGAACGGACGAATAACGACACTGCAGGACTCAAATAGACGGTAAAATGGAAATGTAAAATCGAATTTTTCAATGGCTATAGCTACGGCAATATATTATTCTGATGGTAGGGAAAAAATATTCGAAGTAATTGCAACAAATAATATTAAAGCGGGATATGATTTAAACAGGAATAAAGTAATATTGAAGGATTTTTGAAATTAAGAAATAATTATTCTACAATTATCAAACTTGAGGTATACTTTAATAGTATATTTAAGTATACAAAACAATTTTTTAAAATTAATTCATTAAAAAATGACGGAGCTGGGCAGAGTGTTACAGCAAGGTCGCCGTGGGAGTTGCAAATCGGTGTGCAGTGTAGCTTCCCGTAGACTTTGATTTGGAAAAAAGTTGAAACATTTTTTCAGTTAGAAGATGTATAGTTTCTATATGATGGTAACTAAAATGAAGAAAATGGCACGCATTTACCACAACAAAAAATCAACATTTCTGTAAAATGTGGGTGAAAAAAGTAGTTTTTTCCCAATTTTTCAAAAACAATTCTCGTCGAGTAGAAGATATTAATATTATCAACATTTCTACCAAGTTTCAAGTCAATCGGCTTGATAGTTTTTTAGTAATCCTGCAAGCCAATTTCGATAATGCCATTTGGAGAAAAACACGTTTGAAGTTCAGGCCCGCTCCGAATCCGAGCGGCGAGGCACAGCGTTGACGGGCTGTAACGTTTGAAGTTTTTCGAATATCGCTTTAAAACTTTAGAAAAATATTTTACATATATAGTTCTATCGTTTGAAGAAAAAAAAAGAAAACGATTTTTTGACCGTTGTAAATGTATATCCCGCCTTAAGGAGGTTGGAGCGTTAGCCACAATCCAAGGTTAAATTTAATAAAAAAATACATGTTATTGTTCACACTATACTCAGTCTTTACGAATTTTTTGCACTTTTTTCCAACCACCAAACACCACAGATAAAAAATAGTTTAATGTATGTAATTTAGCGTGCGGTTAGATGGGCAAGACTTTCACACTAAAGGTTATGTCATTTTTATTGTTATTTCGCACCAAGATAGACCATTTCTAACAACGGATTAACGCAAACTGAACCTTTGTGAACATTTAGAAAAAAAAATTCCTCATCTTGCTCATCGTAAACCATGGGCCAATAATCTCGTGACGTAAATATGAATAGGCATAATTATGAATTACTCAAAATTTCATTGTGAATTGTATAAAACATTCGTTGTCGTAGTTTTTTCATAATACTCATCGATAATGTTATGCTTTTTCAAGTTGGTAGTAACACAAAAGTTTTTCTACTTTACGTAATAAAAATGTTAAAATGCATAATTTTGCCCTCTAATTATATATTTAAAAAAATTAGCATATATAGAATAAATCTGTACCTCGTATGCATTTTTTTGAGGTTCATTGAAAAAAAAAAGAATAAACCGTCATTTGACTCAAACTGAATCGCTCCAACCTTCTTGAAGGAATCGATAGGTATGTAGCGAAATGACCTAATCGCCATTGAATGAACGAAATTACCGGTAAATAGACGCTCCACCGCCAGTGAATGGACGTGTAATGTAGACGAACGCTACCAAGCAAAACGATTTATTTTTATTAAGGGGCCAGTCCACTTTGAAAATTTCAAAAAATCGAAAGCAAGCAAGACTTGAAGAAATCGACGATGATGAGCAATCAGAAGGGATTTTGTACGGTGCAGGAATTGCCGATTGCGTTTAGGTAAGAGTTTTTCATAGTATAAACTTCTAACGCGTTTTTCTCGAAACAACGTTTTCAAAATCTCGCTCCATCGTATCTCTAAAACTAATAAACCGATTCTACTTAAATTCGAACCACATATTATAAACATGATTCGCAACAAAATGACCCTCGATGGTTTTAAAATTTTGATTTTTTACTCTTTTTTCGCGAAAAACTGCGAAAAAACGCGTTTTTTAATTACTTTTTTCGTTTTTCATCTGTCATTTTTTATTTTTTTGGTAAAACTTTATATCCGATGGTCATTCTGTAACTGGTGTCATACTGAATCTAATGGACTTTGATTTTTTTGTTTCAGACAAGCTGTTGCCGAGTTGCGATAGAGCGACCTAGCCCACCTATTTTTGAGGCGTTACGTTAAATTATAGTTTTTGTACTTAAAAATGAATAATAATGAATTATTCTTTTAAATGTATTTCAAGACTTTATTTATCAAGCCCAACAACTTTTATATTCATATGTTTTATAAAATCCTCCAAAAAAATTGCGAAAATAGCCTTTTTCGTGGCTCAAAAGTCGACTGGCCCCTTAAATGCTTGTTTCGGCGATCACTGTGGTGCACAATAATGATAATATTCTTATAGATATGGGTATTGTGTTCGTTATTACGATTTCGTCGAAAATACACAAAGCTTTGATGCATCTTTATTCTAAAAATAAAACTATCAATTTATTTCGTCAGAGAAATAGAAAATCGAGTTTGTCCATTTAAAAAAAACACTTAATTGATTTTATGACATTTCATGAAATATATATTGTCATATCTTAATAATAATTCGTTCAGCAATTTTCAGCAGGTAAGCTAAATTTTATACTCTACTTTGAGAATTATCCGAACAGAGCCTTATGTCCATTCACTAGAGTGTGAATGGACAGTCCATTCACTGGAAAGAGGTTAGAATACAGCACTAGTGAATAAACATGTCTAATTCTGATCTATTGCTATGAATTCAATATGAAGTTTTGCAAAAAATCAAAGATTCATTCTTTCTCAAGTAATAAAAGTAATACTTACGGTGAAAACTTATAAAAACTATTGTTTTCGCGGTTTGAACACCTACTGTGCATAGCCGTATCGTAACTACGTTGCGCGGTCACCAAGTACCACAAACTAGGAAAATTCCGCGCAGCGTCAAAATTCGATATTAAACTGATAAATCGATTTTAACAATAGCGATTTTTTGCTGAATTAAAGTGATCCAAGTTTTTATCGACAATTCATATGCTTCGCTGATTTTGAATATAGAACAGCTTTCGTCCATTCACTGGTCGCCGTCCATTCAGTATGAGGAAATTTTAGGAATATTTCAATGAAATTTTCAGGGAATATAGCCAAAAGGTGATAGGATGGAATAAAAATATTTTTGGAAAATACAATTTTTCGACCCACCTAGGTAGATGTAGCCCGTTAATGGGAGGGTGCAATTTAGTGTTTTTCGGTAATCCTTAACTTGCAAATATATTTGAAATTGTTTATTTCTGTATCCACTGCAATATGTTATTTGACACATTAAATTCCACTCCCTAGCCAACTCGATCCACTGCACCGCGAACTCAATCCCGTCGTTCGTACCCGACAATCTTTTTTGACAGGTAGACTGCTCAGCTCCTGCGCACGCACGTTTTAAGGTAATCCTATCGCTTCACACCAGTCATACCACTGATCATACTTGAGACTTGTACAATTTATATTTTTAACATATGCAAAAAAATAATTTGTAATATTTAAACTTTCCATGTGTAAACTGTTTAACGAATGTTCCCATTTAATTAGAAAAATGAAAAAATAGTTATTCCAACGATTCGCGCAGTATTTCTAGGTTTGATATTTGACAACATTGGTTCTATCTCCGTCTCTTTTTACTCAACCAGGCGAGTTTAACCTCCATGCTTTTCAACGTCGATCTGTCAAAACAATGTAAGGTGCGGGAAATATAAAGCATTGTATTCGGGCCACGACTGGTAAAAAGCGTGGAAAATTTGTATCGGCGGAATATGTCGGTTGAAAATGAAATATGTGTGGAAATTCGAATGAGTGAGATGAGGTTAGGACTACAGTCAGCTGTTGCCTTGCTGTCACGTCTCTTTATCGTAGCAAGTGGTAATAAATCCAATACCGGAAGTTCAAATTAAACTTGATATTACACAAAAATGAGGTCATTAAGCGCAATTTTTTCTGAGAGCATTGCATTACTACAAGTGTCAAGTATGTAAATCTGATTATTTTTAAAAATCTGACGGATTCCCACGATTATATACACTTTCGTAGCGACGGGAAATTGTGTTTTTTTATGTCGTCTCGGAATTCCTTCACCCAAATATGCAATTTTAGTGTTTTGATCCTCTGTAATTAGGTCGATAACCGACCCTGAAATATACAGAGACGATTATTAATGTATCTAGTGAAGCTCAAAAAACAAAAATCATGAAAATCCTATAGATGTAAGCCTGACGATAGGATTACCTTAAGACCACCCGGAAGAGCGCGGAGTTGGGAAACTTCTAGGTCAAAACGGTAATCAAGCATCAGGTATTTTAGGGCTAATGGCTATATAGTTGTGTGACAAGCAAAATCCTACGAAAGTGAACCGTTCCGAAATGCACGCGTTCGTATAAATGCACCGGTTTGCAGGACGAGCAGATCGTATTTTTGTCTCGGTATTATGTCAAACGTCGTGTACGTCGGTTCTCCTCAGTTTCTCGGGGCGTCTAATTATATTCCTCCGATTTACAAGATGTCCGGACTAAATTGAATCCGACCCAGAAAACAAACATCAAGAATCCTCCCTCTTTCTCTTCCTCTCGATCTCTTGTGCATAATCCCTGGCGCGCGTCCGCGCACGGACCGGCGACTTGACGTGCCCGTCCGTCATCATGGCGTGTGTGTCCCCCGTGTTTGTCCGTGCAGCCAGATGGAAACGCGAGTTTCTTCTCCTCGTTTCTCTTGCTAACGTCTCTTTGGCGACGGCAGCCAAGTAGGTTGTATGCCACTGACGTCGTCGTCGTCTTCGAAGACGCGAGGCGGAGAGCCAGCGTGATTTGGGCTTGCGGAAGATTTTATAACGAGGCACCCTTGTGGGTTCACGTTTTCGTCATCACTGCGGATATTGCATCGTTTTGCGTCTTTTCTCTTGGTGCGTGTATAATTGACCGCGTCTCTCTCGCATCAAGTGTATCCGCGTTGAACGGAATTCATTCCATCATCGCAGTCGGAGATTTGATGCATGCTTGTGTCATATGATTTATGATTTCAGTCACCAATATATCCTAAGATTTGGGCTGTGGGACAGACTATATATATATATATTAAACTGATTTAAAAAAAAATTATTTTTTTTCCTTCTGGATTCTCGTGCTATTGTTGGGCACTAATAAAAGAAAATTTCTCTAAAAAATGGGCGCGGTGACTGAATTTTTAGAGGTGGCTATCTCGACTTTTTTCTATATGAATTTTTTTTAACGAACGTATTGCATTTAAGCATAGTCATGGCTTCGGATTACGGATAAAAATCACATCCAGCAGCTATTTCGTAACAAAAATAAACTCTAACAATTTGAAAAGATTGCAATATTCACAATTCAAATCCAGGTAGATCAATAATGGCGTCTATACTACTCTCGTTATTCATGTAGATTTACTTATACGCATTAACAATTCGCACTTTTTACGAAAAATTAAATTATAAGCTTTTATTCATGAATCATGTATTTACATTTTTCAAATCCTACACTTATATTATCTTCAAACTCATTTATATTTCTTCCCAGCCACTGTGCATAACAGCGCGCATGCCACTGCGCATACCACTGCGCATGTCACTGCGCATCCGCGGCGCCATTTTGTATTGGCGCAGCGCATTTGTAAGTGGTGTTTTTTTTCCTCAATGTGACTCAATTAAAGACAATTTTAAACAATGGCTCGGAAAAACGAAGACAACACAATTTGGCTAATCGGCAAGGAAATTCCGACAATAAGTACCCGTCATTTACCGTCAAATCAGAAAGTTTTGAGTTTGTTCTTTTACAAACATAACAGAGAAAAACTGATCATACGTCGAAGTGCACACGAAACGATGAAAGAAGTTTTCGAACAATGGAAATGTGCTGAAATTCCAACGCGTCGATTGAATAAAGCAATCTTGAAATTAATAAAACTCCATCTAGTCTGGAAAAAACTTTAAAAAATCGAGTTAAAAACAATTTGCCGTCACAACGGAGAAATAATCGAAACGTGTGATAGCAAAAATAATCGCTTAAGTTCGTTAACATTTTGGACAGAACGAAAATGTGCAACGTTGAACAGTTTGTCCAAATCTCTCCTAAATTTACGCTCCTTCAATATCGTGACGACAAATTCTTTTGTGTGTGTGTGTATGTGTATGTGTATGTGTGTGGGGGGAGGGGGGGGGGGGGGGGTGTCAGGGTGTGTGATTTCCATAGTTTCCTTCAGGCCTTAGGCCACAGTAACGGGTATAAAATCATGTGCGAATTTAACAATTTTTTTCGTATGAAAAAGTGATTCCCTCATAAAATTAATTATACATCTATTTAGTATGAATATCAAACTGTCGAATTTTTTTGATGTACAAAATGGCCGACTACTAATATTTTATCTTGTTATCTTTTTGGTAGGCGCTCCGCGGCGTGACATTTAGCATCCACAATTTATGACCTAGAACAAAAAGCAAAAATTCTCGTCAATCTGCATTACAATACCTAGAGAAGTACGTACGGAATTTAGAAAAATATTATTTGATTCAAAAGTTGTAGGTATTTTAAATTAAGGTATTCCTTTCGCGAACCCAAATATTTTACACTTAACTGATTTTCGTCTATAATGAAGTAAAAATACATTCCAGTAGACTGGTAACATTTCAAGCCAAGTTACCGAACCTTTAACGAAAAATTACGGCCCTAAATATCGTCTCATTTATACGGCGCTTTATGGACACGTCACGCTAGCCAGATTTCTATGTAATAATTTATACAAATATAACTCTAGATGCCCGATATAAACTGCTGACAGGTGTAAAACAGTCTAAAGATTCCCGAACGACAATAAAAACAGAGGGTCACCGAACGTTTCAAGAAAATATTAATGTTAAAACTTGGAAAAATATGACTAGCAGAAGAATTTTCCTAGCCGTGACGTTTCAAATAAATGTAAAAATGTCTCAATCTACTAAATTTGCGCGATTTTTTTTTATTCTAGTTTATCGTTGTGTATAAAAATCCATTGTAACTTATATTTTTATTATGAGCAATTGTAATTTACCGACGATTCAGAAGGCCCTCCTTATGCCCCCACAAAAAAACGGCCCTCCGCGAAAGGAGTACCTTAAGAAAAGAATTTTCAGTGAAAATTTTCGTTATAACGGCTCATAAACTGCTCATAAAAGCAAAAGTTTTCGATTAATCAGAAATTCCGTACATACTTCTCTGCGAAATGCAATCAGGAAAATAACTTTCAAATTTGAAGTAAAATAATAAAATTTGAAAATTGTTGAAGTTATTTGTCACGCCAATTGGAAAAAAGCTGTTTCGAGAAGTTCCGAGTAGTTGGCTATTTTGTACATCGAAAAAAAAAAATATATATATATATATTCTAACAGCTTGATCTTCATACTAAATAGATGTGTAAACAATATTATAAGTGAATCACTTTTTCATACGAAAAAAATTGTTAAATTTGCACATGATTTTATACCCGTTACTGTGACCTAAGGTCTAAATTTTTTAAGCTAAAGAGAAGACTTTTCTTGATAAAACAAATAACCAAGAGTATTTTTTTTAACGGTTCAACAGTGTTTTTATAGAAATGGCATGCGAAAACCAAAAGCAGATGATTTTTATCGCACAAACCGTAGGGCTTTTACTAAACTGGAATTCCAGTATACAGTTGCAGGATGATCCATTAATTACAGGATACCCTGTGTATTTATATATACACAGGGTGGCATGAACACCGATGTCGAACATGAATATCTAAATGCCTCGTATACCTATTGAATCAACCCCATGTATGTTCTACGATCTCGGTGAGTTTTCGAGGAAAACATTTTTTTTTAAATTTTTTCTTTTGCGTTTGTACTTTTCTCGCGATTTTTCAACTTGTTTTATGGTTATGGAGTGCACTGTTGATCAATAAATGAATGATCGACTGAACACTAACGTAAATTACTTAGATTTTGATCGCAAGTTATGGCGTTGCATCTATGTGGCTCACCAGAAAAGATACTTTTTTGGGAATTTTTTTTTTTGAGAATGCTAAGAAAGAAACCCAAATGAGGTGTGAAGGGGTTATTCTACATGTGTTGAGGGATACAAAAAAATTAGATGAAAAAAAAGGTGGTTTTGTCGTAGCTACACTGAGAGGGTTTTTTGGGCGCTCAGCGGGACTTTTATGGATGAACACCTAGAAAAAAATCATTATTCAATTTACTTTTTCTAGAACGGTACCGCGATTGTAAAAAAATATGAGTTTTTTGCACAATAGCTAGATATGAAATTTTAATAGTTTTTTTTCGCTAATAAATCAGCCTTATTTTGTTTATTAAAAACGAGAAAAAAAAAACTTATGCTAGTCTAAATGAATCCCAATTGCTTTCAAAAACTTCCAAAGAGAAAGTAAGTACGCGAAAGAGGTAAAAAAATCTTAAAAACCATTCTACAGTAAAACTCAAAAGGAAAATTAAACATCATAAAAATTTATATCCTTAGAGACATATAAATTTGTCTTTTGGGCGTCACTTTTCGGGCCACCCTGTATATCATCAATACATCATTTCGTTGGGAACACGTGCCCGTCGAATAAATTCGCTTCAAATTTCGTATCCATCGTTAAAATTTATCGAAATCAAGGGAATTATGTTTTCCTGCGCGTTAATGGCAATCGATCAGACGCGATGCCATTTAAAATTCTTCCCCGCTGCTGTACAACATTTTCTCTGGTATGATCCGAGCCTAGCACCCACGCGGCTCCGTCTTCCCGGGGGGTCCGGCCTAGCCAAACATCCTAAAAATCCAAAGCTAATATATAACTCGGATGGAATTTCTTCGTCGAAGCATCCACCGCACACGTGCCATCTCTTTAGGAGTTCTCGTTAAACGGGTCAGTTTCTCCGTTGCTTTTGGACCTTCCGGTATCACATGTACGCGCAAGATTCTCTCCCGGGCTCCTTGGAAAATGTATTCAGCGAGACACAAACATCTGTGCGACGACGTAGCATCGCGAGTGCATCTGTCGTTGGCTTCATTGAGCATTCCACCCGCGAAACTTCATTGCATGTGACACGCTGTCACGGTGGGCAGGGGGTGAGGGTAGAAATGGCAGACTCGAGATTCCCTCGATGAAATTCATGTATTCGACTTTGAAAGTTTTCGACATTCTCAACGTAGCATCGTATCGTCGGCTCAGCATTGTTTCGCATCATCGTTCCGCGTACACGTGAATAATCAAGCCACGTAGTATCATATTCCGCGATCTTCTCGGCAATGAAATCAAATAAATGCGCAATAATTGGCGTTCGTGCGTTTCTCCGGGTATTTTCTAATCAGCCTGAAAGTCGATCGTTCCTGTGTGGCCGGCAGAACTTCCACGGATTAAAAAGCTCCTGGTGCGGTTGACGCACGCGTGTGAAACGCTGGCTCTTCTCGCTGGGAATCAGGAATCAGCGCACGCTGGACCCACCGCGGGATCATCGCTTGACAAAGCGGGAGCGCGTATTTCCCCCCCCCCCCCCTAATCCTTTGGCGGTTGTTCGACTAATATAGGATCGAGAGAAGGATGCTGAGCATTTCCGTCCGAGTGTGTGTTCGTGTGTACAAGAAGAGATTCTGGAAGAGCTGCGCGCCGGCTCCTTTGATGATGAGCGTGCGTAGGCACACGAATCGAATTGCCTCTCCTTTCATCACGTTTCGGTTGGAATCGTTGGCATTCCACGTTGGATCGCGCCCGAGCCGGTCTGATTATAATTTATGTATCGTGCCGTGAGATTAGTGCGTTTTCCCGCGCGCTCGTACATAGGATCATTCCGGGGGAGTTGGCCATAAGGGAGAGATGGCTAATATAAATATGTCATAAAACTGCACACTAGATTTCACCTGTTGCTGCTTAATTCGCTTTCACGTCGTGCGCAGGTGTAAGTGTACGAGCAAAAGTTTGGCAAACAAATTTTTTTAATAAAATCCTTTTTTGTTATTCTGTCCACTGCTAAATTTTTTTTAAGGTATCATGTTTTATATTGTGGTGACCTTATTTCGTAAAAGTAATGGTTACTTTTGTATTTCTTGAATAGCTCACGAACAGTGATTTGTTATAACCTCAACATTTCGCATGTATTTTTTCTACTTGTTTACATTTTAGATGTGGCCATCTCTCCCGCGAGCCATAGTATTAGTTGTAATGTGTTCAAGTCATTCGTTTTTTCTACATTTTTTTCTACATGTTTTAGATGCCTAATAAGTACAAGAGAAAAGCAATTACTGTACGATGGAGCTGGAGTTGAAAATAATTAAAAGCAGCTATCAGTGCTGTAGAAAATCATGAATTGTCTGGTCGTGAGGCTGGTAGAACCTACGAAATACCTAAGAAGACCATAGAGAGACGATATAAGAACAATGGCAAATAATGTTGCGGAGAAAATTATTATGAACCTCGTCTCATCGAAGACTGGCTTCCGTGGATAGTGTGCCAACTTTGGGTACACAAAAATTATACTGATTTCGATTATAGGTGTTCTAGATGTGGCCAGAAGAAAAAAATTAAGAATCAAAACATAAAACCAAAGAGAATAATGCTGGGTAACTGGCCATTTCACCTCTACTCTTATGGCCATCACACCCGGATACTCCGGGAGGGATAGCCAATCGTGATTTTTTTTAAATAGTGATTTCAAGGTTGATCTGATAGGAGTTTGTTTTAATTTTCTAAATTATCTTACAGTTAAATGCACCAACTTTAATTGCAAATGAAGATGAGTTAAGAATCGTCTGTTCTTATATTTAAACGAATCCTTGAAAAAGCTGTGGCCAACTATCTCGAACTTACCCTACCTGACTCCTGCTTTCGTAACACTGTAAAAAAAGTCATTAAAAATTTACTATACTTTTATAATTGAACATTTCTAAACTCGGAATGTAAAACGGAAATTCGCACTTCAGTGATGGAAACTTCAGTAATGTAAATTAATTTTCATAGATTCGTGTACATTTTAATATATGGGACATTGAATATTAGTATACTGCGTATAAGTTTTTCAACGCGCATCATAATAATACAAATATTTGTTTGATAAATGCAACAAACGTATATGATTTCATTATTTACACAAAAAGTATTAAAATCGCAATATGACTATTATTTTTAACTTCATTCTGTTGAAAATTACAATACCTTGTACATTGAATATAACAAAACGCTGTTGAAAGAAATATGAAATTTAAAATACTTTTACAATAGTATGGCAAATGAAATTTTAAAACTTAGTATATGAATAAATGTTTAGGCTTCAGTGTTGTAAAATTCAATACCGGACCTACATTTCATACGGTTATACATTTTTTAATACGTACGAATTGAATATTAATACACTGTCTACAATTGTTCGAGGCGTCTAATAGAAAAAAAATTATTCCTACTTGAAAAATACAACAAGCGTTTTGAATATATAAAATGTAGACAAAGTAAGAAAATTACAAACTGTCTCTTAATTTTTACGATACTTGGTTCAGGAGTCTACAATTTTTTGTGCACTGAATATTATGATTATTCTGATAGTCTGATTTAATATATAATACAGTGCAGAAAACTTGATACTCGTGTTTTGGTCAGCATGTTAAATCAAATCATAATAAACGTGTCGAGTAACACCAAATCTAAAGTAAGTGGTGAACACCCGGTGCGATGGTCTAATGGTTAGCGTGCTCGCCACTAAACCAGCGGACTGGGAGGTCCCGGATTCGAATCCCAGTCGCGTACATTTCGTTGTGAAATGTTTTTCTTCGGCATTTCGCGGCGAAATAAGACTAGTCCCACGACTGGTGGGGCGAACTCGATGACCGGCTGTATTATTGGTATAGGTTTTCCGCAGTTTCCTATACCCATGAGAGAAATGGCATGATGAATATATAACACAGAGGGGGAAGTCGGCTGCGGCCGCAAGAGGGGGGAACAGGGAGAAAAAAAGGAGTAAACAGTAGAGGAAAGAAACGGTCACGATGAGGGGAAGAAATAATGGGTAACAAACGCGAAAAGCGTGTACCTAAGGAAAAAACAAATAAGTAAGTGGTGAATTAACCGAACAAGCAGCCAAGTCTAATTAAACCTAAACCAACTGAAATCTATGCGCATTAATTTTAATATATATCCACAACTGATACTTTTGAATAGGTATATGATTTTTCCAGGACTTTGGTATTACAGCATTACTACACATTACCCAGACATTTAAAACGTAGTGTATTAATTTAAAAATACCGATTATTAGTTCTCACAGACTGAGTCAGTAAAAAGAATTCCGGAATTTGTATATTAAAATTCACACAGAGTTTATTAAAGACGCAGAATGTAAATAATAATAATTACACTAACCCAACACCGTAAAATTAATACACGTTTCTATGCCAAATTTACTTTTGTTATTATTTTAAAATACAACTGTGCATATTAATTTTGAAACGCTTATAATAGACACCTTGCGATACGTATATGATTTTTCCAGTACTTAAGTGTTGCGATATTACTGAACGATTATTAGACATTCGAAAAACGGTGCATTGATTTTCGAACGACAATATTAAAATTCATAAACGGTATCTGACTTCCTGCACTTTTATATTAATTTTAACACAGATTTTTTTTTACAGTGAAATATACAACAAAAGTACAAAATGAATTCGAAGATACAGAACGGATCAGACGAAGAGAGAAAACGAGGGGAGACTGAGCGCGTATGCAAAAACCGCGGATACCACCGTTTGTGTGTCGTAGCAACTCCGACTCTAATTGTGACTCCGTTTTTATCAGATATCCCGTATGCGGTTGCCGTCCTTACACGCGCGGGAATCGAACGAGCTGAAACTCGTAACTGTAGATACTTATGCATTGAATTCCTCGACGATCCCGCGCGTACATACATTTCCGATGATTGGCACGACGATCCAATTACTCGATAAAAAGGTCGCTGCTCTGTTCACCGAGCGCTATTTGTTAATACCTGCGCCACGATTTTAACTGCCTTTTGTTGTAAGAAACGTTTATGTACGTGCAGAGAGAAAGACGCACGGAGGGAGAAAGAGAGAGGACGAGGCTGGCTGGTCTCTTCGTGAATCGATCCTCGGTACAAATTGCACAGAGAGCGGGAGAGAGAGAGAGAGAGAGGAGAGAGAGAGATGAGAGAGAGAGAGAGAGAGAGAGAGAGAGAGAGAGAGAGAGAGAGAGAGAGAGAGAGAGAGAGAGAGAGAGAGAGAGAGAGAGAGAGAGAGAGAGAGAGAGAGAGAGAGAGAGAGAGAGAGAGAGAGAGAGAGAGAGAGAGAGAGAGAGAGAGAGAGAGAGAGAGAGAGAGAGAGAGAGAGAGAGAGAGAGAGAGAGCAGAGGGAGAGAGAGAGAGAAGAGAGAGAGAGAGAGAGAGAGAGAGAGCGCTGAAGAAAAGGGATCTCTGTCAGCGACCCAAAGAAGGCACATGTACACAGACTTAAATAGACTAAATGTATACATGCGCGCACACATCCACATACAGGTGCCTTCTCTTCAGCACCATACATGCGTTACAGCATCCTTCGTCGACATGCCACGGGCATGTTTTCTCAGCTGGCGCTCTAACTCTCGCGAGAGAAACCACCACCGGTTTGCACCGATCCGTATGTATAAGTGCATACGCGCTCATCTTTCTCACTACGTACTCCACTTGGATGAGGAGTGGGCTTCGCGGGCGCACTTTTTCTTCCTTTTTTCCCATCCTTCTGCAATGCTTCTCTGGAGGATCCTTTCAGGACACGGTCGGCTACCCACAAAGCGGACACGAGAGCGAGGGCTCTGCTCGCCTCTCTTTCGTATGGCCCCGCCAACCTTATTATGCTCTTTACACAATATCGTTCCACCCCCATCGCTGTCGTCGTCATCGTCAGCCCCGATACTCCGGCTCGTACGAGAAAAGTAGAGCTAAGGATCTTTGGAATTTTTTTTATATATTCGTATACGTACGAATGTGCATGTACATGTATCTCTGTTGTACACAGGGCCCAAAGGATCCGAAGGGCGCCGGCCCGAGCAAAGTTTCGACATTTCGTTATTTAATTTGTTGTTATAGCTGCTTGAGAATGGGGATTCGAGTGCGTTCGAGCGTTACGAAAAGATCCTCAAACATTCATTATGTTTTCGTAACATACACATTCGCGCGGTTCGCAGCATCGCGCACGGGGCCGCAGCCCTTCTTGGACTCTTGCACACCGTTCGGGTGCTTTGATACTCGGGATTTTTTTTTTTTCGCGTCGTATGGATACACGCGATATATTTGTTCCAGTTTTGCACCCGTGTACAAATACTTTGTTTATTGTTTCCAATGTTGCGTGCCCTTTTGGGCTACGAATACACCACCGTTTTACTCCACACTTGTGACTATTTCCAGTTGTTCAGAGACGTCACATTGCCCAAGGCCACTCACCATTTTCCTGGTGGACTAGTGTATCACGTTTGCAAGGGGGTACAGGGAATGTCTGGAAAACCCGCGCCTATGTAGGTGGCTGTACACGGGCAGAAATTGCTGCAGGGATCCAATTGGATATACATACTTGTCCCTACTTCCTGATAGGGATCCAATGGGTCATTCCATTGGATACGTATACTAAAATGTCACGCTCGTAAATCGAATTCTTAGCGACATTTCCCATTGGAATGTACGAATGCAATATGAATCCTAATGGATTTTCACATCATCGAACAGAATCCGATACGATTCTTAACACGTAGTTACCACACAGGTTCAAATTTGCACCACCTAAAATGTCTTGTTGGTGGCTCTCTGTAAATTTTTGTTTTGATTCTCACGTAATTTCACCGAATAAATATTATTTTTCGCATTCGAAACTATTACCGTTGGATTGCTGGGGTATTTTTGCATCAAGAAACACTGGTTATCGATTACTTTTGGATTATTTGTACGAAAGTAATAGTACTTTGAAAATGCAAGATCCCAAATCACACAAGTGTGGTTTGTGTGGATTCTTAATAGAGGCGTGGTTACTACGGGTTAATGGATCCCATCGCATCCTGCACGGTGAACTTTCTAAACAAAATGTATAGATATACAAGATAAGTGGATTTTGAAAAAGTATACATCGTTTGAAGAAGTATACCTTGAAAATCTATTTGTATCACATCACTGAAAATCTACTGTAATTATAGTTTGCTATTTATTTCACCGCACTTTGATATAGTATCACCACACATGCACATGCTTACAAAGCGTACAAATTATGTTTTGACACATCGGGTTTTTTTTCGTGACTTTTCACATATTTTAGATTCGAACGTGGTAAGAATTCTCAAATGGATGTCATTGGGGAATATTTCAGAATCGAATAGAATATCTTGAGTCTCTCAAACTAATTTGTGCCCGGGATCGCAAAAGGATATTTTTTGGAGATTCAACATATTCCGGTTGAGAATTTTTAATAAAAAATTCTTGAATGACATCAATCGAAAAGTGGTGCGGAATACACTTGGAATCCAAGGTGGACTTCCTGCATGCGGCTCCCTTACCTAATCGCTATAGAGATATGGTAAGATCTGGGGACTCTCCAACTAATTTCTTCACGGGTATTGCAAATGACGAAAATTAAAATTGTGAAAAAATGTGTGTGTGTGTGTGTGGGGACAGAAAATTCGAGATTTGAGATATCTTGCTTATTTTTTTCACTCCGGTGGTGTATCATGAAAGTATGTCCTTGATGAGTTTTGTAAAAATCGGCGAAACGTTTTGGACCTTACCGTAGTTAAAATTTTCAGAAAAATGTTTTTCGGCGACGCAACTTTCTCAATTTCTTTCGATATCTGGTCAATTTTTTTACGGGCATGGAGTAATGTACAGTAACGGATATTGATTTTTTTAACACGTTCAGGCGTTTCAATTTTCCTAATATTTTTACTATGCAGATAATTGATTTCCAAAAATAGAATATTATAAATAGATTTAAATATGTGTACATTTTTCAGGGAAATAGAAAGAGAGTGTAATAAAAGAGAAACGGTGGTAATGGCGCGTGATACTGCAAAGTGAGACGAAAATAAAAATAATTAAAGAGGAAAGATATGAGTTGGATTGTAAGAAAGCGATGTTTAACGGTGTAACAGCTTTGTGAAAAGCCGAAAAGGCGATGCAAATAAAACTTCTTACTACTACTAGAATATTATAGCAGAAATGCCTGGAGTTCATTTTCCAAAAATCGGTGAGGGCGTCTTGATACTGACGGGGGTTGAATTTTCAGAAAAATCTTTTTTATGGCATACCTCATGCATTTTCTTTAAACGTCTGACAAATTCATCGTTCAGGAACAAAAATAACATGCATTGCACGGTCTGATAAAACTTTGAGAAAGTCAGTTGGAAGAATCAAATTTGAAGGGGTTTACATTTTTAGAAGATTTTTCACGGTGTAACTCTCTGAAAAATGGAGATATCCGCATAATTCTTTGCAAAGAAGCAGAATATCGTATAAGGAACGCATTTATACAATTTAGGGAAAATCAACAAAAAAGTTCCAATTTAAAGTGCGTTTTGGTTTTGAATATAATTTGAAAACAAAACTGAAGGATAATAATAAAATCAGTTCATATTGTTAAAAAAACCTCATTTAAATTCATAGTACAAGGTAAAATTGGTAAAATTGGAATTTTCCTCATTGCATCTTCCTTCATTCATATCGCTCCCAAAGCTGATTATATGAGCAATTTTGTTCCACATAAAGCTTCTTTTATGAGAAAATAAAAATAGAAAGACGTACCTACGAAACTGACCTACTGACGACTAAATGGCAGACTGACCCATAAAAGTAGCTTAGCGAAAAAAACATACTTGCTCACATGCTGATTTTTTTGTCATTCTTCGCAAATTAAGGGGTAAGGCCACAGTAGAATTAAAAAAAATCGATTGTTTTTTTCGCTTCAATGGTGCTTTATCATCATAAGAATAAGTTACTCTTTGATTTATAGCAAGAACATTTTTTTTCACCGACTTCGTACGTATAACGTAAGCCCACTTCTGGTACGGCCATAGAGTACCTAAAACTTTAAACGCGTTTTTCTCGAAACAGATTTTTCCTAATTGCATTTCGCAGAAAAGTACGTATGTAATTTCTAATTAATCGAAAACTTTTCATTTTATGAACAGTTTTATACGAAATTTTTCACTGAAAATTCATTCAAATACCTACAACTTTTGAATAAAACAATATTTTTAAAATTCCGCACGTACTTCTCTAGGTATTCTAATGTAGATTGACGAGAATCTTTATTTTCTGTTCTAGATGAAAGATTGTGGATGCTAAATGTCACGTCACGAAACGTCTAAAAAAAGATAATAGAAAATATTAGTAGTCGGCCATTTTGTACATCAAAAAAATATATATTTTTTAACAGCTTGATATTCATACTAAATAGATGTGTAATTAATATTATGAGTGAATCACTTTTTCGTGCGAAAAAAATTGTTAAATTCGCACATGATTTTATACCAGTTACTGTGGCCTAACCCCTTAAGGCTACTTCGATAACGTCGTTGGAGGGTCGGGAATCGATCGTTTTGATCATTTTTCTGTCGCAACACGTATACACTCGAACGAATGGTATTCGTATTCATCCGCGTTTGAAACCTCGTCAAGGTATTATAATGCTTCATTTGCGATTGTTTGCGGAAGGTCGATCTTTACTGTTCGATGAATCGTGCAAGATTCGATCCGTCTATATGCACGACATCACGAGAGAGGGAGAGAGAGAGCGTTACAACAGAGAGAGAGGGAGTGAGAGTTACAACATTGACGCGGCCTCGAAAATTTAATGGACCATCGCACTCCCCCGTCTCTCGTTTCTCTGCGCGTGTATGCGTTTGTATACGAGAGTTTTATAGAAACCAAGCTGGAGGTACGAGGGCTGCTCAGGGGGCCAATCTCTTCTGTCTGGTTTGGCACGTTTGCGCGGGCGTCTCGCGCTCATCGGCGTGAAAATCTTGTATACGTATACAAACGCAAACTGCACGTCATCCAGGTTTTGTGTGTATGGATAACGTCCGGGGATTATCGCCGTAGTCCTTTTTTTTCGACGGATTTTATTCGTCTCCGATGGAATCTCTCACTCTATTTTTCTCTTCGCCTACCTCGCACGAAGAGAAAGAGTAGGGACGGACTTCATTCCCGAGGGAGACATTTGAAAATAAAATTATCACGATAACTTTTGTTGCTCAATTATTTAGACGGTTTTATTATTTTTTGTGACCGGTACCTTTCAGGTTTTCGTTGTGTTTGGTATATTCTTCTAATGACTCAATTTATTCGTAAACTCCGTCATGAATGTATCCACTGCTTCACTGGATGGAAATACCGGCCCCATACATTCGAGAAATAACGCGTTTCTTTCCAACACCGAGGTTCGGTAATCTTCCTCGGTTACTTTTCCGTCGCGATCAACGTCCAACTTCTTTAACATCAGTTCTATCAGGTCCTGGCATATATATAGGAAAAAGGAACATTTTGAACCGTCATATCTGAAGGTTGTTATGGGGTCTAGCCGTCGTCGGGGGTAACACCTATTATGGACATCTTGTTCCGGCCCCAACCGGGCCGGAAGTATTTAGGCACTAAATCAGGCTATACTAAAATGGCCCTACTAAGGCCGTCCCTGATAAGATCCTACTAAGGCTTTCCCCGATGGGGTCTTATCAAGGCTTGCCCTGATAGGCACTACTAAGGTTTTCCATGATATGCTGTCCCTAATGTGGCCCTACTAAGGCTTTCCCCGATAGGGCCCTACCAAGGCTGGCCCTGATGGGCCCTACTATGGCTTTCCCTGATGAAGCCATAGATAGGCTTGCCCTATAACTGCCTCAGCAGTCGATAGATGCACGTAACCTCTTATTTTCCACATGCAAACTTCCATTTTACAGCATCGTAGTTTCGGAGTTTCGATGCTTTCCTGAATTCTATTTAAAAAAAGGTGCTATGGACTGTCACGACAAAAAACGTTATGTAACTCGGATGCGTGGTAGAAGATTTCGGCAGCTTTGTAAGGCGAAGAGAGAGAGAGAGAGAGAGAGAGAGAGAGAGAGAGAGAGAGAGAGAGAGAGAGAGAGAGAGAGAGAGAGAGAGAGAGAGAGAGAGAGGAATTATATATATATATATATATATATATTCAAAAATTAAGTTTCAAAATTAAGTGCCGAAAATCTATAGCATTAATTAAAGTTAAGTTTCAAAAATCTATAGCATGTTATTCGATAAACCTCTATAATAGTCACAATGGTTTAACTAATTGATATACTTTATGTGATAAAACAAATAATTATAGGAATTCATTTGGTCTCTCATGACATATCTGGGACCAAGATGTTACAAGCACTCGGTAGCATAGGGGCAGCGTGCGTAGCTTTGGGTAGGTAGGTACGAGGTCCGATTTCCATATAGGCGAAACACTTTCTTCGAACAAAAACATTTCAGCAGGCCAGGGAATGCCGAATCATGATCCAAAATCATTGTAGTGGAACTCTAAATTAAGTGGTTCATTCCATTTTGGATTTTTGAAATATTATATGCATTTCTTTCTGATCAGGCAACCTGATAGGGGCGTGATCAGGCAACCAGGTCAGGCCCATATGTGTCACAACGTTACATTTCCTAGTAGGGCCCTTTCAGGCTGCCTTATTAGTGCTCTGCCAGGGCAGTCAGGCAACCTGAACGGGCCCTGATTTGGGACCTTATCAAAATTTCTATGCGGGGGCTAAGATTCCGACCCCCCCCCCCCCCCCCCGATCGAGCTGAAATTTTGCACAGGCTTCCCTTTTAATATTTTAAGACAACCCCTGAAGGGATTTTTAGCGACGCGCAATACTTTTCGAGATATTGAATTTTAACCGTTCAGCTGCCATCGTAGCAAATTTGCTACGTTCACTTTGACCCCGTCGGTAAAAGCGTAAGGACGCTATAGCGGACAAGCTACTTCACAGTTTCATCAATCTATGCTAGATGCAGCTACAAATGCCGGGATAGCTTGAAATTCAATCGGAAACATATGAATTATGTTGATATGGTAACAATGTTGTCGTGAAAATTTACGACGCTTGCTCCAGCCTTCGATCTGCTGCCCGTCTTTTTGCCGAAAAAAAGTAAGTAAATGGACATTCTTGAAATATTTTTTGATAGAACTGTGTAAAGGAAGCTTGACTGGACGAACTGGGCTTTGAAGATTTTTGATTGAATTAGAATAATAGTTCGAACCGAGCGGATTAAAATATTAGGTGCAAAGGCCATAGCCGGGTAAGTAGGGAAAAATTGCCCCCGCATTTTCTCCAGCGAAATTAGGAGTATATTCTGAGGTATAAAAAAAAATTCTTTTTTTATACCTCATAGAAACAGACTGTATTGATATATTTTAGTTATATATCCATATAACTAAAATACATCAATAAAGTGTGTTTCTTTTTTTTTCACTGTGGCGTACCAAACCGATCATTTTGAAAAAATTATATAATCTAATACGGTGCCCAAAGATTATATTAAAAAAAATTTCGCTAATGCACCCCAAGTGGATTATAGTAAAAAATAATAAAACAAGGAACATTATTTTCTTTTTCAAACCTTAATCTTTCGCAAGATGTTCTATAATTTTATTTCGTAACACGTTTCGATCGGAACAAGTACCAAAAAAAAATCAAATCGATCCACTGTACCGTTTCCGGATAAATTTTTTTCTTATATTTAAAAAAATTCATTTTTCTAAAACCATTGCATTAACGGGCATGAAATTTTCAGAAAATTTGTTTTTTTTTATACCTCAGAATATACTCCAAATTTCGCTGGAAAAAATGCGTGGGCAATTTTTCCCTACTTACCCGGCTATGGCCTTTGCTACAGTCCGAAAATACGAAAATACTACTTCCCAGGACCTTATTCACAAAATTATGGTTGGACATTCATATTTAACCCTTTTTTTTAGCTATACTACCAGAAGAAATAATTTTGAGCCATCCAGAAATAGGCGTGGCCGTTAAAGGGTTAAAGTTAATTATTTTACCGCCCGCGGATTATATCCATATCTGCTACGTCTCAGTTCTGGCTATACCTATATATGTTACCGCACTCTCCGCTTTATGCGGATCTTCGCCGAGCCTACGCGGATGCTCTCCCCCACCATACGCTATGAGGCTGGCTCGAAAAGGTAGCCCACTAAAAGAGATGAAAACCCAGCACTCTTTAGCGTAGAATGTGAATTTTCGACTGAAAGTAGATGGTTGCATGCTGAAAGTAACCCCAATGAAATGTTGCCCATCAACTCGCACCAACCCTGAGAACTAAGGGTTGAAAACTTAAAAATAGCCGTATCTCGATAATTAATAGTCCGATCAAAAAATGTTTCAAACAAAAGTTGTTTCGAATAATAAAATACGTATAAAGTTATCCGTCGTCCGATCCCCTATCTTTGAAAAGAGCGGCACAAAAACACGAGAGCACCACTGACCCAGGCAAGGAGGCAGCGTAGTAGACATACCACTCCGCTCGCACGCCCATCAACCCCGAATTCTCGAATCGTTTTCGTGCCGCTATTTTCAAAGATAGGGGGTTGGATGTCAGATATCTTTACGCGACTTTTATTGTTCCAAACAACTTTTGTTTGAAACATTTTTTGATTGGGCTATTCATTATCGAGATACGGCGATTTTTAAGTTTTCAAACCCTATTTCTTAGGGTTGGGGCGAGTTGAGGAGCACAATTTTATTGCGGTTATTTTCAGTCCGCAACCATCTACGTTCCGTCAAAAATTCATATTCCACGCTAAACCTAAAACTAACCTTATCCACGTCCTGTGCTTACGCATGGCGCCGATTGACTGTCGCCAACTGTCAGCTATGAAATAATCGTCATATTAAACGTACATTTTGGAAAAATTTTCTTACACCTACTCATAATAAAAAAGGGATTTTTGAACATTCGGTGATTACGTGAGATGCTTTCATTACTTTGTATACTTTTGCTGTATATTTTTTTCTCGCTTAATTAAAACGAGACGAATTGGCAACGTCGTGAGTTGTGGTATATGATAATACTCAAGTTGGCAGAAGTGTCGCGAAGTTAGAGTCATACGCGCCCTGTTCATAACATCACAATCGGCCCGAGGAGCTGTCAACAATGAATCTGGGTCCAAATACTAAGTTCTCTCTCTGGAAAGGAAAAGTGTGTTCTAAAGCTGCATAGAATCCGAAGAGAATCAAAAACTGTCAACATTTTCCAATATTCTGATACAGATATTATCGTTAAAAAAACCGGCTTTTGTTTGTCTTTTTCTACAAATTTCTACACACTCGTCCTTTCTGAGCATAGATCTCAAATTTATTTTAAGTAATTATAACTAATCAAGAGAATGAGAATAAATAATGTTCCTCGTTACTTGTTCTGACCAAGTATAATAGTTTGAGGTACCTGGCTCTAGTTAGGAATGTCAATAAGGCAGGTAGAATTTTTGCCATCTACGATGTTGCGTTGTTTGCACAGCCTAATACTGTGTTCTTGATTTTCGCACAAAATCGCAAATAACGGTGCTGTGAATTTTTCATGGTGCCAATGATTAGTTCGGTGATTAGTCGAAACTCACCTATTTTTCCAGTTCCATGGTAGCATTTTTTTAGCAGATATAAAGAATGTGCTGAAAAATGATCAAGAGGTTTCCATAAGCGTAATGTGATTAGCCGACGAAATACCAATCGAAAGCCGTCGATCTTCCGATTTTTTTTTTCTCAAAAACGGTACTGTGATTCGTATCCAAACTGCACTGGATGATCAGAAAAGGGGTTATATTATTGCAGAAAAATTTCAATTCGGTGGTACCATTTAACTGATAGGCTGAGGTCAATTTCACCCCCCTTTATTTCCCCGGAAATTCGCTTTCTGAAGTTGATCTGACAGCATCAACTTTACTTATTTGAACATAAATCATCATTTTGTCCAAATAAGAGGTATTGGAAAAATACGTGTGTTTCCATACAAAATAAAAAACACCCCTTCAAATAAGTGCAACGTGTATAAAAATAATGATGTACAGATTTAGAAAAATCAAGCCGCCCGAGTCAGCTGTAAAAACCTTCAACCGAATGTGATGAACATTGAGCATCCGAAATTTTCAATTTTAATCGTAAGGAGTCTATGCTCAGCATACTTAATATTATGGGGGGCGGGGGTATCTATGCAGTGCTACCACTCAGACTACATCCATAGAGCTCAACTTTATCATAAATATTTCTTATATCGTTTAATCATTTAACATTGTTGTAAATATCTCCGTTGCCTTTAGAGTGACGAAAAAAATGTCAGAAGGTAATTTGATTGATTTCGAAAGGCTAATACAGTGATGAAAAATTCAATTTATTCAAGGTAAACGTTTTTGCGATCTCAAGTTCATCAATCATTTTTTAAATGGAAACATGTTAAAAAAAATAAGACGTAGCTGATATGCAGATGAATCAAACGACCGAGCTTGGAATTATTTTTCACCAAAATACACGTGTAAAACGGGATATCGTGATGGGATTGACAATAATAATATCCGAATAATGTAATTGAATTTTTTGTGCAGAACATTTATTGTAACAAATGTTCGAAGTGATGGCCATTAACCTTGACACATTTTTGAAGACGTCGGATAAATAATTCTCTTGACCTTCGAATAGTATCTAGTGTGATAGCCACGCAGGTTATCCAATGGATACAATAATACCAACAGTCGGAGAAGTTTCTTTGCAATATTGTGTAACCGGCAACTAGTATTGCTAGCAAGTAGCAATGAAGTGCCATCATATTTTTTTTTTCAACACACACACATTGCTACGGTATTAATTATTCAATACAACGTACAATGATTTTGCAATATGAAGTTCAAACAATCTATCGTGTTACTACGCATTCTATTTGTCGCTGTGTTGTCTATTCGGTAGATGGGAAGAGCACTACTGGACATTTATTCAGACTTTTGTCGACGTTTTTTTTATTGATTTCGATAAGTGATGGATTCGGATCTCGGCCATAAACGTCAATAGCGATATTGTGTAACCGACAACTACTATTGCTAGCAAGTAGCGACGAAGTGCGTTCATATTTTGTTTTTCAACATACACATCTACAACGTATTCCTTTATTCAATACAGCGGACAATCATTTTACAATATAAAGTTCAAACAATCTATCGTGTGACGACGCATTGTTTTCTTATGCTCTGTATTGTCTATTCGGTATATGGAAAGAGCACTACTGGACGTTTATTCACCTTTTTTTTAACGCTTTTCATTGATTTCGATAGGCGATGGATAATGATCTCGGCCATAAACGTCAATAGCGATATTGTATAACCGACAACCAATATTGCTACCAAGTGGCGGCGAAGTGTGATCATATTCTCTTTTGCATTAAGCTCACCGTCGTCATCGTTGTCGTTGTGTTCGGATAAGTTGTATACGGCGTCTTCGTAAAGCTTTTCAATCAATCCACCATTGATCATTCGATTTATGAGAGTGTCAATGGTAGACCGATAGGGTGATCGTTTGCCTAATCGGAATCCGACGCCGTCTGTCCAGAAACAAGGGTTTGCAATTTTGATCGTGGTGTGTCCATCTACTCGGCTTCTTATCACGGCTACCTCGGCCTTCGATTTGCCCGTAAAACAAGTGATATTCTTCTGTTGGGCAACACGCTTTGCACAAATCAACATATTTTCTTTCGTCATTTTACTTTTGTTCTTCAAATTTCTCAAGACCCCCTCGGCGTTCGAGAACAGTTTTTCGACTGAAAACGGATTTATCAGCGGTGTTAATCCCGAATTATCAAGATCATCAAAAGACTCGAATTCCTTTTCACTGGTAGTCAGCAAAGCGGCGTTTGTGATAGCGGTGTAAATGTGGGATGAGTAAACAGCCGAAATAGCGAGCAAGGAAGTAAACACAATGCGCTCGGCATTTGTGCGCGGTTGTTGAGTCACGGAGACACCGAAAAGTGTACGCGCGATGTTGAAAGGTCGCCACACGGAAACTCGGAAGCGCAGTAGGTTTACTGCGATCAGGTAAATCGTGACAATGCTCAAACTGACGAAAACAGCCCAACACAAGCGTACGATGTCAAGTTTCCCGGGTTCCGGCAGGATCGGTACTATCGCACAATATCCACCGATACGAACTGGCACAGTCAGCAAATTGTTGGTCCTAGATGTGCTTGAACGTGGAGCTAGTTGAGAAGAAATGTCCATTTGTGCAATCTCCTCAGTGTGGTGAAGGGCACGTTCAATATCAGCGAGGTCTTCGTCACCAAAGGGTACCCAATCGAATGGAATATACTTTATCGATGCATTTAATCTTTCAGCAATAAGTTGGATCAGCAGAATGGCGGCACCACCAACAGAGACAGGCTCACCAAGTTCGTCAAATTTGGCTATGGAAAATGGTGGATTGTTAATCGCTTTTATTCTTAAAGGGTAATGTGCCATATCGCCAGTTTTGTCAGGAAATAAGCCAGCTGTATTCGATGCCCAGTGACTTCTTGTATACTCCTTCTTGAAGGGATTGAGTCGATGAACTATCGGTAGGCTCCCTGCGGCCTTCTGCGGTCTCAACGTTCTTGCCGATTCCGGTTCGATCCACTCGAGGATCGTCAAATCGAGCAACTTCTGCGTCCAAGCGTATTGCAACAGATCCTCAAGACCGTCGCTCAATGCTCGAGCAGAGAATAAGACCAAATATTTCGGACGGTAGTCGTATGATGCCATCTCCGCTACGGCATCGACGAGGCCTCTCGATGGTAGAGTTGGCGGACTTTCACGGGATACGTGAACGAGAAGGTAGATAGTCGTAGAAGAGGCGACCGGTGAAGGATCCCACGAGGTACGGCCATCCACTGTGCCGTTTGCATTGTTGTCATCTTCGGTTATGTTGACCGTCGAAACGGGAAGCTTTTGCATCAATTTAAGAATGATCTCTTCGATTATCGGGCTTGCAATCGTTTCGTCTTTAGCGAGTTTAGTTATAAACACAACTTCACGAGCTCCCGAATCATCGGCGATGTATCCAGTCACGTTGTCTACCCAATCGGTAGACTGGACGAAGAATATGGCCACTTCGAAAAAAAATAAAATTCGAAATATCCAAGACATACTGATTATGTACGTTTTTTTTTCTTCAGCTGAACGAGTTCGAGCTCCGAATTATGCCCCAAACGCGCACGATTTCGAATGTTCGTATACTTCGTAAAGCTGATGCACGTCCAGGACAGACCTCGCTGTCGAGACTCGGCGGAACATCTGAATGTGGTCACCGAGTCGGCTAAAAGCGCGCCTTCGAATGTTAAGTGGGTGGGCATTTATGAAAAATCGATGTAAAAAAAAATGCCATCCCCCACATTTTACAACTGGGTAGGCTCGTTTGAGTACACATGGCCCCATGGGATGCGATGACACTGTCTTCTGTATATAACTGACGTAAATTGCCACGCAGTTTTCTTCAAATATGCATGGTCGCTGCTTTGTGTGTACTCGGTGCACTTGTGTACCGACGTTATTATACTTTCGCCTAGGAGAAATTTCATAGCTTCATACCTATACGGTTTTGCGTCGAGAATTATCCACGTGTAGCTAGTCATCGGACGACCTTGTTCAAAGTTACCGAGGACTTCGATGCGTCATCGCGTAAAAACAATTACGTGGTCCGCAGTATCCTTGACTCGATGGCCGACTTCTGTTTTCAATGTTTCTGCGACAGAAGTCGCCATGGCAATGTATGCTTCTTCGGGTACTAGCATATTGTTCGATACTTTATTCAGTTTTTTAGTAGCGGCGACCGTTATTTATCTTGAGTTAATTGGCCTTTCGTAGCACGCAAGATTGCAATTGCTTCAATTAGCGTGCGATCGAAGATTTCGATGTTTAATTATATAACTTTGCGCGGCGACTTGATCTTTGGAATTACACTATAATGATATATCATCCCTTAAGCGGATCTGGGCTGTTGAAATGTGTATTGCCACGCGGTGCTCGTATAAACCCATATTTGAGGACGAAGATACATACAGTCACACACAGTTGAAAAAAAAGCATTCTTTACGGTTGTTATGGGGTCGAGTCGTGACCTTCTGCGGTGGGCGGCGGGTATGGGCAATAAATTTAAACAACAATTTGTTGTTCAAGTTTATTATAATGTTGCTAAAGTTGATTGTAACGTTGCTGAAGTTGACTTTGATCTCAATGATAATTGTAAGACTGATTAAGTGTCTATAATAGTGCCCTATGTAATTGATATTTTTATGTAAAATGTTTCCTTAACGGCAGACACTACTGTAACTGACTATTTACGACCGTTTTTTGCAATTTTTTTAAAAGAATGGAATAAAATACATGCTTAAAAGAACTTTTAGGTTTTATAAGGTATATATTGACGTATGGAAAAAAACTTATTTGTCAAAAGAATACAAAATGGCGGCGCACGAGTCACTATAGCCTCTCTCCGCGGCACGCAGTAGAACTATCGTAAATTTAGTTCCGTAGCTAAGAGCGAAATATTTTCGTTAACTATATTAGTTTTGGCAGTCAAGTACGGGGGAAATTGAAAAAAAATAGACGAGTTCCAACAAAGTTGGTTTTTTTCGACCATAATTTTCATGTAAACAGTGATTTATTTTTTTACAATTTTCAATTCATCGAAAAAAGCCCTCGTGCATGACTGTTAAAGTAATCTAAGAAGCTACAGGTAAAATTTTAAGTTGATTCGACAAAAATTGTTCGACTTCTGCTGCGTGCCGATTTCAAAAAAGTGATTCCGAGAAACCTTTTTTTTTAAATTTGCTTGTAAATGTTTAAAAATAAAAATTTATATGAATCAATTTAAATTTATACTTAATACCTTCATTCCTTCATTCCGAACACCTTTATTCCGAATCCCAAATATATTATCCAGTCGATAAAAAAATCGGTACATACGAGCTTTTTCGGCTTGTCACAGTAGTGTCCTCCCTTAATAAAGAAGACAATCAGGTTGTAAAAAATCGTTGTTTTTTATTTGATTCCATGTATAATGCATAAAATATTACTTCTTTTATAAAATTATGTCAAATTACCTTTAATCTTTGACATGAGTTGAATTTCAATGCCCTGTCAAAGAAACCCCACACTCCGGGTTACTTTGACACTTTTAAGAATATATATATATAAAAGTGTGGAGGTGTTGTAGGGCTTCACGGTCTTATACATTTGATAGCCAAGGGACACATTGGTCTATTGGAGCAAAAAACGTGGGAATTTAGGATGTTAAAAAAGTGACCTCTAAAAAACTTCCAAAACCTGTTCAAAGTAGCCCCGTTTTACGGTACGCATGGCGCCGAATGACTGGCACCAACTGTTAGCTATGAAATAATCGTCATATTGCACGTACTTTTTGTAACCATTTTTCCACCTACTTATTTAAAAAAAAGCATTTTTGAACATTTGATGATTACATGAAATGTTTTCCCTACTGTGTATAATTTTTTTCGATATTTTTTTTCGCTGAATTAACACGAAACGAATTGGCAAAGTCGTGAATTATGATATATGATAATACTCAAGTTGGCAGAAGTGTCACCAAGTTAGGGACAGACGCCTCCCGTTCATAACCTCTCAATCGGCCTGAGGAGCTGTCATCAATGAATACCGGTCCAGATAAAAAATCTTTCGTTCGATAGGAAAAGAGTGGACTTCAGCTGTCTATAATCCGGAATAAATTAAAAACTTTACTAATTTCCCGATATTCTGATGAAAAATTTTATGTTTGAAAAAATTTCGCTCTATTTTGTGTTTTTCCTAGAGGGTTCGTCCATAAATCATGTGAGGTTTTTTGGCCACTTTTTGAGCCGCCCCCCCCCCTCCGCCCCCATGGTGATATGTGGTGAGGTTTCTGTTATCCAAATCCTCCCCCCCCCCCCCCCTATTTGAGCCTCACATGATTAATGGACGACCCCACGGGTGGGAGTCGAAATATCGAATTAAAAAATGTCGAATGTTTAAATATAGATAGATCAATGTTCGGAGGGTTTATATAGTCGTAACTAAAAATTCCGAATACGAATATCTCGAAGTTGAAATGTAGCGAAAAACAAAAACCGATTTAAAAAATATTGACAGACATAATATCGAATTGCTTATATAAATAAGACCAAATAATTCGAGAAGACGAATCTCCGAATTGTAAATATAGCGACGGTTCGAAAAACAGAAAGCATTAAATCGAACGGCCAAAAAGTCGAGTGGTTAAAATAGCGAAGGGTCAAAATGTCGAACGGCCCGGATGGCGAAAACTTGTGGTCGAGGTAGATAGCGTTAGCGGTCGGCCGAGACGGCATCCATTACCATGTTCGCCATTTCGGACCATCGATATTTTGCGTCTCGATATATTGCTTTTCGCTATAGGCGGTATTACGTATATTAGATACTCGCTTTTTTCTGTTTCGGAGATATGGATGTTATAGATTGTTCCAATCTATATTTATATGTCTCAAATTACAGATGATCTGAATATACGTTTTCAGATAAATGAGCTTTCGAATAAATGATGCTTTGCTTTATTCGCATTCGATTTTTTCTTCGATCGAAACATAACATTTCGAATAATTAATCCTTCGTTATTTTGAGAGTTCATAATTTTGTCGTTTCAAAATATTTGTCGATCTATATTTGGTCCTTCGATATTTGGATCCCCACCCGACCCCACATTACCATGGGGGAGGGGGAGGCTCAAAAAGTGGCCAAAAAACCTCACGTGATTAATGGACGATCCCAGACGTTCCGAAAAACTTGTAATTTCTGAACATATATGTTAAATAAATATTGCGTAATTATGATTAATTAAGGAGGTTGGAGCGATTCAGTTGAGTCAAATGACGGTTTATTCATTTTTTTATCAATGAACCTCAAAAATATGCATACGAGGTACAGATTTATTGTATATATGCTAATTTTTTTTAATATGTAATTAAAGGGCAAAATTATGCATTTTAACGGTTTTATTACGTAAAGTAGAAAAACTTTTGTGTTACTGCCAAATTGAAGAAGCATAACAATATCGATGATTATTATGAAAAATCTACGACAACGATTATTTTATACAATTCACAATTAAATTTTGAGTAATTCATAATTATGCCTATTCATATTTACGTCACGAGATTAGTGGCCCATGGTTTACGATGGGCAAGATGAGGATTTTTTTTTCTATATGTTCACAAAAGTTCAGTTTACATTAATCCGTTGTTAGAAATGGTTTATCGTGGTGCTAAATAACAATAAAAATTACATAACCTTTAGTGTGAAAGTCTTGCCCATCTAACCGCACGTTAAATTACATACATCAAACGATTTTTTATCTCTGGTGTTTGGTGGTGAAAAACGTTCAAAAAATTCATAAAGATTCAGTATAGTGTAAACAATAATATCTATTTTTTTATTAAATTTAACCTTGGATTGTGGCTAACGCTCCAACCTCCTCAAGAGAATGAGAACAAATAATGTTCCTCGTTAATTATTCTGACCAAGTATTTTAAGGATCCCGGGAATAATTACTGAATGTGAATAACGTAGGTAGCATGGTGCCATGTTTGCACAGCCTAATATTTTGTGTGCTTGATTTTCGCACAAATTCGCAAATAACAGTGCTGTGAATCCTCTTTTTCACGGTGCCAAGGATTAGTCCGGTAATTAGTCGCAACTTACCTATTTTGTTCAGTTCCGTGGTAGGATTGTCTAGCATATCTGAGCACCGTAGTGAAAATGATCGGGAGGTTTCCATAAGCGTAATGTGATTAGCCCACGAAATACGTCGAGCTTCCCATTTTTTTCAACGAACCTGTGATTCGTACCCTAAATGCACTGGATGATCAACATACAGGTAATATTATTCCATTTTTTTCTTCTCAAAAACGGTACTGTGATTCGTATCCAAACTGCACTGGATGATCAGAAAACGGTGTTATATTATTCCAGACAAACTTCAACTCGGTGGTAGCATTTAACTAATAGCGTTAGGTCATTTTCACCCCCCATTACTTCCCCGGAAATTCGCTATCTGAAGTTGATCTGACAGCATCAACTTTGCTTATTTAGACAAAAATCATCATTTTTGTCGAAATCAGAGGTATTGGAAAAATACGTGTGTTCCATTAAAAAATAAAAAACACCCCTTCAAATAGGTGCAACGTCTGTAAAAATAATGATGTACACATTGAGAAAAATCAAGCTGCCCGAGTCAACTGTAAAAACCTTTAACCGGATGTGATGAATATTGAGCAGCCGAAGTTTTCAATTTTAATCGTAAAGAGTCTATTCTCAGTATACTTAATACTATGGGGGGGGGGGGGGGTGGATCTATGTAGTGCTACCACTCAGACTACATCCATAGAGCTCAACTTCATCATAAATATTTCTTATATTGAACAACATCATTGTAAATATCTCCGTTGCCTTTAGAGTGACGAAATCATTTTCAGGAGGGAATTTGATTGATTTCGAAGGGCTGATACAGTGATGAAAAATTCAATTTATTCAAGGTCCACGTTTTTGCGTTCTCAAGGTCATCAATTGTTTTTCAAATGGAAACATGTTAAAAAAAATTAAGACGTAGCTGATATTCAGAAGAATCAAATGACCTATGAGCTTGAAATTATTTTTCCCCAAAATACACGTGTAAAAACGGGAAATCGGGATGGTATTGACAATAATAATATCCGAATAATGGAATTGATTTTTTTGTGCAGAAAATTTATTGTAACAAATGTTCGAAGCGATGGCCATTAACCTTGACACATTTTTGAAGACGTCGGATAAATAATTCTCTTGACCTTCGAATAGTATCTAGTGTGATAGCCACGCAGGTTATCCAACGGATACAATAATGCCAATAGTCGGAGACGTTTCTGTGTAACCGGCAACTAGTATTGCTAGCAAGTAGCGATGTAGTGCCGTCATATTTTTTTTCAACATACACATTGCTACGGTATTAATTATTCAATACAACGTACAATGATTTTGCAATATGAAGTTCCAACAATGTATCGTGTTACTGCACATTCTTTTATTCTCTGTGTTGTCTATTCGATAGATGAGAAGAGGACTACTCGACATTTATTCACACTTTTGTCGACCTTTTCTTTATTGATTTCGATAGGTGATGGATAAGGATCTCGGCCATAAACGTCAATAGCGATATTGTGTAACCGGCAACTACTATTGCTAGCAAGTAGCGACGGAGTGCGATCATATTTTGTTTTTCAACATACACATTTACACCGTATTCCTTTATTCAATACAACAGACAATGATTTTACAATATTAAGTTCAAACAATCTATCGTGTTACTACACTGAGAAAAGAAAATCGTTGTATGTGCAAAATGCATTTTGTTGTCTTGAAATTTTGTTGTTTTAATAGTTGCTCAGACTTGCTGAACAAGCTACAGTTCACACCACTGTCACCAAAACTGTCAGTTAGATTGACAAAACGTGTTTTATGCCAACCAAAAATCAAGTTGAACGTATTTAAAGATACATTTTGCTAAACCAACTGAATTTTGGATGGATGAACGAATTTTCTGTTCAGTGTACGCATTGTTTTCTTATGCTCGGTATTGTCTATTCGGTATATGGAAAGAGCAGGACTGGACGTTTATTCACCTTTTTTTTAACGCTTTTCATTGATTTCGATAGGCGATGGATAATGATCTCGGCCATAAACGTCAATAGCGATAATGTATAACCGACAACCAATATTGCTACCAAGTGGCGACGAAGAGTGATCATATTTTCTTTTGCCTCAAGCTCAACGTCGTCACTGTTGTCGGTGTGTTCGGTTGATTCGTATTTCGCGTCTCCGTAAAGCTTTTCAATCAATCCACCATTAAGCATACGATGTATGAGAGTGTCAATGGTAGACCGATAGGGTGATCGTTTGCCTAACCGGAATCCGATGGCGTCTGTCCAGAAACAAGGGTTTGCAATTTTGATCGTGGTGCGTCCATCTACTCGGCTTTTTATCACGGCTATCTCGGCCTTTAATTTTCCCATAAAACAAGTGATGTTCTTCTGTTGGGCAGCACGCTTGGCACAAATCAACATATTTTCCTTCGCCATTTTACTTTTGTTCTTCAAATTTTTCAAGACCCCCTCGGCGTTCGAAAACAGTTTTTCGACTGCAAATGGATTTATCAGCGGCGTTAATCCCGATTCATCAAGATCTTGGAAAGACTCGAATTCTTTTTCACTGGTGGTCAGCAAAGCGACGTTTGTGATAGCGGTGTAAATGTGGGATGAGTAAACAGCCGAAAGAGCGAGCAAGGAAGCAAACACAATGCGCTCGGCATTTGTGCGCGGTTGTTGAGTCACCGAGACACCGAAAAGTGCACGCGCGATGTTGAAAGGTCGCCACACGGAAACTCGGAAGCGCAGTAGGTTTACTGCGATCAGGTAAATCGTTACGATACTCAAACTCACGAAAACTGCCCAACACAAGCGTACGATGTCAAGTTTTCCGGGTTCCGACAAGATCGGTACTACCGCACAATATCCACCGATACGAACTGGGATAGTCAGCAAATTGTTGGTCCTAGATGTGCTTGAACGTGGACCTATTTGAGAAGAAATGTCCATTTGTGTAATCTCCTCAGTGTGGTGAAGGGCACGTTCAATATCAGCGAGGCCTTTATCACCAAAGCGTACCCAATCGAATGGAATATACTTTATCGATGCATTTAATCTTTCAGCAATAAGTTGGATCAGCAGAATGGCGGCACCACCAACAGAGACAGGCTCACCAAGTTCGTCAAATTTGGCCATGGAAAATGGTGGATTGTTAATCGCTCTTATTCTTAAAGGGTAATGTGCCATATCACCATTTTTATCAGGAAATAAGCCATCTGTATTCGAAGCCCAGTAACTTCTTGTATACTCGTTCCTGAAGGGATTGAGTCGATGAACAATCGGTAGGTTCACTGCGGCCTTCTGCGGTTTCAACGTTCTTGCCGATTCCGGCTCGATCCACTCGAGGATCGTCAAATCGAGCAACTTCCGCGTCCAAGCGTATTGCAACAGATCCTCGAGACCGTCGCTCAATGCTCGAGCAGAGAATAAGACCAAATGTTTCGGACGGTAGTCGTATGATGCCATCTCCCCTACGGCATCGATGAGGCCTCGTGATGGTAGAGTTGGCGGACTTGCACGGGACACGTGAACGAGAAGGTAAATAGTCGCAGAAGTGGCGATCGGTGAAGGATCCCACGAGGTACGGCCATCCACTGTGCCGTTTGCATTGTTGTCTTCTTCGGTTATATTGACCGTCAAAACGGGAAGATTTTGCATCAATTTAAGAATGATCTCTTCGTTTATCGGGCTCGTAAACTTTTCGTCTTTAGCGAGTTTAGTTATAAACACAACGTCACGAGCTCCCGAATCATCGGCGATGTATCTAGTCACGTTGTCTACCCAATCGGTAGACTGGACGAAAAATATGGCCATTTCGAAAAAAAATAAAACTCGAAATATCCAGGCCATACTGATTATGTACGTTTTTTTTCTTCAGCTGAACCAGTTCGAGCCCTGAATTATGCCCCAAACGCGCACGACTTCGAATGTTCGTACCCGAGTCGAAATTTTCGAGCCGCGTTCAACCCACAAAATGAAGGCGAGCAGAAATTGGCGTGAGCGGATTATTGGGTATCTAAAGGAGGGTACAATGTTTGAAAGTACCATGCGTTAGAGCCTCCGATGAACCTCCGGCATGGCAGAAAGTAGACTTTTTGACTCAAAGGAGGTCAGTGAGGTTCACAATTGAACCTACGGAACCTCAGGTCGGCCTACTTCGAGCGCTCGCGCAGAACCTACTTCCCCCCCTTTCGGCCTACTGTACACTGCTAAACAACAAAATTAATTTATATAGAATCTATTTAAATAAAATAGGTTCTTTCCTTGTCTCACAGCCTTCTACGATCATATTTCTTTCAAAGATATTTATATATATTAATAAAGATGAGATTCCAATTAATCTTTATCTGCTTACAATGTACACTGTAAAGCTAAGTGTACTATATGCATAAAATATTTCATAAATCGAAAATAAAATGAACTCCTTAATTGAGAGCTTTACCACAAGGATTTTTCATCGTAATTCGTCATTCCCTGGCTTATAGAAATGATTTTTTTCGAAGAAAATATTTGCTCTTTATGCGCCTTGAACCTAGTCCTACCTACTCACAGCTACGCTCCGCTGCCCCTATGCTACCGAGTGCTTACAAAATTTTGGTTGCTGATATGGCATAAGAGACCAAATGAATACCTCTAACTATTTGTTGTATCACATAAGCTATATGAATTAATTAATATGATTGTGATAATTAGAGAGTTTCATCGAATAACATGTTATAGATTTTTCAAACAAACACACATGTACATATACATATATATAAAATTCCTCTCTCTCCACCTTCTCTGCCCCTCGCCCCTTTTATATGAGTGTTGCAATAAGGATGAACCATTAGTTCAATCAAATAGAAAAATGGTTAACTCTAAGAAAATTCGATTTAAGGTAAATTTAAAAAAAATAAATAGATCCATTCAGTGAACTTACTTGTTTGTAAAACTAAATTGTTTTTTTGAACAGATAAAGATGTTGAACTGATGAAACCGAATCACATATTTATTAGGATCAAATAAAATATGTAGTTATTGGACGATATTAAATAGATTCATTTTCTATAAATAAACATTTTTGAAATCAATAATTTTAATAATGGAATGCAATAGGAAAAATTTGGTTCTATGAAAAATCTAGTTAATTAAAATAAAAAAGAATCAAATAGACGCGGTTAGTTAATATCATAATTATTTAGCGGAAAAAAATAAAAATATGCTTCATACATACACGTGGAAATATTTTTTAAATTTTCGACGTGCTAAAAATGAAAACAAAGAAAAATCAAACATTTTATTTAAAATCGACGGTAATCGGCCGTCGCCATTTATCAACTCGTTATTGAATAAACAAAAAAAAAACAAAATGAACAAAAACAAAAAAAATCGAATGAGGTTGAATTCTAAACCGACAATTTCAATCCTTTAAAACATGAAATAGACTATAATTAACACCCTAACGTTCCATATAGATATCAACATTATATGTTATTTAGATCTACACTGCCAGCCAAAAGTTTTCGGACACTCCACATAATCGCAAAACTTTTGAGCGCAGGATAATTGCCAAATAATGTTAGAGTAATATAATTCATTTAATTTATTATTTCACGAACATACCATAAAGATCTATATAATTAAGTAATTATACAGAGCTTTATAGTATCTTCGTAAAATAATAATTATTCTACCATAAGTTTGCAATGATCCAAAGTGATATTAAGTTTTGCAGTTATCTGAAGCGTCTGAATACTTTTGACTGGTAGTGTATATTCGAATATATTAATGCAACCACATATTTCGAGTATAATATATATATATATATATATATATATATATATATATATATATATATATATATACCGTCGCTTAAAAGTTTGGATACACCAGTCGATATTTCTTGCTGCACGAAAAGTTACATAGCTTCGTAAAAAAAAGATAACCAAATTTACAGAACGGCGTTTTGACGGGAATAACTTCAAATTTATATTGCTTTTCTGAAATATTTTTTTATAATTTTCTTTTCGACCCGGTATACACTTTTATACGTGACTGATTTCCGGCTTTTTTTCGACCATCGAGAATTGGGCGCATGACTTATGCAAAAAAATTTGTTACGTTTATCCATGATAAACTTGAACGGGATAGCAAGAACTCCATTTGCGTTTTTATAAAGTTTTGTACGATTTTTTTCGCAATGTTATTTCATTTTTTGCTAAAAAAAGACTAATTCTAGATAATGCAATGTAACTCAAGAACTAGAGGGTTTAAGAAGAAATGTCAAGGACGAAAAACGTCGCGTAAGCTTATACTGGATAGACTGGCATTTTTCAAGAATTTTCCTGTGAGATTTTTTCTGACAGGAAAACGCCCATTAATCCGATAGAATTGGAGTAAGACTGTATATACAAGCATTCTTTTATGAATTGCCTATAAAATAATAATAAATCGATATTGAGAAAATTTGATTGTTTTCGCATATTAATATTGCACTAATAATTTGATAAGGGGACGATGTATTTTTATTAATTTCGTATTATTTTCGTCATCGAACGGGTTACCGATCAGGCCACAATGGAATGATGATGGAGGAGATATCGAATTTGGGCCGAAAGCAGGTTAGGTGGGGTCGAGGCAACAGTTTGAGATTGAAAGCAGGTTAAGGAGGCCTGTGGTCTGCACGTTTCACTGAAACTGGGGTCGAGAGAAGGTTTGGGAGGTCTAGCAGAGGCTACCCTGGACCAAGAGGAGGTCTCTTCATGGCACTGAACTCGACAAATGAGGTTTCGTAGGTTCAACGGAGGCTGGCGGCTTATGTATTACAAAAGAAATAGGTCCTGCGAGGGTTCAAAGGAGGCTAAAAATTTCGACTCGGGTATACTTCGTAAAGCTGATGCACGTCCAGGACAGACCTCGCTCTCGAGATTCGGCGGAACATCTGAATGTGGTCACCGAGTCGGCTAAAAGCGCGCCCTCGAATGTTAAGTGGGTGAGCATTTATGAAAAATCGATTAAAAAAAAAAAAAAATTCCATCCCCCGCATTTTACAACTAGGTAGGCTCGTTCGAGTACACATGGCCCCATGGGATGCGATGACACTGTCTTCTGTACATAACTGACGTAAATTGCCGCCCAGTTTTCTTCAAATATGCATGGTCGCTGCTTTGTGCGTACTCGGTGCACTTGTGTACCGACGTTATTATACTTTCGCGTAGGAGAAATTTCATAGCTTCATACCTATACGGTTTTGCGTCGAGAATTATCCACGTGCAGCTAGTCACCGGACGACCTTGTCCAAAGTTACCGAGGACTTCTATGCGTCATCGCGAAAAAACAATTACGTGGCGCGCAGTATCCTTGACTCGATGGCCGACTTCTATTTTCAATGTTTCTGCGACAGAAGTCGCCATGACAATGTATGCTTCTTCGGGTACTAGCATACCGTTCGATACTTTATTCAGTTTTTTAGCAGCGGCGACCGTTATTTATCTTGAATTGATTGGCATTTCGTAGCACGCGAGATTGCAATTACTTCATTTAGCGTGCGATCGAAGATTCCGATGTTCGATTATATAAATTTGCGCAGCGACTTGATCTTTGGAATTACACTATAATGATATATTATCCCTTAAGCGGATCTGGGCTGCTGAAACGTGTGTTGCGACGCGGTGCTCGTATCAACCCACATTTGAGGACGAAGATATATACAGTCACACACAGTTGAAAAAAAGCATTCTTTATGGTTGTGTGGGGTCGAGCCGTCGGGGCTCGACAAGAGGAGCGCCCTATGATTACCGTAAAACGTGGCTACTTTGACATTCAGGATAGCTTTGGCAGTTTTTGGGGCTACTTGGACATTCAGGGTAACTTTGACAGTTTTTGGGGCTACTTTGACAGAGCGCCAAAATACGGTTTTAATGTGTGCGCAGCGAGCCCGCGTGACCTTCCGTGGTGGGCGATAACTGCGGGGGATAAACTTGAACAATTTGTTGTTCAAGTTCATTATAATGTTGCTAAAGTTTATTGTAACGTTGCTCACGTTGATTTTGATCTGAATGATAATTGTAAGACTGATTAAGTGTCTGTAATAGTACCCTAGGTAATTGATATTTTTATGTAAAATGTTCCCTTAAGAGCAGACACTATTGTAAATTACTATTTTCGACCGTTTTTTTTTGCAATTTTTTTAAAAGAAAGGAGCAAAATACATGCTCAAAATAACTTTTAGGTTTTATAAAGTATATATTGACGTATGAAAAAAACTTATTTGTCAAAAGAATACAAAATGGCGGCGCACGAGTCGCTATAGCCCCTCTCCGCGACACGCAGTAGAACTATCGCAAATTTAGTCCCGTAGCTAAGAGGCCATTTATAAAACACGCGACGCAGTGAGGGCGGGTTGAGCAAAAGTCACGAGACGCTATAAGCATATTAAATCTGGAAAAGGGTGATACTGAGACGAAGATTTTCTGTGCTGCCCACCCAAAGACTCACCTGAAGCGTCCTCGGGAACACATTGCATTCTAGGTGCATCGTGATAAAAGATTATCGAATTATTTATTATTGATGTTACGTAACATGAAGAATATATTTCTTACTACGGGGATCGTCCATTTATCACGTGAGGTTTTTTAGGCCACTTTTAGAGCCCCCCTCGCCCATGGAGATATGTGGTGAGGTTCTTGGTTTCACCCCCCCTGCCCCAACTACACGTATATTTTTTAATAAGGAATGTCAGCCAGAAGTGTCAGAGAGTGCGGTATCGTATTATGAAAAACGAAATAATAGTACCGTCGTGCTGTCGCCGAAAAACCCCGTAATCGGAAAAAAAAAGAAGAAAGCCAGTTTTTTAACAGATGATTCTGTTGGTGCCGCGGGTGCTAAATCCAAGTTTGCCCAAAAATCGGGGTGTTGAGTTTTTTTAGGGGATTAGATGAGTGTTGATCAATGCCAAACTACAACCCCACGAGGTCGGCGCCGTGAGACAAAATGTTCAGAAAAATCCGGGCTTTATTTTTGTCCACAGCGCCAAAGTCAGGGAAGCTCATTTTGGGGGTGAAAAAGTGGGCTGAAATATTGAAAGATGAGTTTTAATTCAATAACTCTTTGGGAAAAATTCGTACAATTTTTGTTTAAATGGAAATCTTGTAGCCTTTGAAAAGACACGGCGATCGAGCATTTGATCATTCCGGTCCGATAGTATCTTCACCCTTAAAAAAATTGTTGAAATATTTTGAAAAATTCGTTTATTGTATAACTAAAAAATAATTGAATTTTCGAGTATGGTTGAAATGTATAAAATGTATGAAATGTTGAATATAATCTTCTTTATATTTTCGTTTCTATGGACCACCTTTGAATTTTGCTTTTTCCAACGCTTCCCGGGGGTTCAAAATTCAAAATGAAATTCTGGGAAAACTATTGACCGTATGAATTCACCGCCGTGAAACGATTCGTAGCCTGAACCTTCCGCTACATTTTTGCCCACAGCGCCAAACTCGTATCTCTTTATTTTCGATTTCTAAAAGTGGGGGAACGTGCCAAAAATCAGTATTTTGAGAATAACTGTTTGAGAAATTTGTTTCGAACTCCATTCAAATGAAAAAGTTGTAGCTCTCCAAAATACGCGTCGATTGGGTATAAAATCATCTCTTAACTTCAAAAGTAACTCCCCCCATAACGAATGACGAAATACTCGAAGAATTTTATCGTCTAAAAAAACCCTACGCCCCAATTTTTAGGCAAACTTGGATTTAGCACCCCCGAAACCTACAAAATCACCTGTCAAAAAAGTAGCCTTCTTTTAATTTTTTCTGATTTCAATAAACAGCACGACTGTACTGAGTATATGGTCAGTATTGTTAAATAGCATTGTCCGCGCAATAACACAAAAAAATACACGTGATATGTCACAACACCCCCTCCCCACCCCCTGCCCCTAGCGTCATCAATCGTGATGTTATTCAAACCCCCCCCCCCCTATTTGAGCTTTACGTGATGATTTCGGCCACTCTCGGGGCCGAAAAATAGGCTTTTTGGGGATTTTTTTCTTTAGAAAAACTACAAAATAAATCGAGATTACAAAAAAGGGTGTTTATCATACATATAAGTGAGTGTATGCAATCATTTTTTTGAAACGATTAATTTCAAAATGGCCGCTGTGTAACGTTTAACTCAACACTGCATTTTTTAAGTTGGCCGGTAACAACTCAGACAATATTCAACCGATTCACTTGAAATGTTGAATATATCTGGAAAAATACATCATTTATGGAAGTACGTAGGATTTTTTTTATATTGCATAGTTCATTTCTTATTAACAATTATCTGACGAAATTTTTCACTTTCCAAAAATTTGCCTAAAAAATCGTCAGATAATTTTTAATAAAAAATTAACTAGGCTTTTAAAAAAAATCCTACGTACCCCCATAAACAATGTATTTTTCAAGATATATTCAACATTTTAAATGAATCGGTTGAAAATTGTCTGAGTTATGTTTCCGGTCAACTTAAAAAATGCAGTTTTGAGATGAACGCTGCACAGCCGCCACTTTGTAATTAATCGCTTCAAAAAAATTATTGTATATAGTCACTGATATGTATGATAAACATCCTTTTTTGTAATCATGATTTATTGTGTAGTTTTTCTGAAAAAAAATCCCCAAAAAGCCTATTTTTCCGGCCTCTAGAGTGGCCTAAGGCCCTAATGGACGACCCCACATATAAATTGTACGTTTTTATACATTACATATATATTTACCTAAAGTAAACAATATAAATTGTTCGTTCTGAAATAGCTTATTAAAATGGTTTCAGTATTCTACTTGCCTCCTTTTGTTAAAAAAACGAGAGCAGAAGGGGGGCGGGCTCTATGTCACGTAATTTTCAGAAGCGGCAGGGGGAGCGTCGAATATTGATCAAATTTGCGTCACGTGTTTTATGAATGGCCCCTAAGAGCGAAATATTTTCGTCAATTATATTAGTTATAGCAGTCAAATACGGGGGAAATTGAAAAAATAGAGACAAGTTTGAAAAAAGTTCGTTTTTTCGACCATAATTTTCATGTAAAAAGTGATTTATTTTTTTGCAATTTTCAATTCATCGAGAAAAGCGGTCGTGCTTGACTGTTATAGTAATCTAAGAAGCTACAGTTAAAATTTCAAGCCGATTCCGACAAAAATGTCTGCTGCGTGCCGATTTCAAAAACATGATTCCGAGAAAACTATTTTTTTTTAAATTTGCTAGTAAATTTTTTAAAATAAAAATGTATACGAATCAATTTAAATTTATACTTAATACCTTCATTCCTTTATTCCGAACACCTTTATTCCGAATCCCAAATAAATTATCCAGTCGACAAAAACTCCAAATAAATTATCCAGTCGACAAAAAACCCAAACAAACGACCTTTTTCGGCATGTCACAGTAGTGTCCTCCCTTAATAAAGATGACAATTGAATTGTAAAAAATCGTTGTTTTTCATTTGATTCTATGTATAATGCATAAAATATTACTTTTTTTATAAAATGATGTCAAAGTTACCCTTAATTTTTGACATAAGTGGCATTTCAATGCCCTGTCAAAGGAACCCCACACTCCGGGTTACTTTGACACTTTTAAGAATATATATATATATAAAATTGTGGGGATGTGGTAGGGCTTGGCTATCTTATACATTTGATAGCCAAGGGACACATTGGTCTATTGAAGCAAAAAAAGTGGGAATTTAGGATGTTAAAAAAGTGACCGATAAAAAACTTCCAAAAACTGTTCCAAGTAGCTCCGTTTTACGGTACGAATGTCGGCGAATGACTGGTACCAACTATTAGCTATGAATTAATCGTCATATTGCACGTACGTTTTGTAATCATTTTTTACACCTACTTATTTAAAAAAAGCATTTTTGAACATTTGATGAATACATGAAATGTTTTCCCTACTTTGTATAATTTTCTTCGATATTTTTTTTCGCTTAATTAGCACGAAACGAATTGGCAACGTCGTGAATTATGATATATGATAATACTCAAGTTGGCAGAAGTATCGCAAAGTTAGGGACAGACGCGTCCCGTTAATAACCTCACAATCGGCCCGAGGAGATGTCAACAATGAATACCGGTCCGGATAACAAATTCTTTCGCTGGATAGGAAGAGAGTAGACTTCAGCTGTCTATATTCCGAAATAAATAAAAAACTTTACTAATTTTCTGACATTCGGATGAAAAATGTTATGTTTGAAAAAATTTCGCTCTATTTTGTATTTTTCCTAGATATTCCGAGAAACTTGTAATTTCTGAACATATATGTTAAATAAATATTGCGTAATTATTACTAATTAAGAGAATGAGAACAGACAATATTCCTCGTTAATTATTCTGACCAAGTAGTTTAAGGATCCCGGGCATAATTACCGAATGTGAATAAGGTAGGTAGCATTTGTGCCATCTACGATGGTGCCATGTTTGCACAGCCTAATATTTTGTTGTGCTTGATTTTCGCACAAATTCGCAAATAACAGTGCTGTGAATCCTCATTTTCACGGTGCCAAGGATTAGTCCGGTAATTAGTCGAAACTTACCTATTTTTTTCAGTTCCGTGGTAGGATTGTTTTAGCAGATCTAAGCAACGTAGTGAAAATGATCCGGAGGTTTCCATAAGCGTAATGTGATTAGCCCACGAAATACGTCGAGCTTCCGATTTTTTTCAATGGACCTGTTATTCGTACCCCAACTGCACTGGATGATCAGCATACGAGTTATATTATTCCAGAACAAAAATTCCACTTGGTCGTAGCCCTTTCACCTAACCCCTCAACAAGCTTAACACCTTCAAATAATATTATTTTAATGCAATTTTAACTAACAGCGTTGGATCAATTTCTCCCCCTTTATTTCCCCCGGAATTCGTTCTCTACGTTCAAACTTGAATAACTCGACATTTAATTACTATTTGTCCCATATAGTTGTAGATCCGAGAAGCAGGCTTTTACATCCACTTTAAAAAAATGTCGATATCATCATTTTTGTCCGACTAAGAGCTATTGAAAAAATGCATGTGTTCCCATAGAAAATAAAAACACCTTTCTCAAATATGTGCAACCCATGTAACAATAATGATATAGAGATTGAAAAAAGTCAAGCTGCCCGAGTCAACTATAAAACCTTCAACCGGATGTGATGAACACTGAGCCGTTGAATTTTTCAATTTTAAACGGAAAGAGCCAATGTACATTGTACATCAAGTGGGCGGGGGGAATCTATGTAGCGCTACTACTCAGACTACATCCACAGAGCTCAAATGTGTCATGAATATTTTTATATCTAATAATATTGTTGTGATCGGTAACAGATAATCGCATACACAGCCACACAAATGCGGTTATATATATATATATATATATACACACATATTAGGGTAGCTGCAATTTGGATCAAGTTTTAATTTTCAAAGTCCCCTTGTAACAACATAATCAAGATATATAAAATAAATTATGTGCAGTATTGTGGCGCCCGAAAAAATTTAAATGGTGCCTGTGAGGGTTTGAATTTTCAATACGAAAATGCATGTGTTTTGTCACGTTATTACTTAATTGCTTCTCATACTTAGGATATTGGTGGGGAATATCTAAACCTCGGCACACATATTGTGTACATTATGAGGTCTATGACCTAATTTTTACAAATTTTTCGAGCAATAATTATCATTATTACTAGCTGTGCCATGACAACCATCATGATAATCATTTTCTGAGTTTCTTTCATCAAAGACTATTTATTGATGTTATAATGCAATTGGCGACTTGGCATGGATTGTCTTGACTTGTTATGCATGCATAACGAAAAAGTTCGATTCGTATAAAAAGATTTTATACAATCGTTTTCATTTGCGTTAAGGCATGATTCACGGTTTCATTTGCAAATGCTGCTCCCGATCGTGATTAAAATTTTATTAATCAAATGTATGATTACCGGAAAATAAATTCCCTTGTGAGCAAAGTTATTCTGAAAAAAATGTCGAATCATCGTTGGTATTTGAACGCTGAAAGTGTTGCGATGGCATTTTTTGGTGAAGGCATTCGCGCTGATATAAAAAGAAAATGGCACAAAAAATTACAGATGAGCTGCCTGAACATGAAAATCAAACCGAAATTCCTAACGTTGTGAAATTTCTCGATCAGACGTTGCTTATTTGATGGGTGAAAACTTTGATTTTTTTGTCCCCAATCGATAACGAATTTCAGAATATTCCAGATCCATTGTAACTTCCTAAAAAACGACGTGTCTAAGTGGCATTTGGAAAAAAATTAACAGTTGGGTTCGCAAATTGTCAAAAAATTGAGGAACTTTTATGACGTCGCGGAAAGAAGAATGAAGCTTATTACTGACAATGAATATAATAATTGATTGCCATGCGACGAGGAACAGAAACAATTCGCCGTTCAAGTTGTCCGTGAATACCAGTAAATTAATCCAAATGTAAACAAAAGAACTCTACGCCGACCGCTCCACTAATAAAATTTTATTCTGGCACTTTTTTGTATGATATTTGCAAATTATGTTTATATGAAATTGTCAATTATGGTTAATCGATAATTATAGTTTTCATTGTGATAATTCATTTCAGTGCAACGAATTTGTGGCTCAGATTTAATTTAAAGTTGAAATTGAACTTCGACAAGTTTTTATACTACTGATAGAAGTAAAACTTTTCTATGATGTTTAATTATTTGTCAGGTCAAAAGTTGCATTAAGACAAAAATAAATAGTCTTTGATGAATGAAACTAAAAAAAATCAAAACGAGGTTGTCATTACGAAGCTGGTAATAGTGACAATTATTACTGGGAAAATCTGTAAAAATTTGGTCATGTACCTCAAAATGTGCATATACCTCATAATGTGCAGTTTCAGATTTTTCCCACCAATATCCTAAACGTGAGAAATAATTGAGTAACAACTTGGCAAAACACATGTATTTTAGTATTGAAAATTAAGACCCTCACAGACACCATTAAAAAAATTACGGGCGCCTTAAAAATCTGCACATAATTTTTTAAATATATCTTGATTATGTTTTTACGAGGGGACTTGGAAAACTCAAATTTGACCCAAATTGCAGCCACCCCAATATTTATATATATATGCATATGTACGCAGGGTGGCAATTGGAAGGTGGTTAAGTTGTTTTTGTTCGCCCGCGGAGATTTTGTATACTTACGTTCTCGGGTTCTCTGAAAACAAGAAGTCTTCGTTGTACCTTAAGGGAGAGTACCAGCCTAGAAAACGGATGAAAAGGTGAATTTCAACAATTTCACATGGATACCCAGTTCACATAATGGAAATTCCCTTTAGTGGCCTTCATCTCACATTTTTGGCAGTGTTTTTACAGTTTTTTTATCGAAAAGAATTTTTTCTTTTCCAACATGCATCATTTTATCAAAAATCGATGTTTTTCAATTTCCCTGGGTACTTCGGAGCCAATCTTATTTAGATCGTATATGATTTTGAATTTTCGTTCAAGGTAAAAAATTGAAGCAGAACTCTCGACGGCTCAGTCGAATGTCAAACAAAGGTGACTTGCACTATACAGAATCAGCGCCACCATTTTGTTCAAAATTGTGTGCAGAAATGTGTAAAGATACTTGAAGGTATGTACGATAAAAGCTGCTACACGAAATTCGCATTCTATCAAAAATGGGTGACCATAAAAAATTGTCGAAATTACAAATGTTTGGCAATTGTCTTTTTCAACATACACATTTTTACCGTATTACTTTATTCAATATAACGGACGATAATTTTACAATATCAAGTCAAACGACCTATCCTGTTCTACGCATTCTTTTTTTTGCTCTGTATTGTGTATTCGGTAGATGGAAAGACACTACTGGGTGTTTATTCACACTTTTTTCAACGTTTCTCATTGATATTGATAGGCGATGGATAAGTATCTCGGCCATAAAGGTTAATCGCGATATTGTGTAACCGTCAACCACTAATCCTAGCAAGTGGCGACAAACTGTGATTATATTTTCTTTTTCAACATACACATTTGCACCATACACATTTGCAACATACACATTTGCACGTATTACTTCATTCAGTATAACAGACAATGGTTTTACAATATCAAGGTCAAACAAACTTTCGTGTTACTACGGACTCTTTTTTTTACTCTATGGTGTCTATTCGGTATATGGAAAGAGCACTACTGGACGTTTGTTTACCCGTTTTTTGACGTTTTTCATTGATTTCGTTAGGCGATGGATAAGAATCTCGACCATAAGCGCTAATAGCGATACTGTGTAACCGACAACCAATATTGCTAGCAAGTGGCGACGAAGTGTGATCATATTTTCTTTCGCCTCAAGCACACTGTCGTCATCGTTGTCGTTGTGTTTGGTCCATTCGTTTTTCGCGTCTTCGTAAAACTTGTCAATCAATCCACCATTATTCATTCGATTTATGAGACTGTCAATGGTAGACCGATAGGGTGATCGTTCGCCGAATGGGAATCCGACGCCGTCTGTCCAGAAACACGGTTTTGCAATTTTAATCGTGATCCGTCCATCTACTCGGCTTCTTATCACGGCTATCTCGGCCTTCAATTTCCCCGTGATACAAGTGATATTCTTCTGTTGAGCAACACGCTGTGCACAAATCAACATATTTTCTGCTGTCATTTTACTTTTGTCCTTCAAGTTTCTCAAGGCCCCCTCGGGGTTCGAGAATATTTTTTCGACTGAAAACGGATTTATCAACGGTGTTAATCCCGAGCGATCAAGATCATCGAAAGACTCGAATTCCTTTTCACCGGTCGTCAGCAAGGCGACGTTTGTCATAGCGGTGTAAATGTGGGATGAGTAAACAGCCGAAATAGCGAGCAAGGAAGCGAACACGATGCGCTCGATAGTAGTGCGCGGTTGATGAGTCACGGAGACACCGAAAAGTGCACACACGATGTTGAACGGTCGCCACACGGAAACTCGGAAGCGCAGGAGGTTTACTGCGATCAGGTAAATCGTAACGATGGCAAAACTCAGAAAAAGAGCCTGCCAGAAGCGTCCGATGTCAAGTTTTCCGGGCTTCGGCAAAATTGGCACTATCGCACAATATCCACTGATACGTATTTGGACACTCAGCGAACTGTTGGTCCTAGATGTGCTTGAACGTGGAGATAGTTGAGAAGAAATATCCATTTCCACAAGGGAACGTTCAATATGAGCGAGCTTTCTACCACCAGAGGGCGCCCAATCAAACGGAATATACTTTAAAGATGCATTCAATCTCTCAGCAATGAGTTGGATCAGCTGAATGGTGACACCACCAACAAAGACAGGCTCACCGAGTTCGTTAAATTTGGCGATGGTAAAGGGTGCATTATCAAGCGCTCTTACTCTTAAAGGATAATGTGCCATGTCACGAGTTTTTTCGGGAAATAAGCCATCTGTATTCGAAGCCCAGTCACTTCTTGTATACTCGTTCTTGAAGGGATTGAATTGATGAACAATCGGTAGGCTCACTGCGTTCGTCTGCCGATTCAACGTTCTTGCCGATTCCGGCTCGATCCACTCGAGGATCGTCAAATCGAGCAACTTCTGGGTCCAAGCGTATTGCAACAGATCGTCGAGACCGTCGCTCAATGCTCGAGCAGAGAATAAGACCAAATATTTCGGACTGTAGTCGTATGATGCCATCTTCGCTACGGCATCGATGAGGCCTCTTGATGGTAGGGTTGGCGGACTTTCACGGGACACGTGAACGAGAAGGTAGATAGTCGCAGAAGTAGCGATCGGTGAAGGATCCCACGAGGTATGGCCATCCGTTGTGTCGTTCGCATTGTTGTCATCTTCGGTTATGTTGACCGTAAAAACGGGAATCTTTTGTGTCAATTTAAGAATGATCTCTTCGATTACCGGGCTTGCAATCTTTCCGTCTTTAGCGAATTTAGTTATAAACACAACTTCACGAGCTCCCGAATCTTCGGCGATGTATCTAGTCACGTTGTCTACCCAATCGGTAGACTGGACGAAAAATATGGCCATTTTGAAAAAAAGAAAAAATCGTAAAATCCCGGCCATACTCATTACGTACGTTTTTTCGCGATACGTTTGTCTGAGCTGAACGAGTTTAAGCGCCGAACTACGTCGTAAACGCAAACGATTTCAAATGTTCGTGTACTTCGTAAAGCTGATGCACGTCTGAGACAACCTTCACTATCGAGACTCGGCAGAACATCTAAATGTGGTCACTGATTCGGCCACAAGCGAACCCTCGATGTTATAAGCTTTTATGGAAAATCGATGTGAAAAAAAATGTCCATCGGCTGCATTTTACGACTAGGAAGGCTCGTTTGAGTACACATGGTCCCATGGGATGCGATTATACTGTCTTCTGTACATAACTAACCGCAAATTACCGCTTTCGCGTGTTACCTGTGCCGCGCAGGTTCCTCCAAATATGCATGGTCGCTGCTTTGTTCGTCCTTGGTGCACTTATGTATCGACGTTTTTATACGTTCGCGTAGGAAAAATGTCATAGCTTGATACCTATAAAGTTTTCCGTAGAGCATTATCCACGTGCAGTTAGTTATCGGACGACCTTGTTCAAAGTTACCGCGGACTTCTATACCAATGTGTCATCACGAATAAACAATTACGTGGTGCGCGCAGTGTCCTTGGCTCGATGGCCGACTTCTGTTTACGATGTTTCTGTGGCAGAAGTCGCCATGGCAATGTAGGATTTTCCGGGTACTGGCATATAGTTCGATAGATTATTTAGTTCTTTTAGCAACGACGATCGTTATTGTTCATGAATTGATCGACAATTCGATGCACACGAGATTGCAATTTCTTCAATTAGTGTGCAATCGAAGATTCCGATGTTTGATTTTATAACCTTGCGCAGCGACTTGATCTTTGGAAGTGTACTATAGAGGTATGTCGTCCTTTGAGGAAGGACACCACTGGAACATTTTCAAAAAATCTTTGTTTGAAAACACTTAAAAAAAAAATATCTTGAACCCTCAAAATATGATGCATATTCGTTTATAGCTGAAAAAACGGTTTTAAAGTGGTTTTCGACCTATTTTTGAGATCAGTCTTCGGCAATGTCACGCCGGTATACGCAGTTCTCGACTCTTGTAAGCCTTGTTTTATCATTGGAGGAAAAAGCTACAGACTAAAAATAGTTTTATTTTCAACCATTAGGTGGCATTGCGTTACGGAAAAAATTCATTAGCTGTAACATCTATAAAACCGGTGACGTCAAACACGTTTTTCTCAAAACCATGTTTTTGAAATTGGCTCGCAGCAGAACTCGATCAATTTTCATCCAATAGACTTGACATTTTTACTGCAGCTTCTTAGCTTGCTTTAATGTCTTAATGTTTAAGGGGTTACCCCCACTTGCGATTTTGAACAAATCGATTTTTTTTATTGCATTTTTTTGAAGTATAAGTATCTGAGAATATGTCCTGAAAATTTCAAGTCGATCCGAACAAAATTGACTGAGATATGAGCGTTGAAAGAGAAGAATCCGTTGTATAAACGACCGGAAATTGAAACTTTAAACGCGTTTTTCTCAAAATGGCATTTCTGAAGTCGGTGACCAAGATTACTCGAACACTAATGAACCGATCTTTTTGAAATTTTGCAGGCTTATTTAATACATAAAAATGTAGTCTTTAATCGTTCGATTTTTTTTTCGAAAAAATGGCCATTTTATAGCCAAAAAACGGCCGTTTTTTTTTTGTAAAATCGAACCATTAACTTTAACTGTCCGCCATTTTGTGAAAAATGAATATTTTTTAAAATCCTTCGATTAAAGACTAGTTTATACTTATATTTGACTAAATCCATCCGCATTTTTTTTTCAGATGATCCACTTCGTCGCAATGTTGGTCACCGCAAACCGTGTATATAAAAACATTATTTCATTGACGGCCATTTGCCACTAAACAATGTAATATTTTTCAATAAAAAAATTACTGAAAGTTCTTCAAGATGTGTTTTTTAAGATGGTATATTGATCGGTTAAAAACGTTTTGTAGTTTTCTTTTAAAAAATTCATGAAAAAGGCCTTTTTTGCGCTACAAGTGAGGGTAACGCCTTAACAGTCAAGTACGGGCGCTTTTTTTCGATTAATTGAAAATTGTAAAAATCATATTACTTTTTATATGAAAATTATGGTCGAAAAAACCAACTTTTTTTAAACTCGTCTCTATTTTTTTGGTTTCATAATTTTTTTATTTTCCCCTGTACTTGACTGCTAAAACTAATATAATTGACGAAAATATTTCGCTCTTAGTTCCAGGATTGAATGTACGACAGTTCTACTGCCTGCCGCGGAGAGGGTTGGCTGAAAACCAGTGGTGCTATAGTGACTTGTGCACCGCCATTTTGAATTCTTTTGGCAAATAATGTTTTTGTTACATACTTCAATATATATCTAATAAAGCCTAAAAGTTTTTGCAAAGCTACTTATGAAAAACGCATCTTTGTACATTCCGACCCGAAATATCGCTACGGGGCAGACTAGGGCTGAATCCGGCATACCGTATTCCGTACCACGGCACGGTACAGGCCGCCGGATCAGGGCTTTACCAGGCGTGCAACGCTTTTTTGCATCCGGCCATGACGCGGATGCCGGTAACGTAACTGATCAGCTTACTTTTCGGGCCCTGATCCGGTTGCCGTACCTATGCCTGAAATGAAAGATAAAAATCCAAAAATATAAATAAAAACATTCTGGTAATATTTTTTGTTTCCATATGCTTTATTTGTGATCCTGCCTATATGATAATTGGATTAAAACGTATCCTGCCTTGTTGAAGTTTTTACCTACCCTCGGGATTGAACCTACGTCGTCTAATTCAAGAGCTGAGCACGCCACCTATTTAGCCACTTTAACAAGTGTGTAACCTTTCTTTTTTTCTTTGCATATTTTCATCATTCCAATGTTGTTAAAAATTGTCTATAAATGTCTATAACTCTAAGAAATGTCAATAATGTTATGCATGTCGTTGAAATTTGCATTTGCAACGATAATTTTATTTTACCGGATTTTTTTCCTATTTAGGCTATGAAAATAACTCACACGTTTTTATATATTCTCATTACATTGTTACGACCACAATTTGCAAAAAAGACTGATGAATTTGTAAAAAAAATAATAATGTTTGTCGTTGTGTCAATAAAACTTAATTTTATTGATTTGATTGATATTCTTGTTATGGTGATAAAAATAAACGAATGATAAGTGAAGAAAAAAAGCGTTGCATGCCCACGATGCAAACATCAAATTTATTTTCATTCGTTCTTTGTATCTTGATTTGATGATGATGACGTCCGTATGGACGCCATATTACTTTTATTAGAATCTTGTCGAAATTATGCACGCAGCCACTCAGTTGTTTACTTTGATGACTCGGAATGACGTTATAGGTGTACACGCGTATATCTGTGCTCGGGGGTTGGTTGATCTGGTAGATATTCGGCGCAGATCAGACATATACTTCGAAGTGCATGGCGAATCTGGGCTCGATGTCTACGAGAGGGTCGCATTACGGGTCGCCTGATGTGGGCCTGATTAATGCTGCCTTCTCACATCGGTATTTGGGAACTACTAATTCGGCCGACATACGGCGCCGATCAGGCACGGGCTTCGGCGTCCCAACAAGGCCCTCGCAAGATTGTCTGATTCAGGACTGATCAGTTTGTCTTTATTACACCCGTCCTCTGGATTAACCGATCCAGTGAATATCCAGCACCGATCAGGCGGGCGATTCTACAGTATTTTGGACCTTATCTTGAAACCTACCTGATCAGTGATCCGACTGCCGGAACAACATTTCCAGTCGGGATCCGATGAATACATGAAATGTTTTCATTACTTTCGGGCCGTCCATAAGTTACGTCATTTTAAAATAGGGGGTCTGGTCGTTGAATGACGGTAAATATAATTGGATTATGACGATAGGAATGATGGGATGATTTGGGGCGGGGGGGGGGGTATTAGCTATTAGCTAATACCCCCCCCCCTATTTTCTATTTTCGCTAATAGATATTAGCGAAAATCGATGACGAAATATTTGAACCCTTTGCATGATTAGTTTCTGTATTTTTTTCGCTTAATTAACAGGTGACGAATTGGCTACGTCGTAAATTATGGTAAATGATAATACCCAAGGTGGCAGAAGTGTCGCGAAATTATAGACATACGCGCTCCTTTCATAACCTCACAATCGACTCGAGGAAGTGTCAACAATGAATACCGGAAAATTATGACGGAAAATTTTATGTTTGAAGATATTTAGCTGTAATTTGTTTTTTTTCCTGAAAATTTCTTAGAAACTTGTCACTTCTGAACATAGGTGTCAAATTAATATCGAGTCATTGTTACTAATTGAGAGAATGAGAATAAATAATATTTCTCGTTAATCATTCTGACCAAGTAGTTTAAGGTGCCCGGGCATAATTTCCGAATGTAAATAAGGTAGATAGCATTTGTGCCATCTACGATGTTGCCATGTTTGCACAGCCTAATAATGTGTGCTTGATTTTCGCACGAATTCGCAAATAGCGGTGCAGTGAATCCTCATTTTCACGGTGCCAAGGATTAGTCGGGTAATTAGTCGAAACTTACCTATTTTTTCAGTTCCGTGGTAGGATTTTTTTATTAGATCTATATAATGTACTGACAAATAATCGAGAGATTTCCATAAGCCTGATATGATAAGCCCACGAAGTACGTCGAGTTTCCGATTTTTTTCTCTAAAAAACGGTACTGTGATTCGCACCCAAACTGGATGATCAGCATAGAGGTTACATTAGTCCAGAAAAAATTCCATTCGGTGATAGCATTTTCACCTAGCCCCTCAACAAACTTAATACCTACAAACAATATTATTTTTACTCAAGTTTAATTGATAACATTAGATAAATTTCTCCTTTTTTCCCCGACAATTCGCTCTCTACGTTCAAACTTGAATCACTCGACATCTAATTTCTTGTTGTCCCAATCCGTTGTAAATCCGGGAAGCAGACTCTTACAGCATCAACGTTAAAAAAATGTTGATATCATTTTCGTCCAAATAAGAGCTATTGGAAAAATGCATGTGTTCCAATATAAAATAATGAACCACCTCTTTCAAAAAGGTTCAACGTGTGTAAAAATAATGATGCAGGGGTTAAAGAAAATCAATATGCCCGAATCAGCTGTAAAAACCTTCAACCGCATAAGATGAATATAACGCAGTTGAATTTTCCAGTTTTGTACGCAAAGAGCCAGTTCTCAGTGTACATCATCTATGTAGAGAAAAATCTATATAGCGCTACGACTCAGACTACACCAATATAGCTGAAATATACATGAATATTTCTTATACCTAATAATATCGTTGTGATCGATAAGAGATAATCGCAAACACACCCATACATATGCGCATGTTTACATTGCCGGTCAAAAGTTTCCGAGGACTTTGGATGATAGCAACATTTTCGATCGCTCCAGATAAATGCACAATTATATTAAAATAATATAGTTCACTGTATAGTATCTTAGTAAAATAAGAAATAAAATGAGTTTTATTATTCTAATATAATTTTTCAATTATCCAGAGTGATAAAATGTTTTGCTATTATCCAAAGTGATCGAAAACTTTCGACCGATAGTGTATATATACACACATACGTGTGTGTGTGTGTGGGTGTGTGTGTGTGTGTGTGTGTGTGTGTGTGTGTGTGTGCGTGCGTGCGTGCGTGTGTGTGTGTGTGTGTGTGTGTGTGTGTGTGTGTGTGTGTGTGTGTGTGTGTGTGTGTGTGTGTGTGTGTGTGTGTGTGTGTGTGTATAGTACGTATACAGTATATATACGCATATATAGACTACCGCTCAAAATTTTAGATACACCTGTCGATATTTCTTGCCGCACTAAAAGTTAGATAGCTCCGCAAACAAATAAGATTAGCAAACGTAACGAACGGCGTTTCGAAGGGAATACATTCAGCTTTGTTTTGCTTTTTTGAAATATTTTTTATGATTTTTTTCAGGTATTTTTTATGATTTTTTTATGATTTTTTTCAGTTTAACAGGAAAAGTTAAAATACTTGAAGATCTGTACGATAAAGGCCGCTAGAAAACATTTTAATTCTATCAACTTGGTGTTCATAAAAAATGGTCGAAGTTCACCTTTTTCCGTCACACATTATAGGCAATTTTCTTTTGCAAAATACACATTTGCACCGTATTACTTTATTCAATACATCGGACAATGATTTAACAATATCAAGTTCAAACAATCTGTCGTATTACTACGCATTCTTTTTTTGCTCTGTGTTGTCTATTAGGTATATGGAAAGAGCATTGCTGGCTGCTTATTCGCCCTTTTTTCGATGTTTTTCATTGATTTAGATAAGTGATGGATAAGGATCTCGGCCATAAACGTCAATAGCGATATTGTGTAACTGACAAGCAATATTGCCAGCAAGTGGCGACAAAGCGTGATCATATTTTCTTTTCCAACATATACATGTGCACGGTAGTACTTTAGTCAATACAACGGACAGTGATTTAACAACATCAAGTTCAAAAAATCTGTCGTGTTACTACGCATTGTTGTCTATTGTTGCTGTGTGTTGTCTATTCGGTATATGGAAAGAGCACTACTGGACGTTTATTCACCCTTTTTTTCTTTTTCATTGATTTTGATAGGCGATGGATAAGGATCTCGGCCATAAACGTCAATAGCGATATTGTGTAACCGACAACCAATATTACCAGCAAGTGGCGACGAAGTGCGATCATATTTTCTTTTGTCTCAAACTCACTGTCGTCATCGTTGTTGTGTTCGGTCCATTCGTTTTTCGCGTCGTCGTACAACTTTTGAATTAATCCGGCATTATGCATTTGATTTATGAGACTGTCAATTGTAGATCGATAGGGTGATCGTTTGCCTAATCGTAATGAGACGCCGTCTGTCCAGAAACAAGGTTTTGCAATTTTTATCGTAGCGCGTCCATCTACTCTGCTTTTTATCACGGCTATCTCGGCCTTCGATTTGTTCATTAAACAAGTGATATTCTTCTGTCGGGCAACACGCTGTGCACAAATCATCGTATTTTCTTTCGCCATTTTACTTTTGATCATCAAATTTCTCAAGACCCCCTCGGAGTTCGAGAACACTTTTTCGAATAAGATCGGGTTTATCAGCGGTGTTAATCCCGATTCGTCAAGATCATCGAAAGATTCGAACTCCATTTCACCGGGAGTCAGCAAAGCGACGTTTGTGATAGCCGTGTATAAGTGAGATGCGTAAATAGCCGAAATAACGAGCAAAGAAGCGAACAGAATGCGCTCGGCATTTGTACGCGGTTGTTGAGTCACGGAGACACCGAAAAGTGCGCGCATGATGTTAAATGGTCGCCACACGGGAACTCGAAAGCGCAGTGGGTTGACTGCGATCAGGTAAATGACGACGATAACTAAAGTCACGAAAACGGCCAGACCGAAGCGTGAAATGTCGAGTTTTCCCGGTTTCGGTAGAACTGGTACGATGGCACAAAGCCCACCAATACCTATTGAGACGGTCCGCAAACTGTTGAATCTAGATGTGCTTGAACGTGGAAATAGTTGAGAACAAATATCCATTTGTGTAATCTCCTCAACGTGGTAAAGGGAACGTTCCAGATTAGCGATGTTTTCACGATCATGCGTCACCCAATCAAAGGGAATATACTTCAAAGATGCATTCAATCTTTCAGCAATGAGTTGGATCAGCTGAATGGTGGGACCACCAACAAAGACAGGCTCACCAATTTCGTTAAATTTGGCGACGGTAAATGGTCCATTGTCAATTGCTCTTACCCTTAAAGGGTACTGTGCCATGTCCCTAGTTTTATCAGGAAATAAGCCGTCTGTATTCAAAGCCCAGGCACTTCTGGTATACTCGTCCTTGAAGGGGTTGAGTCGATGGACAATCAGTAGGCCAACTGCATTCTTCTGTGGTTTCAACGTTCTTGCCGATTTCGGCTCGATCCACTCGAGGATCGTCAAATCGAGCAACTTCTGGGTCCAAGCGTATTGCAAAAGATCCTCGAGACCGTCGCTCAATGCTCCAGCAACGAATAAGACCAAATATTTCGGACTGTAGTCGTATGATGCCATCTCCGCTGCGGCATCGATGAGGCCTCTTGATGGTAGAGTTGGCGGAGTCTCGCGGGACACGTGAACGAGAAGGTAGATAGTCGTAGAAGTGGCGATCGGTGAAGGATCCCACGAGGTATGGTCATCCATTGTGTCGTTTGCATTGTTGTCATCTTCGGTTATGTTGACCGTCAGAACGGGAAGCTTTCGCATCAATTTACTAATGACCTCATCGATTATCGGGCTTGCAATATTTTCGTCTTTCGCGAGTTTAGTCATTAACACAACTTCACGAGCTCCCGATTCATCGGCGATGTATCTAGTCACGTTGTCTACCCAATCGGTAGACTGGACGAAAAATATGGCCATTTCGAAAAAAATTAAAACTCGAATAATCCAGGCCATACTCATTATGTACGTTTTTTCGCGATACGTTTTTTCAGCCGAACGAGTTTGAGCCCCGAATTATGCCGTAAACGCGCACGATATCAAATGTTCGTATACTTCGTGAAGCTGATGCACGTCCAGGACAGACCTCCCAGTCGAGACTCGGCAGAACATCTGAATGTGGTCACTGAGTCGGCTAAAAGGGTGCCCTCGAACGTTAAGTGGGTGAACATTTATGAAAAATCGATGTAATAATAAAAAAAATTCCATCCGCTACATTTTACAACTAGGACGACTCGTTTGAGTACACATGGCCCCACGGGATGCCATGACACTGTCTTCTGTACATAACTGACGTTAATTGCCGCATTCGCGTTTTACCTGCGCCGCGCAGTTTTCTTCAAATATGCATGATCGCTGCGTTGTTCGTACTTGGTGTACTTATGCACCGACGTTTTTATACCTTCGCGTAGGAGAAATTTCATAGCTTGACACCTATCGAGTTTTTCGTAGAAAATTATCCACGTGCAGTTAGTTATCGGACGACCTTGTTCAATGTTACCGAGGACTTCTATGCGTCATCGCGAAAAAACAATTACGTGGTGCGCAGTGTCCTTGACTCGATGGTCGACTTTTATTTTCAATGTTTCTGCGACAGAAGTCACCATGGCAATGCAGGCTTCGTCGGGTACTGGTATATAGTTTAGTAGATTATGCAGTTTTTTAGCGACAGTGTTCATTGTTTTTCTTAAATTGATAGATATTTCGTTGCACGCGAGGTCGCACTTGTTTTAATTAATGTGCGGTCGAAGATTCCGATGTTTGATTTCAGAACTTTGCGCATCAACTTGATCTTTGGAATTCCACTGCAATGGTAGGTAAGCCATCCCGCAAGTGGATCTGGGTTGCTGAAACGTATGTTGCTACGCGGTGTTCATATAAACCCACATTTGAGTACGAAGATATATACACTTACACACACTGTGAATATGTTGAGAAAAAAGGAATCTTTGAGATTGTCATCGGTCCCAAGATGACCCCGGGATGACCCCGGGTCTAGCCATCGGAGGTGAAGTACAAGGGGAGCACCCTATGATTACGCAGGAAGCCGATTGACCGATACCAACTGTTTGCTATGAAAGAATCGTCATACTAAACGTACGTTTCGGAATAATTTTTTACACCTACTCATGAAAAAACGCATTTTTTAACATTCGATGATTACATCAAACGTTTTCATTACTTTGTATAATTATTTTCTATAATTTTTTTTCGCTTTATTAACACGAGACGAATTGGCAACGTCGTGAATCGTGGTATATGATAATGCTCAAATTGGCACAAGTGTTGCGAAGTTAGACATACGCGCGCCGTACATAACCTCACAATCGGCCCGAGGAGCTGTCGACAATAAATATCGGTCCAAATGTAAAGTTATTTCGCTGGAAAGGAAAATCGTGTTCTGAATCGGACTAGAATCCGAAAGAAATAATAAACTTTAGGAATTTTCCGATATCCTAATAAAGAATTATACGTTAAAAAAAATTCCGCTGTACTTTGGCTTTTTCTACAAATTTCTACATATTTGCCATTCCTGAGCACAGATCTCAAATTTATATTGAGTAATTATTACTAATTAAGAAAATAAGAACAAATAATATTCCTCATTAATTATTCTGACCAAGTACTCTGAGGTCCTCGGACATAGTTGCCGAATATGAATAAGGTGAGGAGTATTTGTGCCGTTTACGATGTTGCCATATTTGCATAGTCTAATATTTTGTGTTTTGATTTTCGGGCAAATTTGCGATTAATGAAATTAATAATTTTACAGCGGTCTGATAATTAGTCGAACCGTACCTATTTTTTCAGGTCCGTGGTAGCATTGTTTTTTAGCAGATAGAAATGATGTACTGAAAAATGATTGGGAGGTTTCCATAGGCGTAATGTGATTAACCCACGAGTATGTCGAGTTTCCTTTTTTTTCTCATCTACCGTACGGTGCTTCGTACCCAAACTGCACTGGATGGTCAGCACAGGGGTTATATTATTTCAGAGAAAATTTCAACTCGGTGGTAGCATTTTGACCTACTCCTATAACAACCATAAAGGGGTTATGCCTAGTTGTAACAGTCGAAAACAGCTCATTTTTGGGATTTTTTTTCTCGCAAATAGTAATGCTATATTCCTACAAAACTTAGGTATTCGAAAGAGTATCATCTGAAGAACACTCTGTAATTTTTTGTGCACAAATATTTTATTAAAGTCGATTTAAGGGGAGGTACTTGAGTAAACGGCGAGAAAAACAGGTAAACTTTGGGCATTTTTATCTCAAAAACTAATGTTTCGATTGGATCCGGGTTTTTTTTTATTGGAAACTATGTACATCGAGGTATGTTTAGGAATTTTTAAAAATAAATTCGTTGACTGGAGGTGATTCAAACGCGATTATCTCGAAACATAGTTTTCAAAGTCGGTGCCAGATGTATCTCGAAAACGGCTTGTCCGATTTTGTCCAAATTTGGATACAATATTCTTCGATCGTTTTTCTCGTTCGCCATGTAGGATTTTTTTGAAATTTTCATTTTCGACGGAATTGCGACCGTTTTAATATAACATTCGTTTTTCGTTCGCAGTTTCCGACGATTCTGGATTGCATACACGTTGCATAAAAAAGCAATGGTTCAATTAAATGAAAAACCGCTACGTGGCGAACGAGAAAAACTATCGAAGAATATTGTATCCAAATTTGGACAAAATCGGACAAGCCGTTTTCGAGTTACATCTGGCACCGACTTTGAAAACTATGTTTCGAGATAATCGCGTTCGAGTCGCTTCCAGTCAACGAATTTATTTTAAAAAAATCCTAAACATACCTCAATGTACATATTTTCCAATAAAAAAACCCCGGATCCAATCGAAATATTATTCTTGAGATAAAAATTTCCCAAGTATACCTGTTTTTCTCGCCGTTTACTCAGGTCCCCCCCCTTAAGCCCGATGTCCGGGAAGCACCTCTCGAAATCGTATTTTGCGCTCAGCAATGCTCTTCTGAACCAGGTTATCTAATATAAAAAAATCAAACAAATTTCGTTACGATATTACTTCATCCCATGATTAATCAAAAGAATTTTCGAAACATCAAATTGAAAAATAAATGGCGCGTGTACAAAGTGAGTTTGGATTTTTGTGAAAAAATTTTGCTCGTCGACTTTGTAAAAGTACTTTCGATAAAAAAGCGTTTCGAACGACGCTCCGAGCGTTCCGACGGGAATCAACGTAACATCCTATACATCTGTCAATTTTGATTTGATTACCTTGAAATTTTCAAAAAACAAATTTAAGATGTACTATCAAAATGTATCAGTTTTAAAAAAAGTGATTTTTCGAATTTTCCAACTCGGCATAACCCCTTAATGCTAGTTATAGGCACATCTGGCTGGTTTAAGGACCGCCCATAATTTCTTCAGCGAGTCATCGATTTTAGAGACGGGGCCATCCTTGAAATGATCTTTACATAAATAATCTTTGATTGGCCCAAAGATGATTCTGGAGACACTTGGGCTCACATAATATTGAGTATGAGGACAATAAGCTATCGTCCTTAAAGTCCTACGTCTTTAAAATCTCCTTTCCCCACATGTATTGCATATTACCTAACACATCGTGCAATTTCATTGTGGTAAAAAAGTGACGTTGCAATTATATCGATTCCCATACCTTGACCCCTTCGTCAGGATCCTCGTCAGCTTGTTGTCTGATCAGGCAACCTCTCATCATCGGGAATATCTGTTCCTTTCCGATCTTGTTAGTCCCCATGAGATCGTACACTTTATAAGCGAATTGTATTCGCTCTTCCGTGCTCCCTCGAAGTAACACAGACAGTCCCTCGCACCACTGATCGATCTGCAGCTGGAGAACCATGTCATATCCATTTATAGACACATTTTTTATTGCAACAAATCAACGGCGTTCGTTCACCGGCAGATGGAAATCTGCCATTCGGTGATTTTTTCTTCATGGTCTCAATGCGTTTATTTTTAACGTGTTCCTTTCATGCTATGCTGCAGTTTTTTTCAGGCTACCAACACACACTCATCCAAAAAATTGAAGGAGCAGAATTTTTCAAAAACACACATTTTTAGTCATTTTTGATGGCGTAACTTCGTGACCAAATGATCGTATGACAATGGAAAAAAAAGAATTTTGAAGCTCGAAGTTTCTAGTTTTGAGATCTTTTGATGAACATTTTTTTGCAACCAATTGCGCAATCAAAATCAAATCGTGATCAAAATTTTTGTATCACGATACAAAAATGTATCAATTTTTTTTTAAGTCGGCCCTAGGGTCAGAAGTTTTTTCTGACCAAATCAATATCAGTGTCCTTGAACCACATCATTAAGCTTTTTCTTGAAAGTTGTGCCTGGGCTCAGAGAAAAAAATTCTGACTGAATGAATGTCAGCTCCATTGAACCTTATTATTTCGCTTTAATTTGGTTTTTTGTTGGGCTCTTTGCGACAATTTTCCGCTGAGATGTCAGCCGCTGAACGAAAAGTCATCCTTTCATCTTTGATCATGGATATCTCATGAACTAATAATCGTACAACAGCTCGACCCACAGTTTCCAAGATTTGAATAAATTTTCTATAAGCCTCAATGTTTGTTTTGCAGATTTTGTTAATTCTTGCCATTAATTTGAAAAAACTACAAAATATGACTTTTTCTGGGTATTTAGAAACTCCATCGCTACTTTGCAAAAATTGCTATAAGTACTAATATTTGCAAGTTTTTTTTTCAGTTAATTGTATCTTTAAAAAAGCCCTGTAAAATTTCAAATTGATGCGTTCTAGCGTATTTCTTGCGCAATTGATCGAAGTTAAAAAAAAAATAAAGGAGCACTCCTATTGATATTGGAGGTGGAATAAAGGATATTGCTCCTTAAACATAATTTCATGAGTATTAAGATGAAAAAACGTTGCTTCATTGTTTTTCTTTCAATTTGATATTAAGTACTAATTAAATCTCGAGAAAAAAACCTCGATTTTTTTAATATATCTTTTTTCCATTTGAAAATTTTCAAAACCTTTAATGTAATCAGTATCCGTTCATTTTTTATGGGATGTCCGTTTTGCATTACGCCAGAATTCTTCGAGTTAAAATCAATTGCATTCATTAAAGTTGATATCACCAAGCGAAGCATCTACACTTGTCACACGCATCCACACGATTTATTGATGCTAAGTATCCTTTTTTCGAAAGTTCTCAGGCCTGAGAAAAAAACTTTTTTTTTTTTCAAAAAAGACTTTTTTCGAAAATTGGTTTTAAAAAATTGCGTTTTTTATTTTGAAGGAACTTTTTATTCGATATTTGATGAATATATAATGCCAAATTGTAAGAAAAGTAACCATTTTTTCCATCTTAATAATTATTAAATGATGTTTAGGGAGCAATAAACCTTTAATTTTTTTAAAACTTTGATCAATCCGAAAAGAAAGACGCATGAACGGATCAATTTCAAGGATCCGATTCATGAAGGATCAATTTTACAGGGCTTTCAGGGATACGATTAGGTGAACAAAAAAACCCGCAAACATTAGTACACGGAAAAAAAGAAACAGCGAAAATCACAGTATAAACCACATAAAACAGAGTGCCATATTTCATTTTACAGTAAAACAGAGCAATGTAAATCCTGTCCTACAAAAATGACGAATTTTCCTGTACACACTGAGATTTTTACAGTTACACTGGCCCATTTACAGTTCGGTATTGTGAATAAAATCAGTGATTTCAGTAAATATATTCAACAGTGAAATTCAAATGAGGTCACTGTTTTTTATACTGTACGTAAAGTGCAAGGGTTACAATGTACACTGTATTGAGTACAGAGTGATTCATTAAATTTCATAGTGTGGCACGGTAGTTTTACTCTTCTTTCGGCAGTTCGTGACATAATCTGTGCACTCTGAGATTTTTACAGTTACACTGATTTATTTACGGTTTGGTATTGTGAAAACATCGGTGATTTCAGTAAAAATATTTAACTGTAAAATTTAAATGCGATCATTGATTTTTATACTGTACGCAAATGACGCACGAGGTGAAGCACGAGGCCAGGACACAAATGATTGCCAGTCAGTAGTGCGTGGTTGATGGGACGCGGACATCGAAATTTGTGCGACAGAATTCAAGAAATTATAAAGAAAGAGAGAATTTTTTTTAAAGGTACGTTCTTGTCTAATTAGGACTTGTCTCGCGCGTGGGGTGAGGCACCTGGCCAGGACTCAAAGGATTGCCAGTTAGTAGTGCGTGGTCGATAGGATGCGAACGTTGAAATTTGTGCGACATAATTCAAGAAATTATAAAAAAGAGAGAATTATTTACAAAAAGGTACGTTCTTGTATATGTGACTGATTTTTTAACATTTTCTACCCGTTTTTTTCAAACTTCTTTGATGGATAAACTTTTTTTTGTGTGTCTACATAAACTCTGTCGATATAACTGGCGCATTCTTGTACATAATACCGATTAACCAACTGTCAAATTACAAGTTATGTTAAATTTATATTACAGTGTTGAACTGTCAAAATTTACTTTTGACTACACTGTATTTCGGACTGTGCGTTTCAGTAAAAGATACAGTAGAGCGGTTCGAGTCCAAAGAGGACAGTATAGGAACTGTAATAATTTGCTTTGAGCACACGGTACTTTGAGCACTGTGTTTCAGTAAATATCGCTTTGCAATCGCTCGAGTCCAATGCGAACTGTGTAGCCCCTGTATTTTGTATTATTTCTTTTTTTCCGTGTATTTATAGCAATATATGCAAAATAGCAGTGGATTTTCTGAAAACGCAAAAAAGTCACTTTTTGTACTTTCTTCAAATTACGGCAAGGATGAAAAAAAAAATTCTTCAGAACAACAATGAGGGCTTCTAGAGAACTTAGGGGAGACCGGGGCAAAATGGTATAGCAAAAAAATTAAGTTTCTTGGTGCTTGATTTGGGGCAAAATGGTATAGGGGCAAAATGGGACACACAAAAATGAAGTGTCGCAGCCCGCTGAATTTGGGGCAAAATGGGATGACAGGAAAATTCATGCTTCGGTTCTATGAAAGTGCTGTTGAAACATAATAAATAAATATGGTATAATGGGATCGGGGCATAATGGGATAGCAAAAAAATGAAGTTTCTTGGTGCTTGATTTGGGGCAAAATGGGATAGGGGCAAAATGGGACACACAAAAATGAAGTGTCGCAGCCCGCTGAATTTGGGGCAAAATGGGATGACAGGAAAATTCATGCTTCGGTTCTATGAAAGAGCTGTTGAAACATAATCTAATCTAAATGGTGCTTGTGGTTCGTTTCAGTCCACATATACGCAGATAATACGGACTGACCGATATATTTGTCGACACATATCCGTCGATTTCATGGGGAGCGGCGGTCCTAGATTCATAAAACAATTTACGTAAAAATTGACAAGAGTTAGATTTTCATCAATGGCTTGAAAATCAGTATCAGTAACGTGCAGTTGGCAGAAAATAAATTTAAAAAAAACAAAGAAAGAAAAAAACAAAAAAAACCATAAACTGCACGCGTCAGATTATAAAAATTACTTGATTATTTAAATAATTAATAACGACAAAGAAATTGTACCAATCGAATAAGAAGGCTCAAATAACAATTTACGTCAAGTTTGGTACAGTTCTGACCGCAGAATCAAAAGTAATTGTTTAACAAACTTTAATAACAAATGAAAAATTAGTATTTTTTTGAATGTTGAAGTACTTAAATTTATTGTAAAGTCAAAAATAATAATAATTGTTTAAGCGATTGAGTTAACAAATAAAAATTGTCATCTTCTTTTATGTTAAATTACTACGATTAATCAAATTTCAACGAAATCGAACGAGTCGACCTTGAAACATTGCCTTAACCGCATGTCCAATCATTATATTTGGTCAAAAAATGAATATCAAAAAATCAATTGAAGTTTTAGACTGCATTAATAGTCATTAATGCATTAATAGACTACACTAAACTTGCGAATATTCTAACCGAATGGTAAAAAATTATTATTTAAACAATTTCATTAACAATTAAATTGTTCGAATCGAATTGTTACGCTCGATTAACAATTTCCAAGAAATTTCAGAAAATGCCGCTCTTACAATGAAGAATAAATATTTGAACAATTCAATTAACAAATGAAAACCGCTGCAGTCTTTAATATTAATAAATTATTACGCGTAATCGAATCTCAACGATATAAAATAAGTCGATATCAAAATACTTCTTTAAAAATATGCTAATTAATGCAATTTAGTTAAACGATAAATATCAACAAACTTATCGTATCACCTGGATTGTTAAGCTCAATTAACATATCCATTGTTTTATTGAATGCATCGGCCGTAGTTTCGTGAAAAAATAACTATTTCCACAATAATAGAACTTTTTTCATTCGCAATATTGGATTTTCAGTTTTTAGTTTTTCATTCCGAAATCCTATCCTCAATTCATGATTTCGATATTCTGAAATCAATGTCTTATGTTTTTATTCGTTATCTAAACGATTACGTATTTATTCATCTATCATTATTTCGCAACACAATCATGAGGTACATTTTATTGTTGTTGAACCCTAGTCAATGTTATTTTTGTTTAGCAGTGAGACGCCATACGCGTCCATTGTGAGTCGTTTTTCCTGGATTCGTTGTAATTCATGCGAGAAATGGGCCCACTATTCATGTGCCCATGCTGACGATAACTTAATCGAGTACGTTTGCGACAATTGTGCCGATAAAAATTAGCTTAGTTAAACAAGCAATAGAAATTAAACATTGCCACCGTTAAATTATAGTATCGTAAGTAGAGTGTGACCCAAATATCGTGTAACATTCAATAAAACCTGTTTTCACTCATTTATTACCCCTCGTTTTTTACCCCTGCATTTCTTTCGTTTCTGCATCGAATTATTCCACTGTCCCATTTTGCCCCGATCCCGTTTTGCCCCAACCGCCTCTTTCTGAGGAGCCTGATTTTCTCCGGCCCATTTTGCCCCAGTCCCGTTTTGCCCCAATGACGTATTTTCCAGCAGTGTTGATTTTCACTATTCCATTTTGCCCCAAACCCGTTTTGCCCCGGTCCCATTTTGCCCCGGTCCCATTATGCCCCGCTATACCATTTTGCCCCGGTCTCCCCTATTCAATTCTTAGAAACTGCCGGTCGATTTGCTGTACGATGATTAGTACATGAGATATCCATGATCAAAGATAAAAAGGTGATTTCTCATTCAGCGGGTGATATCTCAGCGACAAATTGTCGTACAGAGCCCAACAAAAAACCAAATTAAAGCTAAATGATGAGGTCCAATGGCCCTGATATTGATTTAGTTTGAAAAAAATTCTGGGCCAAGGGATAACTTTAAAGAAGAAGAAAAAATTGGTCTCGTGATATTTCTTTTGATTGCGCAATAAGTATTGCACAAAAAATAATTTTTCATAAGATTTTGAACCTAGAAACTTCAAGCGTCAAAATTATTTCATTCTTCACCTTCATACGATCATTTTTCTCACGGTCACGCCTTTCAAAAATCACTAAAAATAATTTAAAAAACCCGCTCCTTTAATTGTTTAGATGAGTGTATGTCACGAGTTATGCAAAAGAAGTAGATATTTCGAAAAAAGAAAAAGAAGCCCTGAAAAATAATACTGCAAGATTGATCCTACAGATTGCTTCCTCGAAATATCGAATAGAGCCTTTTTATCATTTTATCCGTGTCAAGCTAAGTGTATTGACACCAATGACGGCTCATTTTTTAAATATAAATTAACCTGCAAAGTACTCTGCTTGGTGACCGCGGAGAAGAGTCTATCGACGAGCAAATGTCTAATATTCTCAGTGTAATCGAATCCCGAGTGGAGAACGTCACGGAAGATGGTCCTCGTGACGGGGCCGCATTGCAACTGGATCTTTCGGTGCACGAGGGCCAGAGCTTCGATCTCTCGTCGATCGAAGTGCGTGTGTTTCGCTAGGTGCTTGAACAGGGGCTGATTTTTGCGTAGAAATACAATTTCCTTGAGGGAGTCGTTGAGCATGTCAGCGGGCAATTGTACAGGCATTTTGATCGATTTTTTATTACTTTTCCACACAGGTAACGAATAATTTACGACCCCGAAGGACACTCGCTTTCGCGTATCTTCGAATATATGTGACGTTTAGACAGTCATTTTTATTCACGAAACTTCAAGTCGGACTTTCTCGTCGAGCTTGTATCAATTTCGTTGGCTTTTTTTCCCAATAATTCCAACTCAATATACTGCGAAAAAAACCAATCGAATCAAAAAAATATATTGGTTGATTCAAATAAATGTCTGATCAATAGTGATTGATTAAAATAACATATTATTTTGTTTGAAAATCTCTTCTGTTCTCTGAATATCTACATTATTCTTCAAAAAAATTATATTCTATTGAAATCATCCTATATACAAACCGTAGATGTATGGATGAAGAATTAAGCGGTTACCGCAATATTTTTTATTTCGTACAAAAATATAATCGATAGAATTAATTATTTCTTTAGTACATCGAAACGGATATGCTATGAGACGTAAGTTTTTCAATTTGTTTTAAATCTTAAATAAAAAGTGAGCATCAGAATGATCTTCCACGATAATAGTGGAGAGAATATCAGATATCCAATGAAATATCCATGGAGAGAATATCAGATATTCAACTGATAAGAACAGATACTACACTTTGATCTTAGCCACAGGCCAAGAAGCGATACTCTTTAGAGTTTCTCCGGCGTTTAAGTAGATTTTCGTTTCGCGCTACGCTTACGAGAAACGAGCCCGCGTGCGGCTTCTAGCGGTTACTCCGAGAACTGCGGGTTTCCTCACACTTATAATTTCGGTGGCGCTCGGCCATGATTTGGTTGAATTTTTTCAACCAAATGCGCAAGGACCACATTTTATTTTCGCATAATTTTTTAACCAATTCAGACATTTGTTTAATATTTTTCAATAAAAATAAAATATTAATATTTTAACGTATAATATACTTGAAAATCAATATCGGATATGGTGAAACAAATAAAATAACACATTTCCTCAATAGAAATTTTATCTGAATCAAATGAGCGAAATTCAATTTTTCTTGTGTACTCGAATCAACGATATTCATGTTATGAATTGAAACGCTTTTTTTGTTCGTTGCAAAAAATGCATTCAAAACTACCTAATTTGTTCACGATAATTTTTTAGATAGTTTCAATAATATATTGTTCTCGGCTAACAATATATCTTTTGAATGAAAAAAAAAACTTTAAATTTTATCATGTTGTTAAAGTCAATAGTGTTTTGTTTGGCCTAATAAATACGATCATTTACACCAACAATTTTACAATTGAATCAACGAAATTTCATTCAATGAAACCAATGATATTACATCAATGATTTTTTTTCTCAGTGTATGTATCCGCTACGCGGGCCGATAGGGACGCAGCTTTTAATCCTCCACCGTTACTTCACCGCAGAAATCTTCGCACACGCCGTACAGTCGTAAAAAAAAATGGCTGTCTTAAGGTGTCGAGAAGTCAGGTATTACGCACTACCACCGTTCTCGGTATGCGTTGTTGGAAGCTGCACGTTTCTCCGCATCAGAAAGCGCGGGAGAACAGGAGCAAGAGGTGAGACACGGGTATGAGAGTGGCAGTAAAGGTGCTCCTGGACGAAGGCAATAAAGGGTCCTCGGGTGGGTATTTCGTCCTGATAACCGATGAAATCGTACGCGCGCGCGCGCGCGTGTGTGTGTGTGTGTGTGCGTACGTGTGTAAACGTGCGCGCGGGAACTTGCAGCAGTGGCACACACATACTGCCTTGGGGAAACGCTCTCTCATAATACAACTCGGAGCCAAAGGCGTTTCACGGGAGCCGTTTCACCGACACAAGGACGCCAATAAACTCTCGCCTAAGTATATCTAATGACATCATTTCGTCGGTTCAACGTAATAAAACGGCACAAAAGCACGGCACAATTTCGTCGAGGATGTAAAAGGAAGAAGAATAAGGAAAAAGGAATTACAAAAAGACCGTGTATACGAAAGAGCGCACGAAGAAAGGGATGAATACGACCGGGAGGAACTTGTCTCCGGGCCTTTCCAAGGTATAAGCCTCGGAAGAAGAAACAAGCGAGAAGTTTTTCGGTCGCTCTCACCTGTGTGTATGGATTCGTCCTGCATTACGAGAAACGAGAGAGCAGAGAGACGTCAGTCGAGATGCGGTGCGGTGCCTGCGGACTTTATCAAGACGCCAAGACAATCGCAACCCAACAATTTCCGCTAAGCAAAGAGTCCCCATGAGAGTCCGTGACATTGTGTTTTGGGACAATTGGTCAAGTGTTACCGTTTGATTCAAATTTATACAGTAAATGTTGTGTCATATACTCAATGCATCCTACAAATTTCACATCGACCGGCTACACCGGTTCAATTAAATTTACGATCGAAAAAAAAACTTTTTGATATAGGCGATATTGATTCAGCGATGAGCCTGCGCTCATCGCTGAATGGCAGTTTTACGCACCAAATAGTGTGAACAAATATTTAAGGGCCTACATCCGCCTCGAGAACCGAAAATGGCCTAATTTCGTTTTTTTTTCTGGGCAACGCTTGGTGACAAAGAAACATATTTTTTTAAACACAAAGATACATATATCTGGTGGCGTGAAAAATCACCAAAAAATACATTTAAAAAGATACGGTGAACGCTCTCTAGCTTAAACGGTTCATCCAAAATATAAAAACCAAACGGGTGATTCAAGTTATCAATAAATACTACTCGTTGACGATTGTGGATTTTTTAGATCACTTTTTTAACAACGTGGAAACGAATTGACACTGGAGCATATAAAATCTGTGAAAAAGTCGTCATTTTGACGTAACTGAGAAAAAAATGAGGAGCGATTTTGAAAAAGTGAGATCGTCAACGACCTTTGAATGTTTTTCGTCGTATCTCCTGTGAATTTGGAAGTAATCCATCGAGGGGTTCTCGAGATATCATGTCCACCGACATTGAAAACGGTGTTTCGAGAAAAACGCATTTAGAGTTTGAAGTATGGTTCGGCTACCGCTTTTAAAATTTTTAAATTTGATCGAATATTTCGATTAAATTTTCAGGGAATAGGTATAGCTAAAAGGTGATACTATCGAATAAAAATAGTTCTGGAAAATGCAACTTTTGAACCACCTAGGTAGATGCAACCCGATAAAGTGTTTTAAATGAAATTAAAAACTGCCAAATCACTCATGTCAGTACATTATGAGAATTTCATCATCAGTGTCGTAATGGTGAATGTGAGCGTAGGCTCTGTTATGTTAAAAGTGTTTTTTTTTTCAATTGTACATTTTATGGAAACGGTGTAGACGAACGATTTTAAATTGGGAAGGTGCATTCACCATATGACAGAGAATTTACTGTATACATTTGAATCACATGGTAGCAATTTCGTCAATTGTCCCGAAAATCCTTCGGAGTTTTGGGTCATATACTAAATGCATCTATTTGGAGGGTGAATTCAATGTACACCGTTTCAATAAAATAACAAAATAAATAATTTAAAAAAAAACAATTTTCAACATAGGGAGATGGCTACGCTCATCGCTGAATGGCAGTTTGACGTACGAAATAGTGTGAACAAATGTTTAATATTTTATGGAAATGTTGAATGCCCTATGTTATAAAGCGTTTTTTCAATTCTACATTTTATAGATACGGTGTAGACGATTGATTTCAAATTTGGAGGACGCATTCAGTATGTGACAAAGAGTTGACTGCATAAATTTGACTCAATGGAATGGTATGGAATGGAACTTCAGTTCCCATTTTAAAACAAATTCTCTTTGGTATTTGCTAGAATCACATTCTCATTGATCTCGCAAATTGGTTTTATTTCTGTGTCAGATGAATGCGAGCTTGGTAATCATGTCAACCTCTCCAACTTTTTTTTTCTGGGCCATATTTAGAGGCTCAAACCGTTTTCTATCTTTTTGTTGCACTTTTTAAAATAAGTTCTGGAAACATCCATAAAAAGACTGCGAAAAATGGATGCTAAAAATATCTTTAATTTATTTAATATCAAGTCCGAAAAAACGCCGGAAATTTAGTTTTCTGGACTAGAATACAATCTTGAATACGAATTTATATTGAATATTTCGAAGACCTCGAGGCTTACCGTAAAACGGGGTTAGATTGGCATTAAGGGTAACCTTGACAGTTTTGGGGGCTACTTTAACTGAGCCCCAAAATACGGTTTAAATGTGTCCGCTATTTAACTTTTTCTATTGTTGTTATAATGTATTTTTTTAAGTTCATTATAATGTTGCGCGAGTTGATTTTGATCCGAATGATAATTATAAGACTAATTAAGTGCCTATAATAGTACACTAAGTACTTGATATTTTTTAATAAAATGTTTCCTTAATAAAGACGACAATAAAATTGTAAAAAATCGTTGTTTTTCATTCAATGCCACGTATAATGCATAAAATATTAACTTTTGCAATCAAAATGATATCAAAGTAAATCTTAATCTTTGACATAAGTTGCATTTCAATGCCTTATTAAAGAAACCCCACAATCGAGATTACTTTGAAACGTTTTTTTTTTAATAACATTGTGGGTTTGTCGTCGTGGCTTCACTTTCTTATACATTTCATAGCCAAAGTACACATTGTTCTATCGGCTCAAAAAAGTTGGAATTTAGGATGTTCAAAAAAAGTCACCTACAAAAAGCTTCCAAAACCTGTTCAAAGTACCCCCGTTTCACGGTACCAAATATCGAGTACAGAGACAACGGGCATCAGTGCGAACGGCATCCTCGAAGTCGAATGTCTTCAAAATCCCTTCTCCCCCACAAACATCTACACCCATCGATATACCCAGATTATTAACCACCTGCTCATTAAGCACGGTAAAGATAAATGACTCTAGCGTACAAGGACATGCAGTGCGTAGTCTCGCTCGCATTGAAGAAACAGGTTGCCTCGTGGTTGTGGCTCGGTGAGCGTTGTTTCGCACATAAGTGGGTTCCGGCGAAGTGTGTACCGTTTCGAAAAGAGTGGAGGATTTTATGGTGAAGAAGGGCCACGTACCGAGAGCACGACCACGTTCAACTCGTCGCGTTTCGTTCGCGTGGTCCCTCGAGCATTATTATAGCATGGAGTCTCCCTCGTGGCGTGAGCGATATTACTCCCTCTTTGGACTTCTTTCAGTTCGCATATCGACGCGACCGCGCCCGCGACCAACCGAGAATATGAACCGAACGAGCCACGATGAGGCAGACACGCGGGGTTTAAGATTCTTGCTTATTTCTGCTTTTGCTGTGCTGCTACGAGCGGATTCCCTCACGAGTGTATAATCTTGGGCTATCTAACGCCGGCTGGGAAGACTTTTTCAGGGTGATGATTTGCGACCTCCCTGTGGCTGCAACCGGCGTGCAAGCAGGGCTTATTTTGCGTCTCTCTCTCTCTCTCTCTCTCTCTCTCTCTCGCTCTCTTTGGCAGGCTTCTTTCCCACTGAGTCCACCTTCAGACTTGGAAATCTTTGGTAGGTAAGCGCTCCTGCGAAGACGAGAAAACGGCGACTTGAACTTTAGATTCAATTTCGCGGGGCATCAGCGGCTGACGTTGCGTCCGCCCACCTGCGCAAGAAACGTTGATGTACGACACGGCGTGTACGCAGGATGAGAAAGACTCATCTTCGGAGCTTTCGTCCGTTCCTTTTCCCTCTGAAGCTTCTTCTCGTTCCGTGTCGTCTTGTCTCGTCTTCTCGATCCTCTCATTCCCGACTCGCAGGGAGGTATCGGAAACAATCCGTTCGTTCCCGTTCGAATTTCAACGCTGGCAGGCTCCGGCTATATACAGGGTGCCCCTCTTATCTCTGCCACCCGAAATAACTCGGTAATGATCGGCGTCGTGAAAAAATGTCCCAGACAAAAGTTATACGGTGTGAAGGGGGCCATCAACTGTGACGATATTTTTTTTTATTTCGGTGGAGGCGCTGAAGCACAGTGAAGGTCAGCTCCACTTTGTTCAATGGCATGGTACATTTTTTTCAACCATCTTATGGGAGACCTTAAGCCGCATAAAAAACAGCAGGGGTCAAAGTCGTTCGAGGTCATTCAAGGTCACCCATGAAAATAAAATACAAATCTAAATATCTCGGATCACTACCAAATATTTGCTAGTGATCCGAGATATTTCGATTTGTATAATCGATACTGAACTTGAATGACCTTGAACGACTTTGACCTTCTAATGTTTTTATGCGACTTGAGGTGCTCCACAAGATGGTTGAAGAAAAAATGTACCATTACATTGAAAAAAAGTGAAGGTGAGCTTCACTGTGCTCCACCGAAATGAAAAAAAAAAATTGATCGCATTTGATGGTCCCCTTCACACCGTACAACTTTTGTCTGGAACACTTTTTTGTGGCGTTGATAATTACCGAGTTATTTCGGGTGGCAGAGATAAGAGAGACACCCGGTATATACGTGTTCTCGACATGGGATCGGGCAAGTGTGGGGTGATGAGAGATCCCCCGAAAGCGAGCAACGGCGCGAGGGAAACGACATGTTGATCGAGCGGCATATCGGGCGGGTGGTAAGAGTCACAGCGAGGGATCCAAATGGGAAAGACGCGGGTATACCGCCCGGGCACGAGCACCCAGGCGGGGAAAAACGACTCGAATAAATTAGATATCCCGTCTGGCTGTCGAGGCAATCATATACGCTGTAGACCTTTTTTATTCGTCACGATCTTTATGAAATGTTAGATATTACACAACTATCTGTACATTCGTTTTTTGAGGGTAAAATTGAAGGGTTAGGCTACTGTGACAATGACGAACGCTCGTCCGTAGCTTGGGGAAACTCACATTGAAGAAGCAGGTCCAACGCGTAGAAATTGAAGAGGAAGGTCCATAGCGTAGGCATAGCAGATTGAAGGTAAACTCATGGTTACAACGATAGTACTGCTGGACAAACTTTTAACGCGTTTTTCTCAAAACGATGTTTTTCAAAACGGTGTACGCGATTTCTTGACGTCTAATGAACGGATTGTGTATAATAATGAAAAAGGATACTGCTCCGAATAGAAAAATGTACCCTCGACGTAAATATTAATTTATTCAAACCTGACGATTAGTCATCGTAAAATAATGAATTCGAAATAAGAACTTAAAAGTCATATCAGTGATTAGATGCCTATTTGAAAAAAAGGATTCTTTTTGAGATTATTCATAAAACGATAACTACACAGTGTCCTCTGATTGCGGCTACTATATAATCTTTTAATCAAATTTAAGAAATAAATGTTCTACTAATACACTTTTTTACTTCATTTAATGATTCGTTCGAAATTAACTGGATAAAAAGTTAATGTAAAATATTAAATCACTTTCAAACATAAAAATAGTCTGCCATAGACTAAATATCTTGGTAGAAGTAAATAAAAATAAAGTTCCTTCAAACAAAAGTACTACGTCAAATGTACTCTACCAAGTAGGTTCGAGGAAGTAATTGTACTTGCTACAAATTCCCTTCCGGATTCTAAGTCCCGATCGCAAGCACGCAAAGCTTGTTCGTTGCAGGAGTCCGCGATGGGAATTCCTTGCGGGACTTTTGGTGAAATCGCTGCTACAATGCCAGCAAAAAGAATTTAAATCGGATCTATTCAAATCAAATAGGTTTTTTTCCTTGTTCCACAGCCTACTACGATCTTATTTGTTTCAAATACATTTTTTCTATTTGTTTCAGCTATTCTTTTTAATTATTACGTATATATTCAAGTTGACTAAATAATGATTCGATGCGAAGAAATCTTTATTTTCTTACGATATACACTGTGAATCCAAGTGTACTATATGCATAAAATATGTCATCAATCCAAAACAAAAAGAAACGCTTTATTGAGATTTTTACCACAATGATTTGTATCGTAATTCGTCATTTCCCGGCCACCTGAAATGCTTTTTTTCGAAGAACACATTTCGCCTATATGGAATCGAACCTAGATCCTACCTACATATACCTAGCTACGCACACTGCCCCTATAGGCTTTCCTGGACGGTGTGCACGCCCAGCCGACTGTGCACACGGAACATTCCCATTCGAATCCGGCAGACACGTGTCCACGCATTGCGAATCTATGTACACCCGGTGCACTTTAGAGTCAAGGGAACGCGTTTCGAGTCTCATCGTGTTTTCGTTTTTCAGGATGGTGGCTCGCAGGGTGTCGGGAACTTCATAAATTTATCCTCCCTTTATCTCTCGGTCTCGATCGTATTTATCTAACGAATAATTATTCTTGATTATCTCGGCGGGACGTGGTGCGGAACGAGTCGCAGCCGCGGGAGAGAAGGACGCAAAGAAGGAGGTTGATGCACGCCTTTGCAAACAGAGATCGGTGATAAGCGCAGGGAGCGCCCTATTCGGTCCTTCCAAGCCTTTGTTTAACGTTTGACCACAACCGGGCGCGCGAACGGGAGCGAAAGAGAGAGAGAGAGAGAGAGAGAGAGAGAGAGAGAGAGAGAGAGAGAGAAAAAGAATGATGCTGAAAGTGTGCGGATGCGCGAAGGGGAACTCGCCAACAATTTCGTTTTATTTATGACCTTGCGGATATACATGCGTGGGTGTTGATGCAAGGGTTGAGAAGGATCCATTTACGATGAGCGAGAGTAGCCCCCGCGGGGTTGACGCGGCGTGCCCCGCTCGCGAACCCCTCATCCACGGAAAGCAGCCCCCAGACTCCTTCCTACTCTCGCTGTAATCAAATTTGAAAGTTATTGCCGTTTGTGAAAGAGTCGAGTACGCAGGACCGGAAAGAGCGAGCGAGAGAGAGAGAGAGAGAGAGAGAGAGAGAGAGAGAGAGAGAGAGAGAGAGAGAGAGAGAGAGAGAGAGAGAGAGAGAGAGAGAGAGAGAGAGAGAGAGAGAGAGAGAGAGAGAGAGAGAGAGAGAGAGAGAGAGAGAGAGAGAGTATCCCTCGCCCTCGCGCAAAACTGCGTCCCTCCGACGCAATATACATACTTGAGCAGTGTCTAGTTCACTTCTGACTTATGCAAACCCATCGCGGACGATTCCTATGCACACTCATCTTTTTCGTTGATGCATCTGATGAGTGCCATCGACATGATGGTACTCATCATTTTACTCCCTCAAAAAAGAATGTGCGTAACCGCAGAGAACCATGAAATCGCACGGGCAGGGAGAACTCGCTGCAATTTCGTAATCCGAAAGTGACGACCCCATGTAGGGTGATCGGTAGCGGCCAACGATTGGCCGATGCTCGACGCCGAGCTTGCCAATATTGGCACTCGAGCTTGGCCCGATAATCGACCGAGCCTCGGATGACAAGAGCGGCCCGATATTCGCAATCAATATTGGCCCTAGAATGGCTTATGAGAATCGGCCGAACATCGCGTAGGAGTTCATTCGAGAATCGGCCAACAATAAGTCCTCGTCAAGATTGCCATCATTGGCACTCGAGACCCGATTATCAACCGATCTTGGGGGATAATTGTGACCCGATATAGAGCACCAAAATCGGTCCTACACTGCCAAACAAAAAATTAATTAATTATTTTTGTACTGTAATCCGTCATTACCTGGTCTTTCGAAACGATTAATTCGAAGAAAATATTTCACCTATATGGGACTCGAACCTTGAACCTACCTACTCATAGCTATGCATGCTGCCCCTATGCTACCGAGTGTTTTTAAAATCTGAATCGCACATATGGCATAAGAGACCAAATGGATGCTTATCATTATTTGTATCACATAAACTATATCAATTAGTTAATATCATTATGACAATTAGAGAGTTTTATCGAATGACATGTTATATAATTTTCAAACATAACCTATATGTATATATATATATATATATATAACTGCTCTCTCTCCACCCTCTCTACCCCCACACCCCTTTGATATGTGTGTTGCAATAAAGACAGACCATTAGTTCATTAGTTCAAGTTTAATTTGAATAAATAAATATATTTAAAATGAGTAATTCCAATAATGGATTGCAATAGAAAAAAAAAATGATTTCACGAAAAATCTAGTTAATTCAAATAAAAAATAAATAAATAGACGCGGTAAGTTAATATTGATGAAAATTTTCTGTCAGTGTAGGATGGTTCATAAAAATCGGCAGAGTATCGCGTATGAGCTCGTTCGAGAATCGGCCAACAATGAGTGCATTGATTTGATAGTATATTTGTTAAGAGTAATGTCCAAATTACTCGTAAAAAGTATTCATCTCGTCTCTCAATGACTTCGACGCGAAACAATGAATCGTCAATATACGAATTGCGGTTCGATCATGCGTTACTCGGCCGAACATTGGCTTCGTATCGGCGAACCAACGTTGGCGAGTCTATACTTCACCAAACATCGGCCTCGTATCATTAAGCCAATCATTAACGAGTCTATATTTTGCCGAACATTCGGCTCGTATCGACAAACCAATGATTGGCGAGTCTATACTTCGCCAAACGAGTCTATACTTGGCCGAACACTGGCCTCGTATTGGCAAACCAATGATTGGCCAGTCTATACTTCGCCAAACATCAGCCTCGTATCGACAAGCCAATGATTAGCGAGTCCATATTTGGCCGTACATTAGCCTCGTATCGGCAAACCAATGTTGGCTAGTCAATCCTCAGCCGAGCATTGGCGTACAATTGGGTAATCGATTATCGCCCCGCCAACATTGGTTCAAGTATTGGCCGTTACGTTTCGGTTGGCGAAACCTAGAGAGAGCGAGAGAGAGAGAGAGAGAGAGAGAGAGAGAGAGAGAGAGAGAGAGAACGAAGGCAAACGATCGGAAATTCGGACCGGGTACTCGCGCGCATGCAATAACAAACAGGTTCTTCGTAGATTAACGCTATATAAATGTACTGAGCACGCTACTCGTGCGGGGTGCAGAAAGGCGAGCGTGCCTACAGCACAAACCCAGGTGTATGTATATGTGTATGTGTGTATGCACGTGCAAGCGTGCGTGCATGCGTGCACACACACACTATACACACACACACACACACACACACACACACACACACACACACACATACGTACATACATACATTCATACATACATACATACATACATACATACATACATACATACATACATACATACGTACGTACATACATACATACATACATACATACATACATACATACATACATACATACATACATACATACATATATATATATATATATATATATATATATATATATATATATATATATAGTTCACCGCAAGAGTAATACAAGTACGTTTTGGCTTCACCTCTGAACCATCGCGTTCGACCATGGAGTTGTACCTCTTCGATATATTTCATCGTTCAACGGAGCATCTCCCCTCGGTAAATCAGCCCGAACTTTCCTTTATTTATGTTAATTACATTGAAACGTGGTGACTGCCGCCCAAAGATGTTAAGCGCACACGTGTAGCTGGAGCCGGCGACTCTACCTCGGCCACTCGATCCTCGATGTGCTCGAATGTTATTTCTCCCGTTTTTTTTTCTTCTTCCTTCTCCCGCGTTTTCTTAACCTCGCTGCAATCCGGACGAATTAATCTTTCGTCACACGCAGTTAAGATTTCTTTTACGTGCAATCACGCGATTGCACAAAAAGGAGAGGAAGCACTCGGCTCAACTCGCTTTTTGTTCGGTAACGTGTACGGGAGGAGGGCGAAAGGGAAGGTCGAGAAGGGGGCCTGGAGAGAAATTTCCGAAGTGAAATTTCGGGTTGGAGGAGCCTCGAGCTACTCGAGGAAGCGAGGAAGATGAAGAATGAAAGATACAAAAAAAGTTAAAACAAATAGGAGAATTTTTCTTGAGCTAAATCACCGTTGCTGTCACTCCCTTCCTCTCTCACTCTCTCTCTCTCTCTCTCTCTCTCTCTCTCTCTCTCTCTCTCTCTCTCTCTCTCTCTCTCTCTCTTTCTCTCTCTCTCTCTCTATTGCTCTCCCAGAGTGAGACTGATTAATTATCGCGGAATGTAAATACGGGGGTTGTTTCTTTAGGCGTTCCGTCGAAAAACGCGCAGGGCTTTCGGACACCGCGTGCAACAAAGTACCATTGCCTGGCCGATGTGCCGCGCGATGCCGAGCTCCTCACGTATGCGAGCTGCTAAATTCATCAGTCCCGCTGCGCGGACAAATCTTCGGTATGTGGCTTTCGGCGAGCTAATGACTCTATTCTCCGGTTGTTTCGAGCCCGGTGTAAAAACGACACTCGATACACGATAAGATTAATGGAGCTCGGAAAAGTTCGTTTCACAAATCTTACTTCGTATTATGTGCTTGTCTGGATGTGTGCATACTCAAATGGTCCACCAATTGCCGGCTGTTTCTTCTGCTACTGTTATTTTTCGAACGACACTATTCGTTACCCAAATGGAGCGTATCGATCAGCGGGTACCTACTTTCTGCTCCCCCGGGAGCAGAATATCATTAAGGCGGAATATACATTCAGACAGGAAAAAAAATAAGCAATATTGAGGGATTTTTTTAACTAAGAAATAATTATTCTACAATTATGAAACTCCAGGTATAATCATAGGATATTTAAGTATACAAAACATTTTTTTTTTAAATTCAGTCATCATGACATCATTGACGGGCTGTAACGTTTGAAGTTTTTCGAATTTTGCTTTGAAACTTTAGGAAAATATTCTACATATATAGTTATATCGTTTAAAGAAGAAGAAAAAAGAAATCGATTTTTTGATCGTTGTAAATGTCTATCCCGTCTTGAAGTAGGTACGTGTATTAATCTGCTATTGAAGGTACTCCGAATTTTTTATGTGATTTCGTTGTATTTGCAAGTGCAGGAAATGCTTCGTTTCAATTGATCGAACGCATTACGTTTGGCGTATTTTTGTTCGAAGTAACCATATTTTTATTTTCTTTTGGTGAAATATTTAGTAGGATTTACGCGTTACATCTGAGTAGAACAATAATGTTAACCTTTTTTTTTGTTGGGTTAAACTGTGTATGGAGATTACAAGAATGACATACCTATACGAGGAATTGTGCAAAGAAATTCCTCAAAAAATTTTCGTAAAATTTTTAAAATTTCCTTTAAGAAATAAAAAAAAAAACAAGTGTTTAGACCTCGTTTCCCGAACCGCCTTCGAAAGGCATGAAACAGCCTAGATGGCGAAAGTAGCTATTTGGAGTCGTTTAGTGCAGTAGTTGCACAAAATATATGCTACAACTTAACAACACGTAGGATTCTTTGTTAATTGCATAGTTCATTTGTTATTAACAATTACCTGACGAAATTTTTCACTTTCCAAAAATTTGCCGATAATTTGACGAAAAAATCGTCAGATAATTGTTAACAACAAATGAACTATAAAAAAAATCCTACGTACCTCTATAGACAATATATTTTGCAAGATATATTCAACATTTCAAGTGAATCAGTTGAAAATTATCTGAGTTATGTTTCCGGCCAACTTAAAAAATGCAGTTTTGAGATAAACGCTGCACAGCCGCCATTTTGAAATTAATCGCTTCAAAACAATTATTGTATACAGTCACTGATATGTATGATAAACACCCTTCTTTGTAATCTCGATTTATTTTGTAGTTTTTCTGAAAAAATCCCCAAAATGCCTATTTTTTCGGCCTCTAGAGCGGCATAAGGCCTTAAATGCGTTTTTCTCGAAACCACGGAAATTTAACCTGTAGCTTCTAACATAGATTCTCTGAAGAAGTACATACGATTTTTACGATGTAACAACAATTCTCGTTTTTTACAAACAAATTAAGTCCGATTTTTTTAGCAAATAACGAAGAGAACATTTTTAAATGATGCCATATTACGAAAAACCACATTTTTTAATAATCGTGCGTACTTGTTTATCAAAATTAATGTAAATGAAGAATTAATCTGCTAATCCATAAAAGTTCTAATCCATAAAAGGACTAAGCCGCCGTAATGTTTTTTTCCTCCATTTTTTGTGTCCGTCAAGATATTTAGAATCAACCCTCCAAATCATATTTTAATTGCTTATTTACCATTGTCAAACGAAAAATCCCCAAAAAGTTTTACTTTTCGGTGAGTCACATAGATGTAACAAGCCTTAAGAAAATAATTATATTTCAATCGTATCTTGCGTTGCAAATGAATCGTTCGTTGATTGTTAGTTTCGAAAAAATCACGCATTCAAGTTAAATAAATGTTTTAGCAGAGTAATTATTCATCTTCTTCATTTAACATAAATAACAACCTTATTGATCGGGATCAATTTCAATTCCTTTAGTCCTATCGGTTTGGCGATAGCGTTGTCGGTCCAAAATTGTCCACTGATCACAAATTTTCCGATCTTAATCCGATCGGGTGAAAACGTTTTTCTTTGACTGTGCTGGTGATACAATAATCCCTTTCGTGGACTCGATAATGGCTGGAGAAAAATGTGACAAGAAAGACGTATAAGGCCTATACGACCGTGCACAATTCATTTTAGCAGAGGATTGAAAATGACCCGTCTAATCTGAGGAGTACGGATGTACCTAGACTAATTTTAGCTTACAGTCCAATTGATCGGGATGTTTGATTGTCCTATTGACCAAACATTGATACGTGTGCATACATAAATACACACATACACGAATAAATAAAACTCGTAATTATTCAAGTATTTATAAATATACACATACATAAAAAAAAACTCCTAATTATTTAAATATTTATAAATATACACATACATAAAAAACTCCTAATTATTCAAGTTGAATTCTATATTCAAATTACTCAATATTTTATACGGTTTAATTTCAAAGGCAATTGCAATAATTTGAAAACATTATTTGAATAAAATATTTCCTATCATTCAACACCAAACGAAAGTCTTGTCGGCCGAGATCCAACTAAAACGTTATTCGATTTTTAAAAAACCATTTCTCCCGGATTTGCTTTTACGAAATCGTCATAAAATATGTAAAGACACTCGCCGTAAAAAAAAAAATACCGAAAAATTGTCCATACCATCACAATTATTCCACGGTCTCGACCAAGCCACAAAACCTCGAGTCCAAGCTCTGACCACGAAAATACGAGACAAAAAATTCGACGGAGATTTTCTCAAGGACGAAATTTATATTCCGGTAGTGACAGAGATTCATCCATTGGCGACAAGAGGACCAAAGAAACGAGACCGTCGACTGACCAGCACAGGGTTTTGGGCTCAGTCAACAAACGATTGTTATGTAACAACATCGGAGTGAGTCGTACGACAAATGTCGAATCAGGGCTCGAACTAAGTGAACCGTAAATCGACGACACATCCCAAAGCAATGGGAATCCCGTAGCTGCCACTGTCTCTCTCCTAGGTAAGAATTTTTATTCTCCTACGCGTGTACACGCATATATCTATATACGTGCATAAAGCGACAAAGCGTTTGGGCATTGTGCAAGGGACACCTTGGACCTCATGCGGTGGTATTGTGCAAATGCGAGACGATTCACAAGCTCAACCGAGCCACGGCGTGCGCCAACGTTCGAAAAAGTTTTTCGGAAAATTGAGCGCGTGGGTGGCGGAGTCAGAGATCCTCTAAGAATACCGCGGAAGATTTCTGCTCGGCAATCCCCGGGGTTACGATTAGTCGTGGAGGCTTGCCAAATATTTTCCGTCCAGCCGTTACATCAGATAAATTTGTATTCTTCCAAAATCTCTTGTTGCCAAACATAGCACAAGCGTGTAGAAAACAATTTAGGTTACCAGCCATATTTTTAGTCTCAGACACGTTTATCCGTGTGTCATAATATTTCCCGTGCTAATAAAAACACATACGAAATTTGTTCGTAGTCATTTTTGGAGGTAAACGCGTTTATTCAATTATGCTAGACTCTTCTTGGATACTTTATTATTAGCTTCGATTAAAAGTTGGAGTATAGAATTTACATACAGTGGATAGAAAAAGGATATGCATTGTGGGGATTTGTTAAGGGGTCAGGCCACAGTAACGGGTATAAAATCATGTGCAAATTTAACAATTTTTTTTCGTATGAAAAAGTGATTCACTCGTGAAATTAATTACACATCTTTTAGTATGAATATCAAGCTGTTAGAATATATATATAAATATAATTTTTTCGATGTACAAAATGGCCGACTACTAATATTTTCTTTTGTTATCTTTTTTTAGGCGCTTCGCGGCGTGACAATTAGCATCCACTTTTTTTTACCTGGAACAAAAAACAACAATTTCCGTCAATCTACATTAGAATACCTAGACAAGTATGTACGGATTTTAAAAAATATTGTTTTTTCAAAAGTTGTAGGTATTTGAACTTAAGAAATTAATTTTCAGTGAAAAATTTCGTTATAACTGCTCATAAACTGCTCATAAGATGAAAAGTTTTCGATTCATCGGAAATTCCGTACGTACTTCTCTGCGAAATGCAATTAGGAACGTAACATCTAAATTTGAAGTAAATCGAGTGAAAATTGTTGAAGTTATTTGTCACGTCAATTGGAAAAAAAGCTGTCTCGAGAAGTTTCGAGTAGTGCGCCATTTTGTACATCGAAAAAAAATATATATATATTTTCTAACAGCTTGATATTCATACTAAATAGATGTGTAATTAATATTACGAGCGAATCACTTTTTCATACGAAAAAAGTTGTTAAATTCGCACATGATTTTATACTCGTTACTGTGGCCTAACTCCTTAAATAACTTTTCGAAAAACACATGAACATTTTTGCAGATTAATTTTTAGGCAGTATACTTAAGGGATTACGTGCGTTTGAAATTTTTTTAAAACCCATTCATTTTGTTTTTATTATGTAATAGTAGAATATGTCTATCATGAGTTATCCTGACGACCACGAGGACACTTTTTTTAGGGGTATCCGGAAACCAGGTCCCACCGGCTGAATTTCCCAAATGTTTGGATGACATTTTTTGCAAGTATTGTTGAAAGGTTGCTCTTTTGTATGCTTAACGTTTTGAATAAAATACTTTATCTAGTATACTTTTTTTTTCATAGAAAAAATATGTCTTTTTTGCTTTGAAACCCACGTAACCCCTTAAGGTGTTCCTTTCGCGGAGGGCCGTATTTTGTGGGGTCATAAGGAGGGCCCTTCTGAATCATCGGTATATTACAGTGGCGCTTATCAATCAATTATTACAGTCAATCTGGAATAAAAAATTTCGCGCAAATTTAGTCTATGTTTATGTTTGAATTTATACAATAATATAAATTTAAATTTATACAATAATATAAATTTAAATTTATACAATAATATAAATTTATACAATAAAGCAAATTTAGTCTATGTTTAAATTTATACAATAATATTAATGAATTATGTATAAAATAATAAAAATCGAATTTTTCGTTGCCGAAGCGAAATCATGCTGAATATATATATATATATTTTTTTCTTTACAAAATCTCGTTGCACCGATTCCCACGGGAACGAATGAGTCGCGATAAATTTCGTTGACGCCGAAAAACAAACGGAGTTGTTTTCATTTCAGCATACGCGGTTGAATGTGAAAAATGATCTCCCATCAAGAATCGCTTCTATTCTTATCCGACACGCTCGCTTTTCAACCCTTCGTACAAATGAATCGAGGTCTCGACAAACCACACGGGAGGGAGGCGGGAGAGTGTTCGGTCTGCGTACATCTTCGAACTCGCGGATGTCATCCACAGCGTTGTTAAGCTCACGAATTACAGCTGTTCCATATCCATATATACAGCGAGCACATGTGTTTTAACTTTGCATCTACTCGGAGCATCCCCTATCTCGCGACTGTACGGAGTCAGACTGAGAAATCGCTCTCGCTTTATCCTGTCAAAAACTTCTCTCGCTTCAAGAACGACACGCCTCCGAAACGAGAGCGCTAGCTGCGAAGCGGTTTTGTGAGAATTATCATTCGCGGGTATGAAATGTGTCTCGGGGGTTGACAACCACCAAACACCACCCGACGGAACATCTCACTGTCGGGATTAATTACTCCAGTCAAAGAGATTAATGAGACCGAATGCCCGAAACGCGGAAAGATATTCTCGTCCCAACGTTACGATTTTAAGTTTACCAACAATAATCCGACGTCACTGCGGTCAGTTGGGAATTGAAAATCTGGTTTTCGAAAAATGTCGTTTTGAGACCGGAAAAGATCGAGACTGTGAGATGCATCCGCTTGATCGAAACCATTGGAGCATTGGAAATGGAAAAGTTCTGGCTTGTGTTTTAGAGGATTTGATAAGATAAAATAAAGGACCGAGGATGAACATAAGAGACATGCTGTTTTCAATAAAATGCTCTGTTGTGGTATCAGTAGCGACATTTATTAAGGGAAGGGTAGGGGTTTCAGCGTGAAAAAAAAACACTTTTTTGCGATTTTTTTTATCTATGTGGATAGAGTAAATTTATTGAAACCTTTTGTACATTGTTGAGTGTCATTTCGAGAATATTCCGTGAAATTTGTACGCGAAAATATCCACAAGCAAGCGGGTGACAAAGCTAGAAATTATCTGAAATCAAGTACCATTAAAATTTAGTCAAAGTATCATCAAATCCTCCCCCCAACGATCATTGATAATTTTTTTTTCATTTCTAAATTTTTGGTGGTCATGTAAAGTGAAAAGTGCTATTTTTCACGAAAAATTCCGCCATTTTGGGGGTGGAAAACTCCCTCAATGTTAACAAAAATCTCAAACTAACCGTTGGGGGGAGGTATTTTATATGTAGAAAGTGTGTGCCAAGTTTGAAATAAATCGGTCATGTAGTTTTCAAATGGCAGTGAATACGGACTTTGAAAAAGTGGTTTCGATAAAAACGCGTTTGAAGTTTAGAGAAGTCGGAGCTACAGTGTTAGAGGAGCGGGACTAAATGGTCAATAACTTCGAGAATTTTGCTCTGATTGACTTGAAATTTTGGGATTATATTCTTGAAATGTTTAACTATAAGAAAAGACGAAAAAAATCGCTTTTTCAAAAGTGCAAACCCTTACCCTCCCCTTAAGGCGGGATATACATTTGCAACGATAAAAAAAATCGATTTGTTTTTTTTTCTCTTTAAACGATAGAATTATATATGTAGAATATTTTCCTAAAGTTTCAAAGCGAAATTCGAAAAACTTCAAACGTTACAGCCCGTCAACGCTGTGCCTCACCGCTCGGACTTTCTCAAAACTGCATTATCGACATTGGCGGACAGGATTACTCAAAAACTATCGAGTCGATTGGGTTGAAACTTGGTAGAAATATTGATCATTTTGGTACCTTTTGGTTGACGAAAATTGTTTTGGAACAATTGGAAAATAAAGTACTTTTTGAATCGACATTTTACAGAATTGTTGCGTGAAATGTTGATTTTTTTTTGTAAATGCATGCCATTTTCTCAAATTTGCATTTCATTCATTTTAATTACCGTCACATAGAAACTATACATGTTCTAACTGAAAAAATGTGAAAAAATGAAAAAAGGCCACAGCTCCGCCATTTTGATGATTAATTAATTTTAAAAAAAATTGTTTCATATATTTAAATATACTATTAAAGTATACCCAAAGTTTTATAATTGTAGATTAATTATTTCATACTTTGAAAAATCCCTCAATACCGCTTACTTTTTTTCTGTCTAAATGTATATCCGGCCTTAATGAAAAGAGCAATTTTAATACGCAACATATCGTAGTCGTTAATTGAAGCCAATAGTATTTAGTTATTTAATAATGATCAAACGTAAAAAATACATATCATAAAAACAAATACAAAATTGCGTTTTTGGCTTATACTTGGTATTACTTTTTGCTGCTGTAAAAACTTTTTCGTTTTCTATAATAAAATAATTAAATTCTTTACATTGCATGTTCAAGTGCGATTTTATTTGCAGTTCCGCTTTTACATTGTCAATATCTAACTTATTTCGGTTTTTGGTCCTCGTATTCGTACACGAGAAGATATCCTTTCGGCCTGGGCGTTAGGCACCGGGATGCAAAATACATATTGTATTATTTCTAGGAGATACTTGTTTTCATCCGTTGATTTTAGAATATGAATCCATTGTTCAAGAACATTATTACGCTTCTTTTCTTTCATTATTTTCATCACGAGAGGCATTGTTGATGTACAGAACTCTTCATACAACGCATCTAAGTTAATATTAGGTATCTGTGGTTTTTATACAATGTTTCACAAATCTTGGTACTTAAGGTAGAACGAGCGCTCGCTTTTGATTTCTATAGATTTTTAAAAAATGTGAACCAGATAATGTTCATATCATTATGCATGTTTTAGTGAAATTTCAGAAGCCGACTATTTAGATTGGGAGATAATGGATTTAAAAATGGCAACTTTTAAGACCGCAGAGTCAGCATTGACCGAAGGTCAGGTCACATAATTCGTCGTACCATTCTATTGGGTTTATGCATTTTGAAAAAAAAAAAATATGTTTCGATAGCAAACTAGATAGGGAAAGAGTGAAAAAGTTTGGATTACCTTTACTATTCAGTTTTGCTAAAAACGTTTAGTAAAGACAGAATAATTCTCCGTAAAACATATTTGTCCCCTGTAATAAGAAAACATATGGCAACACCGCAAAACAGTATTGTTCAATATTTCGAGACAAAAAATAATTATCGTGTTCCTAAAGCTTGAAACCTTCATCATAAAAAAAATTTGCGTTATAAATATTAATATTTTATATTGTTTATGTTATCTTCATTAACAAATCAAAGTGTTGGTTAATTAATCAAAAACTTTGTTCGATTAAAAATTACTTACATATAAAATTTGGCGTTCCAGTATTATTTTAAATATGCCGTGCAAAATTACTTCATTGGATACGTGGAACGATTCGTAGTTGCCATATTTCTTCTCATTATAGGTGACCAATATTTTTTCCGGAATGTTGTTCTGTCTAAATTTCAATGCAGACTCTGCAGTGTTAAAAGCTGCAATTTTAAAACCCATTATCTCCCAATCTGAATAGTCGACTGTTCTGAAATTTCACTCAATCATGCATAATGATATAAACAATGTTTGGTTAAAATTTGAACAAAATCTACAGAAATCAAGAGCGCGCGCCCGTTCTATCTTAACCTCTTTCGCCAGTTTCAGGGGCGGCAGACAATGAAAATTACTATTTTCCGAAAAATTGAATCGCCATTCTCGATATATCAGTACATTTCGATACCACTTTGAAAATATAGCAGTGTATTTTTCAGCCTGAGAAGTGGACACTTTTCCAAGAGTTTACTGGAATATCATCATTGTTCCCAAAATAAAGGACGAATTATTGTCCTCTATTATCGATTTCATAATAAGGGACAAAATCCGTTCTTGGGTCTGAAAATGGGGACACCTGGCAATCCTGGCCTGAGTCAATTTTATAGAGTGAAAACTGAAAACTACTTCGAACTTTTTACTGAATTGCAATTGGGTTCCAATTGGGTTATCATCTTTCGATGATAACATGAGTTCCAATTGGGTTATCTTCTTTCGATGATAATATGAGTTCCAATTGGGTTATATTCTTTCTATGATAACATGAGTTCCAATTGGTTTATCATCTTTTGATGATAACATGAGTTCCAATTGCGTTATCATCTTTCGATGATAACATGAGTTCCAATTGGGTAATCATCTTTTGATGATAACATGAGTTCCAGTTGGGTTATCATCTTTCGATGATAACTTGAGTTCCAATTCGAATTGGAACTGAAGTACTCAATAAAACTCAGTGAAACCTTGTCAGTAAAAAGTTCGCAGGGCTTGCAAAAGAAGATTCAAAACGAAAACAGACATTTTTCTCCGAATTTTTGGCATTTTCCCCAAGTGTCACGAGCGCAATTACATCATTGATGCACTTCCATGCTCATGAAGTGCCTCAGGCTCTTGTAGGCAGTTGATCATGCGATTCGTTGGTTTTATACGGCTAAATCAAACGTACGAAATCTTCCAGTGGCACAAGCGGCTACGGCTCAGTTACGTGAGCCCAGGCTGAAATTTAAATCAGTGAGATCCGTCAAGAACAAGATGGGCAGGTGTCTGCGTACAAAATATAGAAAAATATTTAATGCCCGTTTCTCGTGGGCGGAGCGAGATCGACATCCCTAATTTTTTGGTCTATCTCTCCCTCTTGCACGTATATTGAATCTACGTGTGTCTGATGGAGCTAGCCCGAGCTGTACAATGCCACTCCATTTCCTTGACGCGTATACAATCACGCCAGAGGTATAATCCTGTTAGGAGACGCTCCACTGGTCCGGAGACATCCCGCTGCGAGGGCTGAGGTGGCAATGTAAGCGTTTAGCCCTGTATTCTATACACCGTCGGGGCAAGCCTCTCTTTCTTCGCTATACAGACGTCCTGGCCATTCCCAAAGCTGATAACCGACAGCCAACATTTCGCAGATTCACATCGATCTAATTTTTTTTTTTTTTTTTTTTCGTCATCGCTGTTTCAATTTTTCGTCTCTTCGTTTGCCTCGACGTATTACGAAACACGGACAAACTGTTTTTGCAATAGTAATGGGAATAGATAGGAATAATAAAATTTGACCTGGTGATTTTTTGTTTCGCTTACTTGCTATTGGAATCCTAGTGGAGCGTGGAAAAATAAACATTGTAATATAATGATTGCTATGATGTAGTCTGCCCCGTGCAGATATTGTCGTAGGGGTCCAATTCAAATCACTTACTTGCCCCATTTCCTGATAGGAATCCAATCGGTCATCCCCCTGGAGCCCTATGCTTCCCGCTTGTACATTGGATTCTCATTGGGATTCTTATGATCTAACCCAATGAACGAATCCATCCTGAATCCCAAAGGATTTCCATATTGTCGAACAGCATCCGACACCATTCCTAGGATTGACTCCAATGAACGTATTCAACTTGAATCCTAAAGAATATCTACTTTATCAAACAGCACTTGATTCGATTCTCGATAGATCCCATTGCCTTCCGTGAGTTAAATTTTCGAAATAAAAAATACAGACATAACACGTAAGTGGATGTCAAAAGAGTACAAATCTTATCTTAAAAACGTAGAAACCGTTTGAGTAAGTATATCTTTTAACTCAATTTGAATCACAACAAGCCGAGTTTTTTCCCGTGACTTTTCTCATATTTTCGATTCGAAAATGGCAAGAATTTTCAAACGGCGTTAATCGAAAAACAGTCCAACATCCAATTGTATCCCAATGAGGACTCCCTATGCGGGTGCCTAGAAAATCACTATAGAGATGAATCAAGAAAGGATCACGAAAAAATGGAACATCCAGCAAATCCCAGTCGAGAATTTCCAAAAAATGTCTCAAACGATGTCAATCGAGGAATAGCGCAGAAGCCACTTAGATTCCAATGTAGACTCCTTACATGCGGCGCCGCTATGAAGGCCCTATAGGGACGTGGTAGGATCCGACGACATCCCAATAAATGACTGCATGGCGCTTGTTTTTTATGTTATTATTTTCGACCGCCATGACAGTTTCCACGTTAAATCGCTTTTGCTAAACGAATGCTCCTCAACAATCGATATTTTCGTCAATTGGCCATCAATTACAAAACATCGAAAGATAATAACAATACCGTAAATTTTCACTCCGCAAAATGGAGGACACTTCGATCTTCTTATCAATAAATTATAGGAAGCTGGAGAAGCGATCTAACGTGTTTTCGTAACACGGAGAATTATTCACAGCCGTAAAAATGTCGGAATAAACCATCGTTTCTACGTTCGTCACTTCTGTACACGCCATGATCATTCTCGAGACGGAATATTCATAGGAATCCGAGAGTTATGAGTTGAGGAAGAATGGAGAGCTTAGAAAAACGTGAGCTGCAACAAAATCTTGTTTATTTTGCGAAAAATTCCCGAGGCCTTCAATACGCATGAAATTTGACATGCGCGGTATCTCGTTTGCGTTGGTCAAATCCCCGAAAGCCAAGAAATCGTTACTTTTGAAATGCAGCCAGATTAAGGATCGTTCATTCGAGGTCTGTCCAACGAGTAAGTCTCCGAATATCTGTTGTCGAGAATTGGATGGTGGCAATTCAGGCTACGGCCGATTCTTTCGCCATTGTGACCGGGACAGGCGGGAGGTGAATGTTCAGCACAGCAGTGCCAAAGGGGGGGGGGGGCGATTTTGCGAGCGAAACGTTGTTTGCGGCAAACACCGGGGCCTTTCTCGTGTATGGTGGACGCAGATCGACGCAGATCCGACACCGGAGTAATCCTTTCGTAGTAAATTACACTTTTAAAAGGAGTATAGAGTCGACAAAGAGGCGCGGGGGGGGGGGGGGGGAGGGATGCTGAGAGAGTATAATATGATGGAGATGAAGGGACGAGGAGAAGGGAGGACCAGGAGAGCGAGAGAGATGATCGTGGCTTTTGCGAAACGGAGCTTCGAAAAGAGAAGTCGCACTAAATCCTCGTATACTCGCGTTATTGTGGAGGTTTGCTTGTAAACAAGATTTAGGGATTGGTGTCTTCCTAAGTACATGAAAAAAATATGGTAAGCCCCTCCACTGTCTCACGCTCGAATATATTCTTTTTGTCTCCCTCATCGCGCACGTTTTTTTTCACACGTGCATCATATCTTCCAAGACTCGAGATTCTATCTCCTCCTCGTGCAATCGGGGCTGCACTCAGGTCTCATCCCTCGGAGATTCTCTCATCCTTGTCAGTTTCCTCATCGGGGTCTCGTTCGCGCACGCGTGTTTATACGAAACGTAAAACCGTGAAAAAGTTCGCAAAGAGGATTTCGGAGTCATCCTGCCTCTCTCTCTCTCTCTCTCTCTCTCTCCTTCGCGTATATAAAGGGTGGCTTAAAATTACCTGAAATGTTTAATTGCGCGCCATTTTTTTTGTGGCGAACATAGAGTAGGTACTAATATTTGACAACTTGCGACAGGAAGTATTGAGGTTTAGTCATGGAAAATTACAGGATCGAGCAACGTATAGAAAATTTTATTTGCTGCATTGTTGCTGCATACTTATTGCACACGAAGTTCCATGGTCGTGTTATTTCGCGCCACAGATCATTCTGGAGTTTCTGCCTTTTTGGGCCAAAAAATGTTCGATTCTTCACCAATTTTTTATGCGAAAAGTGTTGAATATAGAATGTTGATATTTGGTATGTTGACTGAGCGGTCTTTATTGAATATCAAAATATTTTTTAAAGTTTGACAAAACATGGTGGTGGGAGTGGGAGTAGCCAGGTACGTCGGTGCGCGGGCGATGACATTCTTCGCTTGCGGAAGTCCTAAGTCCCGGACAGGTGATCTGAAGCAAACAAAATCAAACATATTTTTACTTTGTACAATTTTGTGTATGAGTTGACCTAGAATCAAGAAGATAATATTGAAAAATAAAAAAATAGTCAGTGGTCGGAAGGAAGTTTGTTATCCCAAAAATGTTCGCAGTTTTTTGTTCTTTAAATTAAAACTTTTAGATATTTTCGGATAATTCTAGTTCAACTTATACACAATATTGTACAAAGAAAAAATATGTTCGATTTGTTTGCTTCGGGTCACCTGTCCGGGACTCAGGACTTCCGCAAGCGAAGAATGTCATCGCTAGCGCACCGACATACGTGGCTCCTCCCCCTCCCGCCGCCATATTTTGTCAAACTTTAAAAAATATTTTGATGTTCGATAAAGACCGCTTAGTCGACATACCAAATATCAATATTCTATATTTAATACTTTTCGCATTAAAAATGCGTGAAAAATCGAATTTTTTTTGGCCCAACAAGGTAGAAACTTTCCTCAATGAAATATGACCGCAATTATGCCAAAATGGTATTGAAAATTTCGTCGAAAGAGTGAACGTTTGCAAATAGCGACGAAGCGGCCATTTATCGGATATTGTGTTCCACACATAACCTCTATGTTTGTACCTCACGTTAAGGTGTTACGTGGGTTTCGAAGCTAAAAACAGCATATTTTCTGTATTTGAAAAAAATATAACATACAAATTATTTTATTCAAAATGTTAAGCTCATAAAAGAACAACGTTTCGACAATATTAAAAGAAAATTCATCTAAACATTTGGGAAATTCAGCCGGTGGAACCTGGTTTCCGGAGACCCCTCAAAAAAGTGTCCTCGTGGTGGCCAGGATAACTCATGATAGCTTTATCTGAAATTTAAAAAGCCATTTTTTCTGTTTTTAGATAAGTATAGCTCGGGATTGAACGGAGGATTTTTTTAAAAATTGAAATTTTAATTTTTGCCAGAGTTGTATCCAAAATAGTTCAATTTTTTGTACAATTTACACTATGTATAGCCTTGTGAAATTAGTTGTAATCGAAAAAAAAAACTTCGTTTGATCACTAGTCTACGCTATTTTGAAGAAGCGTGCAAAATTTCGATAAGATCGGTGCATTAGTTTTGAGAAGTCGTGTCCACCGACTTCAAAAATAATGTTTCGCCAAAAATGCGATATAAAACCGCGCTCCCGGCCGATCTTTCCCAACGGGGGGAATTCCCAAAGGTTCTCTTTCCCAGACTTTTATTCCGATTGACTCAAAACTTTGGGAGAATATTCTAGACATATCGTACTATTAGACAATAGAATTTAAAACAATGAATTTCTTGAAATTTTCCAAACCCACGTGACCCCTTAAAACAAAAGTATTCGTACTTTTTTTGTTCAAATAAATAATACGTGTCATTAATAAATTTAAATGTCAGATCATTTCGAGACACCCTGTATAATGGAAGGGGCACATATATCTACGAGCGATGAGGAATCCCGTTGGGAATTATTGCGGTCGATATTCGCGTGCGTGGCCGCTGTGATCTCGTGGCCTATTAATGTCCCCGCAACACAATACCTTTAATCCATCAATTTTTTAACGCCCTCGTTGTTTTTTTTCCTCACCTTCGCTTCCTTTCATTCTTCCTCGCTTTTATCGAATATCAAAAACATTCAGGCCAATTCTGGAAATTTGATATTCGCGGTCGCAAGAGACGCGAGAGATAAAGAGGGAGTCTGTTGGCTTCGCGGACGTTGAGGCGAGTGTCGGATTCCGCGATTCGTATTATTTTCCCGGGCTTGCTCGTAGGAGACGAGAGCCGCGAAGGAGATTACCACAAATGCCAATATTTAAATCCGTCGTTGTACATACACGTATGAGAGGGAAGAGAGGAAAGACGGGACTCGATCGCTTGAGGAGCAACGTCTCGATACGCCGCGAGTTCGCGTAACCAGATATCAGTCGATGCACACTTACTCATATGTTACACACACGGTGAGAGCACTTTTTGGACCCTTCGCATCTATGCAATGTTGGCTATCAGCCCACCTCGCTGTTGAAAAGTTGCCTGAAGGCGAGTGTCCCCAAAATCACCTACCCCCATTATATGTACGTGTCGATCGAAATCGTCGGCTTTATCGATCTTGGGTTACCAATCATCCACGAAACTGGGACGCTCGTGTATGATTTTCTTCCGCTCAATGTTTCGTGCCTCGTACGAGGGCATTATTTTTCATTTCGCGATGAAATATATATATATATATACTGCACGAGGCGAAACTCGAGAACTGAAACACTGATTGCATCATTAAGTAGCTGTGCAATGGACTCGACGAGGTGTCGCTGATGGCAAAGACGGGTCAACCCTTTCCTCGACGTGTTATTCCAGTCTTTCGCGTCTTTTTTTCCAACGTCAAATGGTTTTTATATTCGAAGCGAGATACGAAAATCAAAATCGCGGATATTTTCTGATTAGATTATAAGCTTACATCTCAATGAGGGAGGACACCGCTGTGACGAGCCGAAAAAGCTCGTTTTTCCGATTTTTTTTGGTTCACTACATTATTCAATGAGGATTTGGAAAAAAGGCATGTCATTAAGCATACATTGAACTCAAGGCGGGATATACATTAAGACAAGAAAAAAAGCAATATTGAGGGATTTTTTTAACAATGAAATAATTATTCTACAATTATCAAACTTTAGGAATACTTTGATAGTATATTGGAGTATACGAAACAATTTTTTTAAATTAATTAATCATCAAAATGACGGAGCTGTGGCAGAGTGTTACAAGGTCGCCGCGGGAGTTGCGAATCGGCGTGCAGTCTCGCTTCCCGTAGACTTTGATTTGCAAAAAAGTTGAACCATTTTTTTCAGTTATAATATGTAAAGTTTCTATGTGACGGTAATTAAAATGAAGAAAATGCAAATTTAAGGGGAGGTATACACCTAGGAGGCGGAAAAAAGGTAATTTTTGTGATTTTTAGCAAAGAAAACTATTTGAAATTGCGGAATGGGGTTTTAATTATCTAAAAGTATATTTAAAAATATGTTCAATTTTATTTATTTAAAAATACCAAAAATATACAAGGTTATTGTATGATCCTTGGAGCGGCGTAAAAAAATCTGCGTATACGGTACCCACTGGCGTTTCTTCAAAAAAACATCTAAAAAAAACCAAAAAGATTATTAAATTAGATACTATAATCTAGTACTTGTTATGGCCGATTTTCAAAATGTCGATTTATAACAAAATGGCGGACGTTTGAACATAAATAGTGATTTCTGGGCCAACAATTAGTTATTATTTTGCCTATAAAACAAAAACTAAGTAACGGAAAAAAAATCCTATGATAAGTACTAGATGATGGTGTATAAAATAACCACAAAAAACCTCAAGGCAATCGGTTCATTGGTTTTCGAGAAATTTTGGGTACCGATTTGAAAAACGTGGTTTTGAGAAAATCGCGTTTGAAAATTTGGGAATGAATGAATCATAAAATTTGTCAACTTACATGGAATCATCGATACCAGGCCCATAGTGTAGGTCTTCTACGGTCGACGGAATGTTCATGGCTTCTAAATACTCGACCTCGACCATCTAGGTGTATATCTCCCCTTAGGAAAATGGCCCGCATTTACAAAAAAAAAAAAAAAAAATCAACATTTCACGCCACATTTCTGTAAAATGTAGATTAAAAAAGTAGTTTTCTTTCCAATTTTTCAACAACAATTCTTGTCAAGTAGTAGGTACCAATAATTCTACCAAGTTTCAACTCGATCAGCTTAATAGCTTTTGAGTAATCCTGCACGCCAATTTCGATAATGCTGTTTTGAGAGAAATGCGTTTGAGTTCGTACGCGCTCCGAATCCAAGCGGTGAGGCACAGCGGCAGCGGGTTGTAACGTTTGAAGTTTTTCGAATTTCTCTTTGAAACTTTGGGAAAATATTCTACATGTATAGTTCTATCGTTTAAAGAAAAAAAAAAAAAAGAAATCGATTTTTTGATAGCTGTAATTGTATATCCCGCCTTAAGTTGTCAATTTTTATTTTAAAAAATCAACAATTAATGGCACTCAGATCAATCGAGCTTCGACCGAAAATAAATTTAAAACATTTTTTTAAAAGAAATCCGAAAAAATTATCGTGAAGTCACAAGAAGCAAGGCAACTTTTTTTGCTATCTTGAGGTTTTGTTGCACATCTCATCGTTTTCGTACTCCGGAGCAATTTTCAAATTATCTATTTTTTCACAAAAAAACGAAAGATTGTTCGAAAAAAATTCGTCGAAATTTAAAAAAAAACGAAATTTAAGCTTAGACTTCCCTCTTTATGATTTTGATCGAAGAAATGCGTAATTTTTTTTTTACTGCAAACGTGTTCCACTCAAAAAGGAACAAAAAGACGACGAAAAATGGTAGTTTTCAAAACCGAGTGCTAAGTGTAAAAAAAAAACGTATATTAAAAAAAACCAAAACGAAGGTAAATCCCTCCTCTTTAAAATGCCGTTTATTAAATTGGCCTGGGTCAACTACTGGCGAAATGGCATAGAAAACCGTCCCGGCACTCTTTTAAACTCGTGTCCGGAAACTTTTCGCCGATAGTGTATATATTTTTGAAAAAATGCAAAAAATAGATTTTTGCGAAGAAAAAAATCGCATTGCAATTTAGCAACGGAAAAATGTGTCTGACAAGTCGTTTTCCCTCTATAAATTATACAATCACTAAATGTCAGAGAATATCTTCCAAACGTCAAAAATCACTTGGAGCGGAGAGAGTCTGAAAAAATAAGTAACCCGTAAGTTTCAAACGAGCCTGTCGACGAATACTCCCGAGAGTATGCCGCTCGCCCATTAAAAAACGGTCCTCCTCACCTCGGAGTACATGTCACTGATACACATCTTTCATTTCGTTCAAAAATTATTTCGAAAAAATTCTGCCTCGCCTTCTCGCGCACGTCACTTATTAGCGAGACGTTCGCAAGCACGGTATTCCATCGTTTTTTTTTCTCGCATTGTTGATCAGCCGTATATAAGGATTTAAGCATGCGTTAACGATATCGGTCGGACGTAACTGTGTCACGGATCGGTATTAAGTATTCTCTCGTTCTTATATATATATATTCGTGTACACAAGAGGCACGCGAGTTCTCGACATATTTATGAGACCACATGTTGCACGAGAGTTAAGACGTTAGAGAGTTATTACCGTATGTGATTTCCAACATTTGCTCACCCCCCCCCCCCTCTTTTCGGTGCTTCGGTACGAGATCACAAATTAGAAATACGTGCCGCCTAACGACGTTTAACTATATATATAAACGGTGGCCGTTTGTCGCGATACTCGCATGCTGCTGCGCGTAACCACGCCCAATTCGATTAGACATCGGTTGTTCGATAACGCAAGTGCTTACAGGGCGCAATTGCGCGCGCGGTTAAATCACACGTTAACCTTGATTTTCTCGTGTCATTAATCAATACCCTCTCTATCTTGGACTCATATTCGTGGTGTGAAGCCTAATGTACATTTTGTCTCAACAGATATATTTCATCATTTTTATTGCACACGGATGTATATTAGAGTGGCATAAATTGGAGCTCTATTTTTTTCCCCTTTTCTCACCATCCGATTATCTTTTTTAAGGAACAAAAAAAATTGTCGCGAAAGCTGCGGGCGGTCAAAAAATATTTAGAGGTCGCTCAAGTCTCCCAAAAATTCAATTTTCATTAAGGGGGGAGTAAGGTATTCAAATATATTTTTTTGCATTTAAATTTTTTTTTAATTAATGAATAATATTTTAAGAATATTGTGTCAAAATTTCAAGTCGATCGGAGCTAAATTGACGAAGTTATGAGTATTGGAACGTCCGTTGTTCCAGGCCGGGTTTTTATAGCTTTTATAGAGCAGAGGAGCAAGCGGCGCACTTCAGTAAAGAAGGAAGAGTTTTGCGTAATGACGACTCTGTGTGAGTATTAGAAAATTATCGAGTTTTATTTTGAATTTTTCAGTGTGCGAAACTTTAAAGCGTTTTTCCGAAACTTGTTATGTTTGAAGTCCGTGTACGCCATAACTCAAAATCTACTGGACCAATTGTTTTGAAATTTTGCACAGTACCTCTTCACATAATTCACCAAGTATTGTCGGAAGCTTTTTTGTTTTTTTTTTTATAATTATTAATTTTACAACAACAAATTAGCCGATTTTTTTAGCGAAAATCGGTTTTTTGGTTCCAAGTGCTACGAAAACTTGAAAAATCGAAAGAAAAAAATCCTCCCGTGGTTATCTCGAGAAACATCTCCCTTAACAAATGCATTTTGATTTTTTTGTTTCAGATGATTCTGTTGCGAGTTATGATGTCCACCGCAAAACAACTTTTTTCGAGGCGCCTCCGGAGATTCACTGTCACTCGCTCAATTTTCAATATTTTTCAATGTAAATTTAAGAAAGTAGTGCTCAAATGTTGCCTTATTATATGGAAATTGACTGAATAAACTAACACTATCTGGATCGCAAAAAAAAAAAATCGTAAAAACATGCGTTTTTTCACCGAATTAACCTTACCCCACCCTTAAAAAATCGATCTTTTCGTCCACTTCGCACCCGGGAATATTACGCTTTATCATTTTTAAATTAACCTCGCTAAACCTCTAGCCGGCCAATGAATATTTAGTGGTCGCTCAAGAGCTTCGAAATTTCCAATTCCCGCAATTTTTTTACTCTTCTCAATCATAAATTTGACGCTATGTAAAATTTTCAAAAAAATTAATCCTTATTTCTTCAGAAACAGATTTTTCAAATTTACCTCACACTTTTAACCCAAGAATTATAATCCTTGTTCTCAAAAAATAATTTTTTAAAGCTCTTGTCCGTAAACAAAATTATAGGTTGTTTTATTCGTCAAACTGAATTGGCGGCTGTTTTCCGCGCATCGTAATGCGTCCCACAGTAGGTCTCGTTAGTCAAACTGCGGAACAATCGTTGCTGTACTCTGTGACGAGCCACCTCACAATACAATAATACATTATAATAAATAATAGCATATATCGCCTAATTGGTGTTTGTTACGAATTATTATAATAAATTATTCAGAAAATGTAACACTTCGCTGTGCATTTTGTTTTTATGCTACATGAAATTATAGTGCATGCGAGATTTATTCTTTGGCGGAAATTGTAAATTTCTAAAATCTTGAGCGACCGCTAAATATGAATTGGCCGGGTAGAACTTTCGCGAGGTTAATTTAAAAATTATAAAGCATAAAATTCATCGGTGAGAAGTGGACGAAAAAAATTTGACTCTTTAATTGAAAAAAAAATGATTTTTTGGGAGACTTGAGCGACCTCTAAATATTTACTGACCGCTCGCAGCTTGCGCGACAATTTTTTCTTTCTTTAAAGAAGATAATTGGATGATGAGAAGAAAGAAAACATATAGAGCTCAAATTTATGCTACTCTAATGTACAGTACTGGTCAAAAGATTTCGATCACTTTGGACAATTGCAAAATTATATTAGAATAATATAATTTATTTGATTTTGTATTTTGCGAAGATATTATATAGCTCTATAAAATGAATTATATTTTTCTAATATAATTTTGCAATTATCCAAAGTGATCGAAAACTTTTGACCGGTACTGTATGTATATTGTACGAACTATCGATCAATATTGTACAGGGTCACGTATAATAGGAACCTGTGCACACAATCCATAATTCGCTCTCGGGTCTCTTCGTCCTCTATTATACATGAGCAGGATCTGAATTCACACAAGCACACATATATATTATTTGTTTGAGTGATCAAGGTGTATTACATTTTTTAGAAATTTAACATCAAATAATTGTAAATAACTGTAAAAATAAATAACTGTAAAGAACTAAATTCGAATTATTCTCATTTTCTTGAATTCCAACGACTTCCAAAACAAACAAAAACTCTCCAGTTAAATCATTTGTTAATAGGATTTAACCTTTTCAGTCACAGTGGGACCGCTACAGTCCCACCCTTTAAAAAATCACCTTAGATCTCTAGTATTGACCCAATGTCTCTCAAAATACGGATCTAGGGTTTTTTTGAGTCGCTGATCACGAATATGAGGTCAGATTTTGAAAATTCAAAATGGTGGATCCGATATAGTCGATCTAACTGGGCAATGTAACAATACAAATTTTAATCATATAAAATCCTACTTTATCAGGAATATCCCTTCAAATATACATTAGAAATAAATATTTCAGTTAATTTGAGATCATTCTGCAACCAAAATAATTTTGACTGCAAAATTAAAATCCGTGGTTCCTTATCATTATCATTGATATGCACTTCATATATATATATATGTGTGTGTGTGTGTGTGTGTGTGTGTGTGTGCGCGTGCGCGTGCGTGCGTGCGTGCGTGCGTGTGTGTGTGGGTGTGCGTGTGCGTGTGTGTATGTATGTGTGTGTGTGTGTGTGTGTGTGTGTGTGTGTGTGTGTGTGTGTGTGTGTGTGTGTGTGTGTGTGTGCATTAGATCTAAAAAATCTAATGCCGGCTTCGTGATCAGCGACCCCGAAAACCCTTGAGTACAAAGTTTTAGAAGAATTAATAAGTATTTGGAATTTCACGTCCGCCATATTGGATCCGCCATTTTAAATTTTGAAAATCTAATGCCAAATTCGTAATCAGCGACCCCGAAAACCCCTGAGTACAAAGTTTTAGAAGAATTAATAAGTATTTGGAATTTCACGTCAGCCGTATTGGATCTGCCATTTTGAATTTTGAAAATCTAATGTCGGATTCGTAATCAGCGATCCCGAAAACCCCCGAGTATAAATTTTCATCAAAATTGGTGCAGATGAAAAATGCATGACTGAAAGGGTTAATAGTGTCACCTTTAAAAGCGTTCAGTAAAAACGGATGGCAGCTCGTTAAACGTCAAAAGTAAAATTTCAAAGTCCAAGATACAATCACAACAAATTAATGCGGACTCCACCGAGCCCCAACTCAGTATCCACACTTCTATCAACTCTCACCCGTGCAGAAATTTGATAGGGACACCGCACATATTGGTCCTCGCGGAATCCAATTGGGTTCCCGATTGACGTTGTTTGAGAATGTACTATTTGAAATTCACAATCGGCATTTGTTAGATCCTCCCAAAAAAATCGTTTTGTGATCCCCATCCACCATTCGTGCACAAGCTTGTTGCGGGAGTCTCAAGAGGCATCTGCATCTCTATAGGGATTTGTTAGGGACACCTCACATAGGGAGTCATTGGGATTCAATTGGATTCGGCACTGTTTCCCGATGACCGCCGATTGAGAATTCTTACCACGTTTGAATCGAAAGTGGGAGAAAAGTCACGAAAAAAAACTCGTCGTGTTGAAACATAACCTGCACGCTTCGTGAGCGTCCACCTGCGAGGTGAAATAGTGTCAAAGTGCAGTAAAATAAATAGATATCGACAATTTGCCCTAGATTTTTAGCGACATGATTTAAATCGATTTTTAAGATACACTTTTCAAGAGATTTATACTTTTTTAATATGGAGCGTCTAATTTTCTAAGATCCACTCATTTTGCATATTTATATATTCCGTTTAGAAAATTAAGGGATCATTACAGTGTAAAAGTTTGAAAAAATCGATTTTTTTGCCTTATCCGATAGTTTATAAACATCGCCGATTGATCGTAAGTAGACAATTTATATGAAAATTCCGCACTCGAAACTTTAAACGCGTTTTTCTCGAAATGTTGTTTTCCAATACGGCGTACACTCCCAAAGGAAGAGTTTTCAAGCTATCCGTCTCAAATTTTGACACAACATTCTGCACACCATTCTTTATTTTGTTATGGAAGCTTTTTTTAATCTTTATATTTTTTTTAACGAAAAACTGTCGAAAAATCGGCTAAATTCAATACTTTTTTGCCAATGGCCACCATTTTGGCAATTTTGATTTAAAAAAACCTCCACATTAAGATAGCGGCTTTCATACTTCATTTTAAAAAATTTTGTTTCAGATAATACTTACTTCCACGACCGTGTACACCGTGAACTCCTTTTCTCCTTTTTTCGAACACATTTTCAACCGTTCAAAAAAAGTAAAAAAAAAATAAAAACAAACGTAAAAAAAATTATTTTCTGTTCATCATGAGTGCTTTGATTTGACATAAAATAGCGTATTTTAATCATCGAAAAAAAAAATTGCTACAATTCGCTGCTTTTCGACTTGTTATCCTGTGATGATCGCTTAATGTACAGAATGAGATGGGATTCATCAAGAATCGTATCGGAGTCTGTTCGATAACGTGAGTATCCTTTAGAATTCGGAGTGGATTCATACATTGGATCCTTGCTAGATCCCGATTTGAATACAATGTGCGAGCGTGACGTTTTAGTAAAGAAACAAGTAGGGTCAGAGTGGGATCATTGGCTCATTTTTTCAGAGGTCTATAGCTGCCCAACCGTTCACACAATTTCAACGCAACCTTGACTAAACGTGAGGTGTGTTCAATGGCTTTATTTTGATAAAAGGCCCTGCCCATATGAAAATAAAATATATAAAAAATATATCGAAAAATGTATAAAACATGTATTAAATATAATTCGTTCGAAAAGTTGGATATGCTAATTATATTTTTGGGTAACAGTAAAACCTATACGATATATAAATATAAATCCATTTATGATACATCTTAAATATATCAAACATACAAACTGAATGTATGTTTTACATATTTTAAACATGGTTGGTTAAGCAACTTGAGTAACAGATGACGTTGCAAATGAAAAACATCTTCAAGTCGGTATCTCGCGAAGACCTAGCCGCACTAGCCGGAATAAATGATCGGACAAAAAAATTGAAGGTTATGTAATTCTATTCGATTATCGCTCTCTATGCGAACGCAATTAAGTAATTGATCCGATAACGTTACTCTTGTAAACCCACACATTTCTCAATAAACTAACATTGTGTATTGTACGATATGCAGACGATACGAAAGTTAATTTAACAAGTAGAACTAGCTTAGTGGGGAACGTCCCAGCTCATCACTCAGAGGACCGGGGTTTGAAACCACCTTACGGCGTGTAAGCGTCTGATATAATTTAAATTTGAACCATTAATATATTTGAACCGCTAACACCATAATCGTAATTAATGACAAGGGAAAATATCGTAAAAGGGTGCAATGATGTAAATAACGTCATAACAAAATTTTTAAGAAGATTTCAAGTATAGTTTAAATATATTTCAAGTATATCTTAAATACACGTTGAATATATTTCAATAATATTTGAAATGTAGTATGAACATATTTCAAGTATATTTTAAGCGGAGTATGAACATATATGGTGTATATTTTAGATGTAGTTTAAGTACATTTAAAGTATATTTCAAATATAAGTCGAATATAGTTAAAATACATTTGTAGTATATTTCGAGGGTAATTTGAGTACATTGTAAGTCTATTTTCAATATAGTTTGAATATACGTAACCGCCTATCCAACATATATATTTTTAAATACATTCTGAAGATCTATTTTGGCCGAAAACTTTGATATCGCGAATATATTTTTAACGCATTTCCCGGAATATATTGCATATATCTAATATATATCTAAGATGGATAATATATATCTGAAATATATTTTACATCCATTTTTAATGTATCGAAAAATATATTTTTACATATATTTTATTTCCGTGTGGGTGAACGGCCTAACCCAATAGATATTGAGATAATAACAATTTTTTTAAATCGTCTTTGATACACTGTGTACTTGGGGGTGTACACAATGGAACATGCCTAATTTCACAGTCAAACAAAATTCCAAAATGAAGCAAAATTTGAAGACAATTATCCTGATCCACTGTACACTTGTAGATAATGGAGTGCCTTTCTCTGTACAATGGGAAGTATTGTACAGTGAACTGTTGAAAAATTAATTAAAAAAAGACAGCATATTATGAGATCAATCACAATCGTTTATTGAATATTAATAAACAATTTAGCCACTGTGTACCGACCTTCTCTTTTTTTCCTAAAGCGGATACTGACAAGTTTCTATGTTTGTTAGGTTAACAAACACAATATTCAAATACCCTAATATAGCTGTATATTGCGGGATAACAATGACTTCGAACATAACTGCGAAAGGTATAAAGAAGCAAAAAACATACAAACTCAGCTGGTTTTTCGACTTTTGACACCAACAATAATATAAAATCACCTCTCACAACCAAATTGCGGGGGAGCGACTCACAGACAGGTTCAAACCTATTGGCATAGGCGGGCGGTTCTAATGTGAAAAAGACGCACATGTATACATGTCCACTTCTGAGAAACAGAAAAGGTTCGGTATACCCACTGTTGCCACTGTTCCCACTTTGACCCTATGGAAATCCAATTGCATCCCTACGACAATTTCTGCAGGGCTGGCTCTACTACGAAGACAATCATCATTTGTTTCGTAGCTTTGCAAATTACAAAGGGTTAAAAAATGGTCAGTTCCCCGTCATATAATCGCATGCTCTACACTCAATTTTCTTAACCTACAATACCGACTTTGGTAAATATTCGGAAGCAGGGCTTCTGCTAGAATCAGGCTAGTTTTTTTTCGAATTTTTTGGCTTTGTTTGGATTCTTTATTAACCTGGTTCTAGCTGGAACCCCACTTCCGAATATTTACTCCGGCTTTTTCCAATTCGTCTTCTCGTAGTTGATCAAGCAACTGTTCCAACGTATTCTCTCATCTCCCAGCTCTCCCTGCCAATTTGAATGTAACTCCAATAAGAATTATTAAGGGGCTATACCAGTGTGAACGCTGAAAATTTGGGTAATTTTCGGATTTTTTTTTGAAAGATAAGTACTCAATTAAATGGTTCGGGAAATGAAGAATACTTTTCGCTATATTTGACCTATATTACATAATTTTTTCATAAAAAAATACTGAGATCCAGGCGACTCATGCGCTGCCTTCGGAGACGACAAAAAAAAAGTTTCTCCACTGCCGACATGATTCCGGCTGATTGAGTAGCTGAAACCGAAAAAGGAAAAAAAGGTTGTTAAACTGGAAGGTGTTTCCTGTACAATGACGTAGGATTTTCGGAAAATATCAAAATTTAATAAAATGGTGTAGTTACGAAAAAAGTCTGTTTTCTTGCCTATAAAATGGTCGTTTTTTTCAATGCCAAATCGTCAATTTTCATCCAATCGAAAATATCCTACGTCATTGTAGAGTAAATATATTCAAGAGTACTCAGTTAAAATTTCAAGTCAATCGGATAAATACTCTTTGAGTTACAATGTTAGCAAATTTGAAAAATCTCATTTCGAGAAAAACGCGTTTAAAGATTCAACTATCGATTTTTGCAAGATAAAATGATTAGAGATACCTCCCTTGAAAATTTTACAGGATATTCTTGAAAGTATAAACTGTAGAAAAAGGCAAAAAAATCGATTTTTCGAAATTGTCACACTGGTATAGCCCCTTGAATTGTAGCCTTAGAGTAACAAAAAAAAGTAGTGAAAAAATTATGGAGGTTGCAAAAAAATGTGGTTTCCAAGGGGAGCTTAGTACCTCCGGGGGATGCTTTATCCGCATCGATTGAATATCGAGATACGTTTCAACAAAAGCGTCGTCGTGAATCGTGACTTCGAGCGGCTGTATAAAAAATGAGACGTGGATTATTACAGTATTGTGTTACATCGATGGAGCCCACTGGGGCAACCCAGGTCCTCGTATACGTATGGAATCGTAGTATTATATATAGATCTCCGTTCAACGTGGTACTATAATGCACACCTTTATTGCCCGCATTAAACAATAATAACCTTCAATCTTCCAGAGATCCGCGTGCGACCTCTCAACAATGGGTTTCAATCGCATTCGAATACACACACGTGTACATAGACTCGAGTACATTGCGCGCGTAGGTTTGCCTCATTGTTTCGATCTCATGGTGAAAGATGATCCCCCATGTCGAAGGGATAAAGGTGCGGAAAATATACGCAAATATATATATATATACGAGCGTGATTTTTTCCGCGCATTATCATTGCAACGTGGATTGTCCTGCCTGCCGTGATTTATTGACCTACAAATCGCCGCGCGTACACTTTTTATATGGAAACTCGCAACGTACTCGGAAAGAAATGAATTGGAATACATTGTGATACATTTGGACATATTTTTGTTTGAATCGATTATATTTTTATTTACTTGGTCGAAATATTTATTAGAAGTAAATTGTTATATTCGAAGCATATCTGTCATTTTAGATATAATGTTTGTTGAGTGCTACTTTCGAAAAACAATTTTCTCGAGGCGTGTAAATGTTTAGTCAATTTTTTTATTAGATGTACGGCAGTATTCTAGTATTGAAATTTGAAAAAAATATCGATTTTTTGTCAATTTTCTTTAAGTATATAATCTTAAGGGGTCTTCTCAGTTTAGACGCTAAAAAAGGCTAGGTTCATGTTTTTTTTTTGATAGGTTTATATTATAGATATTGATATAAAAGTTGTTTAACTTAATAAATACATTACAGCACTTAGATAGTTGCCGTTGTCTGAAATCGTAGTCAAAACTTTAAATGCGTTTTTCTCGAAACTGCTTTCGTCAACCTGGTTAACATAACATTTCGAGTTCTATTCAACTGACTTCACATTTGGTATGATCCTTCAGTATATATCCTTCTATCGTCCCTATCTCGGGCATTGCAAAATTATTATTATTACTATTTGAAAAAAAATTAAACTTGAAAAAAAATCGGCGAAAAATTGACGTTTTTCAGATAGTCGCTATTAAATTTGTTTTTTGTTTCTTCCCTATGGTACCTGTCATAATGACATTTGTATAGATAAAAAAAACTGAGTTTTATTGAAGTTTTAGACGTTTTTTCACGGACATATCCAGAGGCTCATAACGTTTTCTATTTTTATTTTTTATACACTAAAACTTGTTTATAAGTTCTTGAAATATCAACAAAGTTATTATTATATCGAGCCCGAAAAAAACGCCTGAAATGTAGGCCTCTAAATTAGAATACTGCCTTAAATAAATATTTAGCAGGCGGAACGAGCACGGTCACATTCTGGTGAGAATATCGTGCTGTATAGTAATCAAATTATGAATAACCTCAAAATCTAATCTTTGTAATTATTTTTATAAAAATCCAGTTACTGATCACTATTTTTATGACAACAAGGTCTGAGATTTTGTATACCTATAATCACCAAAATTGCAAATATTTGTTGGCGGAACTAAAAAAGCTTATCAGACTTGAGAAAAAACACTATTAGAGTCAAACGGAAATTTTTCATTACAGCAAATGTCTGTTTGCGAAAAAACAAAATTATCATTACAGTGAGCTAGCCAATTCCATTTCCGCGAATGAAAGAAGTTCAGTTTAAATAAAACATTATACTAAAAAGTCAGATAACCGTTTCTCCCGACAGTAAAATATTAATAATTAAACATTCAATTGAAGTGAGTATGTAATTTCATTAAAGATCAACGATACGTCTGGTAGGTCGAGGTTTGAACTAAAATTCATTTAACTCAAACGAGCCCTTGCTTTCGAAACAACTATCAAATAAATAATAATATTTAATAACATAACATTATAATATAATATCAAAAAATAATAAATAGTGATGTGACAAATTCCCATGATTTTAGAAATTCGTACCCAAAATTAATTATTCAAATACATTTATTCAAATAATATAAAAACGAAGAAGCTGAAATGCACCTAGGCTCAAATGTTTTCCCCTCAAAGTTAGTCGGCCGATAAGCGGTGCATTAGTCCCAGCAAAAAAAGCGGCGGTGCCTACCATGGGGTAGCGTTCCTTTGTCGTACAATCGGAGTTTAATCAAGCAGCGTTTGGAGCGTTGAAAGGAACAACACGACTGGAAGAGACTGCAGAGATTCTCTTTCGTAAAGTCATCATATACATACTGACAATGCACAATTCTTTTTTCCATCGCTAAAGTTTCATTGCCTCGAGGAAAATATGTTGTACGACTGGCGTAGATGAGTCGGAAGAAAAGGAGCAGAGTGGGAGAGAAGCGTTCGCGTGGCTCATCGGGTTTTTTTCTTGTTCAACCAGGCTATAATAGAAGAACACCCACGGACTTTCGCTTGTGGTCTCCGAAAGACCGAACAGAAATGACTATGAAGATCTCGCAGATAGGTTAGCGAGAGCACGCAGCGAGTAGAATCCACCCGAACAATGGATTCGCAAGAAAGAAATTGAGAGAGAGAGAGAGAGAGAGAGAGAGAGAGAGAGAGAGAGAGAGAGAGAGAGAGAGAGAGAGACTATATAGGCGTGTGCCATGACGTCCTACTCCTTGCAATTCTGTGCGGACCACGAGACCATTCGTCTAGTGCCTTAGGCATCGACATATATATATATATATATATATATATATATATATATATATATATATATATATATATGAATGAGACGGAGCATCGGAATCCCGGGGAATTACTCGGAATATCCCCCCATTGAAATTTCGTCTGACCGGTCCATTGTACATCTCTTTGGTTTCCTAAGCGATTTAACAATGGCCTCTATTCTTATATGCGAAAAATCTCTCCTCTCTCCGTGGCCACACTGCGGGCACGCGAGATTTTTGTTTCGATCTGTCTTTTCTTCCCTTCTTCCTCCTTCTGCTCTCTTCCACGGAATACCGAAGCAATAGGTGAAAAAAAAATCGTTCACCGTTTGAACACGAATCACGTTATGATATTTCGGTGCATCCAGCCCAGGGTTCACGGAAACGCGACGGTCGTTGGATTTTAACATTAACAATGTCTATGACGATAGAGTCTGGTCCAAGATGCGTGGGAGTATTGCAGAAATGTTTCCGTGGCGATAAAAAAATTGATGTACCGTTAGTTGGTTAGTTGTAAGTATATATGCGGAATTTGAAAACGATGATGACTCGTCGAAGAATTTCTGTCAATTTTCTCGCTCGCCTCGCTCATAAAGGGTGTCCCAAAATGAGCTGACATTTTAAATTGCACGTCATTTCTTTTGTGGCGAACGTAGAGTACTAATCATTGACAACTGGCGACAAGAAGTATTGAGGTTTAGTCATGGAGAATTACACGATCGAGCAATGCATAGAAATTGTTGTTCGCTGCATTGTTACTGCATAGTTATTGCAAACGAAGTTTCATGGGCGTGTTATCTTGCGCCGCGGCGAGATGAATTGGCCACCAAGATCGTGCGATTTGATGCCATTGGACTTCTTTCTTTGAGATTTTCTGAAAGCACGATTGAATAAATCAGTCCGCAATTATGCCAAAAGGTTATTGAAAATTTCGTCACAAGAGTGAACGTTTGCAAACAGGGACGAGGCGACCCTTTATCGGATATTGTGTTCCACGCATAACCTCCACGTTTGTACCTCATATTAAAATAAAAATGTTCGTACTTGTCAAATGAATAATACGTTTCATTGATAAATTTAAATCTCACGTCAGTTTGAGACGCCCTATATATTTCACCACCCCAGATAGACGGATGAACCTCATATTGGCATCATATGCACATCATCACTGCGGTAGAGAAAGTCTCACAGCTTTGTATACCCTGTCAGTGCTCCCATTGAAGTCATATTTGCATCACATGATGATTCACAATAATACATCCCAATGAAGCGAAGTTGTTCTCACGCGAATATGCACACAGTGAATTCATCAGTGAGCTTCAACAATTCAACAATATCAACAGTGAATTCAACAATAAGTGAGTGCATATGGGGCTCATATGGGTGTCACGGCGTGAAGAAATTGTAGTGCTCATACGGAGCACATATTAGAGGCATGGCGTGACGTAACTATGCTGTACTCATATGGAGCTCATATGAGTGTCATAACGTGAAAAATAAAAAAATCCAAAAATGTTGATTCAAAAAATCTGGTAGGATTTTTATATCCATATGCTTTATTTATGTTCCTGCCTATATGATAAATGGATTAAAACGTATCCTCCCTAGTTAAATTTTGTACCTACCTACGGTTTGAACCTGCGTCTTCGAATTCCAGAGCTGAGCGCGCTACCTACCTAGCCATTCTAAGCACTTGTGCAAACTTTCTTTGTGTCTGCCTATTTGTATCATTCTGGATTTGTATGCATATCGCCGTCATATTGCGCTCATGGGATGTATCACTGACAAATATACATATCGCCGTCATATTGCGCTCATCGAATGTATCACTTAGAAATATGCATATCGCCGTTATAGGATGTATCACTGAGAAACACGCATATCGCCGTCATATTGCGCTCATGGGATGTATCATTGACAAATATACATATCACCGTCATATTGCGCTCATCGAATGTATCACTTAGAAATATGCATATCGCCGTCATAGGATGTATCACTGAGAAACACGCATATCGCCGTCATATTGCGCTCATCGAATGTATCACTGAAAACATGCATATTGCCGTCATGGAATGTATTAGTGAGAAACATGCCTATCACCGTCATATTGCGCTCAACGAATGCATCACTTAGAAACATGCATATCGACGTCATAGGATGTATCACTGAGAAACACGCATATCGCCGTCATGTTGCGCCCATCGAATGTATCACTGACAAACATGCACATCGCCGTCATATTACTCGCATAGCATGTCTACTACCAGTGCTAACCCAGTGAATTCATCAAATGGAGTTTAACGTGCTCCAAACGTAAAATGCATTTGTAAATGACACATTGAGATCAAAATGCTTTGTACATTCACTATACTAAATGAGTTCACGGCTTTGCATCATGACATGTAGTCAATATGCTGAAAAATTTGCTTTATCAATTGTATGCACGGCGTGATTATCATGAATGTCTATCTGGGGAGTTCACGGCTTTGCATCATGACATGTAGTCAGTATGCTGTAAAATTTGCTTTATCAATTGTATGCACGGCGTGATGATCATGACTGTCTATCTGGGGAGTTCACGGCTTTGCATCATGAGACAATATGCTGTAAAATTTGCTTCATCAATTGTATGCACGGCGTGATGATCATGACTGTCTATCTGGGGAGTTCACGGCTTTGCATCATGACATGTAGTCAATATGCTGTAAAATTTGCTTCATCAATTGTATGCACGGCGTGATGATCATGACTGTCTATCTGGGTACATACACTTGTAGTGGGCGAAGGGGATTGATTTTCTTGATTTTTGTTTCGACGGGACAATAAATGTTTATTGAAAGACGGAACAATATCGATTAGTACATATTTCCATGTACTTGTACAATTTGTTTTATTAAAAAATATTTCAAAATGGCGAAACTCCAGCTGTCTTTCAGGAGCGCCTTCTTTTGAGCATCAGTTGCGGTGGACGAAATAACTCGAGAACGGTTCATCTGAAATCAGAATTTGAAAAAGATTTCGTTAGTATATTGCATTGGCTTGGGCCTGGACGTATGATTTGTATGGACGTATCATTTTTTGAAGTGCTACATTTTCGGTTTTTTTGTTACAAATTTTTATTCAACAAAATTCAAAATCCGTCGTCCAGGCTCTAGCTATTATCAGAATAAATAAGTGGTATAAATTTTGTATGGATCGGATTAATAGTTTTTTAGTAATCGTGTCCACTGCAAAGGTGTTTCTTAAAAAAAGACGATTATGAGATAATCGCGTTTTAGATTCAAGTGTGTTTCTTTTACATTTAAACTTAATTTATTCATACAAACATGGAGTCATCGATTCCGGGGCCGTACAGTAATCCTTCTGCATCCTCCGCAGCCTCTAAAACATTAATTTGATACTGCCTACGAGCCATTCTTCCTTTTCTTGTGGCTGCTTGCGCTTGCTGCTCGGTAAGCGTAACACGCTCCTCGCGGTTGAAATACCCATAAATACGAATCTAATGCTCCGATCTTTATGAAATTTGTTGAGAGTATTCTTGAGATATTGCACTTAACGAATATGCAATGAAAACATTTTCCATTCTTCCGACCATCGCAAATATATATGAGGCCTTTAACACGTCAACAGTTTGATGATATCGTTGCTTTTTCTCCCAAGCCTTTCCTCATTGCATCGTTATACTTGTCTCAAGAATTGATTTTCCGGCGCACCGGTCGCGACCCGCCCCCTCGACATCGTCTCCTCGTATAAATAAGTACCTGTATACAAAATGTGCTGCAAATTTAGGGCACCGTTTTGCTCGGTGAGATAGATCTACAACGGCTGCCAAGTCTTCAGGCACGAGAGTTTCGTGCCGAACGTTTATTTCTATTCCATATGGTATCCGCGAGAGTGCAGAGAACTGGTTCTCTCTGCCACATTGGTGTAGGAAAGACGAGACGAGGAAAAGGCTTGAGCGAGTGCCGCGCGTGCCGCTCGCGTGTGTCACGTGTGCCGCCTCCGTCCGCCCCTCCTGCCGCTCGTTCCGTCAGCCGTATGAAGACTGCCGGTCCGCGGTTAGATCGAGAAACTCATGCTGATGATGCTGATGGTGTGCTGGGTGCATTCGACGGGGCGAGCGTTGCGCAAGGAAGAGAACGAGATGCGCGAAGAGTCTCACTGTATACCACGAGCGTGCGTCTATACGGAAGAGAAGATAGATATGAGTAGTCTAATACTTATGGCATTCCAACATTGCCAGCCTCGCTCGTTCTTACTTTTCTCCATATTTATCATCATTTCTCTTTTTCTCCGCATCACTTTCTCAGGCTTCTTCCTCGCTCCTTCTCTCTCTCTCTCTCTCTCTCTCTCTCTGTCTCTCCCTCCCTCCCTCTCTCCCTCCCTCCCTCTCTCTCCCTCCCTCCCACCCTCTCTCTCTCTCTCTCTCTCTCTCTCTCTCTCTCTCGCTATGCACGCTTCTTGATCTCCTGAAGAGCCACAAGAGGCACTTCAGAGGTTATCCGAGGGAGCGTCTTCCGGCTCGTCTACGCCACGAAGAAAACGCGATCGCGCTCTGGTGGCGGCCGGCCCCTATGAATCCCGTCATCCTCATACATGCAATAAGTATATGTATATATAGAAACGATGGGGCGAGCACGCTGGTGAGGATTGCAAGAGGAGCGGGACCGAACGGCAGCAACATCTCCTCCTCATTATTCCGCAAGGCTGGTCAGCCAGCGGCTTCGCGATACCGCGCGCGCGTTTCTCACTCGCTTCTCTCTGCTCCTCGACCCCCGTACTTTTGTGTATAGATATATATCGGTATACTATGTATACGTTTGTATATAACTTGTGTATCGGAATATGTATATATATATATATGTATGTATGTATATATATCGTATAAGGAGTCTCTGGATTACAGCGGAGATCAGGTACAGCACACCGTGGGAAGCTGTGTTTGCCTGACACGTATATATGCATATACACTGGCGTAGCCGGCATTTTTTTTTTGCGGGCCCAGGGGAGGATGGCCTGACAAAAAAATGGGTTTCGGTCACCATTATCTTTTTTCCCAACAAGATTTACATAGGTAATAGTCGATAATCACGTAATAGAGAGAAAATATGAAGCTTTAATCACACGCTTATGTTAATATTGGTATTAAATCCTTGCGAAACCTTAAAAAATAATCAACCTTTTTTCATCATCCTTAAAGGTAGTTATCAGTTTTTAAACTTTACTTTTAGTCGGTACTCAATTAAATGGACCTTAGCTTTGGATTTTTTTTTCGGCAAATCGATTTCGGCAAATATTTTCAGCAGTGACATAGGAGATAATCGTTTCTGAAGCATTGTGCTTCTAAGCCACGTTTTATTCGCCTCATGGCAGAAAAACTCCTCTCACAGCCGGCGGAGCTCATTGGGATCACCTATTGCTGCTTGGAAAAGTTTATATACGTTAGGGCGGTACTCCTTTTTCATATGCTTTTTTTAAATTTCCAGCATTTGATTTATCATTTTTTAATGAAAGGGTTTTTCATAACCGTCGCTCCAGCTGCTAAGGCTGACGCATTTTTAAGATTCTTCAATAATTAGTGATGAAATCGTCTGTGTTCTTCATATTCAATTTAAAAAATGCCTCAACTGCGTGAGCTAACGGTTGATTTTCAAATTGACGTTTTAGATCTACAATGATATTATCTATTACTTGGTACCATAGTGAATGTGAATTTTTCAGTATTATTTTGGCTCTGTATCGGCCGGCGCAAATCTAACGTATGCCTTTTGCCCACACCTAACTTTAATTGTGACATTTAGTTTTGTATTTATGTAGGTGATGAAGTAGTAACTTTTTATACAAATTGCGAAATTACGATGAAGAAAATAGTTAAAGTTTTATTACATTATTTTTTACGCTTTCTGGGGTGAACCACTAAAAATTAATCAATTTATTAAATTAAAAAATTTTGGATCTGTTTTTCTCGCGGGGCGGTAAGGGGGGATTTTTGGGGGCAAGGGCTCACCCGATCCCACCTCCTGGCTACGCCATTGCATATATGTGTATGTGTGATATATATATATATATATATATATATATATATATATATATATATATATATATATATATATACACACACACATATATACACATATGTGATACGTACTATGTACCAGGTCCACGGAAATGCTAATGTTATGTGATTTCGCGCGACCACAACTCCATCCATACACACACATGTGTGTGTGTATATGAGTTTGTGTGGGTCGAAGGGTTATTCCAACCTCTATCTACATAATATGGACTCGGAACATATGTGGCTATTTCAAGGGCATGTGCAAGGTCAACATAAACTCAAAAGTCTTCAAACCGAGTTTCCTTGTAGAAGGTTAAGTTTTTTTTAGACAAAAACAAAGCATCATGCTCTGGAGAACTCTCTGCTGTAGAGCTTGACGATTTTCTTTTCAGTTGAATATTATTCATATGTGAGAAAGTTATGTTCGAAAATTTCAGCTATCACTTTTGAACTCGTATGCCACGTGGAATATCTTCTACTTCGCTTTAAGGGGGAAGATCCCTGTATAACGTAAAGTAGAGCTTATGGCTGAAAAGGCCATAAGCTAACTCCATGAGGAAGCCGAGAGATCACTTTATGGCTTCGGAATCGCAGATTAAACTATGGGTCATATAGTTACAACATTTTGGAGTCCTGAAAGCCACTTTTCTGTGAACCACGATTACTCAAGAACTATCTAATCGATCATTTCGAAATTTTGCATACTTGTAGACAACATAATGACCGTCTACGAGAAACTAAGGTGTCTCGAAAATTATTTTTAAAAACGACTTTTTTTATTAACAAATACCACCATCAAATTTTCATGAAAACATAGAACACTTTTTTCAACACGAACTATTTTTCGAATTTTTACGTTTTTTTTTTAAATTTTTAGGTTCACATGAAGCGTGCAGGTCCTACAAATCTAAAACTTCTTAGCTCTCATGTTTCAAATCAATGCACCAGACGCTAGGCTGTACGCTGTGGAACAACCCTGGTGGTAACCGTCTTTGAAGCAAGTGTCGTACAGCTGCCATTTCTAAATATTTAAAAAAATTGGAAATCAAAAGATGTACTTGAAAGTACATAAAATTTTAATTATATAGAATTATAGATCCGAGACAAACAAATTTTGAAAATTCGCTTGTGGTCGGCTGCCTACAGGGATCGCACCCCTTAAGGACGGTCTCACTTTCTTCTTCAACCAATCGATGATCTTGCAAACGTAGCGATCCTTGAAGCAACCTCTATAGAAATGTTCTTACATTTACACAAACGTCATTTTTACCTTCCCATCATACACTCGGTCATTTCGACTTGGACGAATTTCAAATAAAATCCTTACTTTTCTGAAATCGACAGTTTTCAATAATTTTTTACAATGTTGTTTTATATTTTCCGAATTTCAATTATACAGCCATATTAAAAAGTTTTGAAAGAGTTATTAGTGATTAAAAGAAAATTAAAACCGACTAAAGGGTTGACAATGGCAGGTGGATGAACCCGACTAGAAATTTTGCTACGGGACAGACTAGAGCTGCATTCGGCATACCGTATTCCGTACTATGGAACGGTATAGGCCGCGAGATCAGAGCTTTACCGGGCGTGAAACGCTTTTTTGAATCCGGCCATGGCGCGCATATTTTTCTTCGCATATTTTTATCATTCTAATTCTATTCTAAAGAATGTCAATAATTCTAAAGAATGTTAATAATTATATTCATGGTGTTGAAGATTGCATCGCCGCAATGCAACAATAATTCTTTTTTTACCGGATTTTTTCTGCCTATTCAGGCTGCGGAAATAACTCACACGTTTTTACATATTCTCATTGGAGTGTTACGATCGGAGGTTGCAAAAAAGGCTTCCGATGATGATTTTGTAAAAAAAACCTTATCCGCGTCCTGTGCTTACGCATGGCGCCGATTGACGGTCGTCAACTGACACATATGAAATAATCGTCATATTAAGGGGTAAGGCCACTGCAAATTTTTTGAAAAATCGATTTTTTTTTATTGGCTTAAAAAATAGTTTAAACCCTCTAGAATAAGAAAAAAAAGGTCCTGTGCGACCCAAACAAACCCAAACAAACTATTCGCGAAACTTTAAACGCGTTTTTCTCGAAACATGGTTTTTCAAAATGGCACGCAGCATAACTCGAACAATTTTCATTTTTTTTACTTGAAATTTTAACCAGATGTGAACATTTACATTATCTTGAGAATGTCGATCGGAATTTTCAAGAACTTTATTTATTGATTTTTTATTAACAAAAAACTTGCCGTTTTTTTCGTCAAAAATCAATTTTTTTTTTCAAACGCACGCCAAATCCACAAAAATTGATACTTTTTAAAATCCGATCGACATTCTCTAGCTATAGCCCTCTAGATTAATGGTTTTTTTTTGTTCTAGATTCAAAAGTGCACCAGTGGTGCTGCGTGCCGCGGAGCCCTGGAAGCAAAACATGTCCCGGGAAGATAGCTGTGGAACCGCCATTTTGTTTTTTTTTTACTGTAAAAAAATTTTATAATAAAGTTTAATGTATGCCCGATAACACCATTAAAAGTTTTTTTTCAAATACCTTCAATTTCGGGAGCAAAAAATTAGTGAAAAAACCTTTTTTTTGGGCCGTTACAGTGGCCTTACCCCTTAAACGTACATTTTGAAACAATTTTTTTACAACTACTTATAATAAAACGCATTTTTGAACATTCGACGATTACATGAAATGTTTTCCCTATTTTGCATATTTTTTTTTTTTGTATAATTTGTTATCGCTTATTTAACACGAAACGAATTGGGCACGTCGTGAGTTGTGGTATATGACAATGCTCAAGTTGGCAGAAGTGTCGCGAAGTTAGAGACATACGCGCCCTATCCATAACCTCACAATCGACCCGAGGACGTGTCACCAATGAATCGCGGTCCAAATACTGAGTTCTCTCTCTGAAAACGAAAAATGTATTCTGAAGCTGCATAGAATCCGAAGGAGATAAAAAATTTCATCATTTTCCGATATTCTGATGACGAAATTAATGTTTAAAAAAACGGCTGTAGTTTGGATTTTTCTACAGATTTCTACATACGCGGCATTTCTGAGCATAGATCGCAAATTCATATTGAGTAATTATGAGTAATCAAGAGAATGAGAACAAATAATATTCCTCGGTACTTATTCCGACCAAGCAGTTTGAGGTGCCTGGGCATAAATACGAATGTGAATAAAGCAGGTAGAATTTTTGCCGTCTACGATGATGCGTTGTTTGCACAGCCTAATACTTTGTGTACCCGATTTTCGCACAAATTCGCAAATAACAGTGCTGTGACTCCTCTTTTTCATGGTGCCAAGGATTAGTCCGATAATTACCCGAAACTTACCTATTTTTCCAGTTCTTTGGTAGAATTTTTTTAGCAGATATGAAGAATGTACTTCAAGCCGTCGATCTTCCGATATTCCAGAGAAAATGTTAACTCGGTGGTAGCATTTAACTGATAGCGTAAGATCAATTTCACCCTCCTTTATTTCCCCGGAAATTCGCTCTCTGAAGTTGATCTGACAACATCAACTTTACTCATTTGGACAAAAATCATCATTTTTGTCCTAATAAGAGGTATTTAAAAAAATGCATGTTTTTCCATACAAAATAAAAACACCTCTTGCAAATAGGAGTAACGTGTGTAAAAGTAATTATGTAGAGATTGAAAACAATCAAGCTCGCTGAGTCAGCTGTAAATACCTTCAACCGGAAGTGATGAATATTGAGCAGTCAAATTTTTGAATTTTAATCGTATTCTCAGTATCCATAATATGGGAGGGATCTATGTAGCGCTGCCACTCAGACTTCATCCATAGAGCTCGACTTTATCATAAATATTTCTTATACCAAATAACATTGTTGTGATCGGTATGCATGCACACGCATATATACGCACATATACAGGGCGGAACATTTAAAGTGACCACCCCAAATATCTCCGGTGCCTTTAATGTGACGAAACAAATGTCAGGAGGTAATTTTATTCTTTTCGAATGGCTGATGCCGTGGTGAAAAAATAATTTTTTACAAGGACACAGTTTTTGCGTTCTCAACGTCATCAATGGTTTTTCAAATGGGAACATGCTTTTTTTTTATTACGACGTAGCGGATATTCAGACGAATCCAACGACCTATGGAATCATGAGCTTGAAATAATTTTGCACCAAAATACACGTGTAAAAACGGGAAATGATGAAGGTATTGACAATAATATCATGCGAATAATGTAATTGAATTTTATGTGCAGAACATTTATTGTAACAAATATTCGAAGTGATGGATCGCAAGACATTTTTGAAGACGTCGAATGAATTATTCTCTTGACCTCCGAATCGTATCTGGTGTGATAGCGGCGCAGGTGATTCGACGGATACAATAATGTCAATAGTCGGAGATGTTTCTGTGCGATATTGTGTAACCGGCAAATTACTATTGCTAGCAAGTGGCGACGAAGTGTGATCACATTTTGTTTTTCAACAAACACATTACTACGGTATTACTTCAGTCAATACAACGGGCAATGATTGTGCAATATCAAGTTCAAACAATCTATCGTGTTACTACGCATTATTTTCTTATGCTCTGTGTTGTCTATTCGGTATGTGGAAAGAGCGCTACGGGACGTTTATTCACCTTTTTTTTAACGCTTTTCATTTATTTCGATAGGCGATGGATAAGGATCTCGGCCATTAACGTCAATAGCGATATTGTATAACCGACAATCAATATTGCTAGCAAGTAGCGATAAAGTGTGATCATATATCTTTTTCAACATACACATTGGTCCGATATTAATTATTCAATACAACGGACAATGGTTTTGCAATATGAAGTTCAAACAATCTATCGTGTTACTGTGCATTCTTTTTTTCTCTATGGTGTCTATTCGGTCGATGGAAAGAGCACTACTGAACATTCATTCACACTTTTGTCGCCGTTTTTAATTGATTTCAATAGGTGATGGATATCAGCTATAAACGTAAATAGCAATATTGTGTAACCAGCAACCGCTAATACTAGCAAGTGGTGGCAAAGTGTGATTTTTTTTAACATACACATTTACACCATATTCCTGTATTCGATTCAACAGACAATGATTTTACAATATTAAGTTCAAACAATCTACCGTGTTAGTGAGAATTGTCTTCTTATGCTCTGTATTGTCTATTCGGTATATGGAAAAAGCACTACTGGACGTTTATTCGCCTTTTTTTTGACGTTTTTCATCGATTTCGATAGGCGATGGATAAGGATCTCGGCCATAAACGTTAATAGCGACATTGTGTAACCGACAACCAAAATTGCTACCAAGTGGCGACGAAGTGTGATCATATTTTCTTTTGCCTTAACCTCACCATCGTCATTGCCGTCATTGTGTTCGGTCAATTCGTATTTCGCGTCTTCGAACAACTTTTGAATTAATCCACTACTAAGCATTCGATTAATGAGAGTGTCAATGGTAGACCGATAGGGTGATCGTTTGCCTAATCGGAATCCGACGCCGTCCGTCCAGAAACAAGGGTTTGCAATTTTGATCGTGGTGCGTCCATCTACTCGGCTTCTTATCACGGCCATCTCGGCCTTAAATTTTCCCGTTAAACAAGTGATATTCTTCTGTTGGACAGCACGCTTTGCACAAATCAACATATTTTCTTTAGTCATTTCACTTTTTTCCTTCAAATTTCTCAAGACCCCCTCGGCGTTCGAGAACACTTTTTCGACGGCAAACGGATTTATCAGCAGTGTTAATCCCGAATCATCAAGATCATTGAAAGACTCGAACTTCTTTTCACTGGTAGTCAGCAAAGCGACGTTTGTGATAGCGGTGTAAATGTGGGATGAGTAAACAGCCGAAATAGCGAGCAAGGACGCAAACACAATGCGCTCGGCATTTGTGCGCGGTTGTTGAGACACGGAGATACCGAAAAGTGCACGCACGATGCTGAAAGGTCGCCACATGGAAACTCGGAAGCCCAGTAGGTTTACTGCGATCAGATAAATCGTGACGATGCTTAAACTCACAAAAATAGCCCAGCAGAAGCGTACGATGTCAAGTTTTCCGGGTTCCGGCAGAATTGGTACTAAAGCACAATATCCATCGATACGAATTGGGACAGTCAGCAAATTGTTGGTCCTAGATATGCTTAAACGTGGAACTAGTTGAGAACCAATATCCATTTGTGCAATCTCCTCAGTGCGGTGAAGGAAACGTTCAGGATCAGCGAGGTCTCTGTCGCTCATGGCCACCCAATGAAATGGAATATACTTTAACGATGCATTCAATCTTTCAGAAATAAGTTGGATCAGCAGAATGGCGGCACCACCAACAGCGACAGGCTCACCAAGTGCGTCAAATTTGGCGATGGACAATGGTGCATTATCAACCGCTGATATTCTTAAAGGGTAATGCGCCATATCACCAGTTTTGTCCGGAAATAAGCCATCTGTATTCAAAGCCCAATCACTTCTTGTATACTCATTCTTGAAGGGATTGAGTCGATGCACAATCGGTAGGCCCACTGCAGCCTTCTGCGGTTTCAACGTGCTTGCCGATTCCGGCTCGATCCACTCGAGGATCGTCAAATCGAGCAACTTCTGCGTCCAAGCGTATTGCAACAGATCGTCGAGACCGTCGCTCAATGCTCGAGCAGAGAATAAGACCAAAAATTTCGGACGGTAGTCGTATGATGCCATCTCCGCTGCGGCATCGATGAGGCCTCTTGATGGTAGAGTTGGCGGAGTTTCACGGGACACGTGAACGAGAAGGTAGATAGTCGCCGAAGTGGCGACAGGTGAAGGATCCCATGAGGTGTGGCCATCCAGTGTACCGCTCGCATTGTTGTCATCTTCGGTTATGTTCACCGTCAAAACGGGAAGCTTTTGCATCAATTTAAGAATGATCTCTTCGATTATCGAGCTTGCAATCTTTTCGTCTTTCGCGAGTTTAGTTATAAACATCACTTCACGAGCTCCCGATTCGTCGGCGATGTATCTAGTCACGTTGTCTACCCAATCGGTAGACTGGACGAAAAATATGGCCATTACGAAAAAAAGTAAAACTCGAAATATCCAGGCCATACTCATTATGTACGCTTATTCGCGATACGTTTGTCTGAGCTGAACGAGTTTGAGCACCGAACTACGTCGTAAACGCGTACGATTTGAATTGTTCGTATACTTCGTAAAGCTGATACACTTCCAGGACAACCTTCGCTGTCAAGACTCAGCAGACCATCTGAACGTGGTTACTGATTCGGCCAAGAGCGCGCCTCGAATGTTGAGTGGATGAGCATTTATGGAAAATCGATGTGAAAAAAATTATTCCATCCGCTGCATTTTACGACTAGGAAGGCTCGTTTGAGTACACACAGTCCCATGGGATGCGATTATACTGTCTGCTGTACATAACTGACGCAAATTCCCGCTGTCGCGTGTTACCTCTGCCGCGCAGGTTTCTCCAAATATGCATGGTCGCTGCTTTGTTCGTCCTTGGTGCACTTATGTACCGACGTTTTTATACGTTCGCGTAGGAAAAATTTCATAGCTTGATTCCTATAAAGTTTGCCGTAGAGCAGTATCCACGTGCAGTTGGTTATCGGACGATCTTTTTCAAAGTTACCACGGACTTCTATACCAATGTGTCATCACGAATAAACAATTACGTGGTGCGCGCAGTGTCCTTGGCTCGATGGCCGACTTCTGTTTTCAATGTTTCTGCGACAAATGTCGCCATGGCAATGTAGGCTTGTTCAGGTACTGGCATATAGTTCGATAGATTATTCAGTTTTTTAGCAACGACGATCGTTATTTTTCTTGAATTTACTGATATTCCGATGAACGCGAAATTTCGATTGCTTTAATTAATGCGTGATCAAAGATTCCGATGTTTGATTTAATAACCTTGCGCAGCGATTTTACCTTTGGAATTACATTATAGAGATATATCATCCCTTAAGGAAGGACACCACTGCAAAATTCTCGAAAAATCGTTTGTTTTGGAAACACTTTTAAGAAATCTTTTGAACCCTCAGAAATGTGATGCACATTCGTTTATAGCTGAAAAAAAAACAGTTTTAAAGTGGGTTTTCACCTATTTTTGAGGGGAGTCTCTGAGCACTGCAAGGCGTCTTCGGCAATGCCACGCCGGTATACGCAGTTCTCGACTCTTGTAAGCCTTGTACTGTCATTGGGAAAAAAGCTACAGACGACAAATAGTTTTATTTTCAACCAATAGGTGGCATTATATTATGGAAAAAATTCAACAGCTGCAGCATCTATAAGACCGTTGTCGTCAAGCACGTTTTTCTCAATGGCATGTTTGTGAAATTGTCTCGCAGCACAACTCGAACAATTTTCGTCCAATCAACTTGAAGTTTTAACTGTAGCTCAGATTGCTTCAACAGTCAAGTACGGGCGCTTTTTTCGATTAATTGAAAATGGTAAAAACGTTATTACTTTTTACATGAAAATTATGGTCGAAATAACAAACGTTTTTTTACACGTTTTTATTTTTTTGGTTTCATTATTTTTTTTATTTTCCCCCGTACTTGACTGCTAAAACTAATATAATTAACTATTTCACTCATAGTTCCAGGATTCAATTTAGGACAGATCTACTGCGTACCGCGGAGAGGGTTGGCTGAAAACTAGTAGCGACTTGTGCACCACCATTTTGAATTCTTTTGATAAATATTTTTTTTTTTACATACTTCAATATATACTTAATAAAGCCGAAAATTTATTTTGACCAGGTGCTTTATTTCTTTCTTTAAAAAAATCAAAAGGAAACGGTCGAAAATGGGCAGTAACAGTGGTGTCCTCCCTTAAGCGGATCTGGGCTTTTGAAACGTATGCTGCCACGCGTTGCTCGTATCAACCCACATTTGAGTACGAAGATATATACAGTCATACACACTGAGAGAGTGTTGAAAATAAGGAATATTTATGGTGGTAGCGCCCTGTGCTCACGCATGGCGCCGATTGGTTGTCACCAACTGGTAGCTATTAAATAATCATCATATTATACGTAGGATTGGGAGCAATTTTTTTAAACCGCATTTTTTAATATTCCGACTAGAAATATTGCTACGGGGCAGAATAGGGCTAAATCCGGCGTACCGTTTTCCGTACTACGGCGCGGTACAGACCGCCGGATCAGGGTTTTACCAAGCTTGCAACGCTTTTTTATATTCGGCCATGACGCGGATGCCGGTAACGTAACTAACCAGCTTACTTTTCGGGCCCTGATCCGGTTGCCGTACCTATGCCTGAAATGAAAGATAAAAAATCCAAAAATATGAATAAAAAGATTCTGGTGGTATTTTTTCTTTCCATATGCTTTATCGATGATCCTGCCTATATGATAATTAAATTAAAACGTATCCTGCCTCGTTGAAGTTTTTACCCACCCTCGGGATTGAACCTACGTCGTCTAATTCAAGAGCTGAGCGCGCTACCTATTTAGCCATTCTAAAACTTGTGTATCGTTTCTTTTTTTTTACTTTGCATATTTGTATCATTCCAATTATATTCTAAAGAATGTCTATAAATCTACAGGATGTCAAGAATTTTATTCATGCCGTTCAAATTTGCATCGTTGCAATGCAACAATAATTTTATTTTACCAGATTTTTCTGCCTATTTAAGTTGTGAAAATAACTCACATGTTTTTACATATTCTTATTAGAGTGTTACGACCGCAATTTGCAAAAAAGGCTGACGATTCTGTGAAAAAAATTTGTAATTGTGCCAATAAAACTTAATTTTATTGATTTGATTGATTACGTTTTGATGGTGTTAAAAATAAACGAATGAAAAGTGTAGAAAAAAGCGTTGCATCCCCACGATGCAAACATCAAATTTATTTTTATTCGTTCTTTGTATGTCGCTTTAATGATGACGACGTCCGCATGGACGCCATATTGCTTTTATTAGAATCTTGTCGAAGTTATTCACGCAGCAACTCAGTTGCTTACTCTCATGGCCGCGAATATGGTTATAGGTGTACACGCGTATTTTTGTGCTCGAGGGTTGGTTGATCCAGTGGATATCCAGCACAGATCAGGCGGGCGCTTCTACGGTATTCCGGTCCGCATCTTGAGACCTGCCCGATCAGTGATCCAGCTGCCGGAACAACGTTTCCAGCCGGAATCCGATGATTACATGAAATGCTTTCATTATTTTGGGGCCGCCTATTAGTTACGTCATTTTAAAATAGGGTGGCTGGTCGTTGAATGACGGTAAAGATAATTGGATTATGACGATAGGAAGGATGGGATGATTTACGGGGGGGGGGGTAGAAATCAGCAAAAATCGATGACGTAATACATGGACGGCCCCTGTACATAATTATTTTCTATATTTTTCACGATAAATTAACACGAGACAAATTGGCACAATTATATTAGATCAACATATTTCATTGTATAGAGCTATATAGTATCTTAGTAAAATAAGAAATAAAATGGGTTTTATTATTCTAGTCTAATTTTTCAATTATTCGGATGGATAAAAATGTTGCTATTACCCAAAGTGATCGAAAACTTTTGACCGATCCTTTATACAAGGTGTCCCTCTTATCTCTGCCACCCGAAATAACTCGGTAATTGTCGACGTCACAAAAAAATGTTCCAGACAAAAGTTATACGATGTGAAGGGGGCCATCAAATGCGACCAATTTTTTTTATTTCGGTCGGGGCACTGATGCACGGTCACCTCCACTTTTTAAAATGGAATTGCACATTTTTTTCAACAATCTCGTGGAGCACCTCAAGCCGCATGAAAAACATTGGGGGTCAAAGTCGTTCAAGATCATTCAAGGTCATTTACGACGATACAAATTTAAATATTTCGAATCACAACCAAATATTTGGTACTGATTCGAGATATTTAGATTCGTCTTTCGTTTCAATAGGTGAACTTGAATGACCCTGAACGACCATGACCCCCTTATGTTTTTTTATGCGGCTTGAGGTGCTCTACAAGGTGGTTAAAAAATGTACCATTCCATTTAAAAAAGTGAAGGTGACCTTCACTGTGCATCAGCGCCTTCAGCGAAATGAAAAAAATTGATTGCGTTTGATGGCCCCGGTCACAGCGTACAACTTTTGTCTGGAACACTTTTTTGTGACGCCGATAATAACCGTGTTATTTCGGGTGGCAGAGATAAGAAGGGCACCGTGTGCGTGTATGCGGGTATGGATAAAAGGATTTTGAAGCCGTTGGACTTTAGGGACCGTCCTCGTAATACATATGTAAAGCGCGTTTAAGGCGGTCGTCTAGTGCGAAGGCCGTTTTTAAGGCTTTTGTGGGCATTTGTTTTTTGACGAATCATTAAAATGAAATAATTTATAAATTGTATATAATTTTTATTAACATTTAAACAAACTTTGTGAATTTTGTGAAGTCATTATGTAGAATATAGTCGGAGATACACCGCCCAACAGGAACACAAACATAAAAAGAGGTGCTCCACTGCTGCCATGATTTCGGCCGTTCTGCATATCTGAAATAAAAAAAAAAACCAAACGTAATTTTAATCGTGAGACTTGAGGCTCTACATAAAGTAGAGAACTAAAATAAAGTTAGAATTCCAAAAAAAAATATTTTTTTTACGCTTTAGAAAAAAAATTCAATTTTTTTTTGGGGGGTCTATATAGCTGATGAAAAGAAACCTAACAAAATCTTAATTATTTTACTTCAACTTGTAGTTAGATATGTCGTAAAGATGCTGTATACATTTGAGTAGAATCGATCAAATAGTTTTTGAGATATGGCAGCAGTTTGAAAAAATCGTGTTTTGAGAAAAACGCGTTTGAAAGTTGTATATAATTCATAACAAAAAAAAAAATGGTCTCACCATCAATCTGCTATGCCTGGACCATAGAGTACACCTTCCTCTTCTTCAAAGAAATCACGCAACGCCGTTTTCTCTTCTATTGATCTGATACACTAAACGACCCCCTTAATGCATACTCTAAGAGTCCTTTAGCAAGTTGAAAAAACACCCGCTGGTGTGCGCGCGCGCGCGCGTGTGTGTGTGTGTGTGTGTGTGTGTGTCAGAAAGAGAAAGAGAAGCAAAAAGAACCTTGTTTTTTTCAACCTCGAATCGAAGCCTGCTTCACACGTACATAATCGTTATCGGCAACTTCGATTGTACAAATACAGCAACAGTGTACCGGACCAAGAATCAGAATAATAACCGACGATATTGTTGTCGGCAGTGTCAGAGGTATCAAGGAAAAGTACGATCGACTTGGTGATTACGCTTTTCGAAAAGATCTAAGATTCCGTACGAGTAGTGCTTTTTTTCATGAACTCGAATAATTGTATGGTAGCTGAGGTCTTGTTAATTGCCGTGAAGTGTATCGCCTCCTCTGAATCATTCTGTATGATAAGTCTGGAGAACATTGCTGGCTATTGGTACTTGAGAATCCACACACGCGTGTATATATATATATATATATATATATATATATATATATATATATGTATATGTATATATATGTATATATACATACATACATACATACATACATACATACATACATACATACATATATATATATACATATACATATATATATATATATACATACATATATATATATATATATATATATATATATATATATATATATATATATATATATATATATATATATATAGGAGCTGGTAACAGCCGCAGACCGCGGCTGCCCTCGTGTAAATTCAACACCGTACTGAATGTACCGAGATACGTTTCTTTTCTTCTGCATTCGAGAGAAAAAAAAGTTGAGCGAGGTAGCAAGATACGAGAAAGAGCGTGCGAGCGGGAAACGTCAGAACGAGAGAAAGGTTTGAATATATCGAGCGTCGCGGTTATAATAAAGGTCCCGGGCACGAGCAAGAGCCGGTCGAGCCGAGGCGATAAAGGCTTCTCGATAATTGTGAGAACGTTGGTTATTCCGCGCTCAACCACTTTACTAGCACACGTACATGTATAGGGTAACGCGCGGCCGCGAGAAAAGCGTGCCGCGCGCCACCGGAATCGGCCCACGATCGGCCGATCGCGAGACCGCTGCTACTCGCGCGCCCCCGTCTTATTTATAGGCCCGTGACGCGACCGCACGGGAAAGTACTTGTACACGGATACCCTCGATGGAGAGAAAACAATTATATCTGGGGAAATGATACTTTGAAGCCATTTTTGCTCATCCCAGGTAGAAATTATGTTTGGAATCCTATAGGATTCCCCTACTTCTCCCTACTCCCTGATAGGGATCCAACGGGATACCCCATTGGATCCCTAGCAGGAAACGTCACGCTCGTACATTGGATTCCAAGAGGGACTCCCCATCGGGATCCAAAAGGGATTCCCATCGGGATCCAGTAGGGATTCCTATCGGGATTCCATAGGGATTCCCTATTAGGATCCAATAGGGATTTCCCATCGGAATCCAATGTAAGAATCTTAAAGCTTCCCCACAGTATTGAACGGAATCCGATACGATGCTTGATCGATCATATCGCATTCTGTAAGCCCAAAATGCTACAAAAAATAAAAGCATCGATACACTAAAGAGATCAATTTATTGTTTACAAAGGAGTACATATCGAATACCACAATATACTTATTTTGTTTTTTTTAATTGTTTACCCATACTGAATATTTATATTGCTTTGTATAGTATTCTTCGAATACTTATATCTTATATCTATATCTTCGAGTACTTTTTATACTTTATGAATTTTTTAAAAATACTTGTGCAGTTATGGGCGGGATATTCTTTGAATACTTTTCATACTATATAAAATTTAAACACTTTAATAAGGTTGATGCTTGCATCATTGGAATGCAACAAACATTAATGCTTTTGAATTATTAAAAAAATTTTTTGGCAGATTTTGGTTACAAAAATCCTTTAACCATTTAAAAAAAATATTTAGCGATTTACGATATAAATGTATAACAAAGATCTTCTATGACAATAAAAATATGGAAAAAAAAGGTAAAAAGGGACTTTCGTTGCGTTCCAACGATGCAAACTTCAATGCCATATACTTTTTGTATTTAATGAAATATGAATACGTTTTATATTGTAAATACTTAAAAGCGAATACTTTTTTTACTGCAACGTTTTTTGATACACATTTTATATTATTATTAAATAAAAATACTTGTGCGCATGGAATTTTCTTTCCGACGTAACGGCAATCAGGTTATGGTTGCGCTTGAGGTTGAGCAGGTCGGCGGCCATCCCAATCTTTGAAATTAGCGATTGCTTTCCCACAGCACAGCAGCGCTTCATCGGTAGTAACATAGGTTCCATCCAATCTTACGATCGCGATTGCGCAGTAACTCGATCATCGCGCGCTTTTCAACGACGACACGAATATATATGTACCCTGCGCCGCTTATATTCTATCGCCCGACGTCTTTCTTTTGTCGGAAGCGATTTTCTGAATCCTCATTGGATCCCGATAGGGAATTCCTATTGGCTCCCGACAAGGAATCCCTGTTAGATCCCGATGGGGAATCCCTATTGGATTCCGATGAAAAATCCACCGGGTCGGGTGGAAATTACTGTTACGGGCTACAAACTTAAGCGAATGTGTAATAGATATCATGTTTATAAAAATATGATTTCATACTTACATTTAATTTTCTCTTAAAACCTCATTTAAGCCGCTCTAACAAAACTCCACACCCACAGCGATAAACCGCAGACGCAATCGTAACCCGATTGCCATCACGTCCAAAACAAATTTTTATGCGCACAAGTATTAAAAATTCAAAAAGTGTGCATATTAAAATTTATAACAAGTTTTTTTATTCGTAAAAAAAATACTAGCCCATAACAAACTATAAATATACAATACGGGTAAGCACTAAAGTAAAGAAGTGACTAAAGAATATAATTATATATTGTAGTATTCGATATCCGAACAAATTCCTAGAAACACGTTGGTGCATCTTGAAACTCTCAAGCAAATCTGTGCACAGGACCATCAAAGAATAATTTTTTACAGAGCGTCGCGAAATCCCATTTTATATAATTTCAAGTAAAAAATTCTCAAACCACGTTCATCTGGAAACAGCCCAGGATCCATTTGGATTCCAATGTGGTCTCCCTACCTGGGGTGTCCATATCAACTTCCCATAAGGATCTGGTAGAACCTGAGGAGTCCCCAACAAATACATTTGGATTCCAATGTGGACTCCCTACCTGGGCCGTCCCTATCAAATCCCCATAAGGATCTGGTAGAATCTGGGGAATCCCCAACAAATCTATTTGGATTCCAGTGTGGACTCCTTACTTGGGGCGTCCCTATCAAATCCCCATAGGGATCTGGTAGGATCTGGGGAGTCCCCAAAAAATTTCTGCATGGGCCACAGCGATAAACCGCAGACGCAATCGTAACCCGATTGCCGTCACGTCCAAAACAAATTTTTATGCGCACAAGTATTAAAAATTCAAAAAGTGTGCATATTAAAATTTATAACAAGTTTTTTTATTCGTAAAAAAAATACTAGCCCATAACAAACTATAAATATACAATACGGGTAAGCACTAAAGTAAAGAAGTGACTAAAGAATATAATTATATATTGTAGTATTCGATATCCGAACAAATTCCTAGAAACACGTTGGTGCATCTTGAAACTCTCAAGCAAATCTGTGCACAGGACCATCAAAGAATAATTTTTTACAGAGCGTCGCGAAATCCCATTTTATATAATTTCAAGTAAAAAATTCTCAAACCACGTTCATCTGGAAACAGCCCAGGATCCATTTGGATTCCAATGTGGTCTCCCTACCTGGGGTGTCCATATCAACTTCCCATAAGGATCTGGTAGAACCTGAGGAGTCCCCAACAAATACATTTGGATTCCAATGTGGACTCCCTACCTGGGCCGTCCCTATCAAATCCCCATAAGGATCTGGTAGAATCTGGGGAATCCCCAACAAATCTATTTGGATTCCAGTGTGGACTCCTTACTTGGGGCGTCCCTATCAAATCCCCATAGGGATCTGGTAGGATCTGGGGAGTCCCCAAAAAATTTCTGCATGGGATGAAGTGTTTACTATCGGGACATGTGGCTGTTTTGAGGACGGAGCTTTCAGTCGAATATCTTAAAAATCGGCTTTCCAAATATTTTTTTTCTCCGAGACAATGATTGGGGCTTATAGAGAATTTATTCAAGTTTTAGAAACTGCAGGTCCATTTGCTGTACGATTATCAGCGACCAGTAAATATTCACTGGCCCGCTAAAGTTTTCGCGAGGTTAATTTAAAAATTATAAAGCGTAACATTCATGGGTAAGAAATGGAGGAAAAAATCCATTTTTGAATGAAAATTCGAATTTTTGGGAGGCTTGAACGACCTCTAAGTATTTTTTGACCGCTCGCAGCTTCTACGAAAAATTTTTCTCCGCTAAAGAAGATAATTGGATGGTGAGAAAAAGGAAAAAAAATAGTGCTCCAAATTCTGCCACCCTATTGTACCCGGATACCCCCGATGCAGAAAAAAGGTATATATATTGGGAAAGAATGGCGAATACAAGTTAGTGAAACCAAATCAGTCCATATTACGTTCGCCACCAGAAAAGGTAACTGCCCCGACGTCTCGCTTTACAACCAACAGTTGCCGAACGTAGAAGAGGTCAAATACCTTGGAATGCACCTGGACAGGAGATTAACACGGGCCAAGCACATCAAAACCAAAAGAAGATAACTAAACCTGAGGACAAGAAAAATGTATTGGCTTATCGGCAAAAACTCAAAACTATCGCATCAAAACAAATTAACTATCTACAAGACAATAATTAAACCAATATGGACCTATGGCATACAGCTATGGGCCACAGCCAGCAACTCAAATATTGAACTAATACAGAGGATGCAATCAAAAACCCTACGGATAATAACTAGTGCGCCCTGGTATGTGACAAATAACAACATACACAGAGACCTTAAAATCAATACGGTCAAAAAAGAAATACAACGCTTGGGTGGGGATCCAAATATCGAAGGACCAAATATAGATCGACAAATATTTCGAAACGACAGAATTATGAACTCTCAAAATAACGAAGGTTTATTTATTCGAAATGTTATGTTTCGATCGAAGAAAAAATCGAATGACTATAAAGCAAAGCATCATTTATTCGAGAGCTCATTTATATGAAAACGTATATTCAAATCGTCTGCAATTTGAGACATACAAATATAGATTGGAACAATCTATAAAATCCATATCTCTGAAACAGAAAAAACCGAGTATCTAATATTCGTAATACCGGCTATGGCGAAAAGCAATATATCGAGACCATAATAAAGGCAGACGCTAACGCTATCTGCCTCGATCACAAGTTTTCGCCATCCGGGCCATTCGACATTTTGACCCTTCGCTATTTTAACCACTCGACTTTTTGGCCATTCGATTTAATGCTTTCTGTTTTTTGACCCGTCGCTATATTTACAATTCGAAGATTCGTCTTCTCGAATTATTTGGTGTTATTTATATAAGCAATTCGATATTATGTCTCTCAATATTTTTTAAATCGGTTTTTGTTTTTCGCTATATTTCAACTTCGAGATATTCGTATTCGGAATTTTTATTTACGACTATATAAACCCTCCGAACATTGATCTGTCTATATTCAAACATTCGACGTTTTTTAAATCGATATTTCAGCCCATCCGAATATTGATCCATGAATATTTCGACTCCCACCCACAATGCTTCAGTCAATTCTACGAAACGAGGATCGAAAACCATCCCAATGAATCTGTCTCAGGTCTACTGAACGAAAACGCAACAACAGGAAGACTGAAGAGATACAAACCGCGGGACCTACAAAATCGGTTCCTAATGTAAACAAAAAAGTACAATCAACAATCATCTATTAACCACGCGGGAGAGCATCGCTGGATACTCACCGCGACCTCTCCAATCTTTCTCATATTAAACCAATTGCTGAGTGTTATTTAAAAACAGAGTGCAATAAAACAAGTAATAAAAAAATATATTGGGAAAGTGTACTTTGAAGCCATATTTGCCCATGTAGTGCTTACTACCGGGAGAACTGTCTATTTTGAAGGCGGAGCTTCAAGTCTAATGTCTTGAAAATTGTCTTTCCAAATTTTTTTTTTCTCCAATTTGCTTTACTCCAAAACAATAATTAGGGCATATAGAGAATTCATTCAAGTTTAGAAACTGCCGGTCGACTTGCTGTACGATCATTAGTTCATGAGATATCCATGATCAAAGACAAGGGTGACCTTTCATTCAGCGACAAATTGTCATATCGAGCCCAACAAAAAACAAAATTAAAGCTAAATGATGCGATTCAATGACCCTGATATTGTTTAGTTAGAAACAAAAAACTGGGCACAGGGACAACTTTAAGACCTTAGGCCACAGTAACGGGTATAAAATCATGTGCGAATTTATCCATTTTTTTCGTATGAAAAAGTAATTCGCTCATAAAATTAATTACACATCTAGTTAGTATGAATATCAAGCTGTTAGAAAATATATATATTTTTTTTTATGTACAAAATGGCCGACTACTCGAAACTTCTCAAAACAGCTTTTTCCAATTGGTGTGACAAACAACTTCAACAATTATTACTCGATTTGATTCAAATTTAAAAGTTATGTTCCTAATTGCATTTCGCAAAGAAGTACGTACGGATTTTTTGATTAATCGAAAACTTTTTTCATTTTATGAGCAGTTTATGAGCAGTTATAACGAAATTTTTCACTGAAAATTCATTTCTTAAGTTCAAACGCCTACAACTTTTGAATAAAACAATATTTTTACAATTTCGTACGTACATCGCTAGGTATTCTAATGTAGATTGACGAGAATTATTGTTTCTTTTTTCGTTCTAGGTAAAAAATTGTGAATCCTAAATGTTACGCCACGGAGCGTCTAAAAAAAAGTACCAAAAGAAAATATTAGTAGTCGGCCATTTTGTACATCGAAAAAAATATATATATATGTTTTCTAACAGCTTGATATTCATACTAAATAGATGTGTAATTAATTTTATGAGTGAATTACTTTTTCACACGAAAAAAATTGATAAATTTGCACGTGATTTTATACCCGTTACTGTGGCCTAAGGCCTTAAAGAAAAAAAATGGACCATTTTTGTCTCGTGATGTTTCTTTTGATTGCACAATGCGTGTTGCACAAAAAAATCATCAACAGATCTCAAAACTATAAACTTCAAGGTTCAAAATTCTTTTTTTTTTTTCATTTTTATACGATCATTTTTTACGAAGTTAGAGCGTTTAAAAAATTATTAAATCATTTTATTTAAATATTCTGTTCCTCTGATTTTTGGATAGGTGTATATGCGTTTGAGTAAGCGGCTATATTTATGGATTGCAAGGGAACACTTCATTCTCTTCGTGACGCTGACGACTCGCGGTTATTGCGGGAAACGATTGCATACTTCAGGCGAGTATCCGATGGGCAGCAGCAATTGCAGGAGCAAAACTCTCCTCGAGCGACTGATCTGCAGTTTGGTGAGGCGCGACCGATACCGCCAGATTCGCGAGGATAGATAAGGTGAGAGCGGATGATTCTCTCTCTCTCTCTCTCTCTCTCTCTCTAATCTTTCTGTCCTGTCTCTCTCTTCCACTCTGTGCAGTTTTGCCCACGATTTTATCTGCAAGGCTTCTGCTCTCTTTTCTCTCCGTCCCTCTCTTTCTATCTATCTATTTCGCAGCGATGATTCATCGTGCCGGAACGATTACTTTCTTTACAATTTCTTGTCTATATACGTGTTGCTCGCGATATTATAGTTCCGGCTTGTTAACAGCCCGCTTGCCATTCGTTACCTCAATACAACGGTTGGTATGGAGGTTGGGATCCGAAGGTTCGATGAACTCCCTCTCGCACCCTTTGGGAAGACGGAATCATCTAACGATATTGCACTTCAAATATCCGCATTGATCGATCAGAGGCGTTATAGGCGGATGGGGTTGTATCGCAAAAACGATTTCTGGAAATCCACTTATCTTATAGTGCCTCAACGAAAGTGGATTAACGGCCACCTCGAACTAACAAGGAACATCACGTAAGTGTACGCCGTCGATCTTGTTGAAACTTATATATGTGATAAAGCATTGAAAACTATTAGACACGTATGTTTTTCTGTCCACCCCTCATACGAAAGCTTGCAGGGGGGTGGTTTTGCAGTTTGACCCACAAGCAGTCCACCAATCTCAATGAAATAAAAACCAAACTTTCTCTAATGTAAAGTGATGAAAAATCCATTATAGAATAATTGCAAAATAATTAAATTAAGGGGTGACACGCATTTCTTTGAGGGGTAGTTTCCCCGTTCAAAAATGTTTTTGCGCCGAAAACAACAAGTTGTGTCTAATAGTTTTCAATTATTTGTCACGTATATTTTTTTATATTGGCATGGCATCACATTGGCATCACACTTGAGTGGATCCCTAATTGGGCTCCTTACACGAGCCTTCTATAATTCTGCCACGCGAGTGCGATCTATTCGTGCTGTTCTGTGGCAATACCTATTGCCTATTGGGCAGCCACGCCCATCCCCTCAAATCTCTCACATTATGTTGGGCCTGCTCTGACAACTTTCCGGACCCGGAAATTTTATACACTGCTAAAAAAAGAAAAAAATTAATTTAAATGGGATCTTATCAAATCAAATAAGTTTTTTTCCTTGTTTGACGGCCTACTACGATCTCATTTAAAATATATATTTTTGTTTCGTTCAGTTATACTTTTTAAATATTAAATATATTCAAATTAAGTAAATAAAAATTCGATTCAAATTATTCTTTATTTGCTTACAATGTACACTGTAAATCCAAGTGTACTATGTGCATAAAGTATTTTTTAAATCCATAATGAAATGAAAAAATTAACTCCGAGTTCTACCACAATGAGTTTCTATCGGAATTGGTCACTCCCTGGTCTTCTGAAATGATTTTTTTTCGAAGAAAATATTTCGTCAATATGGAATCGAACCTCGAACCTACCTACCTATAGCTACGCACGCTGTCCCTATGCTACCGAGTGCTCGCGACATACTGGTCACAGATATGGCATAAGAGATCAAATTAATTTCTATGATTATTTGTTGTACCACATAAACTATATCAATTAGTTAATATTATTGTGATAATGAGAGAGTTTTATTGAATAATATGCTATACATTTTTCAAACATTACCTATATATATATATATATATATATATATATATATATATATATATATATATATATATATATGTATATAGACACAAATGGAAATAATTCCTTTCACTCCTCCCTCTCTACGCCCACCCTCTTTGATGTGTATGTTCCAATAAAGACAGACCATTAGTTCAATCAAATAGAAAAATTAGTGACTCTACGAAAACTCTACTTAATTTCAATTTAAAAAATGTAATACCTAAATACATTTCATGGATTCAACTAAATTGTTTTTTGAACAGGTGAAACCAAATCGCAGATTTATTAGAATCAAATAAAATATTTAGTTATTACACGACATTAAATAGTTTTTGATTTGAATAAACAAATATATTTAAAGTAAATAATTCCAATAATGGAATGGAATAAGAAAAATTTGATTTCACGAAAAATCTATTTACTTCAAATTTCAAAAAATCAACTAGACGAAGTGAATTAATATCAATCGAAATTTTCTGTCAGTGTAGCCTTCCTCCGTTCGTGTCTATGCGTATGCTCCCATTTCCATCACGCGGCTAGTGCAACTCTCATGAGAGGGAGCATGGAGCACTCAATCGGTAGGTATTATCGGTAGAAATCTTGTAGCGCTGGAATCATCGAACGCCTCCAAAATTTTCTTGCCCGTTCAATTTTGACGATTTTATCGGAGTCCCAACGCGCCCCAAATCTCGGGCGTGTCCCGCCCTAAAATCCCTGTGACACCGCGTTTTTCACGATAGGGAACAAGCACGTGGGTCTTTCGTTTTAAAAGGAATACGAAAAAAAAGGTTACTCCCAGAGGCGGTAAGGTAGGTGAGATATGATCCAGCGTGTAGAAAAGATGAGATTTTTGACGGCACGTACGAGATACTTTAATAACTGGTCGTCCTGCCAATCTCAATAATTATGGGTCTAGAAAACGGTTGTCAAACTTGCTGAAGGATTCGGAATGCGTACTTACTAGCAGCATCATGTTGGTTTCTGTCTTCGATTTTGTTCGAGCTCGTGTATGTCGTAGAGCATCAAAAACTTAAGATACGTTTTTTTTTTTTTTTTTTTTTTTGGCGGAATAACGATTTCATAGGGTGCAGCCCCTTAGAGTGAAACATGTCGAAGGCAGATTGCGCAGTTTTACCCGAAAACATTCCACTGATTCCAGTGAAACTGAAACAAGAATTCTTCTTATGCAAAACGATCGGAAATCCACCATGGCTACATCGAAAAAAACCAACATCAAGGGATGAACTACCCCTTTATTTTTATTTCTCTTACTCAAGATTTAAAAGGGGTGCATTAAATTAAACGTAATGGGTAACACTTTGAAGGGGACAAAACCAAAGTTTACTTTTTTTTGCATTTTTGTTGGATAAAAAGCTTAAGGGGGTAAACCACATTTCATGCATTTTCGACGATTTTGTAATGAAAACTGAGGGTTTTGGAGGAAATGACTGATGAACTCGTTTTCGGGGGTTAACATTTATCGATATGCACTTATTAAAAAGCCCGTTTTTTTCGCACTTCGGCTACAAAAATTTTTTTTCTCCAGCAACGTCGATGATTTTTTTGTTTCGATTGGGAAGTGCAGTTTGTGCTCATTCTCTTCGTTGTCGTTTGTTTTTCAAAATGCCGTTTGATTTATTTAGCTCCGATGATTTTTCGATATTTGGCCGAAGTGCCAAGACGGACTACTCATTTTGCTAAACTTTTCCATACCATACCCTCTTTGACCGTTTTTGGGCATGCCTCATGGAAAATTTCTGGGAAAAGCTCATTGAGATATCGAAATTAATGGAGCGGCATTCTCTAAGTTTATCAGAATATTTTTAAAAACCCTCCTATTAAGTTTATGTCAGCAGATAGCACCAACGCTACGGTTATGTGAAATTGTGCGATTTTGGCGATGTCGGAGAAGTGGCCAAGAAGGTAGACATTTTACTACCGATCCTTTTTCAACTTTCGGCAAATTCGCCGATTACGAATATCACGGAGTTTTTTTAAATCTCATAATTACAACGGCTAAAGGTCAAAATTAGGCCTTGACATAGTCCACTCCAAGGGGTGGTTTCGACCATACACATGAGTTTCAACAAAATCGAAGGCGGACACCAAAGTGATGTTCCTTATTAGACCACGAGACCCTTGTAGTCCAGTGAAAGAAATGGAAACCCAGCACTTTTTATCGTAGAATATTCAATTGTTCACTGACGGTAGACTGAAGGTAGACCCAATAAAATGTTGCCCGTCAACTCGCCTCAACCCTAAGAAATAGGGGCTGAAAACTTAAAAAATTAAAAAAATCTTCATTAACAAATAAAAGTGTTGGTTAATTCATAACTAATTAAAAACTTTGTTCGGTTAAAAATGACTTTCAAATAAAAATTTGTGTTACAGTATTATTTTAAATATGCCGCCCAAATTACGTTATTGGATACGTGGAACGATGCGGTGTTGCCTTATGTCTTCTTATTATAGGGGACAAATATTATTTACGCAAAATGATTCCGTCTGTATTTCAATACAAACCCCTCTAGAGTTAAAAATTGCAATTTAAAAACCCATTATTTTCCAATCTAAATAAGGTAAATGTCCCAATTATTGAACACTATCTTGTACTTTTATTATTTCTCATTCACCTGCATGCATTTACTTGTTTACAACAATTTCATTACATATATGGAACTTTTAGCTATCGAAATGTTACCTTACTTGTGCAAAAAAGCTTTAATTAATACAGAAAAAATTATTTAATGAGCAACGGTGACCCGATTTGACGTCTCGTGGTAACTGCTTATCGTTTTTGCTAAGACGCGCCGCTTCATGCGTAAGGGCATAAAATATTAAAAAACTGTCGCATCTGAAAAACTAAAGGCGTTTCAGGTTCCTCGGAAAATTTCTTACAAATAACAATTCAACATATTTTTTTGCAATTAAATGTATTTTTAAAAATACGGTGTTCGATCATTGGGACATAGAAAATGCAGTGTGTCCCAAGTATTGAACATTCGAATTCTCCAAGATGGCGTCATTAAACCTATCAAAACATCGAGACAGTTAACGTGTGACAGATCGTGTGAATCGGATTTATTTAAACAAAAACTGTAAGGTCCTGAATAAACTTAACTTTATTCTTTTGATAATAACTCTAAGGTCGTCATACATATTCTTTATTTTTATTTTCGTGCAATAAACATAAAAAGAAAAGTAAAAAGAAAATATAACCTAAATGTATCGTAAAAATACGAATGTAACGATCAATATTTTTTGCTCTCCGATACTTCAGGGAGCCAAGCTGCGACAAAAACAAACAAAAACAGAACATAAAAACGAGGAAGCTGAAAAGAAATATATAATAAAGTTCGAGTTGAAAAGAAAAAATAAACCAACTGCGAATGAACCAAAAACCTGTCAAAAGAGACTAAATGTATATTTTTGTATTTTTACGTGATTAATAAAAGATTATTTAAGTGTTTGATTTTGCTTTTATTTCTTAATATTGTACCCAAAATAATATTTTCAGAACGGAAAAAGAATTCTCGAGAGTGTTCAATAACTGGGACATGCCTGTTCAATATCAGGGACATAGGCACTTCCAGTATTCAATAATTGGGACATTTGCATGCTTCACATTGTTATTCTTTTTTTTTCATTTGAAATCATTTAAAAATAATTTAAAGGGTGATTTTCCGAAAGTAAAAAATATCAAAGTATCATTTGAACATGAAAGCGATGGTTTTTTCTTGATTTTATATATTTTTCTCAACGAATTCAATCCCCCAGATCCTCAGCTGTTCAATAATTGGGACATTTACCTTAGTCGACTGTTCTGATATTTCACTGAAACATGCACGACGATATGAACAATGCTTCGTTAACATTTGAACAAAATCTATAGAAATCAAGAGCCCGCGCTCGGTCTACCTTAATCGGATTCGAAGAAGCCTTCGCCCGAATTTTCAACCAAGTTTTTCTGGATCCATTGAAAAAAAAAAAATCATTCTAAATATTGCCGATTCATTCTTTATCGGTGCAAAAAATATGCCGAAAATCGGTTCCGCAAATCTACGTTTACGATCTATAAGGTGGAGGCAAAGTACTTTAGCCATTAGGAGGATGGATACGCGATGAAAAGTTTTGGATCTGTTGAGCTGATTTGGCGCCGAGCAAAAAGCAGGCCAGAGGCTCGAGACACAGCCACACACAGACACATCGAGCCGAGCATCCTCTATAGCCCCCGCCCCCCCCCCCCCCCCCCACCGTCTTGCATATCGGGTTACTAAGCAAACCCGGTGCTTTTCAAAACCAATATGAGGCTCCGGGCGAGAGTTCCAAACGTGTCATTACCGGACGAGCGTTGAGAAGAAGTGTATCGATAAGGAAGGTGTTGAGAGGCGCCGATCTAGCGATACGGGCGTTGTCTTTTCCCTTTGGGGTTTTTTTTATGTTCTTTGAACTTTTTTTGTTGCTCATCCGATTTGCGGTAGATCGTTAGCTCGTTCTCTGATTGCGAGGTGTGAACAATCTCCCGCAAGTGTTACGAAATGGTTGCTTCGCCGATATCCTGCCGTACACATACGCGCTGCCGATGCGAACTGCCTCGATTTAGGCGCGCAACCCTCAACCGTTTTTTTTGCATCTTCCAATTTTCTTTATCGCCAATCGCACTCGATCCTTGCGCTCGTATACCGAAACGTTCTTCGCGCTTCGAGCGTTCGAGATTTACGATCGATGCGGTATATACTTAAAAACCTAAGACGAAAGTACGACGCCCGAGTCTTCGGCAAAAAGTCGTCAACCGCGAACACGCGGTCTTGCGTACAGGTGTCGAACGCGGAGTGATTTTCAGGCTGAGGGAAGTTCCCGAGAGCTTGGCAATATTCATTCATGTTGTTGGCAACCACGCGTCGCAACGAGAAGTGGCCGTTATTTATAATTATTAGCGTGGCCTGCGAAATCGAAATTCTATGCGGAGGCAAAAAGTGTCGAGGTTTTTGATTGCCTGTATAATATACGAAACGCCCTACACTGAGAAAAAAAAACCAATTGAATCGAAAAAATACATTGGTTGACCCAAATAAATGTCTGATCACGGAGTGCCACTGACATATGACATTGTTACAATACTATAAAATATTGGGAAATGTGATTGATTTTAACAACGTATTATTTTATTTGAAAATCTCTTCTGTTCTCTCCATACCTCCATTATCCTTTAAGCAAAGGGTTAATTTATTGAAATTATTCGATATACAATCTGTAGATGTATGAATGAAATAATTAAGCGATTGCTACGACAATTTTTATTTCAGACAAAAATATAATCAATAGAATGGATTATTTCTTTACTAATCAAAACGAATATGCCATTAGACGTAACATTTTCGTACTCCGTACAATATCAAAAGTGCAATATCGTGCAACTAGTATGAGATAGAGACAAGTGTATATCATGATTGAAATATCAACAATATGGATCCGAAATAATGGTATTCTTTTGCCACAAAGTACAGGTGTCATCTGCAGCAACGCATTTGGTTTCTGGTAGAAAAATATATAATATTCAATGAAATAAATGTTCATTGCAATCGAAAGAATACATGTGTGAGTTCGAAGAGTCACGTTTTTAATACGATTCTATGTGCACTTGCAAACATTCTTGATTGTTGGTTCAAATAAATGTACACTCACGAGAATTGCTGAAAATATTTGAAAAATTGCATGCAGTTCTTTGGAGTAGGATAGAATTACCACAATAATGGATTTGATCGAATTCGTTTTATTAAAAACATTGAAAGTTTTTCATTTTTTTAGATCTTAAATAAAAAGTGAATATTAGAATGATCATCCACGATAACAGTGGAGAGAGTATCAGATATCCAATGGAGAGAGTGGAGAGAGTATCAAATATCCTTGGAGAGAATATCAGATATTCAACTGGTTACGACAGATGCTTCATATTGATCTTAGCCACAGGCCAAGAAGCGATACTCTTTAGAGTTTCTCCGACGTTCAAGTAGATTTTCGGTTCGCGCTACACTTACGAGAAACGAGCGTGCGTGCGGCTTCTAGCGGTTACTTCGAGAACCACGAGTTTCCTCACACGTATAATTTCGGTGGCGCTCGGCCATGATTTGGCTGAATTTTTTCAACCAAATGCGCAAGACACAAATATTATTTTCGCATAATTTTTTACCCAATTCAGACATTTGCTTAATATTTATCAATCAAAATAAAATAATAATATTTTAACGAATAATATACTGGAAAATCAATATCGGATATGGTAAAAAAAAAATAAAGTAACATATTTACTCAACAGAAATTTTATCTGAATCAAACGAGCGAAATTCAATTTTTCTTGTGTACTCGAATCAACAATATTCATGGTATGAATTGAACCGCTTTTTTCGTTCGTTGTAGAAAATTCATTAAAAACTATATAATTTTTTAGATAGTTTCAATAATATGTTGTTCTCGGCTAACAATACATCTTTCGAATGAAAAAAAAACTTTTAATTCTATCATGATAGTAAAATCAATAGCGTTTTTTTTGGACTAATAAATCCGATTATTTACACCAATAATTGTACAATTGAATCAACAAAATTTAATTCAATAACACCAACGATATTGGATCAATGATTTTTTTTCAGTCCAGGGGGCGTGCGCAATTTGGGGTCGTCCAGGTGTTACGGTCTACGTACGTTGGGGAGGAGCAAGGTTCGTGCTTGGACGACGGACATAATAAAATATTGATTTTTGAAAAACAGGCCGGGGTTCCAAGTGAAAGTTTCGATCTTTGGTGGAAAAACGCTGTTCGTTAATAAAAAACTAAAAAAACTAAGCAGCGAAAAAAAATTCCTTCGCTCAAGCAGTGCCTTTTATTAATTGAACGAAGCTTGTAAAATTTGAAGTCGATCGGTGCAGTGATTTTTGAGATACCGTGGTCACCGATTTTGAAAAAGTAATTCCGAGAAAAACGCCCATAACCCCCTTAAATTTCAAAGAATCGACTTGAAATTTTCAGAGAATATTTTCGAAATGTTATATTTCAAGGATCTATCGAAAATCAAAGGATCACGATGTTTACGATATTTTCAAAAATGTCAACTAGGTGCCCTTAAGAAAAAAAGGCTTCCTCCATGAGAGTTTCCACACCTGCACAAAGAAATAAAATCATTTGGATCAATGAAATTGTTCATTCACACGTGACCATTGAGATATTGAGATAGAAAAAAACAATATTTGATAATCCCTAGTATTCGTTAGTTCCATGAAATACATAATTCTTTCAATAATTTAATATTCCATTTTTTTTCAATATACAATTCGTTGGCATTCCCCAATTACGGATTTTCAGTCAGCCCGAGTCATATTTCGGCCAGTGTGTGTGTACGCAAAACACCAACGAACCGTCGATCTTATTATTCACCGTCTACCTTCTGCCTGCCCGTTTTTATTTTTTCTAAGATATTTTTTTTAACCGAAGGAATCGAGCTCGTGAAGCTTTTCGGCAACAGTTTCTCAGGCCGCTAAAACATCGGTACACACATCAGGTGCGGTTTTTGACCGTGCCTTTGCCGAATAGCGTGGAATTATAATAAGCCCCGTGGCCCTTTTCTAAAACCAACATGTAATTATCTCGCCGTCCCTCATTTTGTAATTTCGCGCGAGAGCCTGCGCGTTTCGCCTTTTCCACACGTCGCCCACCGCGCCGCACTCCCATGCCCATATACAGTGGCGTGCAAAAGTTTCCGGCCAGTGCAGTTTTTCGGTCTATTTCGCAAAATTTTGGTCGATCGATATTTCAACAAGTTCGGGGGGTAAGAGTGATATGAATTACAGTTGATGGAATAATAAACAAATAAGTTTTATGTTCACACGGATATTTACATTGAAAAATTCTCTTTGGTCATGTGCAAAAGTCTCCGGCCACATTGTTTTCTGCTATTTATAGTTCTTGCAAGTTATCTGTATCACGCGTTCGACTTTTTAAGTATTAACTACGTGTTAATACTTCGTAGCCATTCCCTTTGCAGCAATCACAGAGGCACAACGCCGTGGCATTGATGCGAGTAGGCTATTGATGCAGTCAGGGGGTATCTTGCTCCATTCTTCTCTCAATTTTTCGAACAAAGCCGTCTTGTTCGACTGTTTATGTTTGCCAATCGACGCTTCAGTTCTTCCCAAACATGTTCTATCGGATTTAGGTCCGGTGACTGGGATGGCCAGCTCAAAACTCTCACACCCTTTCGCGAAAACCAGGCCTTGACTAACTTAGAGGTGTGTTTTGGGTCATTGTCCTGCTGAAAAATCCACCCCCGTGGCATTTTTTCTTCGGCGTATGGGAGCAAATGTTCCTCCAAGATATTCTTGTAGAGAGCTCCGTCCATAATCCCATCAATCTTGACCAATGGACCGACGCCTTCAGCCGAGAAAACTCCCCACACCATCACATTTCCACCACCGTGCTTCACGGTCGGAATCTGGTATCTGACGTCATTTCTGGTTCCAACTGGGCGACGAACGTATTGCCTGCCATCGCTTCCGAAGAGGTTGAACTTGGATTCGTCCGAAAATGCAACCTTCTTCCAATCCTCGATGGTCCAGTCCAGATGGTCTCTGGCAAACTGCAATCGGGCCATCCGATTCTTCTTGCTGATCAATGGTTTCTTAATGCCGATACGACCGAAAAGTTGTACATTATGTAACCTTCGTGTAACAGTAGAACGGCTAATATCGGCAAGGTTTTCATCCCGTAGCTCGTGTGCAATTTCAACGGCAGTTTTCTTAACATCCGCGATAGATTTTCGTCTGATCAGGCGATCCACCTTTTCTGTTGTTTTACGTGGTCTCCCACTTCGTGGACGATCTTCTAAACCATATCCAGCATGATATTTTTTAATTAAGTCATTAACAGTCGATTTAGCTAATGACGAAATTGAAGCAATCTCACGAGAAGACTTTCTGTCTCGCGAAAGCTTTATAACCCTTTCGCGTATCTGAACGTCTGTATGTCGAGCCATGTTAACGTTTCAACGACCTACCGTCGACTATGCCTAGTGAGGAATACAATTTAAAATGTAAACAAACCGTTCGAGGCCATTCTGTTCCCTTTGTTATGCGAATATTTGCCTTGGCCGGAAACTTTTGCACGTGAGCAAAGATAAATTTTTATGTGAATATTCGTATGCGCTTCAAAATTATTTGTTTATTCTTCCACTCACTGTTGTTCATATCACGCTCACCCCCTGAACTGATAAAAATATCGGTCGACCCAAATTTTGCGAAATAGACTAAAAAACTGCACTGGCCGGAAACTTTTGCACGCCACTGTACATATATGTATATTTATGAACGCACTATACCATCGAGGAGACCGCGGACGATGATAACCGATATTTACATGGCAGGTGATATCAATTACCGTTGGAGAGGCGCCGCAAAAGATTTTGCAGCAAGAAGAGCAAAGTATGAGATACGCGTGTGTTAAATACACAGGCCATTCCCAGCCAAACGCAACCACCTTCGGTGCACAGTCGTGCTATTTACTTCGGCTTCACAATTCCCAATAACACGTTTTTTTTTTTAGTCCGAATTAAATGATCACGCGAAAATTTCGTCGACGCAACTTTGATCAACAATTTTACTCGCCACATTGATCATTTATCTTTTCATCGGATTTTGAAAACCATTAAAAAACAAGTTTTTATTGAGAAAAAAAGAAACCGTGTCCTGCAGAGGCGAATTGTAAAACGTGGCAATATTTTGCAGTTTTCTTTCTTTGTTTTCGCAAGGCCTTATAACGATTTTCGTAGCGTCGTAGCACGGAAAAAAATGACGAATATATTGCAACATTTTTTTGTACAATATTCAATCTCAATTACTTGGCCGCCTGACGAAAAGAAACAATTGGGGAAATTGAAAAAAAAAATGGCTGGTAGGTAAATTGTTTTTGTTGACACACGCGTTGATGGTGAAAGTCCTCGGCGTCAAACTGAGCGTACAAAGAAATGGTCATATTTATAATTACATAATAGATATCCCTTCAGTGTGAACCAATAAAAATATGTTAAGAAAGCATGTCAAAGTGGGAGTACTTGAACTTTTTGACTCAATTTTTCTAGTAATAAATTATTTACTTGAAAAAAGTTGGGTAGTCATTTTTTTTACTTTTCGATATTCACGCGATAGGTATTAATAAATAGAATATGCTTTAAAAAATTGATATTTGGCATAGCTCGCACCGGTCATCTGTCTATTTCAAATGAAATGAAAGTTTGGACGCTCCAAATGCTGTGCCTTCAGCAACTAGTTCACATTTTTTATTCTGTAAAGCTTAAAGTATTCCTAAAACTTCAAGCCAAAGTGATATAAAAAATTAAAATAAAGAATTGTTTTTTTTTTCGCGTATATAAAGTCTTAAACAGCTTTGTCACTGCTGGAGGTAACATCATGCATGCGAAGATAGTTCTGGCATGGGAGTCTTTCCAATTGCATCTCCTTGCATACATTAGAATCTCATTGTTAAAAATAAAAAACTGTAATTTACGTTTTAACGACGTAGAAAATAATATCCAATTTCCATCCACTTACATATATGTACAATTGTATATCACATAACTAATATAATTAATAATATTCAATTTAACAATAGTTGGTTAATTTAAATAAAAATGATTAATATCAACGAGGGGATGTGAAGGGGAATATGGTCGAGAATGTCACAAGGGGAAGAACCCTGTACAAATGGAAGCTACAATAAAAAAAAGAATTTAATTAAAGAAAATTAAATTAAAAAAAAGAAATTAATAACGAAATTGTTTATTTTTGTTTTGATACCTCTTTTAATTTTGGTGCGGTAATTTCTACTCCACGACTTTTTTTGTTACGTTCATTATGTGTGTGCTAATAAGAAAGGGCTTTTCCCTTTTTGTTTATTTATTTCCAATTATTACTGCGAAAATATGAATTGTGTAGACGACGATGTAAATCAGTGTGAAACGTTTCAATTCCGAATCGAATACCTCGTGCACGGTAGGGGACATCGAGGTCTGTTTAGACAAGAAAGAGGCAGAGAGAGAGAGAGGGACATGCTCCTGAAGAACTTCCGAAACTTGGCTCGTGTATTAGCTCCTTTATATACTCAAGTTACGAACCAGTGTACCAACGACGCACGAATTGGAACAAAATTTTCTACTACATTGCTCGAGGCAGAAAAATACTCTCTCGTAGTTTGCTCCCAACCTTGTAGTCTGTTTATTTGCGGAAGGCTCTACTCGAGACCCAATCCTTCCGCGGCCAACAACAACATTTTTGCACAGTCTCTTCATGCCAATGGGCATGAGTTTTGCGTTTTTCAAGCCCCCCCCCCCCTCTCTCTCTCTCTCTCGCTGTTTCCCTCTCTCTCTCTCTCTCTCTCTCTCTCTCTCTCTCTCTCTCTCTCTCTCTCGCTGTTTCCCTCTCTCGGTCCTTTCCTCTCGAACAGAAAAATAAATAAACCACTGTTTCGGTAGTTGGTCCCTATCGAGGCTTGAAATGTTTTACGAACGAAATAAGCATTAGCTGAAACGAATGGTCTGTCTACTTTTTGCGACAAAATACATTCGTTATGTGCAAACCTAGCTCGGAAGAATTTTTCTGTTTTTTTTGTCTTCAAATTACTATGGTGTAGATTTATTAAAATAAATTAAAGATTGTTTTCCTCGAACCAAATGGATACATTTTGATTATGATAATATGTGTATCATGATGTATGTATGCATGGATGAATAAAATTATATGAATTTCATCGAAATTGACAAACTGTACACCGCAATCCTTATATTTCTATGGGTAGTAAATAGATATACACTTATATACATATAAGAGCGTAGGCAAATGTGTAGAAAAATACATTAATGTAATGGAAATTGCATAGAAACTTCATTTACAAGCGCACATTTTATTACATTGATGTCTTTTTATATATAATATATTCACATAAAAGATATACTTGATATATTTTCCAAAGTATTTCGTGGTATTTTTGTACGAAAAGAAAATGTATTGGCATGATAGCAAACCTGATCTTTTTTCGAGTGTTATCGAAGAACTCTTTTTGAATAACAATGTAATATTTTTATTTTCATTATATAAAATCAAAATAAAATAAAAACAAATTTTTTGTTAACGTTAAATTTAAAATGAAATAAAAATGATTTATTTATATTTATGACTTTATGTTAATTGATATTTAAAAAATAGGAAACGCTGTCGAATTCAATTTAAAATTCGCATCACACGTTATTACACAATTTCATTTTTATTAAAAATTCAGCGAATTTTCTCCCGTTATATGAATGTACATAGAATATGGCAGTGCCCAACCATTGGGGAAACGTGAATACGATTTGTATGTGTGTGTACGTACAGCAATCGCAATGAACTGGAGAGGGACACGGGGAGTCACGTAGCTGACAAAAATTTGCTCAGTCGTGTTTGGATAATAGTCGTAAACTCATCTCGCCTCACAATGGACATTGAATATTTCAAGGGAGAATTCATCAATTTTCTACTTCAATTCGAAACACTAAATAACGTAACGAATCGATTCATTTTTTCCACAATCGTATAATTAACATTTTATCGCAAACAAACGCAAATGAATTAAAAATATCACATAGTTTCCGTTGTCTCGAAGTGAGCGTGACGTGGGTAATTTACGAATTTATTTTCGCGACAGGATGGAAATAACCGACCGACCGTTGCACCCCTCACGTATCAACAAATACTCGAAGCAGTTACGGACGTAATTAATTCGAAGCTCAACGTTGTTCTCGCGGTCTCGAGCCAGGATGTGAGAACACCCGCTGCGGGAATAATCGTGACGACACCAGACGCTCCCGACATACCGAAAGTTAACGTTGAACACGGAGAAAATGGCGGTATTACGGCAAGGTGACCGAGAAAATTTGCGCCGGGAATTGTTTTTTCGCACTTCCTTCCGTAACGATATGCTCAAGAAAGTATTTTCAATAATAATGATAAATAGATAATTTGTTGTTTTTCGTGACATTCCTATTCGAAAATTCATGCACTTTTTGCAAAATAAAAGAAAAATAGCCTTTTTAAACATATCAATAAATTAGGATAAGTGAAAATTGAAGAAAAATTCAAAATTAGGGAAAAAAAATTCGTTCATTGTGTGAACACGTTACAAATTGCCAGATTTAGATCGCTGGATACACTTAGCTCCGACAATTTGAACGATACGCCGACCGAGCAGATGAGCCCTCCCCAGCCGAGTTCAATACCGGCTAATAACGAAATTGACGATAACGTCGACGGCGCGGACACCGACATCCTCACCGTCGAGAAAAAGGTTCGAAATATTGGAAAACAATACTTATTTTTCAGTTTATTTTAGTATTTTCAGTATTGTTAGTATGGGTTATTTTTATTTTATTTTAGTATTTTTCGTATGAATTATTTTTATTTTGTTTTAGTATTTTGAGCATGAATTATTTTTATTTTATTTTAGTATTTTTTGTATAAACGATTTATAACTTATTTTAGTACTCATACTCATATTTATGATTCATTTCCGTACTTATGCATAAGAAGGTCAGATCTGGTAATATAAGGTAGGGTCTCGTGATGTTTACGCACGAAACCTAATAGATCGAGAGATGGTCGTATACATTCCAAAGTAAGTACATTGTTTCATGTGCGGATACTTTGATATCAAGAGTCACAGTGGGAAATCGTTGGCGACAAATAATGTACCAAAGCGACACACAACAGAAGCGAATCATTTTAGGATGTTATTCATTTTTTTTAAGTAAGGGGGAGGGAACTTAAAAAATCAACTTTAAAAAACCGTTGTATGGAATCAAACTTTTTTATTTTTTTCTTGTAGTTTGAGGACACATTAACAAAGAATTATCAATAATAAAATAAGAAGAATTATTAGACTTGCAGAGTTTTGGACGCCTACTGAAAAAATGTTTGCAGATTATTCTTATATTATTGTTGATAATTCTTTGTTACTGTGTCCTCAAACTACAAATATTTTGAAAAATTGATTCCATACAACAGTCTTTTGAAATATTTTTTTTAAGTTGCCTACCCCTTATCCAAAAAAAGAATAGAAATGATATCTCGAAATGGTTCACTTTTTGTTTAAAACATGTTCTACGACCCGTTCACACGATCGTGAACCAGTACCCCTGTATAAATATCTACATTTCAATGTTTCATATACAACAGTTCGTTTTTTTTTCAATGAAGGGGAGAGGATCTCTTTTGGCGAGGAAAAAATTGCTGATTCTGATTCTTTTTTTTTTTTTAAAGAAAATGTTTCTTCATCACTTTTTAGATTTAGGGTGTGTTTTATTATCACTTTGGGCTGTTATATGGTATTTTTTCATTTTGATTAATCTTTAAAAATCGCGGAGGTCTGCTAGACGGGTTGCGCGGCGGATGTTGTCAGACGCCGTGACACGCAGCGTCGACAGGATTAATTTGAAGAAAACAAAAAACTACAGAGATTCAATTTTCGTTAACACTCATACGCAGAATATGAACCAAGAAAAAGTGAGAAATATTCAAAATCGATGAAGTGGTACGCTTTGAAACAAGAAGATTGGCTTTTCCGTAAAAGAATCCTAAAATCTGGAAAAAAATTGCTGAGAAAATTTGCAATATAAAATACTGTTTTTTCATTTTCCAAAACACTTAGGATCATGTTTTGGACAATAAGGTTAAAAAATGTATACCCAATTTCATCAGAATCGATGGATTATTTTTTTTAGCTATACGTCACGCCACTGTTGAAAATGTAATTCAGAAGATCGCGGCATACCACCACCATTTTTAAAGATTAATAAACAAAAAATACCACGTAACCGCACAAAGCAGTACGAAACCATGGTAAGTCTAAAAAATGGTGAAGAAATTTTTCCTTTAAAAAAGAATCATGAAAATCAGCAAATTTGTTCCTCGCCAAAAGATATCTCCCCCCTTAATGACCAGCTTCGACAGCCGAATGCGTCAACAGCAACATTACATAGAAATAACGAATTCAAAATATCCGCTCTATATATACATACATTTCTTCGAATTGCTTTCACAGGATATTTCAGGATCTAATCAATCCGTAAGTACGCTCGTCAGGTCGGACACATACGTGCGCGAAAATGGACTGGACGATGCGTCCAACGATGACGGTTTCGATGCAAAAATCGTTCTTCCCGAATTCCCAACGAACGGAAACAGCGCCGATAATTTCTCGATGCTCGATCTCAATGTTCCCGAATTTCGCAAAAGGCTCAATATTCTCAAAGATTTTGCGACCGAAGTCGTCAGAAAGATCGACGATTTGGAGGTGACCAAAGTCTTTTTTATCCACGCTTAAACTTTTCTTCACACACTGGGTCATTTTGACCGAACGAATTTGAAATAAAATGCTCACTTGTCCAAAATTAAAAGTTCTCAATAATTTTTTACAACACTTCAATTTTATACTTTCCAAATTTCAAGTATGCAGACATATTAAGAAATGTTTAAAGTGTATACTGGATTTTTTTTCAACAAAAACCGACTTAAGGCTTGTAAGGGCAGGCGGATGAAGTACTATCCGGGTCAAATTGACCCAGTGTGTCAAAGCCGTGGCCAAATAAAAGTGTGTCGAGGAAGGGTTAACCCTTCGACTGCACACTTCCGCCACGAACCTCCGGCTCCATATGGGGTCAATCTGACCCCAGACGTTTTTTAGATCGTTGTATTTCCGTAAATATGCATTTTTTTTTAGTTGTAGAGACGTTTTCTTTTGTAGTCAATGATTCATGTTTTATGGCCCAATATTGATATTTCAGGAAAAAAACTAAAATTAAGTGCCCAAACATTCGTTCGAAGTGGGAGAGTTTGAATTTGCGCATTTTCGGGATAGTGAGCAATGGAAAAAAGTCGACTCCTTCGGCAGATTAATTGATTGAAAACGTATATTTTCCGCATTTTTTTACTTCAGTGACTTATTATTATTCACATTTACCGCTATCGACGCACAAGTACATGCGGTGCTCGTTGCACATAGCTCTCCTGCATAACGGACACTTGCTTTGAGTTTTATAACCGGGATTCTAAATACATAATTTACTGTAGTAGCGCAAAATGAAAAATATGAGCATTTTCTATCGGGTGGGGATCCAAATATCGAAGGACCAAATATAGATCGACAAATATTTCGAAACGACAGAATTATGAACTCTCAAAATAACGAAGGTTTAATTATTCGAAATGTTATGTTTCGATCGAAGAAAAAATCGAATGACCATAAAGCAAAGCATCATTTATTCGAGAGCTCATTTATCTGAAAACGTATATTCAGATCGTCTGCAATTTGAGACATACAAATATAGATTGGAACAATCTATAACATCCATATCTCCGAAACAGAAAAAAGCGAGTATCTAATATTCGTAATACCGCCTATAGCGGAAAGCAATATATCGAGACGCAAAATATCGATGGTCCGAAATGGCGAATGCCAAAATGGCGAACATGGTATGGATGCCGTCCCGGCCGACCGCTAACGTTATTTGCCTCGATCACAAGTTTTCACCATCCGGGCCATTCGACATTTTGACCGTTCGCTATTTTAACCACTCGACTTTTTGGCCGTTCGATTTAATGCTTTCTGTTTTGTGACCCGTCGCTATATTTACAATTCGAAGATTCGTCTTCTCGAATTATTTGGTGTTATTTATATAAGCAATTCGATATTATGACTCTCAATATTTTTTAAATCGGTTTTTGTTTTTCGCTATATTTCAACTTCGAGATATTCGTATTCGGAAATTTTATTTACGACTATATAAACCCTCCGAACATTGATCTATCTATATTCAAACATTCGACATTTTTTAATTCGATATTTCATCCCATCCGAATATTGATCCATCGATATTTCGACTCCCACCCGAAAAAAGGGGTCAAAATGACCCCGTGTGCATTCCAAGGGTTAAGAAAAAAAAATAACATCACGAAACCTCGAGACAGTAAAAAAGGAAGTAATTTTGAAAAATATGAGTTATTCCTTTTCTTTCGCTCGTAGAAAGTTGTACCGGACAACACTCGTCCGATTCGTCGTTTGTCAACGATCGGCTGTTTCCCGGGTATGAATCGCGCCGCGGCAACCTCGAGAACGATCCAACGGCCGAAAATGTCACGTAGATCGTTGACTTCCTTTCCCGGCACACCGACCTCCTCGAGGCTGAGTCCCGGCGCGGGAAAAGGCGACAATCTGTCAACCGGAAAGAGCGCATCGACGGCCTCACTGGTGAACATCAGCACTTCGAGACTCTCGATCCCATCGACGTTTCGTTCCGTGAGTTCGGGAGCTCTGACGGTCGCGAAGAAAAATTCTCCGAGTCCATCGCGGGGTTCACGTTTGGCCACGATGAAGGCCCCGAAAGCGACCCCGGCGACGCTTCGTTCGGTAAGTTCGGGAGCCCTGAAACTGGAAAAAAGATGCAGCAAGAGTCCGACCCAAGGTTCTCGTCCGGCCAGCGCGAAAGGACCGAAATCGGCGCCCGCGAGATCCCCCTCGCTGTCACTGATGAACTTGGCCGGTGAACGACCCTCGAAAAATCCAAAATACGCTCATGTGCAGAGCACGTTATCCAAGGTAGGACCCGTACTCGGCAAACGCAAGGCCGATGAATTTTGAAACGCGGAAGAGGAAATTAAAAGAAAAAAAAAAAAAAAAGAAGAATAACACTAAGCGAAACGAAGCTTGATGATAAAAGCGAGCTGAAAATATGTCAAGTCGGATCCGACGTTTTTACACGACGAGTACGTTGAAAAATTCTTCACCGTCGGACTCTGAGCTTCGTACGGATTTACAATATACGCTTATCTCACGTTATTTGGGAAATTGTATTATCGACAGTTTGCAACTCGTCGCAATGTTTTTTTTTTCGCAAACTTTCTTTTTCTCACGGAGCGTGTGTAATATCGAATATGAATAATTATAAAATAATTGTACGCACGTTATTCGGAAAGTGATGACGAGCTTTAAAACTCAAATGTGGTCTTATTAAAAAAAAAAAAAAAAACTTACAATCTGAATTGGCCTCATCGACGTGAAACACTTTTTACATTGCGCAAAGGTTACGCAATGGTTACTGGTTGTATGCAAAAACGACAAATAAAACAACTTGAAATTTTTATCCTGCGTGATTAAGGGAGGAGAATGCTCTGACAGGCTGAAAGAAGTTTTTTTTTTTTGCTATTTTTTGTCTTTAAGATTATGTATTTGGGATTTGGACAAAAGGTATGTGATTGAGGCGGAAGCCTGAATTAGAAGGTTCTTCTTTCGGGTATTTTTTCAGTGGGAAATGAAACCTATAATTTGAAATGTATAAAACATTGTTTTTTTTTTACATTTTATATATTTTTACCAGCTCGTAATTCTTGGCTGAAACACAAAAACCAAAAAAAAATTCAATTGTCATATATTATTCTTCTGGGTGATTTAAGATAAAGCTGAAAAAATTGTGAAATTATAACCTTTCTCAGATTAAAAAAAAATGTGTTAAAAAAACACTTTAACGTGCTATAAAAATCTTTTGAAAATACTTTTTCAGCGACTTTTTTAGTTCACTTAGAAGATATTTAGATACTGAAGAAAATAAACTTTGGTTTCATTCGATGGGTCGTTTAGTTTTTTCGCTATCACGCCCGCCAATTTGGAAAAATTGTGAAAATGAAAAATGGACAAAACGCGCGTGAAATGCTTCTCTGCTTTTGGGATTCTATCTACGAATATTAAAATTGGCCTCTTTAACATTGTAAATATATTCTTGGATAGTGTATCTATCGATTTAAGCAATTAAAAAAAGAAACGATTTTTCACACCTTCTAATTCAGGGTACGGCCTTCGCCCGACGTTGACACACCGGATCATTTCTACTCGGACGAATTTGAAATAAAGTGCGCACTTTCCAAAAATTGAAAGTTTTCAATAATTTTTTACAATAATTACAATTAAATTTCATATGTTCCGAATTTTCAATTACACAGGCATTAAGAAATCTTTCAAGTGCATCCCGGATTTTTTTCAATAAAAACCGACCGAATGATTGTTAGTGACAGGTGAATGAAGTACTATCTCGGTCAAATTTTAATATTCATACTCATATTTATGATTTATTTCCGTACTTATGCATTAGAAGGTCAGATCTGGTAATATAAGGTAGGGTCTCGTGATGTTTACGCACGAAACCTAATAGATCGAGAGATGGTCGTATACATTCCAAAGTAAGTACATTGTTTTATGTGCGGATACTTTGATATCAAGAGTCACAGTGGGAAATCGTTGGCGACAAATAATGTACCAAAGCGACACACAACAGAAGCGAATCATTTTAGGATGTTATTAATTTTTTTTAAGTAAGGGGGAGGCAACTTAAAAAATTAACTTGAAAAAACCGTTGTATGGAATCAAACTTTTTTATTTATTTTTTGTAGTTTGAGGACACATTAACAAAGAATTATCAATAATAAAATAAGAATAATTATTAGACTTGCAGAGTTTTGGACGCCTACTGAAAAAAATGTTTGCAGATTGTTCTTATATTATTGTTGATAATTCTTTGTTACTGTATCCTCAAATTACAATTATTAAAAAAGTTTGATTCCATACAACAGTTTTTTTAAATTATTGTTTTAAGTTGCCTACCCCTTATCCAAAAAAAGAATAGAAATGATATCTCGAAAATGGTTCACTTTTTGTTTAAAACATGCTCTACGACCCGTTCACACGATCGTGAACCAGTACCCCTGTATTGACCCACTGTGTCAAAATCTCGGCCAAATATAAGAATGTCAACGGAGGGTTAAGCATACATTGAACTTATTAGGTGTCAATTTTTATTTAGAAACATCAACGTTATTGCGATATAAGAGAGCCTCTGGATAAAAAACGTGCTCCAACGGCCGGATCGATAACCTGACAATAGTTCGTCCGAATCATAAAAATAAAAAAAGTCTTATAATCTATATAAATATAGTTCTCGATGTACGTAGTCGTTCTGCGACAGAATGTTTTTTTTTTCACAAGTTGGTGGGGATGCAAAAAAGTGTAATTTTGGCGAAATTTGTACTTATATTTGGGGGCTTCAAAAATACTAAATACAAAAAAAAAACGGCTACGTACAACGCTAGCTACTGCAATTACGGAAGTTTGGAATTTTTAAATTGAAAATTGGACAATTATAGCTATAGTTATGATTCCGGCTAGGGCGAAAAACATCGTTTAAAAAAAACGCGATTGAAAGTTTTAGTATATGTAAATCGTTACTCTACATGCTCTCACTAAATCGTCTGTAACATGGTTAATTGTCGACATTTTAACTTCAATTTTTTTTCGAATATTCTTGACTATGTATACTTTGCGAAAATGCAAAAAAGTCGATTTTTCGACCCGTCACAGCGGTGTCTCGCCTTAGTCTTCGCAAGGATGACTTCTTGAGAAAACTGGTTGCGCATGGTACAAAGTGCAAATTGTGTTATTTTTATTCCTTGCGTAGAAACCCTCGTCAACGTGATACCTTTTTCTCTAAGGCTACTCCTCTGTTTGCGTCGAATTATTCTTTACGAACATTCTCGGCACACACCTAGCATTATACTACTATACTATGTTCAGCAGTGACATATTTATTACCATGTCTTTATTATTACACTTACTTTGTTCAGCAGGGACATATGACAGAATCGTTCCTGGAGCATTGTGCTTTTAAGCGACGTTTTTATTCGCCTTATGGCAGAAAAACTTCTTCCACAGCCGGCGGAGCTCACTGGAAGTACGTTTTCTACTTGGAAAAGTTTACATAAGTCTTTACAAGGAGCCTTTCCAACGTGCTTTCTTAAATTTGCAGCATTAATTTAATCATTTTTAAGGAGTTGTATACAGTCGGAGGCCCAAAAAGATCGATTTTTCAAGAATTTTTCTTGAGAAGACCTTTAAATCTATTAACGTAAAAAATTGTACACATATTACGAGAACTTTTAACTGTATTTGAACATTTTTTATTCGTAAAAAATAATTATTTTGAAAGCTGCTATAGCTGATCTCCGGAAGCACCTCTAAATAAAGGCGTCTTGTGGAGAGCATGATATCTCTGCACTGGATTATCTAAAATGAAAAGACCAAAAATATTTCGCCAATATAATGGATTATTTTGTAATTGATAGAAGGAATAAGCAAAATAATAATTATTAACAACATTGCGGCTTCTCGAAAAAAAAAATCGATTCCGCCAAAAATGTAGGCCTTAATTGTTTATAAAATGGAAGATATTTATCGGTGAGAAAAAACCTTCGAATAATTACTGAAAAATATACTTGATAAGATTGTGTTGAATTCCGAGAAATTTTGCTCGCCTACTTTAAAAACATAGTTTTGAGAAAAATGCGTTGAAAGTTTCAAAAGCACTTTCTAACGCTGTGACACGCCATTACAAATATGCGTGTGACTTCGAGAATATTCGCCGGATTGACAAGAAATTTTCGGTGTGTACTTAAATATATATATACACATATATATATAGTACGAAAGACCTTTTTTTAATTGATTTTTTGAAAATTTTAACTGTATATAACTCCTTAAATCAAAATACATTTTTCATGCCCATCTTTTCAGCTTCTAAGGCTGACATATCAATTATTAAGTTTAAAAATAATTATTGACAAAATCCTCTCCTACAATTATATTATCTATTACTTGGTAGTAAATGTTGATCTTTCAGTATTCTTCTGGTCGCGTATCGGTGTGCAAATGTAACGTCTGCCCACAATTAACTCAACACTTCGTCTGTAAACGTTTTTCCGGTACCTTTTCTGTTAACCTGGGTATGCGCCGCCGTTGTTTCACCCAGTTAAGACATTCGATTTTTTTTTTCAAGTTCGGAACATTCAATTTAATATATCAATCATAAAATTATGGGAAAATACATTTTTTTGTATATTTTTTGTTAAATAAATGAAGCACCTCGGTAAGAAAGTAGTTTTGGGTCGGAAACCAAATACCCAGGTTTACAGACGAAGTGTTAATTGTAAAATTTGAATATCTATTTAATTAACGTAGGCAAATCAAACTTTTGCCCACAGTTCACTTAATCGTGAAATTTGAATATCTATTCAATTAACGCAATGAAATAGCTACTTTTTATACAAGTGACGAAATGACGGCGAAGAAAATAATTGAAGTTTCGTCAAATTATTTTTTCGTCAAAAAATAAATCTACTATTTGAATTTAATGATTTTCGACCGATTTTTCTCTGGCGTGGCACCGGGATTTCTGCGACAGGAGGGGGAGGGTGGGGGTTGGGGGGCTGGCTGGGCCAATGCACGTTATCAAAAAGCAGAACGAGAACCTAATTTTTCCAAATCATCATTTCAGTTCGTCGAGTACCCGAAAAACTTACCACGTACAAGCTTAAAGACTTCACAAATGCAATACTCTACTCAGCTCTTTTTTTCCCGAGCACAAAATTTCAAATTCAAATTCTAAGTATTCCACGAAAATTTATTCGACACCGCGCGTTGACGAAACTCTCGAGAAATTCGCTTCTCCAAAATCGGACGAGAAAAAACCTACGACCGCATTATACTGTTTTTTTGCATCTCCTTAATTTCGAGTCGCGCGCGATGGTTTCTACGTCATGGCGTCCGCGATCGATGCTGTGAGCAGGTAGGTTGGGAACATTTACGATAACTACCGTGTGACGTCGACGCTCATCGCTGTATGTTTGCAAACGTGTATATAGAAGCGAGGGTTTGATGGTCCCGCGCTGGCAAGAACAAATAATAAGTTTGAAGGCCTCGGGGCTATACTCGCGAAGAATATTTCGTTCGTTCCCCTCGTGTCTTCACCGTGCTCTTCATCACCTCGTCCACGTGTGTGCGGTTCCCTTTCGCGGCCCGAGCCAATCTCCGCGCACTTTATTTCGAAGCGAGCAAAGAGGCGAATACTCGCGGGAACATACACGCAGATTCCTTCGACGCATACACGCTCGTCTATCGCAATTTTCGAAAAATGGCTGTCCCGTCATCGAAAGAGGGAAAGGGAGGAAGATGAGACGATGCAAGGGTCCGGAGGATGTTCATGTTACATCAGTAGAGCAGTCCTGAACGAGTGGATATGTGCTTTTCTCTGGAATAGATTACAGGGCGCTTGGTCTCCATCGTATTACGGTGTTGGTTTTCGAACCTTTTGTGTTGAAAAAGACACGTGTAATCATTCTCCCCCTCCTCATTGGTGCCCTTCTATATATTATGCCAAAGGAGCAAGCTGTTTTTCTGACAACTTTTTTTTTCGCTACATCAGCGATACACCGACTAAGCAAAATCGATCTCGGGTCTTCCCGCGGACGTGTCCCTCTGAGTCTCCTTTTTTTTTCAACTTCTCATTCGCCTCGTCCACGCGAGAGGCTTCAAAGTTCGCTCCCCCGGGGGTGATATCGGCCAACACGGTCCGCGTGGCAAGCAATTTTTCTCTTTTTTTTTTCACCTCGTCCGACCCAGAGTCTCGTAACGTTTTTGACACACTTTGCATAAAAAAAAACGTCCAGGGCTAGCAGACGGAGGGCGCCGGGGCGTCAGGGTGGTCGGGACTCTAAATGACTTTTAACGATCACCTCGAATTTGCCTCGTAATCAATTCAAGCCTAGAACTTCGAGGGGAGACCTTCCCCGCGATCCCGTCCATATCTTTGTTTTTTTTTATGGAAAATTTCGGACGAACCGGATGGACGGAGAGCGGCGACGAGGAAGACACGTAGAAGTTCAATTTCCAAGGTGCCTTAAGGTGTACTTTGTTTTTTTTTTGAGAGAATAAATTTAATCTAGGAAGTTTAGCATAGGTTCTTATGAAAGAATATGCATTTAGTTGCAGTTTCTTTACTCGGGTAAGGTTCCGAAGCCCCCCCCCCCCCCCCCGAACGAGCTGAAATTTTGCACAAACCTTCCTTTTAAGGGGCTATAGCAGTGTGACACTTAAAAAAAATCGATGATTTTTTTTGCCCTTTTCGACAGTTTATACTTTCAAGAATATCATTATCATTCATATCATTTTATCTTGCAAAATTCGATAGATAAATCTTTAAACGCGTTTTTCTCGAAATGAGATTTTTCAAATTTGCTGACATTGTCACTCAATGAGCAATTATGCGATTAACTTGAAATTTGAACTGAGTTGTCTTACTATATATTACTCTATATATTTACTCTACAATGACGTAGGATATTTTTGATTGGATGAAAATTGACGATTTGGCATTGAAATAAACAACCATTTTATAGGCAAGAAAACAGAATTTTTTTCATAACTACGCCATTTTGTTAGATTTTGATATTTTTCGAAAATCCTACGTCATTGTACGGGAAATACCTTCCAGATTAACGACATTTTTTCCTTTTTCGGTTTCAGCTACTCAATCGGCCGGAATCATGTCAGCAGTGGAGGAACTTTTTTTTGGCGCCTCCGAAGGCAGCGCATAAGTCGCTTGGATCTCAATATATTTCTATGAAAAAATTATGTAATATAGGTCAAATATAGCCAAATATATTCTTAATTTTCCGAAACAATTAATTGAGTACTTTTCTCCAAAAAAAATTCCGAACATCACCCAAATTTTCAGCGTTCACACTGCTATAGCCCCTTAATATGTGAAGACAACCCCTAAAGGGATTTTTAGTGACGCGCAATAGTTTTTGGGTATTTTTGTTTGGACAAAACGGAGAGCGCGGTAACATGTACAGGGTGTCCCAGAACTGAATGCGTTCCCTGCAATGGGGAGTTGAGGGTGAAATTCTGAGTCGACTGATGTAAGCATGTGTGGGTCTCGGATCAACTCCTGAATTATTATTCATTTTCAAAGGCGGGCCAATCAGGTGCGCGCGTTGCGTAGAGCCTGTAGGTGCGGTGCTCAGGCCAGGCACCACTGCACGCGCGTATGGCTCAGCGAGGTGCGCCGGCTCATCGGGAACACCTGATTGGCCTGCCTTAAAAAATTAATAATAAAGCAGGGGTTGATCTGAGACTCACACATGGTAATATTAATCGACTCAGAATTTCACCCCCAAGCCCTCATTTCAGGGAACGCATACAGTTAGGGGACACCCTGTATAGGTATGAACGGCGACGTAGCAAATATAGATAAATAGTCGGCGCGCGTTGAAAAAAAAATTAATAACTCAATATCTCGAAAACTATGTCGCCAAAAATCCATTTAGGGGTTGTCTTAAAATATTGAAAGGAAAGGTTGTGCAAAATTTTCAGCTCGATCGAAGGGGGAGGGGGTGTCGGAACTTTATCCTACTAGTCTCTCGCTGACATATTGGCTGTCATCATTGGCGATGAATTTGCAGCTCAATTAGCGGATTTTCATGAGAAACCGGGCTAAATTTTCTAGATTCTAGTTTTTTTTTCTCCAAACCAGTTTAGTAACTGGGTTTTGCCTAGTTGTGACAGGCGAAAACATGTCGGTTTAGGAATTTTTCAAAATAGAAAATCGTCATGATAAACTTCTACAAAAATTAAGTCCTTGAAAGAGCATCATCTGAAGAACAGTCAATAATTTTTTAATGTAAAAATATTTTATTATAAGCACCTCTCGAAAACATTTTTTGCGATGAGCAATGCCTTTCCGAACCAGGTTATCTAAACTCAACAAATCAAACAGATATGGTTAGTAAATTAGTTTATCGTATGATTAATCGAAGAAATTTCCAAAGTATGAAACCAAAACGAAATGGTGTGTGTTCGAAGAGAGCATCTTGATTTTTGCGAAAAATGGCCATTTTTGGTCATTCAATTGAAAGTATGCATTGAAAAAAATCCTCCGATCATATACTGTAATTGCACATCTAGAAAAAGCTCTAGAAATTTTAAGCAGATCGATGCAGTAGTTTTTCGGATATTTTGTTCGACTACTTTGTAAACGTACTTTCGAGAAAAAAGCGTTTAAAGAATCATCGTAGAGTATAATTTTCAAAAAAATCAATTTTTTTGTTGCATTATCTGATAGTTTAGACGGTCATAAACGTTCTGTCCAATTTTTTGATCGAAATTCGAATTATTTCGGTCGCTACAGCCTTTCTTTGAAAAAGTAAAGCCTTTCTTACAAGCATTTCTTAGAACTTTAAACGCGTTAATCTCGGAATGGTGTTTTTCAAAACGGTGACCACTCTCAAAGGAAGAGGTTTCAAGCTATACGTTTGAAATTTCAAGAGAACATTCTTCACGTCATTCCTTTTGTTGCTATGGAAGCGTTTTTTTAATCTTCCTATTTTTTTTAACGAAAAACTGTCGATAAAAGGCTGAATTTGATACTTTTGGTTGAAAACGCCGCTATTTTTTAAAATTCCACTAAAAAAACCTCCATAGGAACCCAGCAGCTTCCCTACAGATTAATAATCATTTTGAAATCCTGACCACCATGGGACACCATTTTTTCATACAATTTTCCGCGAATAAAACCAATGTCAAATAATAAATAAGGAAATTAATAAAAATCATTTTGTATTCGTTACGGTGCTTCAAATTATATTTAAAAAAATAGACCGATTAGCTTATCCTATCCACCTAAAAAAAATCGCGAAAATGGGCTATTTGTCAGGCGGTCACACTGTGATGATTCCTTAAAGTTTCGCACAACCCTCCAAACATTCCGACCAGCGTCAACATAACAGCCTTTGAATCTGTCAATTTTGATCCGATCACTATGAAATATTCAGGGACCATTTATAAGATGATATACTGTCGAAATACATTGGTTTTAAAATAAGTGATTTTTCGACTTTTAAAACTAGGCATAGCGCCCTAAATTTACCAAAATTTCGGAGTTGAACTTTCGACGGGGGTAGTCACTTTTTAAGAGAAGACAGTATCCTTCAACATTAATCAGCGAAACGCTCGACCCTTCTTATAATCTACGAGGCACCTGACGAGATGGGCAAACTGACGAGACGTCACGAACGAAGTGGGCACGGAAAAGTTTGTGTACCACGGCAGCTGCGACGAATCGAGCCGAAGCCCCGAAACGCGAAATATGATTTCGTGCCGGCAGTCATGGCAAATGAGACGCAGGACTCGCGAATGTTTTTTCTCATGTTCGCACTCCGTTATTTATGATTTATTTCCAAATTTTTCCCCCTCCGACTCCCGCCCTTGGTCTGAGGAGGACTGCCACGACTGGCGAGTCTGCACAACCTCGTTTCTTATCTCCGACGTAAATGACCAACGAGGCTCCTCTTTTTATTTGCGTGATCCAGTATGTTTTTGAAAGATGCGAATCACGAGTTTTTTGTTGTCATTTCTCATCACTCCCCGCGCGGCACGCCTCTAATTCGCCGACGATATTGTGTGGTCGTTATTATTCCCGGTGGGGAGGACGTATGGCAGCGAACGAGGGGGCGAAAAAAACAGCGATCTGGTCCACCAAATCGTTCGTGAGCGGTACCGAGGCTCGTGTAACTTAATCAGGCGTCACAAATCGTAAACTCATTCGGTCGACAATGAAGTTGACAAGTGGATGTCCCCTGCGCCAGCCGCGTATATATATCCACCATTTTGACGATTTATATTTGAGCACCATGTATAGAAATTTGTTTGGCAGTGCCCAGATCCTAACACATTAGGGGTCGTCCATTAATCACGTGAGGCTTAAATAGGGGTGGGGGGATTTTGCTAACATTACGATTGATCATGCTGGGGGGGGGGGGGGGGGGTGTTGTGACTCATCACGTGTATTTTTGGTGTGTAACTGCGCGGACAATGCCATTTAAATATACTGACAATTTATTGTAGGGCCATAAACATCCGCTGATTTCGAGGAGCCAGGCGCATTTCAAAACTTATGATCAAAAGCGTTCGGACACACGCAAACCAAAAAAAAAAAGTTGACTACGAAGAAGAGGGGAGGGAAACAGAAGCCAGTCTTCTCGGGAAATCAAAAGAGCTCGGATCGTGATTTTCTTTTCTTGTAACCATGGAACCTTTTTGTATTGGATCCTCGTAAATAAATATTTGAATAATACTTTTATTTTATCCCACAATATATTATTTCGTTTTTCATAATAAAATACCGCACTCTCTATTGCTTGTGTCTGACGTTTCTCAACAAAACAAATACAGGTGATTGGGCGGGGGGGGGGGGCTAGAAACGTCACCACATATCACCATGGGGGAGGGGGGCTCAAAAATTGGCCTGAAAAACCTTACGTGATTCATGGACGACCCTTTAGTCCAGTAAAGGAGACGAAAACCCAGCACTTTTAGCGTAGAATTAGAATTTATGTCTGAACGTAGATGGTTGCATACTAAAAGTAACCCTAATGAAATGTTGCTCCTCAACTCGTCCCAAACCTAAGAAATAGGGGCTGGAAACTGAAAAATTGCTGTATCTCGATCATTAATAGCACAATCGAAAAATGTTCCAAACGAAAGTTGTTCGGAATAATAAAATACGTATATAGCTATCTGATGTCTATCCCCCTATCTTTGAAAATAGCGGCACAAAAATGATTGGAAAATTCGGGATTAATGTGTGTGCGAGCGGAGTAGACATCCCGCTGCGTCCTTTATACGTCGTACGTATTTTACTAGTCCAAACAACTTTTATTTGAAACATTTCTCTATTTCTTAGGGTTGGGGCCAGTTGAGGGGCAAAATTTCATTGGGGTTACTTTTAGTATGCAACCATCTAGTTTCAGTCAAAAATTCTAACGCTACGCTAAAAGTGCTAAGTTTTCGTCTCTTTCACTGCACTACATCTCCACAGGAATTTGACATGAACGCTACACGTAGGGAGTTCACATTGGAATCTAAGTGGATTTCGCGCTATTTCCCGATTGACGTCGCTTGACGATATTTAAAAAATCGTAATCGCAATTTGTTGGATCTTAAAAAAAATATCCTTTCGTAATCTCGTGTACGAGTTTGTTGAGGACCCCGAAATTGCACCCACACATCTCTATAAGGATTTGTTAGGGGGGCCGCATATAGGGAGTCCTCATCGGGATTCGATAGGATTCTGCACTGTTCCCCAATGAACACCGTTTTGAAATTCGTCCCACGTTCGAATGAAAATATGTGAAAAGCTACGAGACAAAGCTCAGCGTGTTGAAACATGATCTACACGTTCGTGAGCGTGTGTATGGTGATATTATGTCAAAGTGCAGTAAAACAAACTTTTGAAAACTTTGAAAGAGTAAAAAAGAAACGCCAAGTATTCAAAAACATCCCCAAACAAAGTTTTTTAAATTAAGTAAATGTACAAAAAAAGTGAGGTAACATTTTTAAAACTAGCCTAGCCAGTTCACTAGAAACGTTGCACACAAAACTGTTAAACCTTAGGGATAATATTTTTCGAAATGGTTTATTTTCATTGACAAAAATCATATTACTATCATAACATAACATTGATATCACCATTATATAACAGTACAACGTACGTACCACACAAGTACACTGGGAATGCCCGGCAACGAATTGACGTGCATGATTAAAAAAACCGCTTGCGGGATGCCATACCATTATGGAGTAATTCGAAAGATCAAGTATCAAAGTTATAAAATCAAACATCGGACTCTTCGATTGCACACTAATTGACCCAATTGCAATCTCGCGTGCAACGAAGTGTCTTTCAATTCGAGAAAAATACCGATCACTGTTGCTAAACAACTGAACAATGTATCGACTAATATGCCAGTACCGGAAGAAGCCTACATTGCCATGGTGACTTCTGTTACAGAAACATTGACAATAGAAGTCGGCCATCCAGTCAAGGACACTGCGCACTCCGTAATTGTTTTTCCGCGATGACGCATTCGTATAGAAGTCCTTGGTAACTTTGAACAAGATCGTCCGATAACTAACTGTACGTGGATAATTCTCTACGGAAAACTATATAGGTATCAAGCTATGAAATTTCTCCTTCGCAAAGGTATAAAAACGTCGGTACATAAGTGCACCAACTACGAACATAGCAGCGACCATGCATATTTGGAGGAAACTGCGCGGCACATGTCACATGCGAAGTGGAAATTTGCGTCAGTTATGTGCAGAAGACAGTATAATCGCATCCCATGGGGACACGTGAACTCAAACAAGCCTTCCTAGTTATAAAATGCAGCGGATAGAACTTTTATTTTCACATCGATTTTCCGTATATACTCTCCCGCTTAACATCCGAGGGCACGCTTGTAGCCGACTCAGTGACCGAGCTCAGATGTTCAGCCGAGTCTCGACAGCGAGGTCTGTCCTGGACGTGTATCACTCTTACGAAGTATACGAACATTTAAAATCGTGCTTGTTTACGGCGTACTTCGGTGCTAAAACGAATCTCGAAAAAAAAAACCGCACGTAGTGAGTATGGCCGGGATATTTCGAGTTTTCCTTATTTTCGAAGTGGCCATATTTTTCGTCCGGTCTACCGATTGGGTCGACAACGTGACGAGATACATCGCCGAAGATTCGGGAGCACGTGAAGTCGTGTTTATAACAAAACTCGCGAAAGACGAGAAGATTGCAAGCCCGATAATCGAAGAGGTCATTGCTAAATTGACGCAAAAGATTCCCGTTTTGACGGTCAACATAGCCGAAGATGACAACAATGCAAACGGCACAATGGATGGCCATACCTCGTGGGATCCTTCACCAATCGCCACTTCTGCGACTATCTTCCTTCTGGTTCACGTGTCCCACGAATCGTCGCCGACTCTACCACCGAGAGGCCTCATCGATGCCGTAGCGGAGATGTCAACATTCGACTACCATCCGAAATATTTAGTCTTATTCGTTGCGCGAGAATTGAGCAACGGTCTCGAGGATCTCTTGCAATATGCCTGGACCCAGAAGTTGCTCGATTTGACGATCCTAGAGTGGATCGAGTCGACATCGGCAAGAACGTCGAAACCGCAGACGACCGCAGTAGGCCTACCGATTGTTCATCGACTCAATCCGTTCAAGAATGAATATACTAGAAGTGATTGGGCGTCGAATACAGATGGCTTATTCCCGGATAAAACTCGTGACATGGCCCATTACCCTTTAAGAATAAGAGCGGTGGATAATGCGCCATTTACCGTCGCTAAGTTTAACGAACTTGGTGATCCTGTCTCTGTTAGTGGTGTCACCATTGTGCTGATCGAAATTATTGCTGGAAGATTGAATGCATCTTTAAAGTATATTCCATTTGATTGGGTGACCTATGGTGGCAGAAAGCTCGCTGATATTGAACGTTCCCTTCAGCTGACGGCATTACACAAATGGATATTTCTTCTGAACCAAGTCCAAGGTCAAGCACATCTAGGGCCGATAGTTTGCGGACTGCTCCAATACGTATCGACGAATTTTGTGCGGTCGTCCCAATCATACCGAAACAGGGAAAACTTGACATTGCACGCTTCTTTTGGGCTGTTTTCGTAACTTTGAGCATCGTCGCGACTTATCTGATCGCAGTGGAACTACTGCGCTTCCGTGTTTCAGTGTGGCGACGACCTTTCAACATCGCGCGTGCACTTTTCGGTGTCTCCGGGTTTCAACAACCGCGCGCAAATGCCGAGCGCATTGCGTTCGCTTCCTTGCTCGCTATTTCGGCTATTTACTCATCCCACATATACACGGCTATCACAAACGTTGCTTTGCTGACTAGCAGTAAAAAGGAGTTTGAGTCTTTTGATGATCTTGACGATTCGGGATTAACATCGGTGATAAATCCGTTCGTATTTGAAAAAATGTTCTTGAACTCCGAGGGGATATTGAGAAATCTGATGGACAAAAGTAAAATGGCGAAAGAAAATTCGATGATCTGTGCACAGCGTATTCCCCAACAGAAGAATGTGACTTGTTTAATGGGAAAATTAAGGGCCGACATAGCCGCTATAAGAAGCAGAGTAAATGGACGCGCCACGATAAAAATTGCAAGACCTTGTTTCTGGATAGACAGCACCGGATTCCGATTAGGGAAACGATCACCCTATCGGTCTATCATTGACAATCTCATAAATCGAATGCTTAGTGCTGGGTTAATTCAAAAGTTGTTCGAAGACGCGAAAAGCGAATTGACCAAACACAACCACAACGATGACGACAGCGAGCTTGAGGAAAAGGAAAATATGATCACACTTCGTCGCCACTTGATAGCAATATTGGCTGCCGGTTACACAATATCGCTATTGACGTTTATGGCAGAAATTCTTATCCATCGCCTATCGATATTAATGAAGAACGTCAAAAAAAGGGTGAATCAACGTCCAGTAGTGCTCTTTCCATATACCGAATAGACAACACAAAGCAAAAAGAAAGAATGCGTATTAACACGACAAATTGTTTGAACTTGATATTGTAAAATAATTATCCGTTATATTGAATAAAGTAGTGCGGTACAAATGTGTATGTTGAAAAAGAATGTGATCACGCATTATCTCCACTTGCTAGCATTAGTGGTTGACGGATACACAATATCGCTATTGACGTTTATGGCCGAAATCTTTATCCATCGCCTATAGAAGTCAATGAAAAAAATATTGTTAATGAAAAATAGATTGAATAAACGTCCACTAGTGCCTTTCCATATACCGAGTAGACAACACAGAGCATAAAACAATTGTTTGAACTTGATATTGTAAAATGATTGTCAGTCGAATTGAATAAAGTAATACGGTGTAATAGTGTATGTTGATAAATAAAATTGCCATAAATGTTTAAGGGCGACTACCAGTCTAGAGTCCGAAAAAACGTGAATTCCAACAATTTTTTATGGACACTCAGTGGATAGAATGAAAATTCCGTCTACCGGAATCTTCAAGTATCTTTATAAATTGTTGCACACGTTTTTTTAACAAAATAGTGGCGCTGACGCTGTGTAAATCGAGTCACTTTTATCTGATAGTCTTCGGCCAACGAGAGTTCCCCTTTCATTTTTTACCTTGAACGAAAATTGAAAATCATTTACGTTCTAAATAAAATTGGCTTTGAAATACTTAGAGTAATTGAAAAATATCGATTTTTGATAAAATGGTGCACATGGGAAAAGAAAAAAATTGTTTTCGATAAAAAACCGCTGAAAATCATTTTTTTCCGAAACAGTTTTCAACATGTCAAGATTCCCTTTCGTGCTTCGATGTAAAGTGTTGTTACAAGGTTTCAATACAAATCACACGTAAATCGGTAAAGAATTGGCGATGTAATGTTGTCAGCCACGGGACACGATCGGACAAAGGTGACGCGTTCATCCAGTTGTAGCGACACCATTTTGCTACCATACCTTATGACAATATTTGTAACAACACTTCGAAATATATTAGATGAAGACCACTAAACGGAATTTCCATTATATGAACTGGGTATTCATAAAAAGTGTCGAAATTCGCCTTTTTATCCGTTTTCTAGAGCGGTACTCCCCCTTAACGTACGACCGAGACTTCTTGTTTTCAGAGAACGCGAGAAGCGTAAGTACATAAAATCGGCGCGCCAGAATCTTAAAAAACACTTGGCCACCTTACAATTGTCACCCTGTGTATGTACAGGGTGCCCCACTTATCTCTGCCACCCAAAATAACTCGGTAATTATCGACGTCACGAAAAAATGTTCCACACAAAAGTTGTACGGTGTGAAGGAGACCATCAAATGTGACTAATTTTTTATTTCGGTCAAGGCGCTGACGCACAGTGAACGTCACTTCCACTTTTTTTAATGGAATGGTAATTTTTTTTCAACCAACTTGTTCATACCACACAGTTCTGGGACATCCTGTATAGGTGTGAACGGAGACGTAGCAGATATACATATAGTCGGCGTGCGTTAGAAAAAAATCTTGAAAACTCAATATCTCCATAACTATTGCGAGTCGCCAAAAAATCATTTAGAAGTTGTCTTATAATACTAAAAGGAAGGTTTGTGCAAAATTCCAGCTCGATCGGAGGGGGATTAAGGGTTTCGGAACTTTATCCCTTTACTCTCTCGCTAACATATTGGCTGTCATCATTGACGATGAATTTGCAGCTCAATTAGCCGATTTTCATGAGAAACCGTGCTCAATTTTCTAGATTATAATTTTTTTCTCCATACCAGTTTAGTGAACTAGTTTTGCCTACTTGTGACAGTCGAAAACATCTCGGTTTAGAGATTTTTCAAAATACAAAATCGTGATGATAGCTTTCGACAAAATATTGAGTCCTTGAAAGAGTATCTGAAGAACAGACTGTAATTTTTTAATGTAAAAATATTTGATTATAAGCACCTCTCGAAAACATATTTTGCGATGAGAAATTCCTTTTCGAACCAGGTTATCTAAACTCAAAAAATCAAACAGATATCGTTAGTGAATTAGTTTATCGTATGATTAATCGAAGGAATTTCTGAAGTATTAAATTGAAACAAAATGGCGCGTGTTCGAAGTGAGCGTCTTGATATTTGCGAAAATGGGTATTTTTCGTTCGTCAAATTGAAAGTATGCATCGGGAAAAAAATCCTTCGATCACATACTGTATTTGCACACCTAGAAAAAGCCCTAAAAATTTTTGGCAAATCGATGCAGTAGTTTTTCTGATATTTTGTTCGCCAACTTTGTTAACGTGCTTTCGAGAAAAAAACATTCAAAGTTTCGAACGACGCTCCGAGCGTTCCGACTAGCATGATAATCTGGTTCCGACATGATAGCATGATAATCTGTCAATTTTTATCCGATCAGTTTGAAATTTTCCAGGACCATTTATAAGATGATATACCGTTAAATATATTGGCTTTGAAAAAAGTGATTTATCGACTTTTACAACTAGGCATAAGCCCTTAAATCTACAAAAATGTCGAAGTTGAACTTTCGACGGGGGTTATCACTTTTGACAGACAGTATACTTCAACATTAATCGGCGAAACGCTCGATCCTCCTTATAATCTACGAGGCATCTCTTGACGAGATGGGCGATCTAAAGAGACGTCACGAAGGAACTGGGCATGGAAAGGTTTGTGTATAACGGCAGCTGCGACAAATCGAGCCGAAGCCCCGAAACGCGAAATATGATTTCGTTCCGGCAGTCTTGGCTAATGAGATGAAGGACTCGCAGGGCGAATGTTTTGTCTCATGTTCGCACTCCGTTATTTGTGATTTATTTCCAAATTTTTCCCCCTCCGTCGCCCGCCCTTGGTCAGAGGAGGACTACCACGAGCGGCGAGTCTGTACAACCTCGTTTGTTGTCTCCGACGTAAATTACTAGCGAGGCTCCTCTTTGTATTCGCGTGATCCAGTATGTTTTTGAAAGATGCAAATCACGAGTTTTTTTGTTGTCATTTCTAATCACTCCCCTCGCGGTACGCCTCTGATTCACCTACGATATCATGTGCTCTTTATTATTCCCCGTGGGGAGAACGCGTGGCAGCGAACGCCGGGGCGAAGAAAACAGCTATCTGGTGCACCAGATCGTTCGCGAGCGGCACCGAGACTCGTGTAACTTAATCAGGCGTCACAAATCGTAACCTCTTTCGTTCGACAATGGAGTTGACAAGTGGATGTTTCCTGCGCCAGCCACGTATATATATCCACCTTTCTTACGATTTATATTTGAGCACCACGTGCAGACATTTTTTGGGCAGTGCCCAGATCCTAACACGTTAGTCCAGTAAAAGAAACGAAAACCCAGGACTTTCAGCGTGGAATCAGAGTTTTTACTGAAGGTAGATGATTGCATACTAAAAGTAACCGCAATAAAATGTTGCTCGTCAACTCGCCCCAACCCTAAGAAATAGGGGTTGGAAACTAAAAAATCGCCGTATGTCGATAATAAATAGGCCGAACAAACAATGTTTCAAACAAAAGTTGTTTGGAATAATAAAATACGTATAAAGTTATATGACGACCAACCCCCTATCTTTGAAAATAGTGGCACAAAAACCCTTCGAAAGTTCGGGGTTCATGCGTGTGCGAACGGAGTTAACATATCACCGCGTCCTTGTCTGGGTCAGTGGTGCGCTCGCGTTTTTGTGGCACTATTTTCAAAGATAGGGGTTTCGACGTTGCATAAGTTTATATGTATTTTATTATTGCAAACAACTTTCAATTGAAACGTTTTCGATCGGGCTATTAATCATCGAGATACGCCGATTATTAAGTTTTCAACCCCTATTTCTTGGAGTTGGGGCGAGTTGAGGGGCAACATTTGAGGTTGCTTTCAGTGTGCAACCATCTAGCTTCAGTAAAAAATTCTAATTCTATGCTAAAAGCGCTCGGTTTTCGTCTCTTTTACTGGAGTACATCTCCATAGGGACATGAACGCTTTACTGGAGTACATCTCCATAGGGACATGAACGCTACACGTCGGGAGTTCACATTGGAATCTAAGTGGATTTCGTGCTATTTCCCGACTTGACCATATTCAAAAAATTCTTAATCGGAATTTGTTAGATCTTAAAAAAAGAAATATACTTTCGTGATCTCGTGCACAAGGTTGTTGAGTAGTCCCAAGATGAACCACATCTCTATAGGGAATTGTTAGGGGTACCACACATAGGGAGTCCTCATTGGGATCCGATTGGATTCTGCACTGATCCCTAATGGACGCCGTTTTAAAATTCGTTCCATATTCGAATAAAAAATATGTGAAAAGCCACGAGACAATGCTCAGCGTGTAAAAACATGGTCTGCACGTTCATGAGCATGTACGCGTGCGGTGATATTATGCCAAAGTGTAGTAAACAAACTTTTGAAAACTTCGAAAAAATTAAAAAATAAACGCCAAGTAATAAACAAATCCCCTCTAAAACATTATCGCTTTTTTTGACTTATCAAAACATTCTAATTTACCTTATTATTATTCTTTATTTCAATTCGAGCGATGGATTTAATCTTTTTTTTAAATTGAGGAGCCAGTCCACTTTGGAGCTACGAAAAAGGCTATTTTCGTGTTGAATACATTTAAGAAAATTTAATTCATTTTTATTCATTTTTAAGTACAAAAACTATCGTTCAACGTAACGCTCCAAAAGTAGGTGGGCGCGGTAGCTCCATCACAACTCGGCAACGGCTTGTCTGAAGAAAAAAAATCAAAGACCATTAGATTGCGTATGACACAAGCTATACAATGACCCTCGGATATAAAGTTTTATTGAAAAATAAAAAAATGGCAGATGAAAAACGGAAAAAGCAAAAAAAGCGTTTTTTTTCGCAAAAAGAAGAGTAAAAATCAGAATTTTAAAACCATCGAGGGTCATCATGTTGCGAATCATGTTTACAATGTGTGGTTCAAATTTCAAGAGAATCGGTTTATTAGTTTTAGAGATAGGATGGAGCTAGATTTTGAAAACGTTGTTTCGAGAAAAACGCGTTTGAAATCTAAACTATGAAAAACTCTTACCTAAACTCAATCGGAAATTTCTGCACCGAACGAAATCCCTTCTCATTCCTAATGATCGTCGATTTCTTCAAGTCTTGCTGCCTTTCGATTTTTTGAAATTTTCAAAGTGCACTCGCCCATTAAGCATATGTACAAATAAAGTGAGATAACATTTTTGAAAGTAGCCGAACCAGTTTACTCGAAATATTGTACACAAAACTGTTGAACGTTAGGGATCATATTTTTCCAAATATTTTATTTTCATTGACAAAAATTATATTACTATTATTACATAACATTGATATCACAGTACAACATCCGTATCACACAAGTACACTGGGAATGCCGTGCAACAAAATGGTGTGCATGGGTAAAAAGACCGCTTGAGGAATGGCATACCACCCGTGAAAAAATTTCCAACGCTAACAATATGGCCGACCTATGGTGCAGTACTGGGTAACCAACCGTCGTCACCCGATATTGGTCCCAGACTCGGGCCAATCTATTCACCAATGTTCAATATATACTTGGCCCAAGCGTTGGCATGCGACACAGAAACAATTCTCGGCCAATGCTGGTTTCAGAATGGTAAACGACCGTCGGCGATGGACGTTTGCACCAATCTTAGGCCGATCTTACACGCCGGCACTTGACGCATGCTCAGATTAAGCATCGGCACATGACAAATTGACAATCGTCGGCCAGTATCGGTTTTAGAAAGGCAAACGATCATTGGTGTCGACGTGTAGTAATTGTTATAGGAGCACATATATATATATAAGTACTCAATGCGAGCATTGGCATGCGACGAATAGCCCACTCTGTGCCAGTGTCGTTTTTCAATGATAAATGTGAATCATACTCGAAACTTTTCAGTGGCACATATATTGTTCATCGCGATAACGGCTGTCTAATAACAGTGTTCTGGGTAGTGTAAATGTGCTTTGTTGAGAACATTGAAGGTGAATATTGATTGATATGTCGAAACCGTACGACAGGGTGAAAAAACTTCGAACATTAAATAAATTAACGAAATACGAAAATGCAGAACAAGCGGTGCTGGACAACTTAAAAAAAAACAACGAAACACCGGAAAAGTGCTCGGACGCTCTGAATGACAAAACAGTCGACGGAGTATCCGCTGAACAAATTGATGAGCTACTTGATGGAGAGTTGGATGAACAAGTTAACGAATCATTCGACGATCAAATCGCCGAAATATTTACTGATGTATGCGATGAGGAACTCGATGACCTGTCAGAAGACGCCGAATGCGTGGAGTCTACCGAATCACCTTTGACGATGAAAGAAAAGCTTGTTGCATTTGCACTTAAACATGCAAAAACGCTGCAACATACGGTTCTCACAGATCTCTTGAAACTCCTCCGTTCCGAAGGATACGTAAATTTGCCGAAAACTGCGCAGACTCTTTTGGGCACTCAAAAGTTCGGGAATGTGCGACCAATGCTGACAAAAAAAGAAACACTAGGGAGTTATGCCTATATTGGCATAGAAAATCAATTGAAAAAGAGAATTTCCCCAGATGTATTCACTGATACGAAAATCGAAGCATTCATAAATGTTGATGGTGTCCAGGTGTACCGCAGCTCCAACAAACAGTTCTGGCCCATCCTCATGAAGATTCACAGCAGTGATTTCGAATGCAACCCATTTGTAATTGCAATTTATTTGGGTAATTCAAAACCACACACAGTGTCTGAATTCTTGAAAGATTTTATTTCAGAAGCGAAAACACTAATTACAAATGGTGTAGTTATTTCTGGACAAAAATATCTATTTCGAATTAGTGCACTAATTTGTGATTCACCAGCTCGATCATACCTCAAATGTGTTAAAAGTCATGGAGGTTTCAGTGCATGCGAACGTTGCACTGTTGAGGGTATCACCATTAACGGAAAGCGAGTGTATCCAGAACTTGATTGTCCAAAGAGAACGAAGAGGTCATTCAACCTGAAAAAAGACAGAAATCATCATTCGCCTGGACAACACACACCACTTCTTGAATTGCCCAAATTTGATATAATCAAATCTGTCCCACTCGATTCAATGCATCTTTTATTTTTGGGAGTAATGAAATGGCTTCTCGAGAAGTGGATCTCTCGCAGTAGCCCTTTTCGGATGAAAAAATCACAGGAGCGTCTCTTCAAGGAATTGATGGCTTCGCTAGAGAAAATGATCCCAGTAGAATTCCAGCGGAAAGTCTACGATACAGAAGAAATAGCCAGATGGAAAGCGACTCAGTATCGGTTTATCCTCCTATACTGCGGCGCTGTGATTTTTTCGCATGTGCTGTCTCCGAACCAGTACAAGCATTTTTTGCTCCTATCGATGGCATGTCGAATCCTCTGTCATCCAAAACATGCTGTGACAGCCGCAGACTACGCTAATGATTTGTTGCGAAAGTTTTTCAAGCTTGCACCTTCGCTATATGGATCTGATTCGCAGATTATGAATATTCATAATCTTATTCATATAGCGGATGACGTGAAGCATTTCCAATTGCCATTGACAGAAATTTCAACATTCTGGGCAGAAAATTACCTTGGAAAGTTGAAACATCTTGTGCGCACTCCAAAAAATCCATTGGCACAAGTCGTTAATAGACTGTCAGAACAAGATTCGCGCCCTGAAGAAAAAGTGCAAAAACGAAATGTTATTCAAAACATCGTGATAAAAAATAACAATATCACAGAAGTATACGTGAAGGGTATAATAATTTCATATATGCCGCCAAATAATGTTGTTCAATTAAAAAATGGAAATATCATGTTTGTGAGCAATATATCGACAACAAATCCAAAGAAAAATCAAAGAAATTCTCGTGTCGAAGAACTTTTTCTGACTGGATCGTTAGTGAAAAGTGTTAAAGATATTTTTTCAGAACCTGACCTGTCAAATAAGTTCGGCTTTTTTCAAATTCTAGAAATTTCTAATGAAATAGTCACCTTACCTTTAGAATCAGTTGAATTGAAATGTATACTCCTCAATGTGAAAAGTAAATGTTATGCCATAACCTTACTGCACGTGCACATTGGAAACATTTAATCTTGTCGCTGCAAAAAAAGAATAAATCACCGTTTCAATTGTATTGTTTTGAGTGTTGTTCTAAATTATTGCTTATCTTAATTGTAAATATTAAACTTTTAAATATAACTTTTGACGTTCACACTACGATTGGCATTTGACCGGCACTGCGTATTTACCAATGTGCGCCCAATCTCACGATTTCGATGCGCGAGGGTTACTCTAACCTAAAACGTAGTGCACGCGCGGCAAGCATTGACCAGTATACCGGCATCGTGTTCGTTCATCGCTCGTCGTTCATTTCTTTGGGCTGCTTCTTCGGTACAATAAAGTAAGTTTTTACTATTTTATTATATATTAGATATAAATTCTTGAAAGAAATATAATTACCGTTGATAATCGACGAAGAACGTACCGTATCATCGGAGATCGTAGAAAGTAACCTCAAATTTATTTTCAGCATGGAAACTCTTCGCGAATCGACGAGGTTTTTGATCGTCGAGTTCAACGAAATCATCAACGATGTTCCGGTAATCGAATTGATACCAAAATCCTGGCTTATTCTGGATCAGGGAAATCAGGAGTGTTGGTATCCTGCACACGTTGCGAACAAAAAAATTCGAAAGTGGGTGGAGCAAGAAAAATCACCGGCATCAAATTGGAAAAAATATCCGTTCAAAAATATAATCAACGAAGCACGTAAGTATTCATTAGGACCCACCTTTACTATATTATTGTCTTTCTATTGAATGCAAACCTTGCAAATGCAAACCAGAATTTGTGTTCAAACTACTTTTCTCGCACTCACGCAACGAACATAACGCCTTATTTGAAAAATGTTCTTGATGCTGAATCTTTAATTTTAATTGAAACAAAACTAGGAGATCTTGATCAAGGGACACGGCGACTAAAGCGAGCTCTCAATTCGCTCGAAGCTGCTGCGAGTACCGATGCTGATAGCGAATCAGGTGGACCTCAAATACAGATGCTGTCCGTCGCAGATTTGACAGCATCGCTATCCGACAATAATATTTTTCCACGAATTGGAGATATTACGCTGGGAGCAAATATTTTTGGTATTTACACTTCCATTTGGATATTGTAAAAATGTGAAGTGTGTTTTGTCCAATTACACTGACGTAACATCTATTTTTCCAGATGGGAATTTATCAACCATGACCATTCTGGCAGAAAATGGCGAGGATCGCGAACCCGCTCCGCAGTTGATTAATGATACAGGTATGATTTCTTTACTAGTATTTGCCCTGTACAATTCCAATTCTATTAACAATTATTTGTCAAGTTGATTTCAATTCCATTTACAATTATTTGCTATGTAAAATTTCACTTCTATTTACAATTATATTTATGTGAAATATCAATTCTATTTACAATTATATTTACATGAAATATCAATTCTATTTACAATTATTTCCTCTTATCTCCAATGCCATCACTGTATACAATATTTGTATTCTGTTTCACAGGTTCATGGAGGGATTACTTGGATACTAAACTACTTGACATGGAAAAAAGATTATCATTAAAACTGGATGCCCAAAAAAAGTCCATCTTATATGACTTTAACAAAAAAACAAACGAGCTGAAAAATATGCTCGCGTTCATCCAAACATCGCAACCCCAAATCGATGATGAATCTGCAGATTCGACCAGAACGGAACTCAACACGATCTTGCCAGTGAAAACTCTTGACGAGTTCTTACGATTCGATCGCATCATAGCGGACTGTGACGGAAAGCGCAATGGCCTGGTACGTTTATATTTTCTGAAAATAATAATGTCTTATTAAATTCTCATAATTGTTGTTAATACTTTATTTCATATTCTAGAAACGATTGATCACTTCATGGATTGGCGGTAGTGGCGATTTGAAAGCGGCGTTGAACCGTACAATGCCGGCTTTAATTTCCAAAAATGTGCAGATACTATACAGCGGATGTGGACGGAAAACGAAAAATCAGCCGGGAAAACTGTCGTTCGCAGCAACGGCTACATTCACGTGCATTCGCGGTACAAATCATATTATTCTATGTGACGTAACATCAGAGTTGGGCGTAATTCTATTTATAAATACGAATACGAATTTATTCACATCGTGATTTTCATATCGATATAAATACAAATTTATTCATACTTCACTTATTGTAAATACGAATACATATACAATTCTGTATTCACAAATATGCTGAACATACCAATAAATTCAAAGAAAAAATTGTGAATATTCACAAAAAATGTGAATATTTACAAAATTCCTGTGAATTAAAAAAAATTCATAGTAAAATCTATGAATGCAAATGTATTCACAAAAAATTGTACATAGAAAAAATTCACAAAATAAGTTGTGAATTTTTTCGTATTTAAGACAAATTAAAATCAAATACACAATGATTAGATTAAAATTTACATCAAAAGTGAGTTCTTATGTATTTTGAGAGACAACATTGCGTCGAGGCAAAGAAATATTTGTAAAAAAAGTTGTCAGTTTCAAATACTACATTATAAATATGAAAAAATTCACAAAATGAGTTGTGAATTTCCTCAAGTTGAAGAAAATAAAAATCGAATTCACGATAATTATATTAAAATTTAGAACACACGTGAGTTCTTACGTATTTTGAGAGAAAACATTGTGTTGAGGCAAAGAAATTTTTGCACAAAAAGTTTTGTGCAAAAATTTCTTCGCCTCGACGCAATGTTTTCTCTCAAAATACGTACGAACTCACTTTTGGTGTAAATTTTAATCTAATCATTGTGAATTTGATTTTAATTTGTCTTAAATACGAAAAAAAAACAAAACTTATTTTGTGATTTTTTTTGTATTTACAATTTTTAGTAAATACATTTGCATTCACAGATTTTTATGTGCTTTTTTTGTAATTCACAGGATTTTTTGTAAATATTCACATTTTTTGGGAATATTCACAATTTTTTCTGTGAATTTATTTGTATTTTCAGAATATTTGTGAATACAATTGTATTTGTATTCGTATTTACAATAAGTGAAGTATAAATAAATTTGTATTTACATTCACATGAAAATCACGATGTGAATAAATTCGTATTCGTATTTATAAATAGAATTACGCCCAACTCTGCGTAACATGAGTTTGACGATGTTTTGCAATGCATGTGGATTTAGTTTTAACCCTTCGTTTACCCAGTGGATCGAGTTGTTTTTTTATTTAAAAAAATCAGGAGTACACTTTAAACATTCCTTAATATGTGTGCATCATAAAGATTCGGAATATTTGAAATTTGATTCTTTAAACAAATTATATATATATATATAATATGTATAATTATATAATTAAGTATTATTTCTCGTACAGATGTTCTTCAGGATAAGTTCGGTAACGAAAAACCGAACCCTCATCAGTCCATCATCACCCATTTAAGTCGCTGGTTAGCTGGGGCTGGAGATCGCGAGGGTGGCCGTGCTTTCCGCATGGCCGGCGTCACTAGCAACATCGACGGAGAAAACAACAATGTCGACCCAACCGAACGTGATCCTATATGCTAATATCGCGCAATACAAATCTATCTTTATTGTAATCTAACAAAAAACGTGATATTATTATTATAATTCTATGCTGTGAGCTATTTTGTGATACTCATCTTAAAAAAGTTAACATTACATATGTATGAATTAGTGTTACACATATAAATAAAAGCATTAATATATATACAAAAATTATTTTCTTGATTTTTGCAACACCATTGGGTTTCATTTCAGCGAGCGATTGGGCCAGTATTAGCACCAGCACTGAACCAGTGCTGGTTGACAAATGGCCGAATATCATTGGAAAACTTGTAATAGTAACGTTGCCGACTATGCGCCAGTACTGGTTCAATTGTCATACCGAAAATTGGCCAACCATCGGGCCGGTATGACGACCAACACTGACCCGATACTATTTCCCAGCCTCAGCCAACCGTGGGACCGTGGTTATCACTCCAACGTTGGTTCAGCGGTTGGCCGAGTTGTAACGCCAACGGTCGGACAACCGTCAGATAGGGTTGGTGCAGTACTGCACCACGCTTGGGCCATTCGGATGATTTTTCACGGGCATTATAGTGTCATTCCAAAGATCAAGTCGTTCTCAAAGTTTTAAAATGAAACATCGGAATCTTCGATGGCACAGTAATTGAAACAATTGCAATCTCGCGTGCAACGAACTGTCTATCAATTCAAGAAAAAATAACGACTACTGCTGCTTAATAACTGAACAATGTATCGACCTATATGTCAGCACCCGACGAAGCCTACATTGCCATGGTGACTTCTGTTGCAGAAACATTGAAAATAGAAGTCGGCCATCGAGCCAAGGACACTGCGCACTCCGTAATTACTTCCTTCGTGACGACGCATTCGCATAGAAGTCCTCGGTAATTTTGCGTCAGTTATGTACAGAAAACAGTATAATCGCATCCCATAGGGCCACGTGTACTCAAACAAGCCTTCCTAGTTGTAAAATGCAGCCGATGGAACTTTATTTTACATCGATTTTCCATATATGCTCGCCCACTTAACACTCCAGGGCATGCGTTTAGCCGACTCAGTGACCACACTCAGATGTTCAGCCGAGTCTCGACAGCGAGGTCTATCCTGGACGTGCATCACTCTTACAAAGTATACGAACATTTAAAATCGTGCGTGTTTACGGCGTAGTTCGGTGCTACAAAGAATCTCGAAAATAAAACGCACGTAGTCAGTATGGCCTGGATATTTCGAGTTTTCTTTATTTTCGAAATGGCCATATTTTTCGTCCGGTCTACCGATTGGGTCGACAACGTGACGAGATACATTGCCGAAGATTCGGGAGCTCGTGAAGTCGTGATTATAACTAAACTCGCGAAAGACGAAAAGATTGCAAGCCCGATAATCGAAGAGGTCATTAATAAATTGATGCGTAAACTTCCCGTTTTAACGGTCAACATAGCCGAAGATGACAACAATGCTAACGGCACAATGGATGGCCAGACCTCGTGGGATCCTTCACCGATCGCCACGTCTGCGACTATCTTCCTTCTGGTTCACGTGTCCCACGGATCGTCGCCAACTCTACCATCACGAGGCCTCATCGATGCCGCAGCGGAGATGTCAACATTCGACTACCATCCGAAATATTTGGTCTTATTCGTTTCTCGAGCATTGAGCAACGGTCTCGAGGATCTGTTACAATACGCCTGGACCCAGAAGTTGCTCGATTTGACGGTCCTCGAGTGGATCGAATCGACTTCGGCAAGAACGTTGAAGCAGCAGACGACCGCAGTGGGCCTACCGATTGTTCATCGACTCAATCCCTTCAAGAATGTGTATACTAGAAGTGACTGGGCTTCGAATACAGATGGCTTATTTCCCGATAAAACACGTGACATGGCACATTACCCTTTAAGAATAAGAGCGGTTGATAATGCACCATTTACCGTCGCCAAGCTAAACGAACTGGGTGAGCCTGTCTTTGTTAGTGGTGTCACCATTCTGCTGATCGAACTTATCGCAGAAAGATTGAATGCATCTTTAAAGTATATTCCATTTAATTGGGTGACCTATGGTGGCAGAAAACTCGCTGATATTGAACGTTCCCTTTACCACACTGACGACGTTACACAAATGGATATTGCTTCTTAACCATCTCCACGTTCAAGCACATCTAGGGCCGATAGTTTGCGGACTGTTCCAATACGTATCGAGGAATTTCGTGCGGTTGTCCCAATCCTACCGAAACAGGGAAAACTTGACATTGCACGCTTCGGTCAGGCTGTTCTCGTTACTTTGACCATCGTCGCGACTTATCTGATCGCAGTGAAACTACTGCGCTTTCGAGTTTCCGTGTGGCGACGACCTTTCAACATCGCGTGTGCACTTTTCGGTGTCTCCGGGTTTCAACAACCGCGCACAAATGCCGAGCGCATTGCGTTCGCTTCCTTGCTCGTTATTTCCGCTATTTACTCATCCCACATATACACCGCTATCACAAACGTTGCTTTGCTGACTACCAGTGAAAGGGAGTTCGAGTCTTTTCATGAACTTGACGATTCGGGATTAACACTGGTGATAAATCCGTTCTCATTCGAAAGAACGTTCTCGAACTCCGAGGGGATATTGAGAAATTTGATGCACAAAACTAAAATGGCGAAAGAAAATCCGATGATCTGTGCACAGCGTATTGCCCAACAGAAGAATATCACTTGTTTAATGGGAAAAGCGAAGGCTGAGATAGCCGTCATAAGAAGCAGAATAAATGGACGCGCAACGATAAAAATTGGAAAACTTTGTTTCTGGACAGACGGTGTCGGATTCCGATTAGGCAAACGATCACCCTATCGGCCCGCCATTGACAGTCTCATAAATCGAATGCTTAGTGCTGGGTTAATTCAAAAGTTGTTCGAAGACGCGAAAAGCGAATGGACCAAACAAAACCACAACGATGACGACAGCGAACTTCAGGAAAAAGAAAATATGATCACACTTCGTCGCCACTTGATAGCAATATTGGTTGCCGGTTACTCAATATCGCTATTGACGTTTATGGCCGAGATTCTTATCCGTCGCCTATCGATATTAATGAAGAATGTAAAAAAAAGGGCTAATAAACGTCCAGTAGTGCTCTTTCCATATACCGAATAGAAAACACCGGGCAGTATTATAGAATGCGTAGTAACTCGATAGATTGTTTGGCCTTGATATTGTAAAATCATTATTCGTTGTATTGAATAAAGTAATACGGTGCAAATGGGTATGTTGAAAAACAAAATATAATCACACTTTGTCGCCACTTGCTAGCCTTAGTCGTTGTCGGTTACACAATATCGCTATTGACATTTATGGCCGAGATTTATTCTTCGCCTATAGAAGTCAATAAAAAACATTCAAAAAAGATAGAATAAACGTCCACTAGTGCCTTTCCATTTACCCAATAGACAACGGGGAGTAAAAAAACAATGCGTAGTAATATGATAGATTGTTTGAACTCGATATTGTAAAATGATTGCCCGTTGTATTGAATAAAATAATGCCCTGTAAATGTGTATGTTGAAAAAGAAAATTGCAAAAAATGGTTAAGGGTGACTACCAGTCTACAGTCCGAAGAAAGGTGATTTTCAACAGTTTTTTATGGGCACCCAGTGGATAGAATGAAATATCCGTCTACCACATTCTTTAAGTATCTTCATAATATTTTCTTCACGATTTTTTAACAAAATGGTGGCGCTGACGCTGTGTAAAGCGAAACTTTTTTGTCTGAAAGTCTGCGGTCAGAGAGAGTTCCCCTTACATTTTTTTACCTTGAACGAAAATTGAAAATCAATTACGTTCTAAATAAAATTGGCTTTGAAGTACGTAGAGAAATTGAAAAATATCGGTTTTTTGATATAATGGTGCATATTTGAAAAGAAAATATTTTTTTCGATGAAAAAGAAATCGCTGAAAACAATTTTTTTCCGAAACAGTTTTCATCATGTCAAGAATCCCTTACGTGCTTCGATGTAAAGCATTGTTACAAGGTTCCATTCCAAATTATACATAAATTGGTGGAGAATTGTCGATGTAATGTTGCCAGCCGCGGGACACTATCGGACAAAGGTGACGCGCTTCATCCAGTTACAGCGACGCCAATTTGTTATCATACCTTATGACAATATTTGTAAAACCACTTCTACATATGTTAGATGAAGAACATTAAACGGAATTTCCATTTTACGAACTGGGTATCCATAAAAAGTGCCCAAATTCACCTTTTTATCCATTTTCTAGAGTGGTACTCTCCCTTAACGTACATCCGGTACTTCTCGTTTTCAGAGAACCCGAGAAACGTAAGTATACAAAATCGCCATGCCAGAATCTTATAAAACACTTGGCCACCTTACAATTGTCACCTAGTATATAGACATTTGGAATCTTTTGAAAATTAAAGGACCACCGCCGAAACAGGCAAATCTGTTGATAGATCCTTCATTTCAGATTGCTTCTCATCGCATCTCCTGTAAATTTGCAAACAAATATATATCTATATTGCTAAATGGTTATACTGTCGAATGAAAATATTTTTGGTAAATGCAATATTTGGACCCATCTAGGTAGATGTAGTCCGTTTAGCGATTTATAGTTGTTTACGATCTTCTCATTTTGTGTTTGTTTAAGTTTGAAAAAGTCAACATATAGAATGCGAGGGGATTCATCAAGAACCGTATCGGATTCTGACCGATAATGTTGGAATACTTCAGAATTCAAATTGAATTCGTACATTAGATTCCAATGGAGAATCCCGATTAGAGTCCAATATACGAGCGTGCTTTTACAGTACAGGGATTCAATGCGATAACCCATTGGATCCCCATCAGGAAGCAGGGACCGGTATGGGAAGCCAATTGGATCCCTACGACAATTCCTGCACGGTAAGTTTTATCTTGATTGCTCAAAACCTCAGTCCAAAGTAGGCTCCCTTTGATTCGCTGTTTCAAGACCTGCTTGTGGCCCATGATGCTTCGTCACAATCCTACTCGACAGCAGCACATTACTTCGTTATTTCGAAAGCCGTTTGTCGTGGACGAGAAAAAAATGTTCAACCCCTTCTCCTCATCGCTCACACCTGAATTTTTTGTACTTGAATACCCCGGGTCTCTAATACCACTATACACGGCTTCGAGATGTTGAGTCTGATAGAATCCACTGTCGGATCTCCATCAAGCCGAGATAATGAACTCTCTAATATCTCATGCCGAAAGAACTTTGAGGGAACACACGTACGTGGGTTCAATCGCGCACAGGCGCTTATATTTCACACAGGCTGCGATCGCGTACACGGGGAATATCCGAATAGAGGTATACACCCTCGGCATTCACCACTTCGCACGATGATCGATGAGGGCACAGGTGTCAAAGTACCGCCTAAAAGCGCTTCATAATTAACGGTTAGGAAACTAATCGACGGGAAGGATAGAAAGAGGGAGAGGGATCTACACACACACACACACACATACACACACACACATATATATGTATAATGTAACCCTGTATTCGGGCGTGAAGAGTAAAACATTCTCTCCTATTAGTATAGCAGCGTTATATTAAATTCGAAACCTGGAATCATCAAGAAAGCAATTTCGTGAAGGACCGTTAAGGTTATGTGCTCTCTGCCGTATAGATGTGGTCAGCTCCCGCTGGAAGCTCCTCAGGAACGTAAGCGACCCCGAACAGTTTGCCTCCCTCGAATATAAAACCTAACCGTGAATAGAGATAAGGGTCGAGGTGGAGTCGGGTTAACCACGAACTAGATTAGTCCATTATCGTGCCTCTCGCTTCTCACGTCTGTAATCCACGGTTACACAGCATTGGACCTATATCCATAAGTCGAGGGGCAACTAGCTACCTCCTGGCTCTTCCTTGGCGATCTTTTGTGTTTTCTCTTCAAAATATCTACATCGTGCACCGTCTTGAATTGCCTGTTGTCGAGGCTTCGCGATCCCATCATGTACCGTAACAACTGGAATTCTTCGGCAGGATCGAAGATACGATACCGAGCTCGTGCGGGCTGTTCGATGTGGAATCAACGGAACGGTGGCTGATTATAGCGAGAGTAGGGGACAGGCGAACGGCTGGGGTGGTAGCCAGTCTCTCATGTCGAGTAGCATTGACCGAGCGCAGCACTCGGATGGGTGACCGCTTTCGCGTGGACGTGCTGCTTTACTACTGAACGCAGTTTCTGAAGCTGCTTCACTGAGATGAGTAAACATTTTTTTGAACTTCTGAAGTTATAACTACGGGAACTCGGTCGAATGTAGTCATTCGTATCGACACGGGCTTTTGCCAGTTTTCTTGTGCCCTCGTGCTGATGCGACACTAAATATTATATTATCGGTAGCATTTGAAAATATGTCATCCCTACGCCTGTCATCGTTCCAAGAAGCCTTAGAATATTGACTGAGTGATCGCGTACCGCAAAAATGGGGATACTTTGAACAGGTGATGGAAGTTTTTTGTAGGTAAAATTTTTTTAACGTCCTAAATTCCAATTCTTTTGCGCCAATAGAACAATTTGCCCTTTGGCTATCAAATGTATAAGAGAGTCAAGCCCCCCTCCCCCCACCACAATTTTATATTGAAAAAAAAGTATCAAAGTAACCTCTAGTGTGGGATTTCTTTCCCAAGGCATTGAAAAGCAACTTATGTCAAAGATTAAGGATTACTTCGACATCATTTTGATAAAAATAATAATATTTCATGCATTATGTATGAAATTAAATGAAAAACAATGATTTTTCCCAATCAAATTGTCACCTTTATTAAGGTAAGATTTTACATAAAAATATCAAGTACCTGGGGTACGATTATAGGTACTTAATCAGTCTTATTATTATAATTGAGATCAAAATCAACTTAAGGATCATTATAATTATCTTGAATAACAAATTTAAACACATTCAAATGTCCTCATATTTTACCCGCGTTTTGGCGCTCTGTTAAGGGATCATCACAGTGTAAAATTTTAAAAAATCCATTTTGTTTTGCATTATTCGATAGTACAGACAATTATAAATACTCTTCATATACTTACATAAACTTGAGTCGAAAATTTATATGAAAATTTCGCACTCGAAACTTTAAACGCTTTTTTTCTCTCGAAATGTTGTTTTTCAAAACAGTGTATACCCTCAAAGGAAGAGTTTTGAAGCTATCCGTTTCCAATATTGACACAACATTCTTTGTGTTACTATAACATTTTTTTAAGCTATATAATTTTTTTAAAGAAAAAACTGTTGAAAAAATAGGCTAAATTCGATACCTTTTTTTTTCAAACCACCGCCGTTTTGTCAAATTTTATTTAAAAACAACTTCATAGCAAGATAGCGGCTTTGATTGATAATCAATGATCGATAATCTTTTTATAAATTTTGTTTCCGCCCATATTCACGGCCATAACCGTGTACACCGTCAGGACAAAATAAACGTCAAAAAATGTATTTTCTGTTCTTCACGAGTGCTTTGATTGGACATAAAACAATCAAAATGATTAGCGTATTTTAGCCATCGAAAAAAAATCGCAAGAATCAGCTATTTTTCGACCTGATACACCGTGATGATCCTTTAAAGTAGCCCTAAAAACCTCAATGTCAATTTAACCCCGTTTTTAGGTACGGTCCGAGGACGCGTAAATTCGATCCAAGGGGCTCCATGCCCGTACGTCGTGGAAAAGACACGAGCAACGTCACGTATCGCCTCGAATCATGTGAGAGGTGCTCTTTTATTCGATGGGCTGGAAGTTCGCATCATTGGAGTGCAATCATCTTTTTACTTCCTTGTAGATCGCTGAATAAAGATGCTCGCCAAAAGATGGTGACGGGATTTTTATAACTTAAATATACCATTTAAATCAAATTTGGCAAATTAAGTGAAAAAATATTCCGTTGGATGCCAACGGTGCAAGCTTGAACATCATTTTATTCGTACGTAACGTTTGTATGGACGGTTGCGCTGGTGCGGAGAAGTAAAGAAAAGTACGCGAACTCGACGATTGGCTCTCACACCTTTGATGTAAAAAGGGCGCGCGGAGCATCCGGATATCAGAGCCGTCGGGCACGCTCCGAGGATGAATTTGTTCGCCGCGATCAAACAACGCGCAGTTAACAATTTCCGATGGAGAGAATGTGAGAACCCGTGAAAGAAGGAGACCGGGAGAAGATGTGAAAAAGAAGAAAGAGAGAGAAAAGATTGGACCTCTCTCTCTCTCTCTCTCTCTCTCTGTCTCTCTCTCTCTCTCTCTCTCTCTCTCTCTCTCTCTGTCTCTGTCTCTGTCTCTCTCTCTCTCTCTCTCTCTCTCTCTCTGTCTCTCTCGCTCTCTCTCGTTCTCTCTCTCTCTTTCTCTCTCTCTCTCTCTCTCTCTCTCTCTCTCTCTCTCTCTCTCTCTCTCTCTCTCTCTCTCTCTCTCTCTCTCTCTCTCTCTTCTCTCTTTCTCGGTTGCCTGGACCACGAGTAGATGCGTACAAGGTCCTGGGGGTTATTCGTCTGCATTTAGGAACGCAAGGTGTTCGGACGCGAGTTGGGTATAGATGCACATCTCTCGAAAGAGTCCGCGCGGCTATAGCTTCGGCATTTTGTGCTTCTCGCGCTCTCATCGCCCGCGGGACCCCTCGGCCTAATGTACGCACACACGCGATCGAGCCGTGAAAGTCGGTGTATGATTGAGTATAGCCCTGGGCCTGCTTACACAGTTACGCTGTCGCTAACAGTAGGGGAGAGGATGCGAACGCGAGCGCGGTCGACCAAAGAGGAACAATAAGGTGGCGAGGACGTTAGGCGGCTTTGATATCTGGATGCTGCCAGATCGAAAAAGTCGAGAAAAATTCAAACCAAGGCCCGTATCAAGTCCTCTACGAATCAAAGGAGTAGAGATAAGGAACTAATAAAACTAGACGTTTTCTGATCTCTCGTAGATTAAATTTTAATTTGGTAAATTTCGAGTTTGGTGTTTTTTAGAGATTTTAATGGTAATGTGTTGATGTTGCAAAACGTTGCAAAATCATATTTGGAAAAGATGCCTGTGGGTTTGTGCCGCTCGCAGAAATTTGCGATTTTTTAGAAACTCGACTGAATTTTTAACATCGATAGTGTATCATAGGAAGTATGGTCTAAATGAATTTCGTGATTATCGGGGAAACGCTTTAAATATAATTCGCTTTACATTTAATCGATGAAACTCTTCTAATTAGTTTATAATTAAGTTATAATTAATTAATAATGGGGCAGACTCAATTTCCCGAAAAATGTTTCTTATCTTCGTAACTTTTGCAATTTCGAAGCAATTTCGTTACATTTTTGGACAGAAATGCAAACATGGTATTTTCGAATCAAATCTTGTGAAAAATGCATTTCAGCGTGAAAAAAAACACTTTTTTGCAAATTTTTTTTATCTATACGGATAAAGTAAATTTATTGAAACCTTTTGTACATTGTTAAGTGTCATTTTAAGAACATTACGTGAAATTTGTACGCGAAAATATCCACAAACAAGCTTTTCCAAGAACGCCTTTGGAAAAACACGACTTGTTCACTGTATCTCAGCGAAAAAAAATAATCTGAAATCAAGTACCATTAAAATTTTATCAAAGTATCATCAAATCCTCCCCCCAAGGATGTTTGATAATTTTTTTTTCATTTCTGAAAATTTGGTAGTCATGTAAAGTGAAAAGTGCTATTTTCACGAAAAATTCCGTCATTTTGGGTATGGAAAACCCCCTCGATGTAAAAAAATCTCAAACTAACCGTTGGGGGGAGCTATTTTATATGTAGAAAGTGTGTACCAAGTTTGAAATAAATCGGTCATGTAGTTTTCAAATGGCAGTGAGCACGGACTTTGAAAAAGTGGTTTCGAGAAAAACGCGTTGGAAGTTTCAGCTGTCGGAGCTACAGTGTTAGAGGAGCGGGACTTTATGCAGAAAAAATTGTGATGAATTCGTCTCGATACATTTTCGACCACGCAAAGTTTTATTAGGCGCAGCGATAGTCAGAATTGTGTGATATCGTGTTATTAAAAATTTTGAAGTAAAGTGCCAGTTTTTTAAATTTACATTTAAAAAAATTGCCAATGCTGTCATCACAGATACACCAAAAATCAAACAGGGCGCCGATAGTCTGATATTTTCAGGATGGGAGACAATACGAAACGAAGAAACCGTTTATTGGCGATTTTAGTTACTTGAAATAAAAATTGCCATTTTGCCAGCGATTCTACAATTTCCGACGAACTACTGATAAAATTGTTTTTTTTTGTGGACGTGGGAAGTTTAGTGAGCTGGAAAGAACAGGACAAATTAAAATTTAACGTGTATATTTTCACCTGTATTTGCTTTAGTCTTTAAGCCGAGTATGCACACGAGTCGTGCAAACGTATATTCCGTTGGAAGATCCAGCCTTCTTGTTCCGGCTAATTCCCATTTGCTACGAGGAACGTTTAGCAGCCTCGATGGAAGCCAACTACCGAAACAGTGGTTTATTTATTTTCCCTTGGGTACGAGAGCAGGAGAACGAGAGAAAGAGACAGGGCGAGAGGGGGGAGGCGAAGGGGGGTTTTCGAGGGAAAACGTAAACCACTTAAGGCCCGTCCAGTGCAAAAATGTTTTCGTAAGCTGCGCCGGTAAAGGGTTCAGCCTCGAGTGTGGATGCTTCTGTAAAAAAACAGACAAATGTATGCAGTAGATTATGCTAGAAAATTCCTTTTATGCATCTGGTCTCTCAAACTAAAACAATGGCACAAAAAAATTCTCCAATATTAATATACTTTTGTACACCGAATATAGTGACATTGAACATTAAGGGAGCACACCACTGTGACGGGCCGACGAAGGTCGTTTTACTAATTTTCTTTTGTTTACTAGATTATTCATTTGGACTTTGGAAAAAAATGTGTTGTTAACCATACAAACAATTTATTTCGCGTAAATTTTTATAAAAAAATCAAATAAAGTTATAACGTTCTTGTGGTGTAATAGAGCCTCTGTATAAAAAAAGTGGCTCAACAGCCGGATCGATAAGTTGACAATGGTTGGTCTGAAAAATAAAACAGTTTATAATCTGTATAAATGTAGTTCTCGCTGTAGCCGTTTTTCGAGAACAAGTATCACGAAATTGCGGATGTTTAAAAACGTGTAATTTTGGCGAATTTTTAATTATATATTAGGGGGTATAAAAAATACTAAATTGAAAAAAAGGGCTACGCACAACGATATTGCTATGGCAATTACGGAAATTTTCGTTTTTTTTTTAAATTGAAAATTGGCAATTCAAGTTAGAGTTATGATTCCGGCCAACTTGATTGCAAACTTGATTGTAAGTTTGCAATCAAGTTTTATTGCAATTTGGTTGCAAGTTTTAGTAAAAGGAAATCGTTGCGATACCTGCTCTCACTAAATAATCTGTAACTTGGTCAGTTTTTAATATTTTGAGTTGAAATTTTTTCACACATTCTTGAATACATTTACTTTGAGAAAATGCGGAAAAATGATTTTTTTTCATGCGTCACACTGATGTCCCGTCTTAAAACGAACGTGTATTTCTGATCGAGAATATAAACATTTTTTTTCAATATTTTCCGTGACTTTTTCAACGTAAATTCGGTTGATAGTTAAAATTGAGTACTTTCGTAATAACATTTCCAGAGACCACATTTTCGCGTAATTGGGACTGGGGTCTCGGACTGAAAGCGAATATCAATTGATCAATTATTTTTCCACATCCTTCTCGATAGTTTTCCGAATAATGTTGAACGCGATATTCCGTACGAGTTCGTGTATTGTACAGTTGGTACTCGTGATACCTGTTGCCGATCGGACGAGAGTTGGGAGAAAGAGAAAAAAGTGCGGGAAGGATCGAGGTGGCCAAAAAGGTGCAGACAAGCGTTGATGGATGCCTCGTAATTGCAGGCCTTGGGCAAATACAGACGGCGTTCCGAATTCGACAAGTTTCGCATGTGAGTAACTCTACACACGTGAATATAATAGCCTTCCAATAAACGAGGTAGCGAGGTCTATCGATCCCAAAGAAATGGCGAGATTACGAGGACCCATGATCGACGCCTTCTTCTTTTTACCCGAACGTCCGTCAATGCTTTGGGCGCACAACCTCGTTGACTCTTTCGCGCGATTAAAATTACGCACTGTGGAGGAAACTAAAAAAAAAAAAACTTGAATCAATTCAAGCTTGTAGTCAGAATATTGTGCCAGAAAATCCTTTTCATCAGGTCTTATCTCCTGAATGATGATGACAATATTACAAGCCTTTATTCAACTTACTTCGTTCATATGTCTTTCCGGTTCAAAAATTGTCATCCATTTTTCAAGCACTTGCTGGAATCCCATTGAGCCGAATTTTGGCATACCTATGTAACTTCGATGACAATGCAATGATATGGTAGCATGGAGCTGGTCTGATGATAGAGGTGGTAGGTGGGCAATACAACTCCTTCAGGGAAGGTTCTGCCTTGTTGGGCCAACAAATGTTCGACTTTTCACGAATTTTTTATGCGAAAAGTATTAAATATAGAATGTTGATATTTGGTATGTTCACTAAGCGGTCTTTATTGAACATCAAAATATTTTTTTAAGTTTGATAAAACATGATGGTGCGAATGGGAGGTGCCACGTATGTCAGTGCGCGGGCGATGACATTCTTCGCTTGTGGAAGTCCTAAGTCCCGGACAGGTGATCCGAAGCAAAAAAATCAAATATTTTTTTACTTTTTACAATATCGTATATAAGATGACTTAGAATCAAGAAGAAAAATTGTAAAATAAAAAAATAGTGAGCCATCGGACGGAAGTTTGTTTTTTTCCCAAACATTTTCGCAGTTTTTTGCACACTATTTTTTTCATTTTAACATTTTTCTTCTTGATTCCAGGTCAACTTATACACAATATTGTACAAAATAAAAATATGTTTGAATTTTACATAGAACTTACTTAGGACTTAGAACTTCCGCAAGCGAAGAATGTCATCGCCCGCGCACCGACATACGTGGCTCCTCCCACTCCCACCACCATGGTTTGTCAAACTTTAAAAAATATTTTGATGTTTAATGAAGGCCGCTTAGTCGACATACCAAATATCAACATTCTATATTTAATACTTTTCGCATACAAAATTGGTGAAAAATCGAACATTTTTTGGCACGAAAAAGGCAGAACTTTCCCTTAATAGCATATACTAGGGCAGTCGAGTTTGTACTCATTTGTTTAGCTATCATGAGCACTTTCCATTACACGTGATAACGAGAGTCTGATAATGGTGGTGGGAAGTGGGAACTTAATTTTCCCAGTGGCAAGTGGTAGGGCAATTGAGTTTCGGCTCATTAACTTTGTTAACTTGAGCACTATTTATAATTACACTATTATAACATTTCTCGCGAAAGCTTTATAACCTAAGGCAAGATTTTTTATGACGCCGATGTCTGAATGGCATGGGAGTCTCGCATGGCAAATGAATAAACAAACTCCAATACTAAAAAGTATAAAATAAAATAAACGTAAAACAAACTTTAAAAAAACCAGTCTTTATTTTGAAGGGACTGTTCTCGCAAGTAAAAAACAATGTTTAGTAAAATTAAAAATGAAAACAGTATAGCTACAAAAAAGTCCTTTCCTTGGTCACTCATCATAAGTGCAAGTACTTAAAAGGTACATAAACGTAGATATTTTAATAATATGCAATCTAAATTTTGAAAGCTGAGGCGTCAAATCTCGTAAGTACTAATACTACATCAAAATTTCTGACAAAAAGCCTCAAGCTTTCGCAATATATATTTCATATTTTAAAAATATCTACGTTTATGTACCTTTCAAGTACTTGCACCTATGACGAGTGACCAAGGAATGAACTTTTTTGTGGTTAAACTGTATTGATTTCCAATTTCACTGAACATTATTGTTGAATTTTTAGTACGTACCTTTTAAATAAAAGCTAGTTTAAAAAAGTTTTTTTACATTTTCGTACAACGATAGACACCGAAAAAAATTGCAAACAATTGCAGTAAAGGTAGGAAAGATTTCGGAAGCCAGGGTATGGAAAACATTCAAATAGGCCTCGTTACGACATAACGCACTCTCCCTCTCTCTCTCTCTCTCTCTCTGTCTCTCTCTCTCTCTCTCTCTTGTTGAAAGATAATTGGAATAGAATAAACGGGGCGTCGGTGGTTGGAAGAAGAAAAAAAGTGAAACAGAAAAAGTGCCTTATTAGTCTCGTGTTTTCACGTTGCCAGGCAGTCATATATGAATTCGAAGGAAATTTTTTCTCGTGTGTTCTACCAATTATCCCCTTTTGCTGGTTCGTATAATCCACCGTGCATTATGTATATTCATATACACAGTGTATAACGAAGCTTATGGTTGGCGAAGCCAGCGCGAGATCTTTCAGCCGAGAGGAACGCGACTCGAGGAGTCTTTCTGTGAGAGAACCGGAGCGGCGCTCAGTCTCCCTCTCCCTCGCTCTCTTTCTCTTTAGATACGTGATAAATCTCCCTCGGGGGGAGAAAAAACTAGCTGCCCCAAAAATATATGCACGTCGAGATGGATGGGTGGAGTGCAGGGGCGTTGCCGCGACCACTCTCTTTCGTCTCAGTTTGTTTCTCGAATAAAAGGAAAAGAAATGAGATGACGCTGAAACTTGTAAAAAAAAGCCACGATACGAAGCATCCACGCATCCCTCATGCACTATCTTTCACGTTCGACTTCTTTTACTTCTATTTTATTCTTTTTCCCGTGATTGAGCGATTAGGGGGGGCGTAGCTCGTCAGTCAAAAGGATGAAGAGGATCGGCGCATGCGCATATACGAATATGTGTACGGTTGAAAAAAGATCACGTCATCGTACGTATTCGGTACATTACGACGAGTTTATCTGTGCGATTTTATTGAACATTCGTTTAAATTCGAAAGAATTTACTTTACCCAAATGATCGGGTCGGAGTCGAAATATCGATGGATCAATATTCGGATGGGCTGAAATATCGAATTAAAAAATGTCGAATGTTTGAATATAGATAGATCAATGTTCGGAGGGTTTATATAGTCGTAAATAAAAATTCCGTATACGAATATATCGATGTTGAAATATAGCGAAAAACAAAAACCGATTTAAAAAATATTGAGAGACATAATATCAAATTGCTTATATAAATAACACCAAATAATTCGAGAAGACGAATCTTCGAATTGTAAATATAGCGACGGTTCAAAAAACACAAAGCATTAAATCGAACGGCCAAAAAGTCGAGTGGTTAAAATAGCGAAGGGTCAAAATGTCGAACGGCTCGGACGGCGAAAACTTGTGATCGAGGCAGATAGCGTTAGCGGTCAGCCGGGACGGCATCCATACCATGTTCGCCATTTCGGACCATCGATATTTTGCGTCTCGATATATTGCTTTTCGCTATAGGCGGTATTACGAATATTAGATACTCGCTTTTTTCTGTTTCGGAGATATGGATGTTATAGATTGTTCCAATCCATATTTGTATGTCTCAAATTGCAGACGATCTGAATATACGTTTTCAGATAAATGAGCTCTCGAATAAATGATGCTTTGCTTTATAGTCATTCGATTTTTTCTTCGATCGAAACATAACATTTCGAATAATTAAACCTTCGTTATTTTGAGAGTTCATAATTCTGTCGTTTCGAAATATTTGTCGATCTATATTTAGTCCTTCGATATTTGGATCCCCACCCAAATGATCCCCGTATAGAAATTCGTCGGAGAGTCCCCAAATGCTACCACATCCCTATAGGCATTTGATAGGGTTGCAGCACGTAGAGAGTTCACATTGGGATCCAAGTGGATTTCGCTCGTTCCCGATCGAGGTCCTTCAATTTTTTAAATATACTTATGTGAGCGGTTTATACTTTTAAAAAATAAGACTTAGAGTATTATTAAATCCACTCATTTTGTATATCTAAATATGATGTTTAGAAAATGCAGCGTTCTTAATGTGATTGGATCCATCATTGGATTCAAATTGGTCTTGTACATTGGATTCCAACGGGGAATCCCGATTAGAACCCAATGTACGAGAGTAACGTTTTGGCATCGCGTTCCAATGCTACGACCCATTGGATTCCTATCAGGAATTTCGAATAAATGTATAAATCCAATTGAATCCCTACGACAATTTCTGCAAGGGGTCTGCACCTGAATCAAATATCCGAAGATTGCATGTCTTATATATAGGTGTTGGAATTAATTCGTAGCGTTTTACAAGAGATGGCGTAGGTAGTACAGTATTTCGTTGTTACCGACAGTAATGTATTCATCGTGAAACAGCCGTCACTGAATGTCATTTGCTGTACATAACCTCTTTTTGAATCGTGAATAACAACACTTTATAATTCATTGAATATCTCAACATTTGTGCCGAATAAAGTTTTTTTGCGAGGATTTTTACTTCATTACTTTAATATGAACGAAAGTGCTGCTGAAGCTCATTGTATTTTAGTGAAAGTGTATGGTGAACATGCTGTACCTGAGCAAACGTGTCGGAAGTGGTTTGCACGTTTTGAAGCTAGTGATTTCGACTTGGATGACAGGGAGCGACCTGGCCAGACGAAAAAATTGAAGATAATGAGGTGGAGGCATTGCTCAATGAAGACTCATCTCAAACACTTCAGGAATTGTCTGCATCATTGGGAGTTGACTTATCAACGGTAGGAAAACGTCTTAAAACTTTGGGCATAATCCAGAAGGAAGGACATTGGGTCCCATATGAATTGAAACCAAGAGACATTGAAAAGGGTCTTTTGACATGTGAACTGCTGCTTCAACGGGAGAAAAAAAAGGTTTTTTGCATCGAATTGTCACTGGTGATGAAAAATGGATCCGCTACGGCAATCCGAAGCATAGAAAGTCATGGGTTAAGCCCGTCAACCATCAACATCAGTGGCAAAGCCATATGTCCATGGGTCTAAGCTTCTGCTCTGTATTTGGTGGGATCAGAGGGGTGTGATTTATTATGAACTTCTGAAACCGAATGAAACCATAACTGGGGATCGCTACCGACTGCAATTGATGCGCTTGAGCCGTGCATCGAAAGAAAAACGGCCGGAATACTCCGAAAGACACGACAAAGTCATTTTGCTGCACGACAATGCTCGTTCCCACGTCGCAAAACCGCTACAAACATATCTGGAAACACTTAAATGGGACGTCCCATCACACCCGCCGTATTCTCCAGATATCGCTCCTTCTGATTACCATTTGTTTCGTTCGATGGCACATAGCCTGTCTCAGCAGAAGTTCACTTCTTACGAAGATTGTCAAAAATGGGTCGATTCGTGCATTGCATCTAAAGACGAGGCGTTCTTCCGACACGGTATTCATACCCTGCCCGAAATATGGTCAAAAGTAGTAGAAAGCGATGGGCAATACTTTCATCAATGTATTTTTTTATTTTTATTATATATTTATGCATAATTTTTTTCTTTCCTCCGCATACGCTTTCCAGCTTTCGCAATGTCGTCCCTTTAACTTCAAACCCCACACTTGTCCCTTTACTGACTCCCGATCTAATCAGGTCGATTATACCGGCCACGAATGTAAGTTGCGTTACCATCGGAAACACAATAACACTGCCCACCGCCCAGCGTTCAAGTCAGTGCGCGATGAAACGGCCACCCATCCGAGTATTGGCTCCGGCCGAGGCTGTCCCGAATGCAAGATCGCCGGACCCCCAATTTTGACAAATCTCAAATCCAACGCGAATCGCCTTCGAGACTGGGAAATGAAAGACAAAAGCATCATCCTATTCAACGATGACCAACACACCAATTATTCCCGCGAGAAGCGAACCCATGTCGAGCGAAAAACTAAGTTATTACAAGGTTGAACGCAGTCATGGTGCAACAGCCGCATCGCGTTGGTACACGGCAAACATCCCCTGAAAAAAACATCAACATCCCAATAACTCTTCTTTCCGTTTCATCCGGACCAGCTAATTGTCGTCTTGTCCGTGGTACGAATGAAAGGGTTCGCCGTGTGTCGCTTTTCAAACGGCGAGAGAGTGCGGCGGTTGGAAAGAGCTTTAAGGGCGAGGGACTTCCTTAAATATTTATTATTTCAGTGCCCGGATGTCCTGAGGATTCGTAGCAGTAGCAGATACACAGGGCCAAAAGGATACGTTCCAAGCTACCATCTTTATTTTTCGTCTTTACGGCGACGTCCCGGATTTGAAGCTCTCAAGTCCTGAAGCAGCGGACGGATTTTTTCGGACGAGACTGCGCCGTTAATGTTGGAGCCGGTGTGATCTCGCACGAAATCCCGACGGCGCGTTTGTTTGAAGTGCACGTGGTAATGGCTGTTTGAACAGCGGCCATTGTTTTGCAGCCGTTCCTCTTAATTTTATTCCTCTCTCTCTCTCTCTCCCTCCCTCCCTCCCTCTCTCTCTCTCTCTCTCTCTCTCTCTCTCTCTCCCCCTCCCTCTCTCTCTCTGCTTTTCTCAGCAAGAGTGCTACCGCAACGTGGCGACGCAGCTTGTATGCATCTGTATGCATATCAGAGAGAACATTTCGTAGTTTCAGATAAGAAGCCTTCCCTCTCCGGTCCTCCTCCGTCTCGCCTGGTACAAAGCCAGTCGTAAGGAAACGTGGAATCCCCCAGCGCGTCGGAGACTCGCGAAAAGCATTTTTACGACGGCTCTTACGGAATCGCGTTTGTGTATACTCACTTGTGTCTTATCGGGCTCACGTCTCAAGAGTGTATTCACACCGCGTTCCTTTTTGTTCCCCTCGACGTCGCTGCAACGGAAAGGAAAGGGAAAAAAGGCGCACTTGAGATAATGAAATTATGAGAATACATTCATTTTTATGGGGGTGCCAATGGAATCTACAAATAATACTGCACACAAGCGGATAGGGCGTATGGGAATGTAGTCGAAGCGATACCCCGAATGCACATTTGTCAGCGTTAAAATTTATCGAGCAAATTAAGAGGAATCGTATATGCAAAAAGGTGCTTGAAAATGCGGAAAGTGAATGTCCATTGGTGTTTTCGGACTAATGTTGCGGGTCTGAGGCGCGGCCACACGATTCAAATTCTTTCCACAACCTTCCGTTTACGAGGATCGGAGTACACCCACTTTCAATATTTATTTGCCTAATATTTGACTTTTGCCGGATTTCATCGGTCTGCCTGCCGAAACGAGAGACGGAGAGCGAGAGGCAGCGGAGAACTACAGTCAACCAATCGCAAAGCTTGTTTGCAGTTTCAGGATCGCATCTTGAGCTCTCGTCCTTCGGCGGTATGCGTGTGTTCCGAACCTCGCTTCTGCCTCGGGAGGATGGCAGGCAGGTTGGTTTAGGATTTACGGATTTCTCGACGGGTTTGTTATGCGAGGATCACGTGGATAAACACAGATTTGGAAGATCATTCGAGGATTGAGATGCTTGCGGGTGGGCCTCTATGAATCCAATCTTTGTAGACTTGCAATTCGCAAACTACATCTCTAATTGTGATGAAAGCATGGCATGTTTGAAAGACTCCTATAACTCCGCAGCAAAATTCAATCGGCATCGTGATCTACGTGGAGAATGATTGAATCAAGCAAATGTCGAAATCTCGAAGCGATCCGAATGGATTCCTATATTGTCCCTACTTCCTGATAGGGATCCAATGGATGATCGCATTGGGTCCCTGTACCAAAACGGCGGGCTTGTACATTGGAATCTAATCGGGTTGTACCATTGGACTCCAATGTGCGAATCCACTTTGGATTCTAAAGGTTGCCAACATTATCGAACAGAATCCGATATGATTCTTGATGGATCCCATAACATTATGTACGTTGAATGAAACCGAATGTATAGATCTAGACAAAATATATAGATGCACACAGTGAATGAATCTTAAAGGAGTATGAATCGCTTTAAAAAAGTATATTTTAGGTGTTGATTTGGATCACATCGGTGAAAATCCACTGTAATTATTGTCGTTGTTATTCCCTATTGGAATCCAATATAAGAATACAATTTGAATCCTAAAGGATTCCATCATTATCGAAAAGAATCAGATACGATTCTTGATGGTTTCCATACCATTCTGCACGTTAAATTTTCTAAACAAAATATATAGATACACACAATGAGTGGTTCTTAACCCTTTCGCAGTGAGGTGAAAATGAGATTATCGTGCCATTTTTGAGTTGGAAAAAAAATTTCATAGATTTGCTTTAAAGTCTCTGGCATCAGGAGTTATTGAGGTTTATTCATGGAGAATTGCACAATCTAGCGACGCATAAAAATTGTGAAAATTCACTACAAAAAGTGATAAACATTTTGGCGATGGCGCGACCTGCCACACTGCGGGCGAAACAATGCAGTTATTGCGAACGAAGTTACATGGATGTGGATTGGCCACCAAGATCGTGAGATTTGAGGCCATTGGGCGTCACCATTAAGGGGTTAGGCCACAGTAACGGGTATAAAATCATGTGCGAATTTAACAATTTTTTTCGCATGAAAAAGTGATTCACTCATAAAATTAATTACACATCTATTTAGTATGATTATCAAGCTGCTGGAAAATATATACATATATTTTTTTCGATGTACAGAATGGCCGACTACTAATATTTTCTTTTGTTATCTTTTTTTTAGGCGCTCCGCGGCGTGACGTTTGGCATCCACAGTTTTTTACCTAGAACAAAAAACAAAAATTCTCATCAATCTACATTAGAATACCTAAAGAAGTGCGTACGGAATTTAAAAAATATTGTTTTATTCATCAGTTGTAGGTATTTGAATGAATTTTCAGTGAAAAATTTCAAAATGAAAAGTTTTCGATTAATCAGAAATTCCGTACGTACTTCTCTGCGAAATGCAATTAGGAACATGACTTTTAAATTTAAAGTAAATCGAGTCAAAATTGTCGAAGTTATTTGTCACGCCAATTGGAAAAAAGCTGTTTCGAGAAAAACGCGTTTAAAGTATTAGGTACTCTATGGCCGTGCCAGAGGTAGGCTTACTTTATACGCTCAAAGTGGGTGAAAAAAAAATGTTCTTGCTATAAATCGAATAGTAACTTATTCTTATGATGATAAAGCACCGTTTTAGCGGGAAAAAATCGATTTTTTGAAAATTCTACTGTGGCCTTCCCCTTTAATGAAATTAGTCCGCAATCATGCCAAAATGTTATTGAAAATTTCGTCCAAAGAATGCACGTTTGCAAACAGGGACGAGGTGACCATTTATCGGATATTGTGTTCCACACATAACCTCCATGTTGGTACCTTATATTAAGGGGCCAGTCCACTTTGGAGCCACGAAAAAAGGCTATTTTCGCGATTTTTTTAAAGGATTTTATAAACGATATGAATATAAAATTTGTTCGGCTTAATAAATAAAGACTTGAAATACATTGGAAAAATGTTTTAAATGATTTTTATTCATTTTTAAGTACAAAAATTATAGTTTAACGTAACGCCTCAAAAATAGGTGGGCTAGGTAGCTCCATTAAACCTCGGCAACGGCTTGTCTGAAACAAAAAAAAATCAAAGTCCATTAGATTCAGTATGACACCAGCTACAAAATGAGCCTCGGGTATAAAGTTTTATAAAAAATAAAAAAATGGCAGATGAAAAACGAAAAAAGTTTTAACAACGCGTTTTTTCGAAGTTTTTCGCGAAAGAAATAAAGTAAAAATCGAAATTTTAAAACCATCGAGGGTCATCTTGTTGCGAATCATATTTACAATATGTGGTTCAAATTTCAAGAAAATCGGTTCATTAGTTTTTGGAGATACGATGGAGCTAGATTTTGAAAACGTTGTTTCGAGAAAAACGCGTTTGAAGTTTATACTATGAAAAACTTTTATGTAAACTCAATTGGCAGTTCTTGCACCGTATAAAATCCCTTCTGATTGCTCATCATCGTCGATTCTTTCAAGTCTTGCTGGCTTTCAATTTTTTTAAATGTTCAAAGTGCCTTAATAATATAAAATTATCCACACTTTTCAAATAAATAATACGTTTTATCAATAAATAAAAATGTCAGGCCATTTTGAGACCCCCGTTACTATCAGATAACATTCCATCAAGTCGACTAAACAGAATGTTATTTAATTCAAACGGACCACTTCCTCGGTGGGCAAGTTTTCGCGATGTTCTTCACCCATTGCTTTTTCCATATCCGAAAAGTGTACGTAACGATGCGTGTCCGGTTCCGATTCTCGGTATACACAAAAAAAAAACTGTTCCCGGATGACGTGACCTGCGGCCCACTTTACGAGTTCCCCCGCTGCCTTCCCCTAAAAAAAAAAGGAAAACCGGTGCTTTCGTAGTCGGATAGTCTTTAACTGACCATTACACCTGAATGGGCATGCGGATCGTAAAATGGAAAAAAGGGCCGAGCCCGGCCCTTGATCCGGCCGACCCACTTCCTGTGTGACCCGCGGGATCCTTACAGACATGTGTATACACATTCAACGCACAGTCGGCGGACTTTTCTCTATTGCTCGGCGCGCTGCGGGTCCAACGTTTCTCCAACGGACAACGGTAATAATGACGAATGCCAAAAACGCCCTTTCATCGTTCATCTCTTTACTCCACCGTGTGCGAGATCGTCAAAATACCAGTTTTCAAAACCATCAGCGCGCGCACGACAAATACAACTGTGTCCAGTTTATTTCGCTCGTTCAGCATCACAACATCATCGACCAGCAGCTCCGTACTGTACGAATCCCTCGCGCGGATCATCCCGCTTCGTTTTATTTCTTATGCAAGAGAGAGCACACGGGATTACACGCCGAGTCGGCGAAACACACGCATCGGCGAATCCACCGCTCGAGATATACGCGTTCGCGATTTCGCAAAGAAAGCGGTATATTCTTTTCTTGCCGTCGAAGGCGAGGGAAAAACTCGAAATGAGAACACGAAGATCTCCGGGGGGGATATTCTCGTTCGTGGCAGAAGGAAAAGATGTATAGAGAGGGGAAGAGAACGAGAGCACACAGTGGATAATATTGGCCTCGCGGCGACTCGCTTGCCGCAATGTGACTGCGCTTTTTCGTTACCTTTTTCTTCGTTCTCTCTTCCCATCTCCGGAGCTTGAAGCTCGCGAAAGAGCAAAATATGTCTCGAGCCAAGACTTATCGTCTACACACACACACACACACACACACACACACACACACACACACACACACACACACACACACACACTCACACACGCACGCACACGCACACGCACGCGCACGCACGCACAAATACACACACACACACGCACACGCACAAATACACACACACACACACACACACACGCACACGCACACACACACACACACACACACGCACGCACACACACGCACACGCACACACGCACACGCGCACACGCGCGCACGCACACACACAAACGCACACACACACACACACACACACACACACACACACACAATGTGTCTCTTGCAGATTCGTCCTGTCGTTGCCAATTGCCAACCACCGCACTCTACTCCTCCGGTATTCTTCGTGACGGGAAAAAAAGAAGGAAACTGCGGCCGTATAGTCCCGATGTTACGATTATTTTTCCGAGTCCTCGGCCCTTTGCAGTAGGCACTTTTTTTTCCTTTGTCTGTACAGTAATCGATCGAGCGTGACGCTCGGCAAGTTTCCATGGTTATGAAACTTTTTAACCGGTTGTGTGTAGTTTTAACAGTCGAAAACAGATAATTTTTTGGGATTTTTCTTAGAAATTCGCGTTGATACATTTCTACGAAAATTGGGTATTTGGAAAAGTATCATTTGAAGGACTCTCTGTAATTTTTGTGTGTAAAAATATTTAATTATCATCGATTTACAGCCGATGTTCGAGAAGCATTTGTCTAACCTTTTAAGGTCATTTGCAAGGTCAACATAACCTCACAAACTTTCCAAGGAAATTTTCTCATAGATGGTTAATTTCTTTAGGAAAAACAAAGCATTGGGGTCTGGAGAATATGCTGACGCAGAATAGACTGCGACTGATAGAATAGACTGACTTTAGAGCAAAAGGAAATCATCAAGATTTCCTTTTGCTCTAAATATGATTTATCTCTGAGAAATCGCTGTTCAAAAATTTCAGCTATCTCTCTCGCATTATATGTCACGTGGTAGAGCTTCTAGTTCGCCTTGAGGACGGGAGTGATCGATATATCGACCAGCCAGGGGGCACATAATATTTAGGCAAGGGGACTCGCGAAAATCAAACATTCCAAAGAGATCACATTTTCGCCACATCGACGTTTTTGATCCTGGGTAGTTGGGATCCTAAGAGCGAAAGCTGGAGTATTTGTGAAGATAATGCACGATTTTTCTGCATTTTTCTTGTGACATACTTTGGGCGGTGAGTATGTTTACTGACGAAGCTTGTTCTATAATAACTGGCGTCCTTGAAATATTCTTCAGGATGAGGTTTACAACGTACAGGGTATTCCAAATGCCGGGCAACATTTAACTTTCGCGACTTGTGCATATTGTTGTGTGACATTTGGGACACCCTGTATATGCCTATTTTCTTGTACTCAGTGCGTCCGCAATGTGAGTTTATAAATTTTGAGGCCAAACTAGCAGAGAAAAAATTTTGACCTTGAAATGGCGATTGTTAAGGTCAATGGTGCTACCAGGATTTTCTTCATTATTTTTCCCGTATTCAGCGCATTAAATTACATAGGAAAGCACTTTCGAACTTTTTTAAATACATTTTTAGAATTGGACTTTTCGTTGCGGACCGGTCTGGATGATATATCGACCAGCAGTTAGGCTTGGGACTCCAATTGAGAAATTCATCGATTTGATTGATATTTTTCATGTAAAAAAAGGCGATTTTAATGGAAATTTCCCCATCTTTAAAAGGCTAAAGAGTCATTTGCGGTGAGCAATGCCCTTGTGAACGAGGTTATTTAATGTAAAAGAAACGAACAGATTTTTTTGTTGGTGTATTTAGTTTATCCTATGATTAATCGAAGGAGCTTACGAAATATTGAATTCAAGACAAATGGCACGTATTCAAAGTGAGAGTCTTGATTCTTGCGAAAGAATGGATTTTCGTTCATCAAATTGAAAATATACATCGGAAAAAAAATCATTCGATCAAATACTATAATTTTACATCTAGAAAAAGCCTTAAAAATTTAGAAACGCCGATGCAGTAGTTTTTGAGATATTTTGCTTATCGACTTTAGAAAAGTAGTTTCTAGAAAGAAGCGTTTGAGGGATAATATCTAGTTGAAATTTGTCTTTTCAATTTTTTTTATTGCCTTGAACGAGGTACTAACATCTCAAGAATAACATTTATTAACATTTATTGATGATTTTTTTTCAAACACTTGTAAAAACTGAATTTCGAAACATCTCTGGTAGCTTTGAAATTTTTAATTCGGCTTCTCATTACGTGCACGTGCGACTGTTTGTGCATTCGCTATTTGCAAACAGCTTTCTGCTCATTTTTGTTGATGTTATGTTTTAAAAAATAAGTGATAACGTGTATATGGACAAAAAGTCGATTGGTACATTGAAAAAAATGGTCATCGTCCGAAGTCCAGTAAACCGCCATTTTGTTAAAAAAAAAGTAAAATACTTTTGTTAACTTTGATATAAAGTGAACAAACGGCTAGAAAGATTTTCTAATTGGCTTTATATTTTCGTCAAAAATCCCGAAAATTCCCTTTTTTCGCTTCAAACAGAAATTACCCCTTAAGCAAAGGAATTTCCGAAAGATCAAGTTTAAAAAAAATGACGCGTGTTCAAACTGAGAGTCTTGATATTTGCGACAAAAATTGTCATTTTTCGTTCATCAAATCAAAAGTCTACATCGGAAAAAAAATCCTTCGATCAAATACTATATTTTTACATCTAGAAAAAACCTTAAGAATTTCAGAAGGAACGATGCGATAGTTTTTGACATATTTTATTTTTCGAACGACGCTCCGAGCGTTCCGACGGCCGTCAACATAAGAGCCTATAAATCTGTGGGTTTTGATCCGATCACCTTGAAAAATGCAGGAAGCATTTATAAGATGCTTTCAAAATAAATTGGTTTTGAAAAAAGTGATTTTTCGACTTTCACAACTAGCTGTAACCCCTTAATACATTTCCAACATTTATACACACCTATAAAACTTAATGCATAAAGAAAAGGATATATCGAACGGCGGTATGTGTGCAATGTTGGATACCAGCCCATCAGGCTGGTTTCAAGGCGGTCCTCAGTTTTTTTCCCACGAATCATTGATCGTGGAGCCAGGACGGTCCTCGAAGTCGAATATCTTCAAAATCGCCATTCCGCGTATAGATATGTACGCGTCCATAAAAAAAGCTTGAAAAACGTGTATCATTTCGAAGTCTTCCTGTCGGGGCATGTCCGTTCGTTTGTGGCTTACAAATCGTCTCGATCACGAGTCACGCACAAATTGCCGTTCTCCGCGTCGAAGGCAAAAGAAACGCGTGGCTCTTCGTCGATCGGACGCGTGCTCCGATCTTACCCGTGTCTGCGACTCCTCGTACCGCAAGCCACCCGTAAATCGGACGCTCCGCAACGTCGATATACTCTTTTTTCGTGCTTCCCATGCTGAGCCTTTTTCATCGACTCCTGCGCGCGGTCACACTTGATTTCGATCAATCATCTTGACCGCTTCGGCGTGTGATGCTCGATTCCGCGTGCGGGAGCGAGAATTTGAGAACTTTCGTAGCCGCGTTTACCTGGATGGGTATGTTAGACAAGTTGCATATGGAGTTGAGGTGCTATGTGTGATGCACAACGTGCGAATCGCCCGGGGCTTGAATAGTTCAGTAAAAGAGACGAAATCCCAGCACTTTTTAGCGTACGATAGGAATTTTTGACTGAAAGTAGACGGTTGCATACTGAAAGTAACCCCAATGAAATGTTGCCCCTCAATTCGCCCCAACCCTAAGAAATACACTGAGAAAAAAAACCGATTGAATGAAAAAAAATATATTGGTTGATCCAAATAAATGTGCTGCTGCGGAGTGCCGGGTGGGAGTCGAAATATCGATGGATCAATATTCGGATGGGCTGAAATATCGAATTAAAAAATGTCGAATGTTCGAATATAGATAGATCAATGTTCGGAGGGTTTATATAGTCGTAAATAAAAATTCCGAATACGAATATCTCGAAGTTGAAATATAGCGAAAAACAAAAACCGATTTAAAAAATATTGAGATAAATAATATCGAATTGCTTATATAAATAACACCAAATAATTGGAGACGACGAATCTTCGAATTGTAAATATAGCGACCGTTCAAAAAACAGAAAGCATTAAATCGAACGGCCAAAAAGTCGAGTGGTTAAAATAGCGAAGGGTCAAAATGTCGAACGGCCCGGACAGCGAAAACTTGTGATCGAGGCAGATAGCGTTAGCGGTCGGCCGGGACGGCATCCATACCATGTTCGCCATTTTGGCATTCGCCATTTCGGACCATCGATATTTTGCGTCTCCATATATTGCTTTTCGCTATAGCCGGTATTACGAATATTAGATACTCGCTTTTTTCTGTTTCAGAGATATGGATGTTATGGATTGTTCCAATCTATATTTGTATGTCTCAAATTGCAGACGATCTGAATATACGTTTTCAGATAAATGAGCTCTCGAATAAATGATGCTTTGCTTTATAGTCATTCGATTTTTTCTTCGATCGAAACATAACATTTCGAATAATTAAACCTTCGTTATGTTGAGAGTTCATAATTCTGTCGTTTCGAAATGTTTGTCGATCTATATTTGGTCCTTCGATATTTGGATCCCCACCCGGAGTGCCACCGATATATGGGATTCTTACAATACCAAAAAATATTAGAAAATGTGATTGATTTGAATAACATTATTTTATTTGAAAAAGCTCTTCTGTTCTCTAAATATTTACATGATCTTTCAAATAAAATTATGGATGTATGGATGAAAGAATTAAGCGGTTGCTACAACATCTTTTATTTTGTACAAAAATATAATCGATAGAATTAATTATTTCTTTGCTGCATCGAAACGAATATGCCATGGCAGGTGAGTTTTTCAATTTGTTTTAAATCTTAAATAAAAAGTGAGCATTAGAATGATCATCCACGATAATAATGGAAAGAATATCAGATATCCAATGGAATATCCATGGAGAGATTATCAGATATTCCACTGATAAGAACAGATACTACACTTCGATCTTATCGACAGGCCAAGAAGCGATACTCTTTAGAGTTCGTTTGGCGTTTAAGTAGATTTTCGGTTCGCGCTACGCTTACGAGAAACGAGCGCTTGTGCGGCTTTTAGCGCTTACTCCAAGAACTACGGGTTTCCTCATACCTATAATTTCGGTGGCCCTCGGCCATGATTTGGTTGAATTTTTTCAACCAAATGCACAAGAAACAAATTGTATTTTTGCATAATTTTTTAACCGATTCAGACATTTGCTTAATATTATTTAATAAATATAAAATATTAATATTTTAACGAATAATGTACGTGGAAATCAATATCGGATATGGCGAAAAAAAATAAAATAACATATTTACTCAATAGAAATTGTATCTGAATCAAACGAGCGAAATTTCATTTTTCTTGTGAACTCGAATCAACAATATTCATGTTATGAATTAAAACGTTTTTTTTGTTCGTTGCAGAAAATGCATTCAAAACTAGATAACGATAATTCGCGTTATAAATAAACTATATAATAATTAAATAATAATTGTATAATAATTAAATAAAATAATAAACTATATAACAATAATTCGCGATAATTCGCGTTCGCGACAATTTTTTAGATAGTTTCAATAGTATATTGTTCTCGGCTAATAATATATCTTTTGAATGAAAAAAAAATCTTTTATTTTTATCATGTTATTAAAGTCAAGATCGTTTTGTTAGGATTAATAAATCCCATTATTTACACTAACAATTTTACAATCATATCAACGAAATTTCATTCAATCACACCAATGATATGGATTAATGATTTTTTTTCTCAGTGTAGAGGTCGAAAACTTTAAAAAACGCCGTATCTCGATAATTAATAGCCCGGGCAAAAAAGGTTCCAAACAAAAGTTGTTTGGAATAATAAAATTCCTATAAAGTTATCTGACGTCCAACTCCCTATTTTTGAAAATAGCGGCACAAAAGTGAGTCGTAAATTGCAGGTTGATGCGTGTGCGAGTGGAGTAGACCCTCGTGTTTTTGTGCCGCTATTTTCAAAGATAGAGGATTGGACGTCAGATAACTTTATACGTATTTTCTTATTCCAAACAACTTTTGTTTGAAACATTTTTTGATCGGGCTATTAATTATCGAGATACGGCGATTTTTAAGTTTTCATCCCCTATTTTTTAGGGTAGGGGCGAGTAACCCCATTTTATTGGGGTTACTTTCAGTATGCAAACATCTACCTTCTGTCGAAAATTCACATTCTACGCTAAAAAATGCTGGGTTTTCGGCTCTTTAACTGGACTAAAATTACCATTGAGAGACTCTGATGACTGTAGCTATGTCTGGATTGATCTGAAAACGTATACAGGGTGTCCCGGAACTGACGGTAGTCCCTGAAATGGGGGGTTCGGAGTGAAATTCTGAGTCGATTAATATAAGCATGTATGGGTCTCAGATCAACCCCTGAATTATTATGCATTTTTAAAGAAGGGCCAATCAGGTGCGCCCGTTTTAAAAAATTAATAATAATTCAAGGGCTGATCTGAGACCCATACATGCTTATATCAATCGACTCAGAATTTCACCCCCAACACCCCATTTCAGGAACTACCGTCAGTTCTGGGACACCCTGTAGTCAGGTATGGATAAAACGCTGAGGCAACTCCTGGGCAATGAAAATGCCTTGCCTTTTTCGCCCTCGCAGGAATCTTCCTTTTTTTTGTGGATGAAGAAACGTTGGGTCCTAGGGCATGGAAGGGAGCCAAGGAAACATGGGAACGGTTCTCTCTCTCTCTCTCTCTCTCTCTCTTTCTCTCTCTCTCTCTCTCTCTTTCTCTCTCATTCTCCCTTTTTGTCTGGACAGGATTCATCTCGTCTTCCCTTTACGCAGCATCCTCATCTATACATTCCTCTCTAGGTTATACCTGTACAGCTTCAGCTCGAAATGGAACTATGGACTTGCCCATCGCAAAAATGGAGAATGCGAGGTATTGTCACGTCCTGTTTGCTCGAGAGCCGTTCCGGAAGAATGATATTGTACCGAGCCCTATGTACAGGTACATAGAAAAGGCTGAATCGCCACAGAATCTCTCTCTCTCTCTCTCTCTCTCTCTCTCTCTCTCTCTCTCTCTCTCTCTCTCTCTCTCTCTCTCTCTCTCTCTCTCTCTCTCTCCACATAGTTCGTATCGCTCTTTTCCGATACTTGGTCTCCACCACCAAGTTCTGGCGTGAGATCGCGCGCCTCTTCAGCACGTGGTGGGGATGCTGGTCGTGTGGCTGCCTTCGTCATGTATTTTTCTTGCGCGTGTGTTTACTCAGGACGGGCATCATCCCCGTTCAGGTCAATCCGGCATCCTTCTCGCCAATGTATAAATTCCCAGGACAATTTTCCTCGCCCGCTCTTTCGGTGGAGAAAATCTTCTCGCGCTTCGGTGAAGCGGTACGATGCAGATTAAGCTGATGCGGGAAACGTTTTAGGCACAAGAGAGACGACGACTGTACGGCGCTCACGAGTTGGAGCAAGAGAGACAGAACCCGCGCACCCTGCCACACATTGCGTGCGTCTTGCTTCACATCACCTTAAGAATCTCCGTAGGATCTTCGCCGCGCGGAAGTTCCGGGTATAAGGGTCATAGCGCTGCCAAAGTCTTCGAAAAATGCCGCTGTTGGGTCGACAATGACACGAGGGTGGCAGTTGATGTATCTATCTCGTCACCTCCAATAGGCAATGGCTCAACTCTTCTTTCTTCATTTACCATACCGTTATTGCTTGGTTGCCGGATCTCTCACATCGCATTTGCATATTTGCCATATATATATATATATATATATATATACAGGGTGTCGTGTCATTAACGGATAATCCTGCAACTGTCAATAGGTCAGATCATGCCCTACTATATGTTACAATTTCAGTTTAGTACCTAAAAGCCAACAAATGATGACCTTTTTGAACTAGTTTTTTTTAAAATACTCTTGGTTATTTGTTTTATCTATAAAAGTCCTCTTTTTAACCTTAAATGTTCAGGAAACTTTATGAAAAATGATCTTATGCAGAATTTTCATACAAACCTGCGGTGTAAAAAAAAGTACTACGCATATCGTGCCAATGACCTTAAAAAATTGCTTAGCTATTGTCGATTTATATCATTTGTAGAAATAGCGTGCGAAAAATCAAAAGCAGATTTTTTTTTTTAATAATATAAAGTCCAAAATCTCGAAAACCGTGGGACTTTTACTAAACTGAAATTTCAGCATTTAATGAACTGAAATTTCAGCATGATCTGACCTATCGATAGTTGCAGGATTATTCATTCGTAACAGGACACCCTGTATATTTGTGTGTTTGTGTGTGTGTGTGTGTGTGTGTGTGTGTGTGTGTGTGTGTGTGCCCGTGTGGGTATCTACATTTCTAACTATATATGCCAGACGTACTTGAGTCTGATCTGCTTGGCACATATGTCCCTCCTCGTGTGTGGTTCGGATAAGCCCTCCACCTCATCCACGCGAGTGTGCCGATTATTCCCTTGAGCATATATGATCAGTGGCACGCGCATGTTGCATTGGATTGGTCTATATCTATATGTGTATATATATACATATATGCTTTTCTCGCAGCTTCGCTCCCGTGTATGTCGAAAATGGATTTGAGGGTGTCGTATCGTATATAACGTATCGCATGCAACCCTTGATACGATCAAGGGTTTATACCCCAAGCTTATTACGATAAACACGTTCTCTACGTAGTTTGGACGAATACGTTTTCTGCGTAGTTTATTTAATGCCCATAATCACATCGCTCTGGAAAACGTAAAAATTGAGCCGGTGATTCGGACCAATAAAACTATATTACATTGGGTATTTGTTGAAAGGTTTTCTCGCAGATGCTGAAAGCGCGCGACTGTTATTTTGGAAGAAAAATTGCATTATTTCAGGTTTCTGCTTGACGGGTGTGCATCAGGTTGGAGCTCAAGGAACAGGTCGATTTTGGATATTTCTTTCTGATGAGAGTATTGAAATGACGAGGTCGGGGTTTTACATACAGTGAATACATAACCTTGCAAAGTTTAAGTTTTTTTTTTATTTCAAGAATATCGATAAACAATGACGTTATTATTATTTAAACAAAGTGCCGCCTGTGCTGCACAGCTGATCGGTGTAGGTAGTTCTACCCAGGGTGATCTGAAATGGGATATAAAAATATATATATATCTCAGTTTAATAATAAAACTTTGGTATGACCGGATCCTTTTTTAGAATTCCGAATATGACGAAAATGTCAAGTTGTCGGAAAAAAGTGCGTTCTTTGCCTAAAAAGAAACAAATCTAACAATTCGTTATTAACAAATTGATGATCATATCGAAAAATCATCGTACTGAAAAATTATAAAAGTTATGCTCTGTCCGAATTTCAATTGCATCGGAGAAATAGATTTTGAGATACGAGTTACGCCATTTAGCAAAACATAGTTTCGAGAAAAAACACAAACGAAGAAAGAGTAAATCGTAGCGGGGCGACCCGAACCTTCACAAAAATCGTCATAACGCGGACAATTAATTTGTTTGTTACGAGGTCTTTGTTGGAATCCCGGGCTATAAAACTATACAATAAAATAATCGTAGTTTTTAAATTTCAAGCTTGTGTAAATTCCATAACCCCTTAACAATCAGCAGGTACATAAAATTCCCGAAAATAATATATATTCCGTCTGAGCAGCGTATACTTATCCTGCCAGCACAATTTCATGATATTATTCCATAATGTATGTATACATTTGAACCTCGATATAACGAATCTCAAGGGATGTTCGTTATATTGAGTTTTCGTTATACCGAAGTCATGTTCCTCAATATATATATATATATATATATATATATATATATATATATATATATATATATTAATATTATAAAATTGTAGTGTCCATTTGTTCATTCATTCATTGTTCATTCTTAAAAGCTAAAATTGCGCTGGTAGCATTACAATACGATGCTGTGACGATATATATATTATATACGGGGTGATCTTTTTACCTTGAGACTGCTAAATATCTAGAAAAAGAAGCCTTATACGATAAAAATGTCCCAAATAAACCTTTAATAATTTTCAAGAGGCAATTCAATCCCGAAGAAATGAACCCCCTGCCGCCCCTCCTGGGGTTGGGGCGGTGGGGAACTTTGAAATCTTAAATGGGAACCCCTACTTTTCATTACAGATTCAGATTATACATAAAAAACACGTAACTTTTGTCTGAACTTTTTTTTCAAAATTCGGGATAGATGGCGCTGGATTGGTAGAGGCGGAACGATACATTGGCCTGCCAGATCGCCAGCCCTTACGTCGCCAGATTTTTTTTGTTGGGCCTCTTAAAAACTGTAGTTTATCAACAAGTGCCAACAACTTGTGAAAACATGATTGGACGAATCAGAAATGCTTGCGCAAACATTAAAGCGAACAAACTTTTGAGTTGTGTACAATCATTCGAAGCACGGATCAATAAATGCATCGAAGTTGAAGGTCATCAGTTTGAACACTTATTGAATTAAATGGTGAGAGGCAAGGGGACTCACGATAATCAAACACCCCGAATGTGAGAGGCAAGGTGACCCACAATAATGAAGCACCCCGAAGGGATTAAATTTCCGTCAGGTCCACGTCCTTAATCCTGGATAAAACTAAGAATGAATACAAAATTATAGTAGATATTTACGATAATTAAAAAAAACACATGTTTCCGACAAAAGTTACTTTTCTTCGACGTAGCTCCATTATGCAATAAAACGTAGGGAATTTCTTTTGAAGAAAAGGAAGGTTGCAATCTTCACCGAGTGCAGCGCCATCTATCCCGAATTAAAAAAAAAAGTTCAGACAAAAGTTACGTATTTTTTAATGTATAATTCGAATCTGTAATGACAAGTAGGCGTTCCCATTTAAGATTTCAAAGTTCCCCCCCGCCCCACCCCCAGGTGGGCCGGCAGGCGGTTAATTTATGTAGGATTAAATTGCCCCTTGGAAACTATTGAAGGTTTATTTGGATTTTTCGAGATATTTAGCAGTCTCAAGATAAAAAAATCACCCTGTATATAGTGGATAAAATAGTATTTGCATACATCGTTTCTTTTAAAGGGGAGATTGCGATATCTTTGGCGCCTAAATTTGACCATTGGATTATGAAATATGGCCGAAAAAAATACGAAAAACAAGAACAACTTTTTTCGTTTTGAGCCTTAATTTTGGATTTACAGCGCTTCGAAGAGAAAAAGTGTATTTTTCCGAATTTCTATGTCAATCGAATTTTCCACGTGTTTTACATTGTTACGTCGTACTTTGTTTGGGTTTTTGTTCTTGTTTATTTTCTCGACATAGCGCATTCCGAAGAAAGCTACATTAACGCAAACCAGCTAAATCGCTTAATAACGAATAATTCGTAAAATGTCCTGTATCTTCTAAAGGAAACCAAAATTGCGATTTTTTTATTCTCAAAAATTGTTTTTTTTTTTGCGCCAAATATGAATAATCCGGGATCAAATTAAGGCGCGAGAGATATCGTAATCGTGCCCACCCAACGATTCCACGCACACATCGAAGGTGCTCCAGACCCACCCAACGATTCCACACACACATCGAAGGTGCTCCAGACCCACCCAACGATTCCACACACACATCGATGGTGCTCCAGACCCACCCAACGATTCCACACACACATCGAAGGTGCTCCAAACTCACTTAACGATTACGCATACACATGAAAAGTGCTCCACGCCCACGTGTGTGTTTGCGGTAGTAGTGGCGTTTACCGTATGTATTACATGTTTGTATATACATGATTGAGCAAATTATGGATTTTCAAAATTCAATATCTCAAAAAATATTGCGTTACGCCAAAATTCCTTTTCGTAGGGTCTCTTATATCGTCAAAAAGAGAGTCTGTGCCAAATTTGAAGCCAATCGGAGGTAACAGTTTTTCGGAAGTTTATCCTAATTTTTAAAGGAATTTTTTCATTGAAAAAATAAAAGATACAACAAAAAATGATGTTCAAATATATGTACAGCCAAATTTTAACACCCTCCTCTACAATCCTTTAAAGCCGCATTTTCGAGTTTCATTACCCTGCGAAAAAGTCGCATTTTCTATCGAATATGGACGCTGCATGGTCAAAATTGGGAACCACAAACATAATAATGCTTCGACTTTCAACCCCCTGTTTCACCCCCTTAAACGCCGAATTTCAATTTTTGTCACTCTTGAAATAAGTCTTATTTTGAACCAAATATCAATAAACCAGGGTCAAATAAAGGCGCCAAAGATATCGTAATCGTGCCCTTTTAAACAACGATTCGAAAAAAGAAAGCACGTTTTAGCAAGATCCTGTAGGTTATTAAAAACATAAAAATTACACGATGCATGCTAATCCTACGGTTAATAATATAAATTTCCAGAAAATGCAGAAAAAGGAAGATGCATCTTATACGCCCTTCATATGCAAATATGTACGTAAACAAAATGCATTTATCGAAACAAACTCGAGCGTGTGGAAGTCCGACACAGATGAATTGGATCGACCGCCTCCAATGGAAAAATCGCGTGGTAAAAAGAATTGCTCGGCTCCTGCACGGAAGTACCGTTTCATTGACTTCGGCGCCTGCTTAGTGCGGCGACAAAGCGCTGTAAGGAAAAACGCGGTCCGTCACGACTCATCGAGAAGCTTTCTGCCTTCTCGCAATTACGTATAAGATTGCGCCTAATCGACTTCCGACGATAAATCAAACGCTGCCGAACCCCGGTGCTCCCAGTTCCCCTTTTACATTTTTCTTTAGTTTTGGACCCCTGTGCGCGTAATACGATAAGTTGAACGCCCATTCTGAGTTCCTGTTTGTTGTCTCGGTTGTTGCTGGACACACGCTGCCCGCGCGTACGTCTTTCACTGCATACTTTTAGGTCGGACCCTCTGTCTCTCTCTCTCTCTTTCGACGTCTCTCTCGGTGGCTACCGCCACGTTTTTTTTTCTGTTGCGACACTCCGGTGTCCCGTTACCGAACCACTTGTGCATTCCAGAAGTTCGCAATGGTTCGAACACGCCCGCAACGATCGACGTTCGAAATGCGTAACAGACTCGCGGCTATATAACACGAGAGCGGGCGCGCATTCGACGCGCTTCAAAAAATCTGGACTCGCTGTCATCGGGAGACACTGTCCAGAATCACACTCGCCGCTCTTCGCGGTTCATTAAATACGTCGGAGCACACACCGCACTGCGGCTTTTTTTCCACAAGACGGTGGTTTCCTGTCACTGGTTTTTTTTTTCTAGCTCTTCCTATGTTCGATCTGCTGAACGAGAATCCGTACGTTTATGCGGTAAATTCTCATCACGACGCACAATTCATCGCGTTATTCAATTCTTGATGGTAATAAAAGATTGATATATAAGAAAATAAAGTAAAATTAAAAATTAAAAAGAAAAAAATTAATAAATAAAAGTATATAAAATATAATAAATGTATGAATATAATATCATTATAATAAAACATAATATGTGAATAAATAAAATAAAAATTACCATAAAAAAGAAGAAAAAAAAGAGGAGTGTGCTCGTCCTGAGCAGTATTGGTAAAAATTGGATTATCAGCAGCGTTAGTTCTTGATCTCATGACAAGCGATAAAAATTAAAAATTAAAACGAAAAAAATATACAAATACAACTATATATTATATAAATAAATAAATATAAGATGAATCTAATATAAATATAAATATATAATAAAATTATAATAAAATATAATATATGAATGAATGAAATAAAAATTTCCATAAACAAAGAAGAAAAAAAACAACGATGAGTGTACTCGTTCTGAGCGGTATTGGAAGAAATTGGATTACCAGCAGCGTTAGTTCTTGATCTCATGACAAGCGCGAGCGTTAGTCATCTTGACATCATACGTTGCTCCCGGCAGCCCATGATAAATTATAGCAGGCAAGCTCTTTTTACTCTTGCTCAGTTCCCCGATGTTGTATCGAGAGGATACTCGTCTCAGTTTATTTTTGGGAGAGCCCCGTGCAGAAGTTTGTTGGGGTGTGTCCAACTCTTACAACATCCTTATAGGTATTCGATAGGAACCCCACACGCAGGGAGTCCACATTGGAGTCCAAGTGGATTCCGCACCCTTTCCCGATTGACGTCGGTTGAGGATTTTTATTTGAAATTCCCAACCGGAATTTGTTGATTTTCCAAGAAAAAATATCCTTTTGTAATCCAGTAGACAAATTTGTGTCACAAGATGTACCCACATCTCTACAGAGATTTGTTGGGGATACCGCACATAGGGAGTCCTCATTGGGATCCAATTGGATTCTGCAAAATATCTATAATTCTAGAAAATATGCGAAACGTCACGAGAAAAAAGTAGGTGTGTTGAAACATAACCTGCACGCCTCGTGAGTATGTACGTGTTTAGTGATATTGTGTCAAAGTGCAGTAAAATAAGTGACGAATGGTAATTACCGTGGACTTCCAGTGTTGCGATTGAAGATCGATTTTCAAGATATCGTTGTTAAGGCGTTACCCCCACTTGTAGCGCCAAAAAAGGCCTTTTTCATGATTTTTTTTAAAGAAAACTACAAAACTTTTTTAATCGATCAATATAACATCTTAAAGAACACATCTTGAAGAACTTTCAGTAATTTTTTTATTGAAAAATATTACATTGTTTAGTGGCAAATGGCCGTCAATGAAATAATGCTTTTATATACACGGTTTGCGGTGACCAACATTGCGGCGAAGTGGATCATCTGAAAAGAAAAATGCGGATGGATTTAGTCAAATATAAGTATAAACTAGTCTTTAATCGAAGGATTTAAAAAAATATTCATTTTTCACCAAATGGCGGACAGTCAAAGTTAATGGTTCGATTTTAACGAAAAAAAACGGCCGTTTTTTGGCTATAAAACGGCCATTTTTTTCGAAAAAAAATCGAACGAGTAAAGACTACATTTTTATGTATTAAATAAGCCTGCAAAATTTCAAGAAGATCGGTTCATTAGTGTTCGAGTAATCTTGGTCACCGACTTCAGAAATGCTATTTTGAGAAAAACGCGTTTAAAGTTTCAATTTCCGGTCGTTTACACAACGGATTCTTCTCTTTCAACGCTCATATCTCAGTCAATTTTGTTCGGATCGACTTGAAATTTTCAGGACATATTCTCAGATACTTATACTTCAAAAAAATGCAATACAAAAAAATCGATTTTTTCCAAATCGCAAGTGGGGGTAACCCCTTAAAGCGATTCATACTTTTTGAGATCCACTCATGTCGTATACTTATATATTTTGTTCGGAAAATTCAACGTACAAAATGTGATGGGATCCATGGAAAATCGGATTCTGTTCGATGATGTGGGAATCCTTTGGCATTCAAATTGGATTCGTACATTGTATTCCAATGAGAGATCCCGATTAGAATCCAAGGTACGAGCGGCGAGAGTCATTGGATTCATATCAGGAAGTAGCGACAAGTATGAGAATTCAATTGGATAACTACGAAAATTTCTGCACGGGACATTTCTGCCGTGGCCCCGGGAAAGCATGATGAATGATAGCAGGCAACGACTTTTTCCTCTTGCTCAGCTCCCCGATGTATATCGAGATGATACTCGTCTCAGTTTATTTTTGCGACACTAAGCTATGATGCACTGACAACCTGATCAGAATTCGATTAGTAGCTCTCACGTCATGCGATAAGAGATATGAAAATGATACTGGTCCATCACACATGTAGAAGCGGACTGGGGAGTTGTGCTTAAAATGTCAAACTTTTTCTTTTTCGATAAATATTTAATCATGGCGTATTAATTTGCAGCCAAGGTATATCCACAATGGTTCTAATTATAATGAAACAGAATCAGTTTCGCTACATTAGTTGCTTAAATAAAAAATGAAAAATAAAAAGACGATATACGTCAGTTGAAGATGACATACGGATGTCATCTTCCATACGTCGATCGAATCATGCTCAGATACAATCATTTCTGGGTTAAAGGTGAGTTTATAGCAACCAATATTTACTGGAACATTATTATAGTGACGATGAAATGTTGTCTGCGGCACGTTAAAATGTTTGAATGCGAATAGCCAACCCATTCGATTCTTCTTTACAGCTTCAATGGTCTTGGTCATGTGTTTTTGTGTCTAGTTCTTACGTGTCGAGATTCGTTGATCATAGCCAGGTATCCTACAACGATAAGCCAAACAAATCTGATCTTATATCCGATTTTATACGCAGCAGTCGGTGTAAGATGACACTATGTCATCTTACACCGACGTCTGGTATGTCAACTTACCCATAAATAAATGCAGATTTTGTACATTTGTTGTGACAAAAACTTTGCTGTTATAATATCCGATGTGCAGTATATGTGAAGTACGATTACCTTAAATTATGAGTAAACTGGTTCGACTTGAAAAATCTTACCCGATGGATATTCTTTTTTGCATTTCCAAATCACGAAAATATTTACTACCTAAAGGCTCGCGTTCCCCGACGGCTATACCAGATTTCGCCACTGGCAACATTTATTGGCCGACTATGGAACATCATCGTTACTCCTACAGCGGGAATATTTGAAAACATATCGAAGATGTATCGTTTTATCTGTCTATGGCATCATGAGCACAAATCCCCTATAAATATATATATATATATATATGCACGTATAGGCACTAGGGTGGCACAAATTTGAGCTCTGTTTTTTTCCTTTTTCTCACCATCCAATTATCTTCTTTAACGAATTTAAAAACAATCGTCACGAGAGCTGCGAGAGGTAAAAAATTATTTAGAGGTCGCTGAAGCCTCCCAAAAATTCAAACTTTCCATTTAAAAATCGAGTTTTCTTTCGTTCACTTCTCACCCGTGAATTTTACGCTTTGTAATTTTTTAATTAACCTCGCGAAAGCTCTAGCCGGTCAATGAATATATAGCGGTCACTCAAGAGCTTCGAAATGTCCATTTTTTTTAGTTTTCTCACTGATAAATTTGACGCTTTGTAAAATTTTCAAAACGATTAATCGATTTTCTTTAGAAACTGTTTTTTCAAATTTACCTCCCACTACTAACCCAAGAATTATAATCTTTGCTCTCATAAAATAATTCTTTAAATCCCTTGTCCGTAAACAAAATTATAGGTCCCCGTTTTATCGGGTTAGAAATGCAAGGAAAATAAAAAAGGATTAATTGTTTTGAAAATTTTACAAATTGTTAAATTTATGAGTGAGAAGAGAGAAAAAATCGCGACAATTGGAAATTTCTTGAGCGACCACTAAATATTCATTGGCCGGCTAGAGGTATCGCGAGCTTAATTTAAAAACTATAAAGCCTGAAATTCATCCGTGAGAAGTGAGCGAAAAATAAAAAAAAATCGATTTTTCAATGAAAATTTGAATTTTTCGAAGGCTCGAGCGACCTCGAAATATTTTTTGACCGCTCGCAGCTTTCGCGACAATTGCTTTTTATCTTTGAAGTATATAATTGGCCGGTGAGAGAAAGGAAAAAAAATAGAGCTCAAGTTTGTGCCACCCTAATCCCGACGTATTTATTTATTTTTGCATAAACGAGTCTGGCTACGTATAAATAAGGACTCGCTTGTAAGGAAGCGCCGTTTTGGACGCGTGCCTCCCGGCACTGTCACGAGTGAGGTTACGAGGCTTTCGAATTTACGAGTTGTCGCGACGAGTGTCCGAGTGAAGTCCGCCGTTTGGCCTCAGCTCGTGTGTCCTTTCCAGAAAAGCATCCAGGCCCTTTCGACTTTTCAGCGAAGTTTTCTCGCCGCTCCTCGTCGTGTCCCGTATCTATACCCGTATACGATATATGTCTATGATAGACGGGAAGTGGGCTGTACGGGGTGTGTCAGCGACTACAGCCAAGTGCCAGCAGCCACTGTGCCAGACAGCATCTCCCCTCTGACCTCTCGATGAAAATAGAGAAACCTTTATGTGCCTCGTACCGTTTATACCAGCACGGACCGAATCCTCTGGACCACAATGCCCTCAGTCTCCGGAGTAAGCGAGCTGTATACATACGCGCGTGGGCGTGCGTGGGTGTGTTATTCCAAAAATGCAATACTTTTATTTCACGCTGGAGCGAGAATATTAATTTTCCCGAGTCACAAAGACGACCCTTGTCCGAGGTTTCGAATCTCAAGTTTTACTTCTCGTAAGCTCTCGAGTGAATTGAGTTCTTTTTTTTTTCATTTTTTTTTTAAATATCTTTTTCCCAACGAACTCGGGAGTATCTCGCTTGCACTCGAATTCGCAAGGACCACTCGATTTCCTGCTTACGGTGGATTACGTCACCATTCACTTCAGCGTGAATGCACGAACGATTTTTTTTCTTCGTTTTCCCTTCACGTTGCAACCACGTATGGGTACGTTCGCTCTCGAATTTTCTCGAGCAAACGGAAAATAATCGTGTCTCGCGTATTTAATCTCGTCGATTTCGAACACACGTTTATATATATATATATATACACGAGCTTGTTATTACGGTATTACGAATATCGGATGTCCTTTTGGCCCCACGGGTGCTCTATATACACCTCAATTTCTCTCCTTTTCTCGTTCACATCTACCCGGAATCGTGTGTCCGTATGTAAGTGAAGAGGGGAGGTTAAAAAAAACTGAGTTCTCTTCGCTGCACAATGCAGAAGCGCAGGCTGTAGTTCCGCCCACTTCCGGACCCCTGAATGCATCCTCGACTCGTTCAACTATCCTCGCCAGTTTTGTGCCACGCTAAAGCCCTCGGACACGTTCTTTCGACAGGAGAAACTTTTTTCCCGGGGCTATACACACGTCAAGTGAAATTCTTTACGGATCGCTCATGATAAATGCGCTTGCGAAAAATTACAGGATGCTGTGTTCGTTGTACGAGTATATGTATGAGTTTGTGTGTTTATATGTATACATATAAGATTGTGTCGAGAAAACCGACTTTTAGCAGTTAAACAATATTATTAGGTGTACAAAATTGCATGCTAAATTTCAACTCTCTAATTCAACCTTAAGGTAGTTCGGAAAAAAACTGGAAATCAAACTGACGTTTGAGGGAAGGGTAACGGTTTCAGCGTGAAAAAACACCGTTTTGCGATTTTTCTTTATTTATATGGATAGAGTAAATTTGTTGAATCCTTTTGTACATTGTTGAGTGTCATTTCAAGAATATTCCGTGAAATTTGTACGCGAAAATATCCACAAACAAGCCGGTGACAAAGCTTGTCCAAGAATGCCTTTGGAAAAACACGATTTGCGGTGTTCACTGTATCTCAGCTAGAAATTATCTGAAATCAAGTACCATTAAAATTTAGTCAAAGTATCGTCAAATCCTCCCCCTAACGGTCTTTGATAATTTTTTTTTAATTTCTATATTTTTGGTGGTCATGTGAAGTGAAAAGTGCTATTTTTCACGAAACATTCCGCCATTTTGGGGGTGGAAAACCCCTTCAATGTAAAAAAAATCTCAAACTAATCATTGGGGGAAGGTATTTTATATGTAGAAAGTGTGTACCAAGTTTGAAATAAATCAGTCATGTAGTTTTCAAATGGCAGTGAACACGGACTTTGAAAAAGTGGTTTCGAGAAAAACGCGGCACCGGCTTGTTTGTGAATATTTTCGCGTACAAATTTCACGGACTGTTCTTGAAATGACACTTAACAATGTACAAAAGGTTTCAATGAATTTACTCTATTCATATAGACGAAAAAAATCGCAAAAAAGTGTTTTTTATTTCACGCTGAAACTCCTACCCTCCCCTTAAAATACGAGTTTAATCTCATAAAAAAGTATTTTCATTTTTGTATCCATTGGAATGAAAATTAATGATGATTTTCATAAATATCTACAATCGACATTGGTTATTGAGCACTCAGTTGATCATTATCGACTTTACTAGTGAGTTCATGTTCCAAGCAATTGGCAACGCTACATAACCGCATTTTAGAAGAATTCAAACATCACCTCTCAACGACTCGACAAATGTCAAAACGTGGCACAATTACGTGTAAGTGGTCGTTTCTTGTATTACAAAAAAATTGATCTGCTTTTGTTCACGCTGATAAATAAGAAGAAATTGATTGGGCAGTTTTTAAAGTTTCGTCTTCAGGCAAATATACAGAACGAAAATAAAAAGAAATTTTGAAGTTTTCTAAATAAAAATGTTTACAGCCGTTCTTTGTATGTATATTTGTATACGTAATAATCAATTAAGAAAAAATAAGATCTACAATGAACATATTTTTATTCATTTTTTATCCTTCGTTTTATTGTTATTTTTATTATATTCTTATTGTATTTAGCATGATCTGCAGCGTAGGCATTCAGCGATATTCATATCGCATTCTGCGTGAATTGCCGTCTAGGAATTTCCCCTAGCAATCACAGCTGACGCTCCGATCACCGTTTAGAGAGAGACAGATGCCGCATAGCAAAATTTAATAAATCATTGTAAAAAAATTACACGGCGGATCAGCTACAATTTTTTGAGGGGAACTCCGTATTAATCGAAGATTCGAATAAGCAGTTTTGTTTGTTGGGCCAAACGACTTAATTTTACGTAAAGTTATCATTTCCGGTAAACTTTTCGGAGGTTACTTTCGAGTGCGTATATTTTAGGCCAACATTCAACGTTCGTATCTTGGAAATGGTACGGTGGAGTGGCTTAAAATGTTTCATTTCAACGTGGTTAATGGCATGCTATCTCTTTCTCACAAATAAATAGGAGGTTAAACTTTAGTCGATTTTTGAATTGTTTCTTCCGAACCACCTTAAGTGAGAGCGCTTGATCATTTTTATCCCATTCCAATAGGGAATCAGCTCTTTACAGTCAAACTTCGGTGACTCAACGACTAGTTGAACCTCGTTGGGTTCGATGGAATATTTTGAAAGACGTCGATTTTAATATACGTTTACTCGAATTTCAATATTATTATTTTTATACGGATCATCGTAATTTGAAAAATACATGTGGTTGTAGCGAAAATAAAAAGGCATTTTTCAAATAGCTGTTAAGTTGAGTTGCTGTGACGACCCAAAAGTCAGGGTAATTTACAATAATTAATTTTGACGGAATTAGTAAGATGATTGAAAAATCGTTTGGGAATTTATTTCTATGTACATTAACAAATACGTCTGTCAAATTGCATAACAAAATATTAATACTTGAAAAAGTTACAAACAATCTCGTGAAGGACCTTTGAACGTGATGGACTCAACGGTGTACTTGATTTCGGTCACCCGGTTGATATAAAGGTAAAAAAACAATTTTTTAGATTTTTAATAATTAATATTATCTAAGACTTGATCGAGCTTTTTTGTTGTCATGTTGCAATCATGAAAAATACATTTTTGAATTTTTCCTTCGTTTATTTTTCGCGGAAAAATACATTAATGTTAATAAGCAATGAAAAAATGCAAAGATAAAAAAGGTTGATCAAGACTAAAATACCATTACGCTAAATAAGTGTACAAAATTTCAAGTCAATCTGTTCATTAGATGACGAGAAATCGTGTGCACCATTTTGAAAAT
>OZ023317.1:43861334-44018834 GCA_964007375.1 Ophion obscuratus
AATTTGATGACCGAAAAATGCCCATTTTTTTCACAAAAATCAAGACTCTCATTTTGAACACCCACTGTTTTATTTTAATTTGATATTCTGGAAGTCTCTTCGACTTATCAAAGGATAAACTAATATATTAAGGCCACGGTAACGGGTGTAAAATCGTGTGCGAATTTAATAATTTTTTTTCGTATGAAAAATGATTCACTCATAAAGTTAATTACACATCTATTTAGTATGAACATCAAGCTGTTAGAAAATGTATATATATTTTTTCGATGTACAAAATGGCCGTCTACTCGAAACTTCTTGAAACAGCTTTTTTCCAATTGGCGTGACAAACAACTTCAACAATGTTCACTCGATTTACTTCAAATTTAAAAATTATGTCCCAATTGCATTTAGCAGAGAAGTACGTACGGAATTTCTGATTAATCGAAAACTTTTCATTTTATTAGCAGTTTATGAGCAGTTATAACGAAATTATTCACTGAAAATTCATTTCTTAAGTTCAAGTACCTACAACTTTTCAATAAAACAATATTTTTTTAAATTTCGCGCGTACTTCTCTAGGTATTCTAATGTAGATTAACGAGAATTTTTGTTTTTTGTTCTAGGTAAAAAATTGCGGATCCTAAATGTAACGCCGTGGAGCACCCAAAAAAAGATAAAAGAAACTATTAGTAGTCGCCCATTTTGAACATCGGAAAAAAAATTCTACCAACTTGATAGTCATACTAAATAGATGTGTAATTAATTTTATGAGTGAATTTTTTCATACGAAAAAAATGGTTAAATTCGTACATGATTTTATACCCGTTACTGTGGCCTAAGCCCTTAACGAAATCTGTTTGATTTTTTATATCAGATAAGCTGATTCAGACGCGCATCGCTCACCGCAAAAGACGTTTCTGAGCGGTGCTTCTCGAACATCGGCTGTAAAACGATTTTAATTACACATTTCTACACGAAAAAATTACAGAGTGTTCTTCAGATGATACTTTTTCAAACACCGATTTTTTTGTAAAAATTTATCATCACAATTTTTATATAAAAAATCCCAAAAACGAGCTGCTTTCGTCTGTTGGAACAAGGCACAACCCGTTAACTCTGCCGGCACATCGTAGAGCACGGGGAGTTTCGGGCAGAGAGCGACGGAACTGTAATTACCATCGCCGCCACCTTCAAGTCGTAATTACTCTCCAACTACGCCTTTTCTCGATGCCCCACTGTGAGTTCCCACAGAAGCGTCACAGACGCGTGTCTGACTAATATCCCTCACTGTCCCTCTTCCGCGCGGCTAAACCACTCGGCACCTTTTCCCGTGTTTTCTTCGCGCCACGAGTTGGGCGCTGCGTGGCGACCAGACCGCGATCCGTGTTCTCCTCGCACCTCTGGGTGTGCACGAGTTTCGCCCAAAGCCCAGACTCAACGATCAGCAGCAACGCGCCGTCGGATACCGTTTCTTTCTCTAATTAGCTAGCGTTCCCGATTAACCCTTGTGCGTCGTAATGAAAGGCTAGCCCTTTCATTACGACGAGGCGCCGAGATGCCTCTCTCACCGATGCCTTTGCACCCCTCGAGCCGCAGAAGTGAAAGGCAGTTCCGATTCGTAGATGCAATAGGCGCGTATGAGGGATAGGTCTTGGGAAGACTGCGGATAATTGCCAAAACGCATTTTGGCGTGACGAATTGGCAAACAACCAGTGATGTTTGCGTTAAAAACGATAAGTGAGATCCGGATGGTGAAATTTTCCTTGCCGCTGAAACAGCCAACTTGACACGCCTTCCCCGCTGTATACTTTCACCTTGTGAAAAATCCACGTTGAATGAGTCGCTCGAAAAAAACTCTTGTGAATGAGTCTCAGGAGGTTTGGAATTGTTTCGCGTGCACCTTCGCTCGTATGCCAGCGTGGAGGCACGGAGCTTGCTGATGGACTCTGCAAGATTTTCCTTTTTTTTTACCCGTAAAATCAGACAGCGAAACAGCACCGCAAGTCCATCAGCCGACGGCTCCCTTGCACACCATTTGCAGCCGGCATTGTGGGCGCGAACTCGTTACGAACACCCCGTTAGATTTGTAGGGCACGGGCCAAGGGTAGCGCAAAGGGGTGTGGTACCAATTTTCGAAACGGATTTACGGCGGCCAAGTTTCTGCGAAAGTAAAGTAAAAAAGTGCCGACTTCTCGATCTGCTGAATTGGCTGGAAGAGTAAGCATCCCGCGATGAGAAGTCAACGCACATGGGGGCGAGTGGGGCACTAGGTAGCAAGGGAGGAACGTATAACCTATCATGACTTTCAGCTCAAAGTGTCTATGATTAACTTCAGCCTTAGACATGAGGATGCAAAAATGGGAAAAAGAGAATAGGAACCAGGTGGAGAAGAATGTTACTAGTGGAAAACGGATAAGAACGAAGGGAAACGAAACGAAGAATCAATTGCCTGAAGGGAAGCCAAAAAGCTTCGTTTTTTGGCTCCTTTCTAGAAGATGACTTACCAAAGATATGTCTTTTAATTTAGCTACGATATCAGGATCAACACGAAATGGTACATAACGCTCAGTTATTGGTAGACTCTACGCTGCTGATGGAGCCAACTTTTAACCCAAGCAAGCCCAATTAAAAGATACAACTTTGGTAAGTTGTCTTCTAGAAAGGAGCCAACTTCTCGATATGCTGAATTGGCTGGAAGAGGAAGCATCCCTCGGTGAGAAGTCAACGCACATGGGGGAGGGCACAAGGTAATGAGGGAGAAACAAGCATGTGGGGCACAGGGTAGTAAGGGAGGAACGTATAACCTATGATGACTTTCAGCTCAAAGTGTCTGTAATTATCTTCAGCCTTAGACATAAGGATGCAAAAAAGGCAAAAGAGAATAAGAACCACGTAGACAAGAATGTTACTAGTGGAAAACGGATAAGAACGAAGGGCAACGAAACGAAGAATCAATTGCCTGAAGGGAAGCCGTTTTGACTCCTTTCTAGAAGATAACTGACCACAGTTATATCTTTTGATTTAGCTGCAATATCAAGATCAACACGAAATGGTACGTAAGGCTCAGTTGTTTGGTAACCTCTACGCTACTGATGAAGAACGATGTGCCATTTCTTGAGCTTTTTTTGATAATATGCTTGAAGTATCTTTGCACCTTCTGCGGTTTTGATTTCAGCTCTACGGTATGCCTGAAGGTTCAACGGAATCGATTATGAATGGCATGTCATCATCATACTATGCTGATAGGAGTACCGATCCGTTTGGAAGAACCGGAACATCGTGCCCCACTCTCTAGTGGTCACCCATCCATGGACTAGGGCCGGGTTGGAATTCCTAATTTTAATGTTCATAAATTACAAGCTTCGGAAAGATGAAGCCAGCGAAAGTCTACACAGTCGACTGTAAATGATGTAGAACTTATAAAATTGTCTCGACACATTTCAAAATGATAAAATCACTTGATAAAAAATAAAATCTTTAAGTAATTCGTCGTTTTATTGAAAATGTTGAAACTTTTCAAAATTCCATATCCGAATTATTTTGACGGTGTTCAGATTTTCGGAGCTTCGGTTGTTCGGGCAAAATTGTTTCGGAGTTGTGATCCTTCGGGGTAGTATTCGTTCGTCGGAGTACGGAGTATGGAGTATGGTCGGAGTCAAGTACTGACTCCGACCATCCACCACCGTCGCTATTCACGCAGCTAGTATTTTGAAACGCAAGGATAGAAGGAAGAAGGTGAGAGCAAAATCATTATATCAGGGACACAAAGGGAATATAGTCCGCGGAATAAGGTCCGGCGAGATCATCGGCCGTATATGCGGCTAGTGACGCGGCCTCGGATACCCTGTGGTGTTCGGCAAATAAATTCCTCGAACGGCCATAAATAATTAATAGATTCGTTACGAGGGCGGGAGTAAATCATTGACCGACACGCAATTCGTTCACCATGCGCGCCCTTTCGCGATTACCTATGTGTATACCCATATATCTATGTATGGATATTGTCTGCGAAGTTCGCTTCTTTCCTCGGCTTTTGCGCCGACCTGCTGAGCCTGCGAAAACAAATCATCCATTTTCGGCAGTAAAAACTGTGCTATTCCATATATACCGCGAGTGAGAGAATGGAGGGAATAAGGAAGAAGAGGTTATACCACCACGTGGTCTGATTTATTCGATCGCCCTCGCATAAATTTCGCGGTCGAACGGAGCGGGATCCTCCCTACCTCTCTGCTTCTCTTTCTCAGGCTATATCATCTACCACCCATATGGATTACTTCTTCGTGAACCGTGGAAATATGCACTCTGAGGATGAATTGGATGGAGAGACACGTGAGAAAGATAAGAGCTCATTAACCCAATGTTCGTATTGCAATATTGAAAGAAAAAAACAATATACAGGGTGTCCCCCTTATCTATGCCATCCGAAATAACTTGGTAATTATCGACGTCACAAAAAAATGTTCCAGACAAAAGTTGTACGGTGTGAAGGGGGCCATCAAATGCGACCAATTGTTTTTATTTCGGTGGAGGCACTGCCGCACAGTGAAGGTCACCTCCACTTTTTTTAAATGGAATGCACATTGAGCTAAGACGCGAGTAAGTTTTCAGTTACCAATTGTCTGTTTGCACATTATGAACGAGTTACTACCTAATTTTGAGAAATTTTACAAAAATTATACTTACCATGATAACTCGAAATCCTTAGACTTTGGACTAAGATAACCTAGGCTAGATAAGTACCTAACGAGGTGACCTATTACCCTTTTAAGGCTTTAGATCGACCTCCGTAACACCCTGTATATAACACAAGTATTTTGGCATCATACAACGCTGCTGGCAAACAACATTTTTAATTAAGGCATTCACATATTATTCGGACTACTTCAGTCCATTGATAGAAATAATCGGAGCATAAAGTACACGAGTTTTCGTGCTCTTATTCTTCAGGCTGTATGAAGAAATCTCTTGGCACAAAAAAAAAATATATGTCGAAAGGAGCCTTTCGTATACAGCACACGCGGAATATAAAAGACATCGGAGAACTGTTGAGAGTGGAGTTCTTTTCGGTCCGCTGTCTGGACCGAGGAGGACGGCAGGTGTATTTTCACGTGCGACGGCGAGAGCGCGACCGCGGTATAGGTACGTAATTTGCTCATCTCCCGTCTCGTTCCGCGAGAGAGAGAGAGAGAGAGAGAGAGAGGGGGGGGGGCGTAATGGGTTGGCAGGTCACAGATTATTTTCGCCGTGAAATATTGACGCGCAATTGGAAAGCTCCGAGGTTTTTTCTTCTCTACGTGTTCATCAGCGCGATCCCCGCGTTCCTTCCCCCTCTAATTTCGTCAAGGTATCATTATTTCTTTAGGGCGGGCGCTAACCGGAAGTTCCACTTTTCGAGTGCTACAGTATGATCCTCCGATCTCCCGGTGTCTTTACATCCACGGGGATAAACTTTTCTCCGCCGTGTCTTTCGTAATCGCATCGCCGACTCCGAAGAACCGAGACAAATCGCCCGGATTCCCAACCACCACCCATCCTTTCCACTCTGAGGCTTGGCGGTAAAAATTGGAAGGACATTAAATCGGTTGGCGCGCGTGGTTGAAAAAGTTAATGGTGGAATTATCGCGGTCGGTGGTATTGCGCCGTGCCATCACGAATCGATCCTTTGCCACGTGTTCTTCTTCTTCCTCTCTCTTCCCATCTCGCGCCATTTCTCTCTCTCTCTCTCTCTCTCTCTCTTCGCTCTCTCGAAACACCGAAGACAATCACGCCGCAAAACAGCACGCCTCCGCTCGCGACCGGCACACTCTGTAGCCGTCAGGCTACTCAAAAAAAATCTCCTAGCCTCGCGCACTCTCACCTTGGGGATCATTGATTTCCAGCGGGGATAATTAAATTTCCAGCCTGCGAAATAATTTCTTATCGATAATATCAGCTTTTCAAATTTCTATCTACTGCCCTGCCAAACGTAAATAGATGAACCTCTCTTTGTTTAACGATGAGGTAAAATTGTAGTGTCTGTGCGGGTACATTCGTTTTTTTGCAGGCTGAAATTGGGCTGGTGGGGTTGGAATGGGACGCTGAAACGATATGTATCATTTTTAGAAATTTTAGCTGACTGAGCGAAGATGGCGTGACGGAGAAAAGCTTCCTGAAACTTTGAAAAGTGAAAATAAAAGCTTCGAGAGTTTACTTGCGTGTGGGACCCTCAAGTGGAGCCTGCGAAAATGCGACTCAATGCAAAAAAGTTTGGTTAGGGGGCAGATACCTTTAGACGAGGGAAAAATTGCGGTTTTTCATGATTTTTTTAAAAGGAATCATTTCTTCGCTATTTTTGAGACTTAGGATTTGTTTTATTACTATTTTTGGCTGTTACGTGGTATTTTTTTATCTTAAAAAATGGCGAAGGTAGAGCACGATATTTTAAACGGACTACGGTGGATGTTGTGAGACGGCGTGACACGCAGCGTCGGCGGAATTAATCTGAAAAAAAGCCAACGAGGATTTTTCTTTCATCAACACTCATACGCAGAATATGAACTAAGAAAAAGTGAAAAATGTTGAAAATTGATGAAATGGTAAGTTTTGAAACAAAAAGATGGAATATTCTAAAAAATGGCTACATTTTAAAAAAATGCTTTTTTTTTGCATTTTTCAAAAATATTTGGGATCGTGTTTTAGATAATAAGGTTAAAAATACTTAAACAAAATTTTATCAGAACCGGTCGATTAGTTGTTTACTTACACGTCACGCCAGTTTTGAAAATGCAGTTTAGAAGACCGTGCCATATCGCCACCATTTTGAGATGTCAATTAATAGAAAAATACCATGTTGTAGCCAAAAGTAGCAATAAAACATACCCTAAGCCTTAAAGATATGGAGCTGGCGGACAAAACCGGACTTGTCCACACTATTGTCAATATTGATTTATTTTTATTTTTCGTGTTTCTCTTATTATATATTTATATTAATATAGTATTTTTTTCGTGAAATATTTTTCATCAAATCCGGCTCTAACACCTCCAAATGTATTAAAAACTGCCTATTTGAGCGCAATGGCGGTTTTTAGGGAAAAAATAAAATAAAAATTTAAGCCGTTACCCCCCACTTGTAGCGCAAAAAAAGGCCGTTTTCATGATTTTTTTTAAAGAAAACTACAAAACTTTTTTAATCGATCAATATACCATCTTAAAGAACACACCTTGAAGAACTTTCAGTAATTTTTTTATCGAAAAATATTACATTGTTTAGTGGCAAATGGCCGTCAATGAAATAATGTTTTCATATACACGGTTTGCGGTGACCAACATTGCGGCGAAGTGGATCATCTGAAAAAAAAAATGCGGATGGATTTAGTCAAATATAAGTATAAACTAGTCTTTAATCGAAGGATTTTAAAAAATATTCATTTTTCACAAAATGGCGGACAGTCAAAGTTAATGGTTCGATTTTAACGAAAAAAAACGGCCGTTTTTTGGCTATAAAACGGCCATTTTTTTCGAAAAAAAAAATCGCACGATTAAAGACTACATTTTTATGTATTAAATAAGCCTGCAAAATTTCAAGAAGATCGGTTTATTAGTGTTCAAGTAATCTTGGCCACCGACTTCAGAAATGCCATTTTGAGAAAAACGCGTTTAAAGCTTCAATTTCCGGTCGTTTACACAACGCATTCTTCTCTTTCAACGCTCATATCTCAGTCAATTTTGTTCGGATCGACTTGAAATTTTCAGGACATATTCTCAGATACTTATACTTCGAAAAAATGCAATAAAAAAATCGATTTTTTCAAAATCGCAAGTGGGGGTTGCCCCTTAATTTGACGTAGTGTGGACAAATCCGGTTTTGTTCGCCAGCTCCTCAGATAGTAAAGGAATTTTTCATAAAAAAAAAATATCTTGAAAATGAGTACATTTTTCCTCGCCTAAAGGTATCTCCCCCCTAAAAGCCATACTCTTCAACGTAATTTTTTTTTTCTACTGTGCCCACCTTTTCCTACAAAATCCCGAAAATTCCTCTTTTTTCCGACCACGAAGCAAATTGATCCGTTCACCCATACAGAAACCAATATTCTCAACTATGCTGAATTTTTGTTGTCAACATCTAGAAAACACGTTTTTCATAATAACCCCGTTACCTACACCCGTACCACGACGTGACCCTAAAAATCCTTTCCCGCCGTGTACACGAGCGAAATTCGCAGAAACAAGCGCGAGCGAAGCCGCGGATAAAAGCCACGTCGTGATAAATCACGTGCATTGAGCCCTTGTCATTTCCCACGATTGATGTGCACATACGGGGGTCATACGTTCTCATTGGTGGAATTTATATTCCCGGGTGTCAAGACGTTGCCACGTCTTTGGGTGTAAACATGATTGGGCGACGTCAAACGAGCTTTTGCGCGCTGAACCATGGGAACCGACACGTAAATCATCCATCATATGGAAACGCGGAATTATTCCGGCTCGAATAACTGGATCCAATTTCCTGTACGGCGACGAATATCGCGAGCGTGTACACACGGCGTGAGTCTCCGTGGCAGCATTCGCTGCAGGGCACACACGCAGCGCTGGAGACACACGACCGGTGTGTCTTTCTCGTCGCGGCTTTAACCACCTTTGACCACACTTTCTTGGAAATATGCAACCGCGATAGGCGTGCAAAACGAGTTGCGGTGTGGACATGAATATCGATGAACTTTTTCAGACAGTCACCTCGCGCAATGCTGAGAGAGAGAGAGAGAGAGAGAGAGAGAGAGAGAGAGAGAGAGAGAGAGAGAGAGAGAGAGAGAGAGAGAGAGAGAGAGAGAGAGAGAGAGAGAGAGAGAGAATGAACGGGCGGCATGTTCAATCTCATTAGCAGCGAGAGTGAGTAACTCCCGTTCCGTATTGGAAACTACACGAGTATCAAAGACAGAACAGCGTACTTAACGAGCGTATATAGGAAGACTCGAACGGGAAACTCAACGAGACCGCGAATAGGGCCCGACGACAAGATGGTGAGAGAGCGCCTGCGGCCGGGCAACCCGCTGTGCACAAAGCCAAAACTTTTGCTCGTCCTGTGCTTGCCCCCGCACCGCGACATAAATCGTACGTAAACTACTATACCTTTACCTCCAAGTCTTCGTTCGCAATTCACCATTCAGGATCAGGTCTTCTCCATTCACCCATTGCTGAAGGACATCATGAAAAACTCGACTTTTTTTTCGTTCATGTTGAAAAACTCGATTTTTTACATTATGTGCATCCTTAAAGTCTTGAGAACCCGTGGGTACAAGGATACTTTCATATCTAAAGTATTTGAGAATTTACAGCCTGTTGAGCGGAACCGTCCGCCGGCTGGAAAACCGGTAGATGAGGCGCTCGGAGCGTTTTACGGGAAAAAGCATCTTTCAGCGCGTATTCAGATCTTCCATGGACCGATTAACATGAATGTCTGGGAAATCGAAAGGTTATTCAATTTGCGGAGCCATCGGGAAGCGATTGTTAAAATTGATTTGGAAAATTTTCGACCGTGCAAAGCCAAAAAAAAAACGGGTAAAAGAATGGGTTTTTGTTTTCAAACGGCTACGATTTTGTTTTCAAACGGCTACCATTTTGTTTTCGAACGGCTACCATTTTGTTTTCAAATGGCTACCATTTTGTTTTCAAACGGCTACCATTTTGTTTTCAAACGGCTACCATTTTGTTTTCAAGAATGGGTTTTTTGTTTTCAAACGGCTACCATTTTGATATCCACGGGTTTTGCAGAAAAAAAAACAATGAGGCCCCCCAAATTTAGTCTAGTTTAATCATGTTTAAGCCGTTTTTGTCTCAGATGAACTGGCAAGGCTGTGGAGACCTAAACACGCCGTGCATGGCATTATTTTACCGGAGCTGGCGCCGCCATTATGATTTTTTTTTTTAATTAATAAAATCGGAATTTACTCTCCATTGATAGAAGAATAAAATACGTTGAACCTCATTTCCAAAATTTTATAGAAAATAAATAGTTTCCAAAACTATTTATTTTATATAAAAATCTACAGATATTACACAAGGTGCAAATGTTTCATGGTATTGAAAATGTAATCAGACTTTTCGGGTAATAAAAAACAGGTGCATGTAAATAATGTGAGTTGGTTTTTATTATTTTTCAAAAAATATTGATACATTGAGGTACATAATAGGGTTTGTTTGGACTTGTTTCGATTTGTTTTGGGGTTTCCCGGGTTTGTTTGTACAATAATTGTTAGATAACTTTTGTAATATATTAGTGACATAGTTTTTAAGGGAGACTTTGTCCCGGATTGAGCAGCGGGAGATGTTAGCGGCTCAACATGAGCAGCTAGAAGAAGAGGAGGGATGCCTCTATGGACCAGGCATTACCGATTAGCGGTAATTATAAACACATTTGTGTAAACACATTACAAAACTTTAAACGCGTTTTTCTCGAAAACACGTTTTTAAAAATGGCTGACATTCTCCTGACCGCTGTAATTAACATATCGACCTGAAATTTGGAAAGCATACTCAGAAAATATGTCTTCACGGAATGACGGATCGTTTTTTCGATAGATACATTTTTGCATTTATTGTTTATCTTTTTTTTTGTTTTTTTTTCAAAACAAAATTTTTTTTAACGTTCTGTATCATGAATAAAAGCAAGAAAAAACCGCACTCAAAAAGCTTTACTCGTTTCCTTAAAAAAAAATGTAAACACCTGAAATATGGCACTCCAAGGACAAAGTCTCCCTTAAATTAATTCCAAGATTAGAATTGGGTGGGGAGAGGCTATTTATCAACCAATCACGGGCATTCAGCATTTCGCAGCTCCCCCCACTCTACTACATTGGTGGTGGGGGTGGAGGTAACATTAGTTTCGCGTGGCATCCAGCTAACTCAGGCCCCTATACCCAGCCTATCTCGACAAACCTATGTAGTTTCAAAAGCATTTTCCGTGATACAAAAAAATGCCCGGAGTTCATGCATTTTTTCATACATCTCGACAGTAACCTACTCTGAAATGGACCATCAACGACTTCACCATACCCTCGATCCAAATGTCCCATCCGAAAAAAAAACATTTCCCAATTTTGTCAAAAAGTCATTTGAGATCGGTTTCGAGTCTCGGCATTCTAACGCGCCCATTGTCTTTTTATTTGATTAAAAATACAAAAAAAAATCCCCTTTCCGCTGTACCATATTTGCGGGGAGCTTGATGAAAGCTTCGTCGGTACTTCGCCGAAGGTAACGTGGCGGCGGTGAGCGTAGTACATACGTGTATTGTAGATCGCGGTGAGTGGTGCGACGCACGCGCTTCGAACCATAAGAGGCCGATGGAAACGATTGTAAATTCGATCCGCACGTATACGAACGCTCGCCAAATCGGAGTTACGCCAATTACGCCGTCGTCTCGAAGTGCTGCCGTTACTGTTGCTCCGACAACGAGCCACGTTTCACCGCGTCTGTGCATGTGCATGCCTACGCGCGTATGCGTTTGCGCAGCCTTTTCAGAAAATCCTCGATCCTCGTCCTGCTTCGTGTCTCATGTTCCTGATTTTTTCTTTCGTATTCCCTGCCTTCGTCCTTTGGCAGTCCGCGCCCGAGCTGGCCAATTCCGAACGACGCGCGTCACATGAAGCGCTTGAGAGCCCGCCAATTTCGGTTTTTCCCATCTGACGCGAAAGAATCAACGACCCAACGAATTTAAATGGACGCTTGATTCGGCTTTTTTTCTCCCGCGCTCGAGAAATCGACATTGCTGGAATGCTCTAGACTCCTGCTCGGACCGTGATTCTCCTATACTGGAGGTTTTTTTTTTTCGTCCCAGGCTCAATGAGGTTACAGCCGTTCTTTGGGTCGATTGAGGCCCGCACGAGGTGGCCGCGCCGTCCAAACGGCCGAGTGATCAAGACAGGCACTCGAACTCTTGGTGTTGGTAGGAGGTGAAAAAAGCATGAAATCGCCCGACGTACAAATGACTCGTCGCTTGGAACGTGAACGAGCTGTAGGATCGAACCTCTTGCTCAACTCTCGTTCGCACAGTCTTCTCGCACGTTCAACCTGGGCCAACTGCTGTTTCATTGTATCGCCAATATTTTGACGGTTTTTGGCGATTTGGTCGAAGACGGATAGAGGAACACTATTGCATCGGGTTTGGATTTATTTGAATCAACTGAATACTACGGGTTTGACGTAATTTTGTTTCGGCGACCATATTTTTATTTACTTTTATTAAGGGGCCAGTTTAGTTTGAAAATTTCAAAAAATCGATAGCAAGATCTGAAGAAATCGACGATGATGAGCAATCAGAAGGGATTTTGTACGGTGCAGGAATTGCCGATTGAGGTTAGGTAAGAGTTTTTCATAGTATAAACTTCGAACGCGTTTTTCTCGAAACAATGTTTTCAAAATCTAGATCAACCGTATCTCTAAAACTAATAGACCGATTCTCTTGAAATTTGAACCATGTATTGTAAACATGATTCGTAACAAGATGACCCTCGATGGTTTAAAATTTTTGATTTTTACTCTTTTTTTGCGAAAAACTGCGGAAAAACGCGTTTTTTAAAAACTTTTTTCGTTTTTCATCTGCCATTTTTTAATTTTTTTATGAAACTTCATATCCGAGGGTCATGTTGTAGCTGGTGTCATACTGAATCTAATGGACTTTGATTTTTTGGTTTCAGACAAGCCGTTGCCGAGTTGTGATGGAGCTACCTAGCCCACCTATTTTTGAGGCGTTACGTTAAACTATAGTTTTTGTACTTAAACATGAATAAAAATAAATTAAACAATTTTTTTATGTTTTTCAAGACTTTTTTTTTATCAAGCCCAACAACTTTTATATTCATATCTTTTATCAAATCCTCAAAAAAAATCGCGAAAGTAGCCTTTTTTTCGTGGCTCCAAAGTGGACTGGCCCCTTAATAAAACGTGAATTATTTTCTTCATTGTAATTTAGCATCTTGTATAAGAAGTAACTAATTTTTTGAGGCGTTACGTTAAACTATAGTTTTTGTACTTAAAAATAAATTAAAATGGATTAAATTTATTTAAAGTGTATTCCAAGACTTTATTTATCAAGCGCAACAACTTTTATATTCATATCTTTTATAAAATCCTCAAAAAAAAATCCTGAAAATAGCCTTTTTTCGTGGCTCCAAAGTGGGCTGGCACCTTAACATGTTGATTGGACTTTGAAGTCGTTGCAATTGAAACATGTCTGCCGAATTAAATAAACGTTTTAGCAGGAAAAAAAGTTCGTGCTGTGAGTCTTATACTTATACTTATACTTATACTCTCTTCTTATACCTACCTCATTATTTTAACAAAAACCCAATGAGTAATTTGAATTTCAAGCAGTTATTTTGCATCTCCCATTTTGTCGTGGCAGTCTGAAATTTTGTATACCAGAAGATTTTTGTGTACCAGAAGTAGAAAAAATTGTTGACGAAATGGACAAGGTTATCGGACTTGAATATAAAACTATTGGAGCAAAACACACGTTTTTTTTATTTATATGAGAAGCTTTGTATAAGTTACCTTATTGACGACATAACATATTTGTGAAAGTATAGTGTACACCTTTATTGCAGTGAATAAAAAAAGTCTGTTTAACTTGAATGACGTCCCATTAATCCTTCGACTGCATACTGGGTCGTTTTGACCCCACGATCTTTTACGTGCAAGTACATATTTTGCAACGCATGCCCCACTTTGAACGAATGACTGGCGACTTAATTTTTGTTTTTTTTTTTTAAATAAATTTTGGCCCGTAAAGTAAGGATCGTTGAATACAAAAACACCCCCATGGAAATTTATATACGCAAAAATATACTGCAAATTTATTTTATTAATAATTGTAATGTATGTAAAATGTATACCATATATTGAAAATATATGTTGCATATATGTGCCAAATTCTAATTTTCGTATCGTTTTTATATATGAGATGTATATTCGTGGTAGTACTGTATATCAATGTATCATATATCAATGATATATGTAGCATTTACCCTGCATGTATACCACATGTATTTAGCATATATGTTGCATACACACTGCATACATACCACATATATACAGATATGCGTAGCATATCTGTATATAGTGTTTATATGTAATAGTGTACTTTAACTGTAAGTTAAGTTTTTTTAAGTTTTAAGTTTTATTAAGTTTAACTGTAATAGTGTTTATACACAGCATATATTTCTTGTCAGGAATATGTATCAAAAATGTATGCGTCATATATGACGCGTAAATGACACATATATGAGTCATATATGACGCATACATTTTTGATATATTTTTCTGACAAAAGAATAGATTGAAAATATATCGAAATTATATGCGTCGTATATGCCTCATACATGCATCATATATAGTGTTTATACGTAGCATATATTTTTTGGTCAGAAAAATATATCGAAAATATGTGGGTCATATATGCGTTATATATTTGGTGCATATATACTGAATATATACGTATTATTCTATTTTTCGTCACTATATATGCAACCGATATATATATATGTAGCATATATTTTCTGCGTATATTTTACATACATAAATTTCCATGGGGGCAGTCTCTACATAAAACAAATATATATTTAAATACAACGATCTGAAAAACGTGTGGGGTCCGATCGACCCCACATGCAGTGAGCGGTTCGTAGCGGTAGTGTGCAGTCGAAGGGTTAATGGCTAATAGACAGTTTTTCTCAGCTGCAATTAATTTCTGAGTTATATTTAATCGAAACATTTCATTGAAATTTGCGTAGAAAATCATAAAAAAATTGAGATTTACACAATATTTTCTTTGATCCAAACGATCTATTTGTCTCGATGTAATGCGAAAGAATGGTGGCGGAGTCATTGGGCACTTTGTCGCAGTCGAATTTGGGAATTCGGACAAACGTGACCATCAGCTCATTTTTGTTGGCTCGTTTCTCGAGTCCTAACGAAGAACATCACCTCGATGCCCGCCTTTAATTTTCTTGAAACTCATGTATATGGTAGAGGATCAAAAAGTATTATAGATACCTTTTTCTTATTGGTGCCAAAGCGGTTTTAAGGGATGCGGCTGATATCGCAGTTTCATCTGCCAGCAGTCCACCAATTTCAGTGAAACAGAAACCAAAATTCTTCTAATTCAAAATGATCAGAAAACCTCCATAGATCCATAGAAAAAAATAAAAATTCAGGGATGAACGACACGTTAATTTTTTTTCACTCACCCCACATTTAAAAAGGGTGCACTACATTGAATGTAACGAGCAAGACTTTAATTAAAGGAGGGACAAAATTAAGGCTAATGTATTTTTGCATTATTGCCGGATCGGACGCTCAAAGGGCTGAACCATATTCGATACGATTACGAGTATTTTTTGAGAAAATTGAGAGTTTTAAAGGAAATAAATGGTGAATTCGTATTCAGAGGGTAAAAATACATTAATATGGACCTGTAGGAAAATAATTAAAATCTACATTTTTTCTGATCTCGGCCACAAATAAGTGGCTTCGCTAAATCGTCGATCATTACTATCCTGCTTCAATTTGGAACTCCGTTCTGTACTCATCCACTCTGTTATCGTTGTCTCTAAAAACTTCCGCTTGTTTGGCTGAGCTGCGATTATTTTTCGATTTTTGGCAAAATTTCAAAGGCAGAGCACCGATTTTACAAAATTTTCCATACATACTTACTCCTGTATCTCTTTTTGGCCATCTTACAAGTTGACTTTCTTGGAAAACAAATTGAGATATGGGGATGAATCGTGCGCCATTCTCGAATTTTACCAAAATCCTTTTCAATACCTCCCATTAAATTTCAATACTCAAACAGGACCGACGCTACGGCTGTTCGACATTTTGGGATTTCGACGATTTTGGAAAAGTGGCGAAATAAGTCGATTTTTTTCACTTTAACCATTCGGAAGGGAATTTTCCACCGATTACAAATGCCATTGAGTTTAGGTCGAACGCTTAAAATTACACTGGCTAAAAGCGAAAAAAGTTTTCCCACGTATTTTAAAATTTAAAAAAAAATTAGGATTCGAGGGAAAATGGGAACGTGTGGGGAATTCGTAATCAGTGCATAAAAATCCATCGATAGGAGCTTACAAAAAAAAATATTGGAAATTCACATTTATTTCGCTTTTTGGAAAAAATATTTCGTTACTCAATCGCCGCTCACTTATTTTTCATTTTAATTTGAACCTTCGCTCTGCACGCATTCTCTTCGCAACCGTTTGCTCTAAAAACTGCCACTTCATTTGTCGAGCTAAAATTATTTTTTGATTGCCGTCCGGCAAAAATGCGAAAATACGTAAACTTCAATTTGCTCCGCCCTTCGAAATATTACCCGTTTCATCCAATTGAATGCACCCTTTTTAAATGTGGGGTGAGAGAAAAAGGTGGTTCATTTCTCGATTCTCGTTTTTTCCCCATGTATTCATTAAAGCTTTCTGATCGTTTTGCTCTAGAACTTTCGTTTCGCTGAAAAGGGAGGACCGCTTGCGGGTGAAACTGCAAAATCAACCTTTGACATGTTGCACTCCAAGGGGTGATTTCACCCCTTCTAACAGTTTTTCCGTCAATAAAAAAAAATACGTATCTAATAGTATTTGATGCTCTACCATATACATGAATTTCACCAACATCGAAAGCGGACATCAAAGTGATGTTGCAGGCTACATCGGGAAATCGAAGGTACCATCAGCGTTCACTCTGACCTCGGCAGACACATACACTGGTAGAATCAATTCTGGACACTTTTAACAGAACTTAGCTTTTTTTACATCTACGAACAAAACGTATATTCTGCTACGCCGAAACGATACTGTCATATTTTCATTCCAATCTATAATCATTCTACTTCATATTTTCCTTAAGGGGTTACCCCCACTTGCGATTTTGAAAAAATCGATTTTTTTTATTGCATTTTTTTGAAGTATAAGTATCTGAGAATATGTCCTGAAAATTTCAAGTCGATCCGAACAAAATTGACTGAGATATGAAGGTTGAAAGAGAAGAATCCGTTGTGTAAACGACCGGAAATTGAAACTTTAAACGCGTTTCTCTCAAAATGACGTTTCTGAAGTCGGTGACCAAGATTACTCGAACACTAATGAACCGATCTTCGTGAAATTTTGCAGGCTTATTTAATACATAAAAATGTAGTCTTTGATCGTTCGATTTTTTTTTTTCGAAAAAAATGGCCGTTTTGTAGCCAAAAAATGAATTCCGCCACTTTGTGAAAAATGAATATTTTTTAAAATCCTTCGATTAAAGACTAGTTTATACTTATATTTGACTAAATCCATCCGCATTTTTTTTTTTTCAGATGATCCACTTCGCCGCAATGTTAGTCATCGCAAACCGTGTATATAAAAACATTATTTCATTGACGGCCATTTGCCACTAAACAATGTAATATTTTTCAATAAAAAAATTACTGAAAGTTCTTCAAGATGTGTTCTTTAAGATGGTATATTGATCGATTAAAAACGTTTTGTAGTTTTCTTTAAAAAAATTCATGACAAAGGCCTTTTTTTGCGCTACAAGTGGGGGTAACACCTTAATAAGCCTACTTTCACAAGAATATAAAGTACGAGTGCTCACAACGTTTAAATGATAGATAAATGCGAAATAAAAAAAATATGGAGTGTCCAGAACTAATTGCACTACTGTATATGCATGCTTCGTATTCAAAGGCCACAGTGTACAACGCAAATGCGATAATAATGTCAATATCGTTGTAATGCGCACCTCCCTTAACTATCGCGTTTAACATAATTAACGAGTAATAGTTTACCAAGCGTGTGATACAATCCTCAAGCGCACACTGTTGAAGAGGCAATAAGTTGAAGAGTGTCCTCACGCCGGATGTACGACGGAGGTGGAAGATTCTGGAGCGGCAAATCGCCGACGAACCGGTTTCAATGAGATCCGCTTAATTAACAGCGCGTTAATATAAATCGTTCCGTGGTGGCGCGCACGGTAAAATTCTCATATACATATGGTGTACACACACACACACATACACAAATGTGTGTATATATATATATTCCACAGCGAAGTGCGTGTCCCGATTGATCGTTGTCGCGCGTGTCTGCCACGACGATCCTCGAGTAAAACGCGTGTATATAAGTGGCACTGGCAGGACGAGACGACGAACCTCACGATTTCAATTTAAAGCGGCATATATATAATCACGAAGATCTCTCGCGATCTCGTATCTCAAACGTGATAAACGACAGGCTCGAGCTATTAACGAAGCGGCGCGTTTAATAAATAATAGCGTTCGTCAATTATCGCTACGCTTTTCTCAGGATAACGTCCACGTGCATCCTCGCGATCCTCCTCTTTGCATTTATCTCGTTCCCATTCCTCGTTACAGTAACGTTCGCTTTTGTACCAGCGCATGTATGTAAAATCTTCACGTAGGGGAACTCGGGGCAAGATGATGACGTTAAGTTCATGTTTAAATAAAACAATATATATGAATCAGTCAACTTTAATTATTCTAATAAAACTACAATATTTATAATATATAATATTTATTATATATAATATAAAACTACAATTTATTTATTCTAATAAAACTAATCAATATTTATTAGTCCTTTAATTTTGGAAACAAAAAAATCAGTGTCTCTGTTAGCATGCACTATATATTTTAAATTAAAACTTTATTTTTCCCACGTTAGAGGCCATCCATATATTACATCGATTTTTGCTGATATGTTACCCTCCCTGAAATCGTCATCCTTCGTATCGTCATAATCCAATTATCGTGACCGTCATCCAACGACCAGAACCCCCCTTATTTCAAAATTACGTAATTTGTGGACGGCGGGGCAAAATGGACTCATATGCGGGGCAAAATGAAACAGTGCTGGGAGCATGATGAAACGCCAATTATTGGCACCATTCGCATATAAAAATGGTTTCATTCTCAATTGCAGCAATGTGATGAGCCAATCCTCTAAGTTCTGTAGTATTTATTCGGAATAATTTTGCTTCTCCCACTATGCGCTACACTGGTCGATATGCGGGGCAAAGTGGGGGGCTGTTGCATCTGTGGAGGTTCCGATAATAGAGGTTGCAGTGTAGTTATTGCAGACAAATCGGCTACTAAGATCGGGCAATTTGACGCCATTGGACTTCTTGCATTGAGGTTTTCTGATAGGAAAAGTGTATGCCAATGATCCACACACCATTACGAACCTCAAGGAAGCAATTGGACGCACCATTAAGGGGCTATACCTGTATGATACTTTTAAAACATCGATTTTTTTTGCCTTTTTCGACGGTTTATACTTTCAAGAATATAATTATCATTTACATCAATATCATTTTATCTTGCAAAAATCAATAGCTAAATCTTCAAACGCGTTTTTCTCAAAATGAAATTTTTCAAATTTGCTGACATTGTAACTCAATGAGCAATTACCCAATTGACTTGAAATTTGAAATGAGTACTCTTGAATATATTTACTCTAGAATGACGTAGGATATTTTTGATCGGGGAAAAATTAACGATTTGACATTGAAAAAAACGACCATTTTATAGGCATGAAAACAGACTTTTTTCATAACTACGCCATTTTGTTCGATTTTGATATTTTTCGAAAATCCTACGTCATTGTACAAAAAATACGTTTCCGGTTTCAGCTACTCAATCGGCCGGAATCATGTCAGCAGTGGAGGAACTTTTTTTTGGCGCCTCCGAAGGCAGCGCATAAGTCGCTTGGATCTCAATATTTTTCTATGAAAAAAATAAGGTAATATAGGTCAAATATAGCCAAATATATTCTTAATTTTCCCCAACATTTAAGGCAGTAGTCTGGTCTAGAGCGAGATTTTTTACATCATTGTTGGGTTGGAATAACTTTTAAACCGTTGAAGTTGGCTTGATAAAATTTTACATATGTATTTATTGTTCCGTTGAGAATGTATCTGCATTAAAAAAATTTAATATCTTCATGTAGTTTTTATTTTATTTTTCACAACATGGTCCACCGAAAACCGCCTCAATCAGCGCCCACTCTGGGTGATATTGTATGCATCCGAAAAAAATATATATATATTCTCAATCTGTATGAGTAATCTGAGCACTGGTAGCAGGATTAGTACTTAAAAAAATTTTGTTACAAAATGGCGACCTGTTAAACTTTGATTAACGATATTTCATACATTTTTGGGTATTCGACGAGTTATAAAATGTGGGCAAAATTATTGTTCGACTCAATTCTGCTACCAGTCCTCAAAAAGAGGCTACCGAAGGTACTCGTAAAATTTGAGCTCCATCGGTCAATCAGGTATCGAGATATCGTGGGCGCCGATTTGAAAAACATAGTTCTGAGATAAACGCGTTCAAAGTTTTGATACCGTTAGATGAGGTTTGCGCGCGGCTTGCTTATTATTTCTATTACTCTGCTAATTTTTTAAATATCAATAAACGGTTTTCACGAGCGTATTAACAAAGGTCTAAGGAATAATAAAATGAAGAAAAAAATCGATTTTGTCAGATTTCTAGGACCGGACCACTGCCTTAATTGAGTAGTTTTCTTCCAAAAAATTCCCGAAAATCACCCAAATTTTCAGCGTTCACACTGGTATAGCCCCTTACTGAAATTAGGCCTATTAACGACGATCAACGAATCAAAAAAAAAAAAAACATAATAACCTTGAAAATGTCTGACAAACCGTTCTCCTTATATTAATAATTTGTACTTTTATTGCGTTTACTTACCTGTTTACTTACTCTGTCCCGTTCGCAGACGCGCACTCGTACAGAGAAATCCCTGACGTAAAGGCTTAACGAGAAAATACCTGTCGACGAGGATTCCGTTTATTCCGGAGCGATCAAAAGAAAGAGAGAGAGAGAGAGGGAGAGAGAGAGAGAGAGAGAGAGAGGCTGTAATCCGACTGGTTCTTTCGAAAGGCATCCGCGTACTGAATATTTTCACAAAATACTAATCCCCATGAGCGATCTCTTTTCCTTGCACTCTGTGAGTTGGCTGGACCGTTACGCAGCAAGTATGCTTCATCTCCCAATCGCTGATTGTTGTCGGGTGTTGAGAGGCGGCAAACATTTCACGAGTGACCGTAATAATTGCAGCGTATATGAGTATCGTGCAACGTGTGTCTCATCTTACTGAATCGTATCTCGATGGCTCGAGCAGCACGTCAAGCCTCATGACATATATTCTCTGCTTCATTTTTGCATCATGATATTTTGCCTCTCCCTCTCTCTCTCTCATTGGCGTAGCCAGCAGGGGGCACGACCCACCCCCACCCCGAAAAATGGATCGAAAATAATAAAATCCAAATGGTCGATTGATTTAATTCGTTTCAACCAAGCAGGCGTGGAGAAATAATTTAAGGGCCCAGTCCACTTTGAAAATAAATTTAAAAAAATCTATTTTTTCACTGTTTTCGAAAGTACATACATTCAGAAGTATTGTGTCAAAATTTTATGAAAATCCGAGCTCTCTAAGTATTTTTTTTTATTGATCGTCAGACCCGCGATGGTTTTAAAATTTTGATTTTTACTCTTTTTTTCGAAATACTGCGAAAAACGCGTTTTCTTTTACTTTTTTCGTTTTTCACCTGCCTTTTTAAAAAAAAAAATTGATAAAACTTTATATCCGAGGGTCTTAAAGGACGTTAAACTATAATTTTTGTACTTAAATATGAATAAAAATGAATTAAACAATTTTTTACGTAGTTCAAGACTTTTTTTTATCAAGCCCAACAACTTTTATATTCATATATTTTATAAAATCCTCAACAAAAATCGCGAAAATAGGATTTTTTTCGTGGCTCTAAAGTGGACTGGCCCCTTAATAAAACGTGAATTATTTCCTTAATTGTAATTTCGTATCTTTTATAAGAAGTAACTAATTCATTAGGTTAATTGAATAAATATTGGAACTTCACAATTAAGCTCACTGTGGGCAAAATAAATTCATTAGATGTGCCGGCTGATAGCCAACCAGGAGAATACCGGAAGATCAACATTGACTACTGATTGTGAGTAATAGATAATATCATTGTAAATCTAAACTTCGATTTGAGAATCTATCCTTAGCTCATGCAGTTGACGCATTGTTTAAATTGAATATGAAGAACGGAGAGGATTACGACAATAATTATTTGGTCATCTTAATAATTGATACGTCAGCTTTAGAAGCTGTAGCGATGGTAATGAGAAAACATACTTTCATTTGAAAATGATGAAAATAACGCTGGGAATTTAAGAAAGCAGATTAAAAAGGAGTACTGCCTCAGGTTATAGAGCGTGTCTCAAAATGATCTGACATCTTAAAGGGTTACACCTAGTTGGCAGCACCAAATGGGAATTTTGGAGGCTGCTATCTCTGCAGAAGGTTTGCTGTGTGGTCCGGGCACCGATGATTCCATTGAGAGGTAATAAATTACAGTTCATCTACGTATATAGCTGACGGAAATCTTCAAACGCGATTTTCTCAGAATGACTTTTTCTGAATCGGTGACCAAAATATCTCAAAAACAAATAAGCCGATCTGCTTCGAATTTCACAAAAAAATGTTGTGTGTCAAAAGGGAGTCTTTAATCGAATGTTTTTTTTTAAGCATACTTTTCTTTTATATAAAGGAAAAAAGAATGTTTTTTCACCGAAATTGCGATGATCACTTTCGATCAGCGACTATTTTTTAAAAAATCATGAGTTTATTGAATCCTTCGGTTAAAAACGAGATTATACGGTGCAAAAACTAAATTCATTTGGTTTTTTTATTTCAGATGATTTGTTGCCGAGCAGGAGTGGTCACCGCGAAAGACCTTTTTTGCACACCGGTCTGTGAAATTTGTCATATCTCCATCATTTATAAATATTTCCCAATAAAAAATTATCAAAGATACTTGAAATGATACCCTTTACTGTGTTAAAAAAAAAGTTAAAAACCCGTACCCATTTCCCCAAAAAAATCACTAAATCACCTCTTTTTTCCGGCCGCGAACTAGGTGTAACCCGTTACCGCGCCATTTTTTTTGGTGACGAGCACAGAGTGTTAATCTTTGACAACTGGCATCAGCGAGTATTGAGGTTTAGTCATGTAGAATAACACGATCGAGCAACGCATAGAAATTGTGAAAATGCCCAAACGCAATGCAGTTATTGCAGACGAAGTTTCATGGTCGTGTTATCTCGCGCCGCGGCGATGTGAATATGCCACCAGGATCGTGCGATTCGACGCCATTGGACTTCTTTCTTTGGAGTTTTCTGAAAGGAAAAATGTATCCGCAGACCTTTTTGGAGCTCAAGGAAGCAATTGGATGCACCATTAATGAAATTAGTCCGCAATTATGTCAAAATGTTATTGAAAATTTCGTCGAAAGAATGAACCTCGGGTTCGGTAACGGGTATAAAATCATGTGCAAATTTACCAATTTTGTTTCGTATGTAAAAGGGATTCACTCATGAAATTAATTACACATCTATTCAGTATGAATATCAAGCTGATAGAATATTTTTTTTTTTTTCGATGGACAAAATGGCCGACCACTTGAAATTTTTCGAAACAGCTTTTTTCCAATTGGCGTGACAAATAACTTCAACAATGTTCACTCGATTTACTTCAAATTCAAAAGTTATGTTCCGAATTGCATTTTGCAGAGAAGTACGTTCGGAATTTTTGATTAATTGAACACTTTTCATCTTATGAGCAGTTTATGAGCAGTTATAACGAAATTTTTCACTGAAAATTCAATTCTTGAGTTCAAATACCAACAACTTTTGAATGAAACAATATTTTCCAAATTCCGTACGTACTTCTCTAAGTATTCTAATGTAGACTGACGAGAATTTTTGTTTTTTGTTCGAGGTAAAAAATTGTGGATGCTAAATGTCACGCCGTGGAGCGCCTAAAAAAGATAACAAAAGAAAATATTAGTAGTTTGAAAATATTAGTAGTATTTTTTATAACAGCTCGATATTCATACTAAATAGATGTGTAATTAATTGTACGAGTGGATCACTGTCTCATACGAAAAAAAATTGTTAAATTCGCACATGATTTTATACCCGTTACTATGGCCTGACGACTTAAAATTAAAAATTTCGTACTTCTAAAATGAATAAAACGTTTCATTAATAAACTAACATGTCAGGTCATTTCCAGACACGCTTTATAAACTTTTCCAAGCAGCAATAGTACTCCCAGTGAGCTTTGCCAGCTGTGGGAGGAGTTTTTCTGCCATGAGACGATTATAAACGTGGCTCAGAAGCACAATCCGTAATAAGCGATTCTGTCACATGCTACTGCTGAACAAAGATAATTACATTGTTAAAAAAGACTTCCAACTAAAAAGTGTCGGGCCGATTTGCAGGAAAAAATTGAAAGCCAAGACTCATTTAATCGAGTACCTACTGAAAGTAAAGTTCAAAGTCTGGTAACTGGATTGAAGAATAATGAAAAATTAGTTGATTATTTTTAAAGGTATTGCAACAGTTTGATACTGATGTGAACATGAGCGTATGATTAAAACTTCATAATTGATATGTATTACGTGATTATCGACTATTATGTAAATTCTATTTGTAAAAATATGATTGTGAACGAAACCTCCCTCCCCAGCCCCCAAGGCCTCCGCCAGAAAATAATTCTGGCTACGCCCATGCTCTTTCGCGCTTTCTCTCTCTCACTCTCTTTCTGTCTCTCTCGAAGCTCGGTACACGCGAGAATGTACGAGCGGTTGAGTGGCAACCGCATTAATTCTTATTACTTCGTGGTTGTCATGACATCCCGTCCGCGATATGTCGCGGGCCTGCAATGCATTCATTCGCTTTCGGCTGAGTGAGTTCCGTCGAACGTCGAGAAGTGAGATTAAACTTTCACGCGTGTGAGTAGGATAACTAGACCGGTCACAAATCGACGAATCGCCAGGTTTTTACCCAAAAACAGGGGCCGCGGGGCTGGGCGTTCCTAAACTCGAGGATGTGCTCGTCAAATTTCAACCCAAATGTCTCGTACATGAATCGACATTTACGGCGGGATATACATTTAGACAGGAAAAAAATCAGCAATATTGAGGGATTTTTTAAACTAAGAAATAATTATTCTACAATTATTAAACTTCGGGTATACTTTAATAGTATACTTAAGTATAGAAAACAATTTTTTCAATTAATTCATCATCAAAATGACGGACCTGTGTCAGAGGGTTACAGCAAGGTCGCCGCGGGAGTTGCGAATCGGCGTGCAGTCTAGCTTCCGGTAGATTTTGATTTGCCAAAAATTTCAAACATTTCTTCAGTTGGAACATGTATAGGGGAGACCGGGGCAAAATGGTATAGCGGGGCATAATGGGACCGGGGCAAAATGGGACCGGGGCAAAACGGGTTTGGGGCAAAATGGAATAGTGAAAATCAACACTGCTGGAAAATACGTCATTGGGGCAAAACGGGACCGGGGCAAAATGGGCCGGAGAAAATCAGGCTCCTTAGAAAGAGGCGGTTGGGGCAAAACGGGATCGGGGCAAAATGGGACAGTGGAATAATTCGATGCAGAAACGAAAGAAATGCAGGGGTAAAAAACGAGGGGTAATAAATGAGTGAAAACAGGTTTTATTGAATGTTACACGATATTTGGGTCACACTCTACTTACGATACTATAATTTAACGGTGGCAATGTTTAATTTTTATTGCTTGTTTAACTAAGCTAATTTTTATCGGCACAATTGTCGCAAACATACTCGATTAAGTTATCGTCAGCATGGGCACATGAATAGTGGGCCCATTTCTCGCATGAATTACAACGAATCCAGGATTCCTTGGATTTCGAATATAAGCCCCCGCAGAAAAGGCATGATGCGTCATCGTCGGTTGTTATCGACGCCGCTGGATTTTTCTCACGAAGTTCTCTGTAGTACGGAGAATTCGTAAGAATGCCACTTGTACCTTTTCTTGATGTCGCCTTATGTTTTGATTTTTTGCCTGCCGATATCGGAAGCAGCTGGGACCCAACTGCACGTTACTGATACTGATTTTCAAGCCATTGATGAAAATCTAACTCTTGTCAATTTTTACGTAAATTGTTTTATGAAACTAGGACCGCCGCTCCCCATGAAATCGACGGATATGTGTCGACAAATATATCGGTCAGTCCATATTATCTGCGTATATGTGGACTGAAACGAACCACAAGCACCATTTAGATTAGATTATGTTTCAACAGCTCTTTCATAGAGCCGAAGCATGAATTTTCCTGTCATCCCATTTTGCCCCAAATTCAGCGGGCTGCGACACTTCATTTTTGTGTGTCCCATTTTGCCCCTGTCCCATTTTGCCCCAAATCAAACACCAAGAAACTTCATTTTTTGCTATCCCATTATGCCCCGATCCCATTATGCCCCAGTGCCGTTTTGCCCCGGTCTCCCCTAGTTTCTATGGGACGGTAATTAAAATGAAGAAAATGCAAATTTAAGAAAATGGCATGCACTTACAAACCAATCAACATTTCACGCAACATTTCTGTAAAATGTGGATTAAAAAAGTCGTTCTTTTTCCAATTTTTCAAAAAAAATTCTCGTCAAGTGGAAGCTACCAATATTATCAATATTTCTACCAAGTTTCAACTCAATCGGCTTAATAGTTTTTGAGTAATCATGCACGCCAATTTCGATAATGCAGTTTTGAGAAAAACGCGTTTGAATTTCACGCCTGCTCCGAATCCGAGCGGTGAGGCACAGCGTTGACGGGCTGTAACGTTTGAAGTTTTTCGAATTTCGCTTTGACACTTTGGGAAAATATTCTACATACATAGTTCTATCGTTTAAGGGGGAATTTCATTTTGTAATTTTTTTTGCTTCTTTTTGTTGGCTTAAAAGGTCCCCCAACCATCCAAAAATAATATTCAAAAGATACAATTGTATGGTCCGGACATCGCCGATTAAAGGTAAATACAAAATGTCCATGATTTTACAGTATTTAAAACTTTAAACGATTGATTTCAATCGATTGACTTGAAATTTTAACTGTAGCTTCTTGTCAACATTTTGTAGTCCGGTACGTAGGAATTTGTTCCATAAGTTGAAATATAAAAATGTTATTATCGATATTCGACCGATTTTTTTGCGATTTTTTTCCATGCTAACGCATTTTTTTTAAACCAATATTTTGAAAAACCCCTAGGTACTGGACTAGTTTTTTATATCTACTTTCAAAATATTTTTGGTTTTTTTTTTCCAGATTGAAAATTATTACGTGTGCGAATGCGCCCGTTGAGGACTATGAAAAAAGAAGTTTTCTTTCATCGACTACTGCACGGCTATTTTGTTTCAAAATAATAAAAATAAAAAAAAATACTTTAAGAGTTGTACTAACATGTATAAAAAACCGAATATAAAAATATTGTTTTGTATTTCTTAAATAAATTGTCAAAAATGACCCTTGATTATGCCCTCACAAAGGTATATTCCCCCTTGAAGAAAAAATAAATAAATCCATTTTTTTATCGTCGTAAATGTTCATACCGCCTTAAGGGGCCAGACCACTTTGAAAATTTCAAAAAATCGAAAGCAAGCAAGACTTGAAGAAATCGACGATGATGAGCAATCAGAACGGATTTTGTAGAGTGCGGGAATTGCCGATTGAGCTTGGGTAAGACTTTCTCATAGTATAAACTTCAAACGTGTTTTTCTCGAAACAACGCCCCGGGAAAAAAAGTTCATGTCCGAGTGGATATGTTCATATATGTTTCAGATATTGTCATATATGTTTCAGATATTGTCATACATGTATCAGATATATTTATATCTGACATTTTACAGTGTAATATATGATTAGGTCTGATCATATTCCACATCACATATGCATATAGAAGATCATATCTGATCAAATACAGTATCTGGCCTGACCATATATGAACTCATATCTGTTTATATCTGGCTAAGTATCAAGGCGAGTTGGCACCGTAAATCCGTATCTGAACATACATGACGTGATATGTGAACGTATCTGTTCGTATAAGATCATATCCGATCAAATACGGTACCAGACTCCGCTATATAGATCTCACATATGTTTTTATCTGGTCAGATACCAAGGCGACTTGGCAGCGTGAAACCATATCTGAACATATATGATGTGATATATGAGCAGGCACGTTCATATAAAATTTTATCCCATCAGATACGATACCAAACCTGGAAAATATACGAAGTCTTATGCACTCATACCTTGTCGTATATGCAGTTCAGTTGTTCACACATGAAAATATCTGAATACATAAAACGATGTATGAGGATATGAAACGATATCCGATCAGATATGGCACCTCACCTGACTGTATTATATGTGATCATGTGAGTTACTATGATATTATTAATTATTAACACGTCAAGTGATGACGTGTTAACAACCCGGCTCTATATATGTAAACATTTTAATAACTTCATGACTGCACTAACAAAATTTGATCTGTCTCAACAGGGTAAGATTTGCTCTGATATAGTCGGAGTCATACCTGGTCTGATGGTTCAGATAAACTATGATTCTATCATATGGGCAGGTCTATTGTTCATAGATGTCCAGGTCTACTGGGATCCACTTCATTTTATTCTTATACGGACAGACAAATCTGGTCCAATAAGATTAGATTTGCCTGACATGATCAGATCTGGCCCAATAAAATCAGATCTACCTGGCATGATCAGATCTGGCCCAATAAAATCAGATCTGGTCCAACAAGATCAGATCTTGCCTGGTGATTGGATCTGGTCAGACCTGCTTCGATATGGACGGGTCGGCTCTCAAAATTATCAAAATGGCTCTGATATGATCATACATGCTCAGATATAAGCATACATGATCTGTCATGACACTACATGAACAGATGTTGCCAATTTTCTTGGCTGATCATATCTGATTCTACAGATATGATTCGGATATATTCAGATATGAACTTTTTCCCGGGGTTGTCAAAATCTAGCTCCATTGTATCTCTAAAAATAATAAACCGATTCTCTTGAAATTTGAAGCACATATTGTAAACATAATTCGCAACAAGATGAACCTCAATGATTTTAAAAAATTTATTTTTATTCTTTTTTTGCGGAAAAATGCGAAAAGAACGCGTTTTTCAAATACTTCTTTCCTTTTTCATCTGACATTTTTTTATTGTTTGACAAAACTTTATATCCGCGGGTCATTTTGTAGCTGGTGTCATACTGAATCTAATGAACTTCGATTTTTTTAATTTCAGACAAGCCGTTGCCGAGTCGTGATGGAGCTACCTTGCCCACCTATTGATCAGTCGTTACGTTAAACTATAGTTTTTGTATTTTAAAATGAATAAAAATTAATAAAAAATTGTTTTAATTGTATTGCAAGACTTTATTTATGAAGCCCAACAATTTTATATTTATATCTTTGATAAAATCCTCAAAAAAATCGCGAAAATAGCCTTTTTTCGTGGCTCTAAAGTGGACTGGCCCCTCAATAGGGGGTGCTCCCTTGCAGGCGACCCCTAAACCAAATTGCGGCGGGGGGTGGCGGTAGTTTTAAAGGGGTGACCGAGCACTTGCGGAATTTTAAAGGGGAAATGGGGCGCTTAGCGGAATATTGAGCGACGCGTAAAGGGTTCTGACTGAAGCTGCTCCAAGGCTCACCTTTAAAACAAACGGGAGGAGGAATTCGGATGGCAATGACGGCAGAAGGGTTGGGGGATGGCGAGTTTCGATCGTAAGAACGACGTAGGTGTGCCTTGGGAGGGCTATCGTTTTGTGGTTTTTTGATTGAGTCTGAAGGCACAAAAGCGTTTTCGAAGGTTACAGAAGACGTTGACGTCGGCGAAGAGAGAGAACCAGAGAGAGAGAGAGAGAGAGAGAGTTTTTTGTGGTTTTTAGATTAGCGACTGGTAGGCGCGAGTCTGCCGTCGACGGCGACGAAGGTAAAAAAAACTCTGTCGTTTTTGCGGTTTACTGATTCCGCGTGCACATGAATGGTGTAGTGGAAAATAACGAATATTTTTTAAATAAAAACGTAAAATAAAGAATTTGACATTTAAATGACATTTTTTATATATGCATAATCGAGTAGTACAATGCATTTGGACGAATTATCTAGCATGCATTTCCCACGTGTGTGTGTTTTCTCTGTACAAATTGACTCACCTTTTTACAAGATTTTATTCAACTCGACTTTCTGTGAGATGCAAAACAGAAAATCGATATTTTATCCACTTCCCGACTACTCGGAGCTCTGAAATTTTGCAAAAATGCATCTAAAAGGTGACAATGCATAATTCGGATAAAAAAAAAAGATCTATAAAATTTTCAACTTTTCATGTGAAATTAACGATATCTAATGATCCATGTAAAATCTCACTAACACATACCAACAAATTCGTAGCCGACTATGTTTGTATGTGAAACTTTACATGCAGAAATTACTTGTAAGCTCAATCTCAATTATAATCTGTTATTTTTTACAAGCATTCCATGTTCCTAATGTACAAACTCGTAAACTAGTAAGCTACTAGTAACAACTAGTAAATTCAATTAAAGACTAAAAAGTAGAAAATAATTTATATGTAAAAGAAATATTTAAAAAAACAAGCTTTTATTTAACGTGCTCAAAAGTAGAAAATCATTTGTTTCACCAAGTCACCTATATGTGACTATAAATAAAAGCTTCGGGCGTTCATAACACACTACTGACCCAAGAATTATAATCTTCATTCTCGTAAAATAATTTTTTAAAGCTCTTGTCCGTAAACAAAATTATAGATCCCCCGTTTTATCGGGTTAGAAGGGTGAGGTAAATTAAAAAAATCCGTTTCTAATGAGAAAAAGTATTAATTGTTTTGGAATTTTTACAAAGTGTCAAATTTATGAGTGGGAAGAGAAAAAAAGTTCTCGACAATTGAAAATTTCGAAGCTCTTGAGCGGCCACTAATATTTATTAGCCAGCTAGAGCTTTCGCGAGCTTAATTTTAACATTATAAAGCGTAAAATTCATGGGTGAGAAGTGAATCAAAAAAATATATTTTTAAATAAAAATTTGAATCTTTGGAAGGCTTGAGTGACCTCTAAATATTTTTCCCCTCTCGCAGCTTTCGCGACATTTTTTTTAAGTAGATAATTGGATGGTGAGAAAAAGGAAAAAAAAAGAGCTCAAATTTGCACCACCCTACTGTACACGTTGACCCAGGAAACAATCACGAAAATTCCTCTCTTTTCCGGGCACAAACTAGGTGCAACCTATTAAGGCCTTAGGCCACTCTGGAGGCAAAAAATAGGCTTTTTGGGTTTTTTTTCAGAAAAACTACAAAATAAATCGAGATTACAAGAAGGGTGTTTATCATATATATCAGTGACTGTATACAATAATTTTTTTGACGCGATCAATTTAAAAATGGCGGCTGTGCAGCCTTTATCTCAAAACTACATTCTTTAAGTTGGCCGGGAACATAACCCAGACAATTTTCAACCGATTCACTTGAAATGTTGAATATATCTCGAAAAATACGTTGTCTATGGAAGTACATAGAATTTTTTTTATACATTGCATAGTTCATTTGTTATTAACAATTATCTGAAGATTTTTTAGGCAAATTTTTGGAAAGAGAACAACTTTCCTAAAAAATCGTCAGATAATTGTTAATAAGAAAAGAACTATACAATATTTTTAAAAATCCTACGTACTTCCATAGACAATGTATTTTTCAAGATATATTTAACATTTCAAGTGAATCGGTTGAAAATTGTCTGAGTTATGTCTCCGGCGAACTTAAAAAAAGCAGTTTGGTGATAAAGGCAGCACAGCCGCCATTTTGAAATTAATCGCTTCAAAAATTTTTGTGTATACAGTCACTGATATGTACAATTAACACCCCGGGAAAAAAAGTTCATGCCTGAGTGGATATGTTCATATATGTTTCAGATATTATCATATATGTTTCAGATATCGTCATATATGATTCAGATATTGTCATATATGTATCAGAAATATTTATATCTGACATTTTACAGTATCATATATGATTAGGTCTGATCATATTCCACATCACATATGCTTAAAGAAGATCATATCTGATCACATATCCCGGGGAAAATGGTCATATCTGAGCAGATATGCTCATGTAGGTGTTTATCTGCAACATAAATGAATCTGATCTGATCATGCATGGTCAAAGATGAACATACATGTATTTTTATGCGCTCAGGGGTAGCTCTATATCTGGTCAGATATGATCGCGCATAAGTAAATATGTGCAGATATGTATTTGTAGCTGAACATGTCTGCCCATATGTGGTCATGTCTAACCAGACATAGTACAATTCACGACTACATTCGAGCTCACACATGAATAGACTTGAATATGTGCGCGCATGCATGAACATATCCAACCAGGTATGGATGAATACGCAACCGAACCCAAGTCGTGCATGATCAGGTCTGAAAATATTTGCCCATGTACGATTGTATCTGCCCAGATATGGAATTATACTCGAATTCATCCAATTGGGTCTACCAGGTGTGTAAGTATGAAACCGGAATTTTTGTACAGAAAAAACACATTTATTGTAATGATATGATACAAAGTATCATATCATTACCGTAGGTACATCCGCCAGTTGTTGTTGTGTTTGAGCGTCGTTTTCGTCCAACAAGGCTTGCAGGTCAGCGTCTTCAAACTTTTTCGGTGGTCTTCCACGTTCTTCGTTCCTCACGTCAAAATCGCCACTTTTGAACCGTTTGAACCACTCGAAACACTGTGTTTTACCGAGAGCATGCTCACCAAACGCCTCCACAAGCATTCGATGCGATTCGGCTCCGGTTTTCTTCAGATGAAAACAGAAAAGTAGTGCTGTCGGCAAATCGTAATTTGTTGGCACAAAACTCGACATGTTTATCTCTAATAAACTAATGCTACTGAATGAAACTCGTGTTATTGTGAGTTGGAAATCTTTGTCGGATATCAATACAATAACAAGACACCGCTGACGTGATGTGTCGGTAACTGCATCGACATCTAGCGCCACCTATGGGCAAATTCCGGTTTCATACTTACACACCTGGTATATGATCATCGCTGAACATGCTTGCCCACGTGTGATCAGATCTAATCAAATATGAATCAATTGATTCACATTTCATCAATTGATTCATATTTGAACGTATTCATCCATACCTGGTTGGATATGTTCATGCATGCGCGCACATATTCAAGTCTATTTATGTGTGAGCTCGAATGTAGTCGTGAATTGTACTATATCTGGTTAGACATGACCACATATGGGCAGACATGTTCAGCTATAAATTCATATCTGCACATATTTACTTATGCGCGATCACATCTGACCCGATATAGAGCTACCCCTGAGCGCATAAAAATACATGTATGTTCATCTTTGACCATGCATGATCAGATCAGATTCATTTATGTTGCAGATAAACACCTACATGAGCATATCTGCTCAGATATGACCATTTTCCCCGGGATATGTGATCAGATATGATCTTCTTTAAGCATATGTGATGTGGAATATGATCAGACCTAATCATATATGATACTGTAAAATGTCAGACATAAATATATCTGATACATATATGACAATATCTGAATCATATATGACGATACCTGAAACATATATGACAATATCTGAAACATATATGAACATATCCACTCAGGCATGAACTTTTTTTCCCGGGTGGTCTGATATCGTCAAATCTAATCATACATGCTCTGATATCGTCAAATCTAATCATGTATGCTCTGATATGGCCATTTTTCTTATGCATGATTAGACAAGATCCAGATATGATCAATCATATCTGGATAATATATAATCCAGATATAATCAGATGTGATTTGGTCTGATAATTTTTTCTCGGGATGATCATACATGCTCAGATATAAGCATACATGATCTGTCATGACACTATATGAACAGATATAGCCAATTCTCTTGTCTGATCATATCTGATTCTACAGATATGCTCAGATATAAGCATACATGATCTGTCATGACACTATATGAACAGATATGACCAAATCTCTTGTCTGATCATATCTGATTTTACAGATATGATTCAGATATGTTCAGATATGATCTTTTTTTCCCGGGACCCTTTTTTGTAATCTCGATTTATTTTGTAGTTTTTCTGGGAAAAAGCCTATTTTTCGACATCTAAAGTGGCCTAACCCCTTAATATTCGACTTACCAATGAAAAATTTCGCTGATCCAAATGATTTTTTTTCCACGTGTTACCGTCTAAACCCATTTATGTTCACGTTGCCTACGAGCGTTACCCATCGAAATGTTTCGCTCGTGCAAATACATTTCCGTGCTTCGGAGCTACGGAGCCTTGAGTCGCGCGATTTACTTTTTTTGATCGTAATTCTTGTCCTGCGTCGTGCGGTACAAAATTCGCAGCGGGTGTGTTGCATCAAAACCGGTGCGTCGATTCTCTCCCCGAGTGTACATCTATATGCATATTACGGCGAGCCGCCGGCTTGATTTCCTCAACGCATTCACGTCGGGTAACGTCCGTATCGGTGGACGTGCATACATGCATCCACAACATTGGCACACGCATACAAGTGGGCACTGTACGCTCCAGGAAAAAAGAAGCTGCGGCTGAGAGCAAATATGTATCAACGCCGCGAACGCCCCCTAAGGACTGGGTGCAACATCATTTGACGCTGGGCGCATGTACGACATGCGCCCATACGGTGTAACCCACCACGGGCAGGTGCGATCATTGCGAATTGGGTGAGGTCCTGAAAATATATTTTCGGTCTTTCCTGAAACATTACCTGTTTGAATACATATACCCATAGGCGCATTTATATGTTGGATTATTGAAGGCATTGGGCACCGAGGAAAAAAAAACAATTGTATAAAAAGAAAAATTGGTTGATTCAAATAAATGTCTGATCGCGGAGTGCCACTGATATAGGAGATTGTTATAATACTATAGAATATGGAAAAATGTGATTGATTCAAATAACATATTATTTTATTTGAAAATCTCTTCTGTTCTCTGAATATCTACGTTATCCTTCAAATAAAATGAAATAATTAAGCGGTTGCTACACCATTTTTTATTTCGTACAAAAATATAATCAATATAATGAATTATTTATTCACTACATCGAAACAAATATGCCATGAGACGTATGTTTTTCAATTTCTTTTAAATCATCAATAAAAAGTGAGCATTAGAATGATCATCCACGATGATAGTGGAGAGAATATCAGATATCCAATGGAATATCCACGAAGAGAATATCAGATATTCAACTGATCAGAACAGATACTACACGTTGCTCTTCGCCACAGGCCAAGAAGCGATGCTCTTTAGAGTTTCTCCGGCGTTTAAGTAGATTTTCGGTTCGCACTACGCTTAGGAGAAACGAGCGCGTGTGCGGCTTCTAGCGGTTACTCCGAGAACTACGGGTTTCCTCACACTTATAATTTCGGTGGCGCTCGGCCATAACTTGGCTGAAATTTTTCAACCAAATGCGCAAGAAACAAATTTTATTCTCGCATAATTTTTTAACCAATTCATGCATTTGCATAATATTTTTCAATCAAAATAAAATATGAATACTTTAACGAATAATGTACTTGAAAATCAATATCGGATATGGTGAAAAAATAAAAATAAAATATTTCCTCAATAGAAATTTTATCTGAATCAAACGAGCGAAATTCAATTTTTCGTGGGTGCTCGAATCAACAATATACATGTTATGAATTGATACGCTTCTTTTGTTCGTTGCAGAAAATGCATTTAAAATCATATCATCTGTTCGCGATAATTTTTTAGATAGTTTCAATAATATATTGTTCTCGGCCAACAAAATTCTTTTGAATGAAAAAAAAAACTTTTAATTTTATCATGTTATTAAAGTCAATAGCGTTTTGTTTGGACTAATAAATCCGATTATTTACACCAACAATTTTACAATTGAATAAACGAAATTTCATTCAATAACACTTATGATATCGAATCAATGATTTTGTTTTCTCAGTGGGGTTTACGGAAGGTTGAGTATAGGGATGATGGGCTACCGTCAGGCCAATTCTGGAAGTCTAAAAGCTTCGAATTTCCGATGAATATTGTTTGATATATACGCATAACGTATATCACTATACGTATACAGGGTGTTAGGAACGTCGATGCAAAGCCTCAATGGGGTGATAGTTCACCTTGTTAGGAACATATCTAACCTAGGTTACCTTAGTCCAAAGTCTAAGGATTTCGAGTTATCATGGTAAGTGTGATTTTTGGAAAATTTCCCAAAATTAGATACCTATTTTTGAGGCGTTACGTTAATCTATAGTTTTTGTACTTAAAAATGAATAAAAATGAATTAAACATTTTTTAAATGTATTTCAAGACTTTATTTATCAAGCCCAACAACTTTCATATTTATATCTTTTATAAAATTCCCAAAAAAAAATCGCGAAAGTAGCCTTTTTCGTGGCTCCAAAGTGGACTGGCCCCTTAAGGAAACTTCAAGAAAAATTATTTTATGCAGAATTTTCATACAAACCAATTCGGACATTTGACTTTGACAGCCTGCGGTGTAAAAAAAATGTACTACGCATGTCGCGCCAAGTAGTTGAAATAGTTGCTTAGTTATTGTCCATTCATATTATGTGTAAAAATGACATGCGAAAAACCAAAAATGGATGATTTTTTTCAAAAAATTACTTTGAGCCCAAAATCTTGAAAACGGTGAGACTTTTACTCAACTGAAATAATTGCAGGATTATTGCAAGATAATTGCAGGATTATCCATTCATAACAGGTCCATTCATAACCCTGTATATATATATATATATATTAATTTTGATGTTCACCTCTCACCTCTACGCTACTCTGTTCGCGAGTTGGGTAGCGCCGTGCAAGTTCACGGGGTCGCAGCCCGGCGGCCCCAGCGCATCGAGAGCAGGTGCAAAAATCGATTCGGCTTATTCCTCCAGTTTTGGCATGGCCGAGTCGGTACATCGGCCGCGCTCATTTGCTCCAATATGTAATAGAGTATCCTCGTGAGAACCCTCAGAACGTCAGGCGCATGAGCGCAAATACGATACACCGTTGTGTTTGCCGCATGTGCGTGTGCCCAAAGGCCACCCATTGTGAAAATTGCCATCGCCATTTTCGCCACGGTAGGATGTCGCAAAAAAATACAAACTAACGACCGATGGATAAATCAGTGGTTAATTTCATGCACGGTGGATGATGTCGAATTCGCATATTTTCGAGCTGTGTATACACAGCTGGCTGTGGAGCATACAGGCCCAGCCCATACTATCAATACCAAGTCCGTTTGGCTGCGGATCCGCGAGAGACTGCCCGTTGCGACAGTGCACTCGGCTGAATTAATCAGCCGTCGCGGAGATTTCTCATAAATCGACCTTTTGACAACACGACCGGGCGTTTCCATTGCCGCGAGCTGTTCCACGTGATTCCCCTTCTCTGGACGCGGAGCTGACGATATCACGCGTGAAACGAGGTACACGGAACCAACGTTTCTCCATCTCGTGCACACTTCTTTGGAGTTCCCGTTTCAGAAACGCTCCGGAATCCTGTCCGATAATTAAACGATTAGAAGGCAACGGAGCGAAACTTTGTAGCAAAACGGCAGTTTTGTTAAAACTGCACTGAGAAAAAAAATCATTGAACCAATATCATTGGTGTTATTGAATGAAATTTCGTTGATTCAATTGTAAAATTGGTCGTTTAAATAATCGGATTTATTAATCCTAACAAAACGCTATTGACTTTAATACCATGATAACATTAAAGTTTTTTTTTTCATTCAAAAGATATATTATTAGCCGAGAACAATATATTATTGAAACTATTAAAAAAATTATCGCGAATAAATTATATAGTTTTCAATGCATTTTCTGCAACGAACAAAAAAGCTTTTCAATTCGTAACATGAATATTGTTGATTCGAGTACACGAGAAAAATTGAATTTCGCGCGTTTAATTCAGATAAAATTTCTATTGAGTAAATATGTTATTTTATTTTTTTCACCATATTCGATATTGATTTTCAAGTACATCATTCGTTAAAATATTAATATTTTATTTTTATTGTAAAATATTGAGCAAATGTCTGAATTGGTTAAAAAATTATGCGAAAATAAAATTTGTTTCTTGCGCATTTGGTTGAAAAAATTCAACCGAATCATGGCCGAGCGCCACCGAAATTATAGGTGTGAAGAAACCCGTAGTTCTCGGAGTAACCGCTAGAAGCCGCACGCGCGATCGTTTCTCGTAAGCGTAGCGCGAACCGAAAATCTACTTAAACGCCCGAGAAACTCCAAAGAGTATCGCTTCTTGGCCTGTGGCTAAGATCAAAGTGTAGTATCTGTTCTTATCAATTTAGCATCTGATATTGTCTCCACTATTATCGTGGATGATCATTCTAATGCTCACTTTTTATTTAAGATTTTAAAAATTTGAAAAACTTTTAATCTTTTAATAAAACGAATTCGATCAAACACTTTATTATGACAATTCTATCCTATTCCAAAGAACTGCATGCAATTTTTCAAATATTTTTATCAATTCTCATGAGTGTACATTTATTTGAAAAAATAATCAAGAAATGTTTGCAAGTGCACATAGAATCATATTAAAAACATGACTTCTCGAATTCACAAATGTATTCTTTTGCTTGCAATGACCATTTATTTCATCGAATATTATATTTTTTTTACCAGAGACTAAATGCGTTGCTACAGATGACACATGTACTTTGTGGCAAAAAATAAAATTATTTCGGATCCATATTTTTAATATTTCAATCATGATATACACTTGTCTCTATCTTATATTAGTTGCATGATATTGCACTTTCGATATTGTACGGAGTACGAAAATGTTACGTCTCGTGGCATATTCGTTTCGATGTAGTAAATAAATAATTTATTCTATTGATTATATTCTTGTACGAAATAAAAAAATGTTGTAGCAACCGCTTAAGGCCGTAGTCTCGTCTAGAAATTTGATAAAATCGATTGTTCTTTCTCATTTTATTATTCCTTAGACCTTTCTTAATATGCTCGTGAAAACCGTTTATTGATATTTAAAAAACTAGCAGAGCAATAGAATTCATAAGCAAGACGCGCGCAAACCTCATCTAACGGTATCAAAACTTTGAACGCGTTTATCTCAGAACTATGTTTTCCAAATCGGCGCCCACGATATCTCGATAACTAATTGACCGATCGAGCTCAAATTTTGCACATACCTTCGGTAGCCTTTTTCTGAGGACTGGTAGCAGAATTGAGTCGAACAATAATTTTGCCCACATTTTATAACTCGTGGAATACCCGAAAATGTATGAAATATCGTCAATCAAAGTTTAACAGGCCGCCATTTTGTAACAAAATTTTTTTAAGTACCAATTCTGCTACCAGTGCTCAGAATACTCATACAGATTGAGAATATATATATATATATATTTTTTTTCAGATGCATACAACATCACCCGGAGTGTGCGCCGATTGTGGCGGTTTTCGGTGGACCATGTTTTTAAAAAATAAAAAAACTACATGAAAATATTTAAAATAATTTATTTTAATGTAGATACATTCTCAAAAGAACAATAAACACATCTGTAAAATTTCATCAAGACAACTTCAACGGTTTAAAAGTTATTCCAACCCAAAAATGACGTAAAAAATCTCGCTCTAGACCAGATGCCTCAATTATTCCATCCATAAATCTGCGGATTATATATAGAATTATCTCAACAGAATATAATTTTATTCGAAGGATAATGTAGATATTCAGAGAACAGAAGACATTTTCAAATAAAATAATATGTTATTTAAATCACTCACATTTGCCAATATTTTATAGTATCGTGACAACCTCATATATCGGTGGCACTCCGCGGTCAGACATTTATTTGGATCGACCAATATATTTGTTCGATTCGATTGATTTTTTCTCAGTGCACGCACCGTGCAATGCTCTGGTGCAGCTTACGAGAAAGTGCCACGCCATTTGTACATCAAAATCAATGGCCAGATGTTGGGTTACAAACGTACGATGTACCGCGAATCAACGACGCTGCTGTTCTCCACCATCAATCAGCTGGAGGGCCAGCCTCGCGCGCGTAAACGTGATTAGGCTCGGGGAAACTAGATAGAGAGTGTGAGAGAGAGAGAGAGAATGAGAGAGAGAGAGAGGCTTAGATGAGTAACGCGTGATTGGCTGACTGGTGATGACCGATGACGGATGAGGGTCTCAAGAGAAACGTTTCAAGCCCGCGCCAGAGTTCGGTACTCGTGCAAGATACGCGAAGAGTCTCTGCCCCTTTGGCGAGCTTCGTCGTCTCTCCATATAATCCTCTCCGTCTTCTCCATATTCCTACACATGCTAGAGCACGCGCGTGCGCGCGCACATACACATCTAGAAATATCACAAGTATATACATTGAGAAGGCGACCCCGAGGCAACGTTGAACTTGCGAAGGTTCGCGCTGATTAAAGCGTTTCTTGCCGGATCCGACTCGCCGCTCGTGTCCGATCCAAGCAAGAAGAACAAGGAAACGAGCAGCTCGACGAGGGAGCCACACCCGATCGCGAGGTATGCTCGGACCATTGCGAACCAAAGCGGCCAAGGGCCCTCGAATCATCGTCTTGAGGTCGAAGTGTACCGACGTACGTCAATGACCCTTTGATATTCCACCACACGCGCGCGTATGCTCGAGATCCAACACTCATCATCCTCTTGGGTCTATGCATGTGTATTGCTCACGGTGCCTGCGAGACGGATCTTGGAAACTACAGTACCATAACGTGTACCGAGCCTTCGTGGCGGCTGAAGGCATCACGTTTCGAAACGGAGCTCGGAATGATAGCCCTCCGGATCATATAGTGGGAGGCTGTCAGGGTCATTACATTCCAGCTGCTCGAGCTCCAAGGCGGAGGCTCACGAGTAGCCACGTGCGCTCTACCAAGAGAAAAACGAAAATACTTAGTATTATAATTCGATCCAATCATGAACTTGATCGTGTTGTTGCAATCTTCGTGCCAAATCAATATCCGTAGGCTGCGCAGCCGAATCTACAGTGAGTTGGTCGGATTTACCACGTCGAGCCTTCGATACCCTTTATCGTATAAAACAAGCGTCGAAGTTTCCTTTTTGTTTTTATTGCTTGGCATCTAGACGTCGAATCTGTTGATAACTTTGATCCTCATGCGTGACTCGGATCCCTGCATGTCTTGCATCTGGAATTACCGTGAAACGGGGCCACTTTGAACAGGTTTTGGAAGTTTTTTGTAGGTAACTTTTTTTAAGGCGCCAGTCCACTTTGGGGCCACGAAAAAAGGCTATTTTAGCGATTTTTTTTTGAGGATTTTATAATAGGTAGGCAACTTTTTTTAAGGGGCTGGTCCACTTTGGAGCCACGAAACAAAGGCTATTTTCGCGATTTTTTTTGAGGATTTTATCAAAGATTTGAATATAAAAGTTGTTGGGCTTGATAAATAAAGTCTTGAATACATTTTTTTTTTTAATTAATTCATTTTTATTCATTTTTAAGTACAAAAACTATAGTTTAACGTAACGCCTCAAAAATAGGTGGGCTAGGTAGCTCCATCACAACTCGGCAACGGCTTGTCTGAAACAAAAAACGTCAAAGTCCATTAGATTCAGTATGACATCAGCTACAAAATGACCCTCGGATATAAAGTTTTATCAAAAAATAAAAAAAATTGCAGATGAAAAACGAAAAAAGTTTTAAAAAACGCGTTTTTTCGCAGTTTGTCGAAAATAAACGAGTAATAATCAAAATTTTTAAACCGTCGAGGGTCATCGTGTTGCGAATCATGTTTACAATATGTGGTTCAAATTTGAAGAGAATCGAAAACGCGTTTGAAGTTTATACTATGAAAAACTCTTACTTAAACTCAATCGGCAATTCCTGCACCGTACAAAATCCCTTCTGATTGTTCATCATCGTCGATTTCTTTAAGTCTTGCTTGCTTTCGATTTTTTGAAATTTTCAAATTGGACTAGCCCCGTAACACCCTAGATACCAACTTTTCTTGCTCCAATAAAACAGTGTGTCCTTTGGCTATCAAATGAATAAGAAAGTCAAGCTCCATCACTTCCTCACAATTTGGTATATACATTTTTTAAAGTATCAAAGTAGCCCCGAGGCTTCTTTGACAGGGGTTTGAAATGCAACTTACATACAATATTGAGAGTTACTTCGGAATAATTTTTTATCAGTTTCATAAAAAACGTAATATTTTATGCTTTATACACGGAATTAAATGAAAAACAACGATCTTTTATAACCAAATTGTCCTTGTTATTAAGGCAGCAGAACCTGAACGATTTTCGTCCAATTGACTTGAAATTTTAACTCTTCTTAGATTGCTTTAACAGTCAGGCAAGAGCGCTTTTTTCGATGAATCGAAAACTGTAAAAAAATATATGACTTTTGAGATGAAAATTATAGTCGAAAAAACGAACTTTTACAAACTCGTCACTATTTTTCTTTTAATTATTTTTTAATTCCCCCTGTACTTGACTGCCAAAAACAATATAAGTAACGAAAATATTTCACTGTTAGTTCCGGGACTAAATTTACGACAGTTCTACTGTGCTCCGCGGAGAGGGTTAGCTATAAAACAGTAGTGGTATAGTGACTCGTGCACCGCCATTTTGTATACTTTTGACAAGTAATGTTTTTTTTACATACTTCACACATACTTTGACATACTACCTTATAAAACCTAAAAGCGCTTTTGACCATGTATTTTATTCCGACCTTAAAAAAGATCCGAAGAAAACGGTCGAAAATGGGCAGTTACAGTGGTACCCTCCCTTAAGGAAACATTTTACATAAAAATATCAAGTACCTGCTGTGCTATTATAGGCACTTAATGAGTCTTATAATTGTCATTAAGATCAAAATCAACTTGAGCAACATTCCAATCAACTTTAGCAACATTCCAATAAACTTGAACAACAAATTGTTGTTCAAGTTAATTCCCCCCACCCGCCGCTCGCCATAGAAGCCCAAGCGGGCCCGCTGCACACACATTTAAAACGTATTTTGGCCCTCTGTCAAGGTAGCCCCAAAAACTGTCAAAGTTACCCTGAATGTCAAAGTAACCCTGTTTTACGGTACCATTCCATACTTCTAGTAGTTTCCTTCTTCTTATCCCTACGATGTTTTTATACCTCTTTCGGCAGTCTAAAAACATGCAGTTTTTTCGAAACCCAAGAGTAAAATAAAAACGCACTGAATTGAAATAAACCCGGGATTCTTCAGTTTAGCTGAACCTTAACGGATGTAGAGGGATCCGATGTTGGTGGATACATAAGAGCTGTGTACGAAACGGAATGAAAAAGGAGAACGTCGAGGATGATGCCGCTGAGTAGCATGAAGAACGGAAGAAAAGGGATAGCGGGGTTGAGAAATCTTCGCGTGCATTATACAGCATCTCTCTCTCTCTCTATATATATATATATACATATACACAGCATCCAGCCGCGTGCGCGTATTGAGAGGTCACGCTCCGGCAGGTGGCATGCGCGTGATTCAGACGATCGCCCCGCGCGAGATCCGGAATTATACAGTTGCATCTTCGCTTGTTGCATTTTCCCATATTTTTCGAAATATCTCTCTTTTCCAAAGTCCGGTTCCTCAAGCTTCCCTTTAAATTCATATAATTATAATCCTTTTACAGAATATCGGTTTTTTTTCCCATTTTGCTCGATCCAGTCTATTTCCTCTGATGACATATGGCGTCGAGCCACCAGCAGCCACGAAGTTTTCCCTCGCATGGACAACCAAGAAGTGACAATGTGATTGCTTGGAGGGTCTTCGTCCAGGGAGCTCATAAATCTTCTCAAATATCTTCGCTGTAATATCTGCTCATCATCGTGGCGAGCTTGAAACATAATGTGCAATATAGCACATAGCTCTGTATACGCGGGAGTCTGCGATGGCTTCCTTTGCGGAATGGACTGTGAAATGATCTCGGGGCGTACAGCTGCACGGCTGCACTTAACAGTTGTTGTAATGAGCATGCAGCGAGCGGTGCGCGGGAGTGCAATCAAACTTTATCTCGTTGCGCGGTGGCTTCCTCATCTTTCCGTTGGATTCGAGGCTGTGCAAGGGGATGCAGAGCGCGTTGGGAGGCATGCAACGGGTGCGCGTACTTTTGCGGTGTCCATTGTCCCATTCCTGGCGAAAAATCCACCAACGTGGCGTTTCGGTCTGTAATCTGAATCATCCGGATCGTTGAATCGTAATGCGGTATCATTGCACTTTATTGCGAAATCATACGTAGCTATGATGCCCATTGGGGCTCGTTTGTACTCATTAACATGCTTGATTCGGGTGCTTGAAACTTCGAGATGATGAGTGTTGAGAAATGCTAGCCCGAATAGAAATTCTGCTCTGACTACAAAAAGACCTGATCAGGCATCCTGATTTTTTTCATGCCTTGATCAGAATTTTTTATCAAGCCCTGATCATTTTTGAGACACTTTTCTTGATTTCGGTCTGATCAGGGTAAAAATCAAAGCCTGATCAGGGTAAAAAATCAGGTCCTGATCAGGATGAAAAGTGAAGGCCTGACATAAAGTCCGAAGAGAGAAGTTCGCTGTTGCTTCGGAAATCACCAGCTCATCACATTCTTCATTGCACTGTTAAAATAATATTTCATTGAAATAGGATCTATTTAAATCAAATAGGTTTTTTACTACAATCCTATTTGTTACAAATGTATTTTTTAGAATATTCAATAGAATATTTCATAAATGCCAAATAAATTGAAATACTTCATTTAGAATTCTACCACAATGCTTTTGTATCATAATCTATTATTCCCTGGCCTTTTGAAGGGATTTTTGCGAAGAAAACGCTGCCCCTAGGCTACCGAGTGTACCATTTCGGTGGCATAAGAGACCACATGAATTCCTATAATTATTTGTTGTATCACATATGGTATATCAATTACTTAATATCATTGTGATAATTAGAGAGTTTCATCGAATATCATGCTATAGATTTTTCAAACATAACCTACATATACATATAACTCCTCTCTCTCCGCTCCTCTCTACTCCCCTCCCCATGGATGTGTGTATTGCAATCAAGGCGGACCATTGATTCAATCAAACAGAAAAATGATTGTCTCTACAAAAATTCTATTCAATATTAAAATTTTAAAATTAAATCGATAAATTTAGCGGATTCAACTAAATTGTTTTTTTAACAGAGGAAACCGAATCACAGATTTATTAGGAATAAATAAAACATTAGGAACAATAAAAAATGTACGCATAGAGTGAACAATATGTTTCGACCTTTTTAAAAACGCGCTAATATATGTAGTTCGTCTGATGTTTGATAAGAGGTTAGGCGTGTAAAAGACGCCAAACTGTGTATATTTGTATAACCGTATAACTGTATTATTATTTCTTCGTTTTTTTCCCTTCTTTAGAGCCCGCTATTCACGCAGACGCAGTCTATGCGTAATTTTCTTCCGATTGTGTTTGTCCATCGTATTCACAACGTGCACGTTATATGTATAAAGTGATTAATAATATGTCTCGTGCTTCTCTCGTGTCTGTGTATCATTTGACAAGATGAGGTTAGGCACGTTTTTAGCGCCAAACTGTAGAAGTTCAGTTACGTGATGATTGCTTGAAGTTAGCTGGATCAGGCGAATTGAATAAAGCCGTAAGTCCAGTTGCTTGACCATTGCCTGAAGGTAGTCTGATCAGGGGAATTTGCGCAAGCCGTAAATTCGTTTGCCTGACTATCGTCTGAAACCGGCCGGATCAGGCGACTGGAGGTTACCGTAAATCCAGTTGCCTGACTATCGCCTGAAACCGGCCGGATCAGGCAAATCAAGGCACACCGTAAATAAGGCCTGCGTACAACAGCGTGATCAGGCCCGGATGAAATGTCAGGCCAGCCTGACAATATGTCTACTCGGGAGGTTCTTCAAAGACCAAAGCAACGAATGATAATGATTTGGTAGAGATTTTGTCCGCGATCGCAAAAGTCTGCTGGTATGCTCTCATGGTTGGTAGTCTTTTTCTACCTGGATGTATACATCAAGGCTAAGCTTCTACATCGCCACGGAGAACCTTCCGAAGGTGAGCCTCACCCGTCGGGTTCAGCACGACACGGTTGCAATTGCTCTCTGCTCACGGATCTTCTCTGTGTTCCCATTCTTCGTTGTCTTTTTCTCTCTCTCTCTCTCTCTCTCTCTCTCTCTCCATCTCACTCCCTCTGTTAACTTCTTCTTCTTATTCTTCTTTCTTTCCTTCATATTCGCCTGGCACTCTCGTTCCCTCCTGCCGAGCTGGATGCAGCACAGATACCGGTGTGCGCTGCCTTTCGCTTCTCCCATTCCCCGCGCGCTAGTGTACTCTTCTCGGAACAATCACGATGTCTCAGTACTTGAGGAGCGTCATATGGGAGTTGGCGAATCACGTCAAGGCGCAGCTGTGCCGGCCGCAGGGTCGCGCGAGCAACATCATTCCTGCAACAATTACGCCAGTACTTCTTTTCTTTTCACCTGCTATCCCGAAATTATTTCTTCATTGGCTTCGCGCTATCTGATTCATCGGCGAGACGCGGTGGGGTCACTTTCCGTGCTTGCACGAGAGCCATGGGAAAGTGACTTCGAAATCTTAAGGGGCTATACCAGTGTGACGCATTCAAAAGATCGGTTTTGTTTTGCCTTTTTCGACTGTCCATTGTATGGTCCAGATATAGCTGATCAGCAGTTTTTATGGTAAATATCATTTTATCTTGCAAAAATCGATAGTTGAATCTTTGAACGCGTTTTTCTCGAAATGAGATTTTTCAAATTTGCTGACATTGTAACTCAAAGAGCAATTATCCGATTGACTTGAAATTTGAACTGAGTACTCTTGGATATGTTTACTCTACAATGACGTAGCATATTTTTGATTGGATGCAAATTGACGATTTGGCATTGAAAAAAACGACCATTTTATAGGCAAGAAAACAGACTTTTTTCATAACTACGCCATTTTGTTAGATTTTGATATTTTTCGAAAATCCTACGTCATTGTACAGGAAATACCTTCCAGTTTAACCACACGTTTTCCTTTTTCGGTTTCAGCTACTCAATCGGCCGGAATCATGTCAGCAGTGGAGGATCTTTTTTTTTGGCGCCTCCGAAGGCAGCGCACAAGTCGCTTGGATCTCGATATTTTTCTATGAAAAAATTATGTAACATAGATCAAATATAGCCAAATATATTCTTAATTTTCCGAAACATTTAATTGGGTACTTTTCTTCCAAAAAATTCCGAAAAATCACCCAAATTTTCAGCGTCCACACCGGTATAGCCCCTTAAACAAAGAGGCTGGGGGGCCTATCCCACGAGCGATCTTGGATACCAATGAGCTGTAAGAATCATCTCGCAGCACCAAAAACTTCAGACGTTTACTCTTGCTCATGATGGGGACCACCAAGCGAGCGGATGACACGATAGATTTTTTCTCCCTGATTGCCACAGCGTTACGGCTGTGGATGTTTCCCTTTTTACCTCACGCGGAAAGGGAAAGAACATTATCGTCACCCACTTATTGCCATGATCCCCCATCGCTGCGCTCCAACCTTCCGCCCAACCGTTGCCGTTTTTTTTTCACTCTCGAGAAGAAACGATCGCTGCTGAGAATGAGCGCAGCTCGATACACCCCTGTCTCACCGTAAAATGGCTAATGGGTCGTCCGAGAAACAGTCGCACATTCACGCGTACAGCTACTTGTCGCGGGATGCCATCGTCATCGGCTTTGGACGGCCACCTTGGGTGGCGTATTGCCGTGGAAGAAGACATTCAACAGGCGGATCTAGGAAACTCACGCAACTATACACGTACGTTCGTAAAACACACGAATGACGACTTAGCCGAGTGTTTTGTGTCCCGTCACGCCACCATTTTCTCGCCTCGTAATTTATGCAAGTCCAACGTGCAAACTTCAACGTCGTCTGCTCGTGACGGTTTTGTTTGCGCAAAACGACCGAGCATTACACACACACACACACACACACACACACACACACACACACACACACACACACACACACACACACACACACACACACACACACACACACACACAAAATATTATACGGCATGCGAGAGTGAGAGCTCACGTGAGGACGTGCAATACGTTTGGTGCGCGCGTGGACTGACGTAAAAAATGCTTCGTAAGATATTATACACGGGCAAGGCACGAGAGATCGAGGAAGCGAGAAAGAAGACACGGGACGGCACCATCCAGTTTCCTTGTACGTCGCTGGTGCATCGTGGAGGAAAAAAAAAAATAGGCTTCCGAACCCACATAAAGTCTCTTTAAATCGCGTGTGAAACGTGAGTATGGCATTAATTATTTTACGGAGAGCATTTCGACGATACATACATATGCAAGCGCATATCCGTACATATGTATATATGGGGTATTCCAGTTCAACTCAGACGGCTGTTTTACTCACCATCCTTGATCATAGATTTCCATATGGAAATTCTCGCTTTTGGTGTAAAAAAAACACCTATTTTTTTCCATCGCCCCTGCAAGGGCAGCATTAACCTGTAGGCATTAATCTGTAATGAAAACAAGTTAATGATTGAAGCACCATAAGGATGCTGCTGTAAAAAAACTAAAACGTCCACTCGGGCCGTTTTCTTAATTCTGAAAAAAATTTAGATCATTTTTAGACTTTTTTGTGCGTTTTTCGCCAAAGCTCAACTTGCGCTTCGGATATTAACGTTTCATTGTGAAATTTCGATTTTGGGGATGATTTTTTGACAATTTGGACACGAGAAGAGGACTTTTTCGGGCAGGCAAGTAAAAAATGACGAAAAAAATGTGTCCAAAATAGAAAGAATGTATGTAACATTTACCTATAATGATTGCGGTGGGACCACGATCTGCTTTTAATTTTTTTTTTTTTGCGAAATTGCTATTACTAAATACTATTAATATTTACTATTTTTTTGCGAAATTACTATTACTAAATACTATTAATATTTACTATTTTTGCGAAATTACTATTACTAAATACTATTAATGTCCACCATTTTTTTGCGAAATTACTATTACTAAGTACCATTAATATATACTATTTTTTAACAAAACTTCAGTTTTGGTGGTGATTGTTCGACATTTTGAAGTTGAAAGAGTACTTTTTCGGTCTTGCAAGTAAAGAAAAACTCGATGAAGATAAATCATGCTTCACCAAATGAATCATCAGAACACAACATCATCAGATGGAATTCAATTCGGGTGGGATATATATACGGACCGAATAAGTACTCGTCTGACGTCCAAGCTGTGGAATAATTATGACCAAAATTGGAATTTCGCCAAATGAAATAGTAAACATCGGAAGCGCAAGTTGAGCTTTAATGAAAAATGCACAAAACAGGTCTAAATCGTATCTAAATTTTTAATGAATAAAAAAACGGCCAGCTTGGACTGTTCGGTTTCGGCAAAAAATAGGTGTTTTTTTTGCCACCTGGAGTGCGTTCTCCACTTTGCCAAACAAACGATAAGGTTCAACCCCCCCCCCCCCCAACCATCGAGCTGAAAGTTTGCACATACCTTCCTTTTAATATTTTAACACAACTTCTAAAGAGATTTTTTGCCACTCGCAATAGTTCTCGTGATATTGACTTTTAAAGTTTTTCTAAAGGTAAGGCTCCGAAAAACCCCTCCCCTTCGATCAAGCTGAATTTTTGCACAATCCCTCCTTTTGATATTTTAGAACAACCCCTAGAGGGATTTTTGGCGACTCGCAATAGTTTTGGGGTCATTGAATTTTTTGTGTTTTTTTAACACGCGCCGACTGTACCTATATTTGCTAGGTCACCGTTCCACTACAACCCAAACAAACCCAAACCCAAATACTATTGCGCGTCGTCAAAAATCCCTTTAGGAATTGTCTTAAAATACCAAAAGGAAGGTTTGTGAAAAATTTTAGCTCAATTGGTGGGCGAGGGTTCAGAACCTTAAGGGGACCCGGTGGTCTAGAAATTTAAAAAAATCGATTTTTTTCGATATTCCGTAAGTATAGTACCTTCAGAATATACTGTGAAATTTTCATGCGGAAATTCCCAATATTATAGCTTCTACAGCCCATTAACCAGGTAAAGAGCGGTCCGCGTCTGTACCTTATATCTAGATAAAATATCTGTACCTCAAACTTTAAACTCATTTATCTCGAAACAACTTTTTTCGGCACGGCGGTGATGAAAACAAAAAAAACTATTCAACCGAATCACTTGAAATTTGGATATGTTGTTCACAACATGTATGGCTATCGTCGGAACTAGAATCATAATTTTATTTAAATAATTTCCTATTGTTTACACTAAAAAACTAGTGAAAAGAGACCTGATTTTACGAACTTTTTTTTCAAAAGCGCGCCATTGTGTAAATTTTTAATTTTTGCGATTTGTTCTAGTTCCGACCATAACTGCACTCTTTCTGATTAAGATTCTTCTTGAATTTTGTGTTTCAGATGAGTAGAATTCTCGAAATCACCTACGCCGTCCGGGTCCGATTTTTCGAGAAGGTCATCTTCAGCGGCATTTTTATAATAATAAATATTGTTTTTAAAATGAAAAAAAAAAAAAAAAAAAAATTTTTGTATGCTCAGCAAATGTAGTAATAAGCCCGAAAAGGTGAAACATCGTTTTTAAAATTTTTAATGGCAAAAAAATCGTGAAAATAGGTGAAATTTTCGTGCTCTAGACCACCGGGTCCCCTTAAACCAATCTAAAATCAACGATGGTAAGCGAAATAGTTATCTGAGTTGTTCTGGAATACCCTATATATATATATATATATATATATATATATATATATATATATATATATATGAATAACAGGTTAGTTCTCCTGAAGTGTTAAGCCTCTTCCCGAGAGACTGTTCCGAATGACTCGACAGCTACGACGCCCGTACGAGAGACAATCCATAAAATGACACATCAGTGTGTCAATTCGTCCAGCTGAATCCCAAAGGCTTTTCCAATCGTTCAATCCCATCGCAATCCTGACGCACGATCTTTCCAGATCCAAAGATAGGATTCCTCCGCGACCTCGGGCGAAAAGTCAAATCCTAGAGATCGGCGACCTCCGTCCTTGAGCTGAGTGAGGATTTGCGTTTTTTTACGGGCCATAATTTTAACGAATCGCTAATCCTACATCATGGTAACTACTTCAAAGATGTCTTTTTTTTTCTACTTTTCGCGATGCACGGATATACTCGCGCCACGAGAGCCTCCGGGGCTCACGCTTTCATTCTCCGATCTCTCCGTCTCTTTTTCCTTTTCTCGCTTTCTTTACGTCATCGATATATCTCGTTCCTTTATTTCCTCAGCTCGAAGTCCGCGCTCGGTTATCCGCTCACCGATTCAATCCTTTTGTGGTGTATACCGTACGTGTATATAGCGGCGGACGAAGCTGGTGCACGCCGTTCCTCTTTTGCCTCCTCCGAATGGCAGCGCGCGAGGAGGGCCTCGTGCGAGCCTCTTTACGGTTGAAGAGCGGAGCACGAGCCGCGCACGGACCTATACACTCGCCGTATACGACCGGTATTTAAGTCTTTGTAATCTGGTGAAGTTTTGCGGGGGAGCCGAGGCGGTGAGTCATGGCAGGTGGTGCACTCGCCGCGATCGAAAGGACCGACTGTTTCGCGAAAGGAAAGAAAAAAAAAAAGAGACGAAAAAAACGGAACGTATAAGAAAGTCCAGCAAGGAGGGAAGAAGATTCGGCGACGGACTTCCCTTCAAAGCCAAGAACGTGCGCGCACGCTCAAACGATCGAACGATCGCAACGAATGGGCTTGGCTCTCTCGCTGGACGGTGAAATGTTCGGACGAAAAAAAAAAAAAAACAACGGACAAACTCCACCCTTTCACCCTACCTCTCGTGGATCTCGCGCGGTCTCGAGTGTCATCGTTTTTGCCCGTTATACCTCGCGGCCGACAGCCAGGCCGATGCTCCGTTTACCATTTATTAGTTCCTTATTCTTCACCGAGATGATAATTCTCCGCGGGAGCGAGCAAAGCCAATAATTTCGAGGATCGAGAAAAGTAGGTCGGTGACGTTTAACTCTCTCTCTCTCTCTCTCTCTCCCTCTCCCTCTCTCTCTCTCTCTCCCTCCCTCCCTCCCTCCCCCTCCCCCTCTCTCTCTCTCACACACGCGAACGCATGTGTGCTGTATACCTGACAGTCCTTAGGATGAAAAAATGCGAAGAGCGGACGTTGACCACGTCGTCGTTCAGTTCTCGTTTCGCGTTTGCCAATTGATACGAATGCTTCGACATGCCAATCGAATCATTCTTCAATCGCATACAAGAACTAGAATAAGAATGGCAGGAAATAGTCGGTGCGACCGCAAATGCAATGATCAGGCGAAGCCACATGAAGTTATGAAGCAATCGTGCGCAAAAGTTGTCGTAGGGATGCAATTCGATTGCGATGCTTATCCCTACGTCCTGATAGAGACCCAATGGGTCATCGCTTTGGGCTCCTATATCCAATTTGGATCCTAAAAGATTTCTACTTTATCGAACAGAATCCGATACGATTCTTGATGGATTCCATCGCATGTAGTTTTTCCGATTTTTTTGTTGTCAACTAGATTATTGATTCGGTATTTGGAAAAAGGTATGTTATTAAGCATACATTGGACTTGGTTCGTGTAAATTTTCATTTCAAAACATGAAAAATTAACAACGTTAACGGTATAATAAAGCCTCTGCATAGATAATGTGGTCCAACGGCCGGATCGATAACCTAACAATGGTTGGTTTGATGAATAAAAATAAAAAAGTTTTAAAATCTAGATAAATGTAGTTCTCATTGTAGGCAGCTGTTTTTCGAAAAAATAATTGCACAAAATGGTGGTTGTTAAAAAAAGTGTAATTTTGGCGCAATTTTTACAAACATTCGGAGGCTTAAAAAAGACTAAATTTCAAACATAAAAAACGACTACGTGCAACAATAGCTACTACGATTACAGAAAATTTGGTTTTTTAAATAGAACATTGCACAATTATAGCTACAGGTACGATTCTGGCCAGGTCGAGAAAAGTCGTTTCGAGAAAAACGCGGTTTGAAGTTTCAGTACATGTAAATCGTTGCGCTACTTGCTCTCACTAAATCGTCTGTAACGTGGTCACTTTTCAACATTTCAACTTGAACATTTTTGAATATGTATATTTTAAGAAAGTACAAAAGACATCGGTTTTTTAAACTCGTCACAGTGGTGCCCTGACTTAAAATTTCTAAGCAATAGATATAAATATACAACATGAATGAATCTTAAAAAAGCATAAAACGCTTGTACAGTATATCTTAGAAATCGATTTGAATCACATAACAGAAAATCTACCGTATAATTATCGTTTGTTATTTATTTGACCGCGCTTTGACATACGTGCGCAAACAAGTTTCCGGTTTTCACGCATGGGTGGCGCTACCAACGCATGTCGTCGACATACATGTTTAAAGTTGTGTTTTTTTAGGATGGACATCTGTCAACGATAACCAGTCGTAATACCAACACATTCTGCCACGCAAACATAATTTTTTTAACAATGAAGATGTCGAATTTAGTGCCAAATAAACAGCCTTTGCGGGAAGCTTAGCTTTTCTCCTTTAACTTGAAAAAAATGCAGCAAAAACCATTGAGGACACCGATCTGCAAGCGTTATTGGATGAAGATCATGCGCAAATGCAAAAAAAAGTCAATGGGCATCGCTACCGATAACAATTGAAATACGGCCAGAATGGCACGCGCAACACGAACGAGTGACATTGCCGCACGTCATCGCTCTTTACCATCGCACTTCCATCGTCCAGGACACCATCAAAACGCTGAAATGGAATCTGCTACCGCGCCCGCCGTATTCGCCAGACCTGCCCCCTTCCGACTATGACTTGTCGATGGTGCATGGCTTGGCTGGGCTACGCATGGCCAATTTCGAAGAAGTGCAAAATTCGTTGTATGAATGCTTTCGGTCCAAAGACGCGTCGTTTTATCGTCATCGTATTCATGTATTACCAGAGAGATGGCAAAAATATGTAGCTAGCACGGGACGATACTTCGAAAATACCATTTTTTGTATTTCTTTTGAAATGTTCCATTTTTCGTTGATGAAAAAAACCGGAAAAACTTATTTGCGCACCTAGTAATAGGGGAGAACGGGGCAAAATGGTATAGCGGGGCATAATGGGACCGGGGCAAAACGGGTTTGGGGCAAAATGGAATAGTAAAAATCAACACTGCTGGAAAATACGTGATTGGGGCAAAACGGGACTGGGGCAAAATGGGCCGGAGAAAATCAGGCTCCTCCGAAAGAGGCGGTTGGGGCAAAACGGGATCGGGGCAAAATGGGACAGTGGAATAATTCGATGCAGAAACGAAAGAAATGCAGGGGTAAAAAACGAGGGGTAATAAATGAGTGAAAACAGGTTTTATTGGATGTTACACGATATTTGGGTCACACTCTACTTACGATACTATAATTTAACGGTGGCAATGTTTAATTTTTATTGCTTGTTTAACTAAGCTAATTTTTATGGGCACAATTGTCGCAAACGTACTCGATTAAGTTATCGTCAGCATGGGCACATGAATAGTGGGCCCATTTCTCGCATGAATTACAACGAATCCAGGAAGAATGACTCACAATGGACGCGTATGGCGTCTCACTGCTAAATAAAAATAACATTGACTAGGGTTTAACAACAATAAAATGTACCTCATGATTTTGTTGCGAAATAATGATAGATGAATAAATACGTAATCCTTTAGATAACGAATAAAAACATAAGACATTGATTTCAGAATATCGAAATCATGAATTGAGGATAGGAGTTTGGAATGAAAAACTAAAAACTGAAAATCTAATATGGCGGATGAAAAAAAGTTCTATTATTGTGGAAATAGTTATTTTTTCACGAAACTACGGCCGATGCATTCAATAAAACAATGGATATGTTAATTGAGCTTAACAATCCAGGTGATACGATAAGTTTGTTGATATTTATCGTTTAACTAAATTGCATTAATTAGCATATTTTTAAAGACGTATTTTGATATCGACTCATTTTATATCGTTGAGATTCGATTACGCGTAATAATTTATTAATATTAAAGACTGCAGCGGTTTTCATTTGTTAATTGAATTGTTCAAATATTTATTCTTCATTGTACGATCGGCATTTTCTGAAATTTCTTGGAAATTGTTAATCGAGCGTAACAATTCGATTCGAACAATTTAATTGTTAATGAAATTGTTTAAATAATAATTTTTTATCATTCGGTTAGAATCTTCGCAAGTTTGGTGTAGTCTATTAATGCATTAATGACTATTAATGCAGTCTAAAACTTCAATTGATTTTTTATAATCATTGTTTGACCAAATATAATGATTGGACATGCGGTTAAGGCAATGTTTCAAGGTCGACTCGTTCGATTTCGTTGAAATTTGATTAATCGTAGTAATTTAACATTAAAGAAGACGACAATTTTTATTTGTTAACTCAATCGCTTAAACAATTATTATTATTTTTGACTTTACAACAACAGTTCATGCTCGGCTCGTCAGGATTCGTTCAATCCAATAAATTTAAGTACTTCAACATTCAAAAAAATACTAATTTTTCATTTGTTATTAAAGTTTGTTAAACAATTAATTTTGGTTCTGCGGTCAGAACTGTACCAAACTTGACGTAAATTGTTATTTGAGCCTTCTTATTCGATTGGTACAATTTCTTTGTCGTTATTAATTATTTAAATAATCAAGTAATTTTTATAATCTGACGCGTGCAATTTATGTTTTTTTTGTTTTTATCTTTCTTTGTTTTTTTTTTATTTATTTTCTGCCAACTGCACGTTACTGATACTGATTTTCAAGCCATTGATGAAAATCTAAATCTTTTCAACCTTTACGTAAATTGTTTTATGAAACTAGGACCGCCGCTCCCCATGAAATCGACGGATATGTGTCGACAAATATATCGGTCAGTCCGTATTATCTGCGTATATGTGGACTGAAACGTACCACAAGCACCATTTAGATTAGATTATGTTTCAACAGCTCTTTCATAGAGCCAAAGCATGAATTTTCCTGTCATCCCATTTTGCCCCAAATTCAGCGGGCTGCGACACTTCAATTTTGCCCCGATTCCATTTTGCCCCAATTTGATATTCCACTCCTCTCTGTCCCATTTTGCCCCTATCCCATTTTTCCCCAAATCAAGCACCAAGAAACTTTATTTTTTGCTATCCCATTATGCCCCGATCCCATTATGCCCCAGTGCCGTTTTGCCCCGGTACCGTTTTGCCCCGCTATACCATTTTGCCCCGGTCTCCCCTATCACCAAATACGTACGCACTCACGAAGCGTGCAGGTTATGTTTCAACACGGCGGGTTTTTTCTCGTCACTTCACACATTTTCGATTCGAACGTGGTGAGAATTCTCAAGCGGCGGTCATCGGGGAACAGTGCAGAATGCAATTGGATCCCAATGAGGACTCCCTATCAAGTCTCTGTACCCGAACGGAAAACGTAACTCATCACCGCCTAGCCAGACGCTAGTAAAGTGATGTTTCGAATCGCCATTAGCTCGTCTTAACGATTGACTGCCCAGCCTTGCAACGCTTTGGTCCTCTAGTGACTGAATACAAAAAAATTAGATGGTGACTAGATAGAAAGAAATATCTCACGGCTGTATTATGGTTCTGACTTAGCCATAACCTAGTTTTTTCAGCTAGCGACTGGGAACAAAAAATTAGGTGGCGATTAAATAAATAAAAATTTGCGACTATATATTTATATTTTCGTGATTCTTTTGCACATTATTTACATCATTGGATCCTTTTACGATATTCTTCGTTGTTCATTGATTAGGGTGATGATATTTGCGCTGTAAATATATTAATGGTACATTTTAAATTATCTTAATTTTAAATTATTTTACATTAATTATGGGTGATGAGTTGTGACGTTGTCCACTGAGCCAGTTCTACTTGTTTAATTTCTGAATTTTCTTATCGTCTACATATGGTACACTACACAATGTCAGATTATTGCAAAATGGGTGGATTAACAAATGTCAATAACATTATCGGATAAATAACTCAACTGCGTTCGCATCGAGAGCGATAATCGCATAGAATTACATAACCTTAAATTGTATTTGTCCGATCATTTATTCCGGCTAGAGCGGCCGCAATTGGGAAGTGTTGGCTAAGGTCATCGCGAGATACCGACATGAGGATCTTATTCGTTCGCAACGTCATCTGTAACTCAAGTTGCTTAACCAACCATGAGCCAGTCTCTCGATAGAACTACACGTAGTCACATAACCACACTTTGTCATTTGTGACCAAGATCGGCTGGGCAGTGACTAGCCAAGGGGCCGCATACCCGCAGTTAGGTAGTGTTGGCTAGGTCATGGCGTCATGCCCACTTGAGATCTATTTTCTTTTGCAAAGCCATCTGAAACTCAACTTAGCCAGCCAGCCATGACTCATTCGCTCGATGGAACTGCACGTAGTCACATAACCTCACTTTGTCATGTGTGACCAAGATCAGCTGGGCATTGACTAGACAAGAGCCGGATGACAAAACATTCACAATATTACCAGCTCATAGCGAGCCAACCATCGGTCCGTTCGTATGAACTCAATTGGGCGAGCCAGTTACTAGGTCGTAACTCAAACAAGCTAACACAATTTCTTCTCGGGTAGAGATGTGGATGCATCTTGGGACGCTCCAACAAATTTGTGCACGGAATCACGAAAGGACATTTTTGTGGGAGTTTCAACAAGTTCCCGTTGAGAATTTTGAATAAAAGTTCTCAATCGACGTGAATCGGAAAACAAAGTAGAATCCATTCGGATCCCAATGTGTACTCTCTACATCCCTATCCAACCCCTATAGGGATGTGGTCGGATCTGAGGACTCCCCAACACATTTTTACACGGGATGTGTCATTGACAATTTACATTACAATGAACCTCAATCAACCCTCGAGCTGTTAAAATATCCGTATTCAAACGAATCACCATTGTAACAAAGAAATATCGCAAATTATGACACCTTCGTAATGCCTCCAATCGCGGAACGGTTACAGTTTATCAGGGCTACCTGTCGATGCGACGAAACGCGATATTTCTCTGCCACCGTGTATGGAGTACATAACGTTGTTAATGTCTCGGACAAAAAAAAAGCGCACACACGAACAATCGAGTTTGCGGCACGTTTTTTTTTTCTCTTTTTTTTTTTAAATAACATCGACCGCAACGCAACCACACACATACATGAGAGTAGTTGTATGCGACGGACTCGCCCGGCGCTTGGCGTAAAATCAAAGGGGAACGTCCGCGCTTTCTCTTTCTCTCGTTTCTCGGTCCTCGGGTGCGATGCTCACTATATATAACCATCGCTGTATAGGGTAATGTATAGCGTACGTGTATGCACGTGAGGTGGAGACCCGATATACCTTTTGCGTATGCGAACACGTAGACGTGTATGTAGGTGTACGAAGCGTATGCAGACGAGAAGGAGGCTCCCGATCAGCACGGGTTTCAATCAGCCGCAGTCAACGACAACGAGCTGCAAAGGCCGCAATACTATACGCAATATGGCTACGGCCGACCGTCCGTTAAAGGCTCGTCGCAAATACGAGACTCACGGCAAGAGTGCAGAAGCGAGGTCGCCGCAATTATTCGACCATTTTTTCGCTCATTACCCGCGTTCGAGAGGCGCACAGGCCCAGAGTTTCAATATGAAGTGAGCGAGAGGTGCCTTCGAAAGACCGGGAGACAGGAGAATCCCGCAGCGGTGGAAAAAGACAAAAAGATTCACACGCATGACCCCTGCTTTCATATATGTTCTTCTGTATGTACATGTACATAGGTGTATCTTCGTACATGTATATACGTACATGGAAATGTACATACGCTCCTAAGCAAAACGGACAGCAGCATCTTGCTGGCACGACCGTAGAGCTGCGCGTTTTACTCTATTCTTAGCCCCTAGGATAGAACAGGTGGTTGCTTGCATTAGCAATGTGCTGTACTTTGGCGTACTCAGAGACACGGAGCCTCGCGCAGTGCATCAGCCACTGGGAACACTCGCTTTTCGTCTTTCACGCTTCAATCTTCTGCTTCTTCATTAATCATCTTGTGTTTCGTTTCATCTATCAACGGTTATGCCTCATTACGCGTTCATTCGAGAGATCCCAACTGAGGGAATCGTTCTAACGATGTACTTAATAAGCTGACACTCAAAAAGCCTTTGCGCATATGCTTTTCTTCGTTTTAATTGATTCCATCGCTGTACACTGAGAAAAAAAAACAATTGAATCAAAAAAACATATTGGTTGTTGAAAATAAATGTCTGATCGCGGAGTGCCACCGATATATGAAATTGTTACAATACTGTAAAATATTGGAAAATGTGATTGATTCAAATAACGTATTGTTTTATTTGAAAATGTCTTCTGTTTTCTGAATATCTACATTATCCTTCAAATAAAATTATGTTCTATTGAAATCATTCTATATACAATCGGTAGATGTATGGATGAAATAATTAAGCGGTTGCTACAACATTTTTTATGTCGTACAGAAATATAATCAATAGAATGGATTATTTATTTACTACATCGAAAAGAATATGCCATGAGACGTAAGGTTTTCAATTTGTTTTAAAGCTTAAATAAAAAGTGAACATTAGAATGTTCATCCACGATAATAGTGGGGAAGAGATCAGATATCCAGTGGAATATCCATGGAGAGAATATCAGATATTCAACTTATAAGAACAGATACTACACTTTGATCTTAGCCACAGGCCAAGAAGCGATACTCTTTAGAGTTTCACCGGCGTTTAAGGTAGCACGAGTGCGCAATCTTGATTTCTATAGTTTTTGTTTAAATTTTAACCAGGCATTGTTCATATCATTTTGCATGTTTGAGTGAAATTTCAGAACAGTCGACTATTTAGATTGGGACATAATGAGTTTTAAAATTGCAACTTTTGACACTGCAGGGTCTGCATTGAAATTTAGAAAGAATAATTTTCCGTAAAAAAGATTTGTCCCCTACAATAAGAAGCTTGCGCGGCATATTTAAAATGATGCTGCAACATAAATTTTTATTTGGAAGTAATTATTAATCGAACAAAGTTTTTAATTAATTATAAATGAACCGACACTTTTATTTGTTAATGAAGATAGCATAAACAATATAACATATTAATATTTATAATGCAAATATTTTTTATGACACCATTTTTAACTTCATGAACACGATAATTATTTTTTTTCTCGAAATATTGAACAATACTGTTCTGTGGTGTTGGCATATGTCTTCTTATTATACAGGACAAACATTTTTTTACGAAAAATGATTCTGTCTAAATTTCAATGCAAACCCTGCAGTGTTAAAAGTTGCAATTTTGAAACCCATTATCTCCCAATCTAAATAGTCGACTGTTCTGAAATTTCACTCAAACGTACATAATGATATAAACAATGTCTGGTTAAAATTTGAAAAAATCTATAGAAAATAATATTGCGCGCTCGTACTACCTTAAGAAGATTTTCAGTTCGCGCTACGCTTACGAGAAACAAGCGCGCGTGCGGCTTCTAGCGGTTACTCCGAGAACTACGGGTTTCCTCACACCTGTAATTTCGGTGGCGCTCGGCCATGATTTGGTTGATTTTTTTTTCAACCAAATGCGCAAGAAACAAATGTCATTTTCGCATAATGTTTTAACCAATTCAGACATTTGCTTAATATTTTTCAATCAAAATAGAATATTAATATTTTAACGAATAAAGTACTTGAAAATCAATATCGAATATGGTGGAAAAAATAAAATAACGTATTTACTCAATAGAAATTTTATTTGAATCAAACGAGCGAAATTCAATTTTTCTTGTGTAATCCAATCAACAATATTCATGTTTTGAATTGAAACGCTTTTTTTGTTCGTTGCAGAAAATGCATTCTAAAATATATCATTTGTTAGCGATCATTTTTTAGATACTTTCAATAATATATTGTTCTCGGCTAACAATATATCTTTTGAACGAAAAAAAAACTTTCAATTTTATCATGTTATTAAAGTAAATAGCGTTTTGCTTGGACTAATAAATCCGATTATTTACACCGACAATTTTACAATTGAATCAACGAAATTTCATTCAATGACACCAATGATATTGGATCAATGATTTTTTTTCTCAGTGTACGCGAGGATTGCAATTTTACTCCAATGTAGCCAAATGTAGTCGAAAAGTTCTAGAAGAGCTGTAAAGTGCGATGAAGAATGGATAAATGGTTCGAGGGGTTGCTTGCTCATTTTGATTAATTTCTAAGAGCACCGCGCCGTGATCGGGTAGTTTTGTTAGATTCGGATCTGGCATGAATTATTCGGTACGCGGATGATGAATTCCCTTCTGTGCCGAGTCGAAGGCAATCAGCAATTCGAAGACGCGACGTTCCTGTGTTGACGCACACTCATTGACATCATAGAAAGATATTCGAGGAAGAGTAAAAAAGAACGGAGTGAGCAAGGATCCGCGTTTCCTGTAGGAAAAGTTGAGTGACTCGATTATGTCAGCCTCGTTACCGGTCTTTCATTCGAGCCCGAGGACTTGAAAAGTCCGGAGACGAGAATAAGAGAGGAGCAATGAGTTGGACGGTGGGGCGCCTTTGCCTAGACGCTCGTTCCGCAAGGCTTTATATACTTTCTTCATGGTGTTCGCCTTCTCTGCCACGCGGACGTGAAACTCCACGGATACCCATACAGTTGTAACTTGCCGGGTGGTCGAGTTCGTGTATAGGTGCACTGTTGTGCCCGGATGAATACTGGCAAACGTGGAATATTTTGCCCACATTGTGGCGTCTTAACCATCCCGAGAAGAATGAAAAGAAATACAGTTGTCGTTTTTCGGACGCGCAGGAGCATCTTTCGCATTGGGCATCTTGCCTTTTCTCGCGTGCGAACGTGAAATCGAAGAAAGACATCACGCGGCCACGAGAATAAAGAGATTTTTCCAAAATGACACGCTCGTGGCTTTGATTCCACAGGCCAAACTCCCACGAGACAATTAGATTCACACAGTTGTCCAAAAGTTGTTCCAACATTTTGACGGGTCGTGGATTCATTGTTCGGCGACGTGGGAGCTCGGGGAGTGTCGTCGAAACGAGCTCTCTTGCTCGCTCGTACTCACTAAATTCGTCATGTGGTATAACTTGATTCAGCAAACAACAATTGTGCGACCAACTCTTGGTACGTGTTCTGCACATCATTTCCTCGCCTCAAACTGCAGTCGAAGCATCCATTCTCGTCCTCCGGTGCATCTTCAATGGATGCAAATTACGAGAATGGACAGCCAACTCGGCCCAACCACACTTGAACTAGGCGTAAACTAGACACTGTAGGCTTTGGAAAAAATGCCGCGACACAAACACACGTGCTGCAAATTCCGACACATGATGCGAAGACTCGTGATCGACGAGCAGTCCGTTTACCTTAAGGGGTTATGCGTAGTTGTAAAAGTCAAAGAATCACTTTTTTCAAAACCAACATATTTTATGTTTATATCGTTTTATAAATGCTCTCTAAAAATGACAAGGTGATCGGATGGGAATTGACAGACCGTTATGTTGACGCTCGTCGGAACACTCGGAGCGACGTTCGAAATTTTAAGCGATTTTTTCTCGAAAGTACGGTTTAAAATTCGGTAAGCAAAATATATAAAAAATTACTGCATTGATTTTTATGAATTTTTTAGGGATTTTTCTAGATGTAAAAGTATAGTAATTTATCGAAAGATTTTTTCCGATGTGCACTTCGGATTTGATGAACGAAAAATGCCTATTTTTTCGAAAAAAAATCAATAATCGCACTTCGAACCCGCGCCTTCTTTTAAATTTGATATTTCGGAAAAGCCTTCGATTAATCATAAGATAAACTAATCATCTAAAAAAATCTGTACACTGATTATCATTAAATATTTTTACACAAAAGAATGTTACTCTGCTGCTAGTAGAACAATCTTTTTTTTTAAGTTTCACGTGTATTTAAAGGAAGGATAGGGGTTTCAGCGTGAAAAGAAACACTTTTTTGCAATTTTTTTCATTTATACAGATAGAGTAAATTCATTGAAACCTTTTGTACATTGTTAAGTTTCATTTCAAGAACATTCCCTGAAATTTGTACGCGAAAATATCCACAAACAAGCCGGTGACAAAGCTTTTCCAAGAACGCCTTTGGAAAAACACAATTTGCGGTGTTCACTGTATCTTAGCTAGAAATTATCTGAAATCAAGTGCCATTAAAATTTAGTCAAAGTATCATCAAATCCTCCCCACAACGGTCTTTGATAATTTTTTTTTCATTTCTAAATGTTTGGTGGTCATGTAAAGTGAAAAGTGCTATTTTTCACGAAAAATTCCGCCATTTTGGGGGTGGAAAACCCCCTCAATGTAAAAAAAATCTCGAACTAACCGTTGGGGGGAGGTATTTCATATGTAGAAAGTGTGTACCAAGTTTGAAATAAATCGGTCATGTCGTTTTCAAATGGCAGTGAACACGGACTTTGAAAAAGTGGTTTCGAGAAAAAAGCGGCACCGGCTTGTTTGTGGATAATTTCGCGTACAAATTTCACAGAATGTTCTTGAAATGACACTTAATAATGTACAAAAGGTTTCAATAAATTTACTCTATCCATATAGATGAAAAAAATCGCAGAAAAGTGTTTTTTTTCACGCTGAAATCCCTACCCTCCCCTTAAGTTACACAGAGTGTTCTTCAGATTATACTTATACCAATATCTAATTTTTGTAGAACTTTATCATTAAGATTTTCTATTAAAAAATTCCAAATAAGAGCTGTTTTCGTCTGTTACAACCGGGAATAACCCGTTCTGGTGGGATATCGTTAACAACGATAAAAAAATCGATTAATTTTTCTTTCACCGATAGAACTGTATATGTAGAATATTTTCCTAAAGTTTCAAAGCGAAATTCGAAAAAAGTCAAACGTCACCGCCCGCCGCCGCTGTGTCTCACCGCTCGGATTCAGAGCGAGCGTGAACTTCAAACGCGTTTTTCTCAAAACTGCATTATCGAATTGACGTGCAGGATTACTCAAAAACTATCAAGCCGATTGAGTTGAAACTTGGTGGAAATATTGATAATATTGGTACCTTCTACTTGAAGAGAATTGTTTTTGAAAAATTAAAGAAAAAAAACTACCTTTTTAATCCACATTTTACCGAAATGCTGCGTGAAATGTTGATTTTTTTTTGTAAATGCGTGCCATTTTCTTAAATTTGCATTTTCTTTGTTTTAATTGCCGTCACATAGGTACTATACGTGTTCTAACTGAAAAAAATGTTTGAACTTTTTTGCAAATCAAAGTCTACGGGAAGCTAGACTGCACGCCGATGCGCAACTCCCGCGGCGGCCTTGTTGTAACACTCTGCCACAGCTCCGTCATTTTGATGATTAATTAATAAAAAAAAATTGTTTCGTATACTTAAATATACTATCAAAGTATACCTAACGTTTGATAATTGTAGAATAATTATTTCTTAGTTTAAAAAATTTCTCAAAATTGCTTATTTGTTTCCTGTCTAAATGTATATCCCGCCTCAGTACTCATCAATATTGAACGGAACAATACAGGGGAGTTTCGACTCATCGGATGGGTGACGTTTCACACGGTCGATGCCACATGTCTGCAGCGAGAACAGCAGTGAAAGATATTTCCGAAGAAAGGAATCTTGACTTTATGACCAAAGCAAATAACCACAGGGGTTGAGTTGACACGAGTCCACGAAGACTCCAACGAGAATTGTAACCCTCGTGGTGCATTGACGATACACGATAAACTTTCGTGTAGGCTGAAAAGAAAACCAATCATTACGAGAAAACCTTCTTCCCTTTGGTGCGAAGAGACCGAAGATGTTTTTTCCCTCGAGGACGCAGGCCAGTATTTTGTTAAGTCCCTTCAGCGTATTCCGGCATTCTCAATTATTTTTTCTTCGCTGCGCGGTGCTTCACGAGCCGCCATTCAACGATGAGGACTGTTTCTCGTTTTCGTTATTGCAAAACGACCAAAGCTTCGTAGCGTATGGTTAATAAAAACAAACACGTTGAAGGCGTTCGATGGAAAGCGTTTTCTTTTTCGCGAGTATCTCGAGTGTTCCGGAGGTCCGACTCTTCGATGAGGAAGATGAGAAGTGCGAGGAACGTCACGTTCCTGGATCCTAAAATAACCAAAAGCAAGGACCAGGCCAAAGTTCTGGACGATTCGCCCACCCGGACGACGTCGAAGTACATCCCACAGTGCAGTATACGCCAGCGTGCAGAAGTCAAAGTCTCAAGAGAGGATTCGAGGGGCCCAAGAGAGAGAGAGAGAGAGAGAAAGAGAAAGAGAGAGAGAGAGAGAGAGAGAGAGAACATTGGAGAGTGCGGTCACGCTCCGGCCTTCGCAAGCTGGCCTGACAAGCTCTCGATCACGGCGTGAGGTCTCCGTGTCCAGTCTGATATCCTGGAGGATTTCTCTGTCCCATGTTGCCATGGCTGCTTTGGCCAGGGGCATCGTCGTACTCCTGTTGTCCGCAATGCTGCTGCACAATGACCACGACGTCGATATAGGTAGCCGATGTGCACCGTCACGCGCGCGCCATCCTGTCGCCCGTTACTCTTTCGCCGCGTGAGGTCTTTTCGTCGACGTCTTCGTATATAAACTTGCCAGTACGTGAATCCCATTGAAACATCGGCAGCGATGCTAACTCGATCGACCCATCAATGGAAGGTAACGATTCGGGACATGCCGAGAGTACCTCCATACTTGGCAACATTAACGAATTTCCGTCGCTTTGATTGATCGCGAAGTTTTACGAAAGTTGATCCACCTTCGAGTCAAATTGCCTCGTCGAGGAGAAAGTCCCGTAAAAAGTTGTCATCGCGCGCTAACATCGGCGAGAAAGAAAGATGCTGCCGCCTACAGCAAATTGGTTAGCTTTGCGCATGGAACGTGGGAGGCTACCGATAAATCGGTCAACTGCTAACGTTAAGTATCAGCTAGAAATACAGGATAATTATGCATTTGCAGTGTGTGATGTTTCTCGGCAGTTTAGACTCAAGTTATGTGGAATTTCTGCGCTTCGTAAACATTTTAGGCTATGAAAAATGATTTTAATGTGTCCTCGATGTCCGCAAAGCCAAAGTGCATCTCGTTATAACGCGGAATCTTAGGTGAACGATGCACAAAAGGTTAAGGAGCACAGCGATATAACGATGTGACGACTGTGTGGGAGGACAATATCTGTGGACTATAGCGGGCCCTGTATACACCCGTTGCATCGTATCGGTGCACGTTCACTGTATATAATACCTGTGTAGTGCGTCCGGGACGAAGATGACTCTCGGCACAGCGTGACTTCGTATTATTTGGTGCGACCAGGTCGCCGAGACTCGCAATGGACCACGCAGTGACGGAGCCACCAAGTCGTTAGGCACCATTCAAAATCACCTTAAGTCGCCATCAAGTAGCGATTATTTCTTTCTCCCCTGCTGCTCGTAGAGTTATCATCGTTTTTTTTTTAATTTCACGTGTCACATACGAGAGTTCTCGTATGACGCACCGATGTCCGACATTTTTTAACGCATCTCTACATTGTTGATTCGGAGAAAGTTGATGGGAAATAAAATTTAACGATATCGCAGCATCGAAGAATTGTGATGTGACGATTCATTCACGCTCCAATCTTAACGAGCACACGTTACAATGAAAGATAATTGCTCGGTGAGATTTTCGGTCGAGGATTCGTCGAATTTGCATTAAAACGTCTTATTGAAGAGTGCTGCTAAAAATGCCTACCTCGTATGATATATCGACGATTAAAGTGGGAAAGACGTTTGAGAGGAGTGGTGTGCAGAGGCCAGTGGAATCTCGCACTCTGGAGCACGAAATACAGGCCGTTCATTCATTCGATGGGCAGCGCGATGTCCGGGATCTCTATGATACAAGACTCGTCGTTATGGCGTATCCTGCGTGTGGCATCACCGATGAAAGGCATTAAGTCGGATGACGGTCTGCGCACAGTGAGCCGCTGATGTTATGAAACAACGCTGGTCTTTCAAACTTCCGGACAGCGCCAAATGGGACGTCGTACGATCCCGGCAAAAGAGAACCTCGCTTATACAACACGCGGACAGACAGGCCACCACTACAGGCCAGCTGAATTTGGTTGAGTCGAGGATTCGTCAGTGACGAATCTCTCTACAGTACTCGCTTCAACGTTATTATGTATGACTAATTCAGGGGTGGATTTTGGTCACCGGACCATCTAGACTCTCCATAGTCAGCACAAGTACAAATCTAGTTCTAGGCCGCCTACACGATCGAGTTTAAAGTGGATTTTCGTTCAGGGAAAGAAATGCGTCGGGATACTTCAATGAAGGGATGGTGGGTAAATATTTACAAGTGGGGCTCCAGCTAGAAAAGGGGTTTAGAAATTCTGTAGCGAATCGATGTATTTCAGGGCACTTCGTTTATAATATTTAAGCCGGCGGAAGACAATTTCAACCCTTATTTCAACCCCCGAACGCTTTTTTTACCTTTTTAAAGGTATGGCGGCAACGGGTTTGGTGACATCAAGTGAGTCAAATGACATGGGTTTGGGTTTGTTTGGGTACAAGTCAAATTAGAGTAAGCATACAGAAAACGTATTTCAAAAATCGAATATTTTCTGGAAATATATTTTTTTCTTAATAAAATACCCCTCCCCCATCATAAAAAACATATTCTCATACTGCAGAATAGACTCGAAGACGTGAAATTTTTTTTGGAGCCGACTAGGGCTGTAGCCGCACTTGTAAATATTTACCGGATAGTGTATCACAGTACATTGTGCACCTTTTTTCCTCGTCCTGCACCAAAATCTCCAATAGAAACTCATTTCAGCCACGTAACTACTTATCGATCGATGATTGGTCGTCGCATACAATTCGTGACCGGCAATTCTGCAATGGAATCTCGTTTCCGATTTGCAGACGCAATAGGCCAGGGTATACGTGAACCGAATTTCATTCGAGGACCAAACACTGGTAACATACGTGAACTGCTCCGGCCTCGTGGATCGCTAGGTTTGGCTCCTGCATTTGGCAAGAGATCAATGGCTCATTCTGACAAAACGCGCATTGAAGAATGATTGGGGGCTGTGCGAGATTTTTCCAATGTAAGACACGATTGATAATAAATGGGGGCCGGGTTGAACTTTCGAACTTTGAATGATCAGAACGTTCAAAACTCCGGAAGTATACTACTCCGAATGAATTTTAGACGAAAGACTAAAACTCCGAAAATCTTAACGCCGTCAAAATAATTCGGCTATGGAAGGTTTAAAAGTTTCAAAATTTTCAATAAATTGACGAATTATTTCAAGATTTTTTTTTTATTAAGAAGTGATTTTACGAAAATGTTGAAATTTGTCCTGACAATGCTATACGTTCTACATCATTTACAGTCAACTGTGTAGACTTTTGCTGGCATAATCTTGACGAACCTTGTAATTTCGGAACATTAAAATTAGGAATTTTAAACTGTCGGCGCATTCTAAGTTCGCAATTTCAAACCGGCCCCCATGTCAAAATCATGCCAGCAAAAACACACACAGTTGACTGCAAACCATGTAGAACGTATAACATTGTCTAGACAAATTTCAAAATTTATGCAAAATCACTTCTTAGTAAAAAAAAAAGTCTTGAAATAATTCGTCGATTTACTGAAAATGTGCGGAAACTTTTAAATTTCCATAGTTTAATTATTTTGACGGTGTTCAGATTTTCGAAGTTTTGGTCTTTTGTGTAAAATTCTATCGGAGTTTTGAATTTTCGGGGTAGTATTCTTTCGGAGTTTTGAGCTGATCATTCAAAGTTCGGAATTTCAACCCGGCCCCAGTAAATGTGTCAGGTGGAATTTCCATCTTTTTACTTAGAGAGAAAAGTAGGATAATGTCGAAAACTATCGATCAACTGAAATACTTGAATGCCTCGAATATCGCCCCTAATACATGGTTAATTTGCACCTCCAGCGAATTAAAACGTTCCTGCAACATCTTCGACCATATGAAGACGTATCAAAGTTCAAATTATCTCGGCATTTTCCCAATATCTGTCATTGTAAAACGAAGCAGACCCTAAACTCCCAAAATAATCCTATCGCTTCACACTAGTCATACCAATAATCATACTTGAGACTTGTACAATTCATATTTTTAACATATGCAAAATAAATAATTTGTAATAACTAAAATTTTCCTTGTGTCAACTGTTGAATAAATGTTCACATTTACTTAGAAAAATGAAGAAAAAAAACAGTCATTCCAACGATTCGCGCAGTATTTCTAGGTTTGATATTTGGCAACATTGGTTCTGTCTCCGTCTCTTTTTACTCAACCAGGCGAGTTTAACCTCCGTGCTTTTCAACGTCGATCTGTCAAAACAATGTCAAGTGCGGGAAACATAAAGCATTGTATTCGGGCCACGACTGCTAAAAAGCGTGGAAAATTTGTGTCGGCGAAGTATGTCGTTTAAGGCGTTACCCCCACTTGTAGCGCAAAAAAGGCCTTTTTCATGAATTTTTTAAAAGAAAACTACAAAACGTTTTTAATCGATCAATATACTATCTTAAAGAACACATCTTGAGGAACTTTCAGTAATTTTTTTATTGAAAAATATTACATTGTTTAGTGGCAAATGGCCGTCAATGAAATAATGTTTTTATATACACGGTTTGCGGTGACCAACATTGCGGCGAAGTGGATCATCTGAAAAAAAAAATGCGGATGGATTTAGTCAAATATAAAAGTATAAACTAGTCTTTAATCGAAGGATTTTAAAAAATATTCATTTTTCACAAAATGGCGGACAGTCAAAGTTAATGGTTCGATTTTAACGAAAAAAAACGGCCGTTTTTTTGCTATAAAACGGCCATTTTTTTCGAAAACAAAAATCGAACGATTAAAGACTACATTTTTATGTATTAAATAAGCCTGCAACATTTCAAGAAGATCGGTTCATTAGTGTTCGAGTAATCTTGGTCACCGGATTCAGAAATGCCATTTTGAGAAAAATGCGTTTAAAGTTTCAATTTCCGGTCGTTTACACAACGGATTCTTCTCTTTCAACGCTCATATCTCAGTCAATTTTGTTCGGATCGACTTGAAATTTTCAGGACATATTCTCAGATAATTATACTTCAAAAAAATGCAATAAAAAAAATCGATTTTTTCAAAATCGCAAGTGAGGGTAACCCCGTAAAAATGAAATATGTGTGGAAATTCGAATGAGTGAGATGAGGTTAGGACTACAGTCAGCTCTTTCCTTGCTGTCACGTCTCTTCATCGTAGCAAGTGGTAATAAATCCAATACCGGAAGTTCACATTAAACATATTACATAAAAATTAGATCAATAAGCGTCCTTTTTTACTGAGAGCATTGGATTACTACAAGTTTTAAGTATGCAAACCTGATTACTTTTAAGAATCTGACGGATGCCCACTATTATATACACGTTTGTAGCGACCGGAAATCGGATTTTTGCATGACCCTGAAATTTTACAGCAACGATTATTAATATATTTAGTGAAGCTCAAAAAAAAAAAGAAAATCCTATGGATCGAAGCCCGGCGATAGGATTACCTTAACCAGCTCCATAGAATTGAACAAACTCGTCATCTGGATAGCAATGGCTTGATGTGCCACCGACAGCACGATGGTCGACCACCTTCCGTCAGCCCTTCTCACGTAACTGCAGATTGGATGAAGAATAATAAAATATTACGAATTTTATATCATGTACTGGAGGGCAAGGCACATCAAACGCCTGGTGCACCGACACCTCCAAAAGGCAATTTCAAGAGCGCAATTTCGGGACAATTGCTAGCCTATAGCAGCGGCACTAAAAATCCCCTCTCATAGTTGTACAATGAACTGAAGCCTCGTAGCCTTTTCTATATCGCTCTCTCCTTCTCTCACTCTCTCTCTTTTACTCGCTCCCTCCATCCCTCTCTCTCTCTCTCTCTCTCTCTCTCTCTCTCTCTCTCTCTCTCTTTTCTATTCTCTTTATAGATATGCCACAAGACCTCGTGGAACTACTTTCGTTTGTGCCACCTGTGTGCCGCACTTCAAAGCCGGTTATAAAAGAGATCCACCGAGTTTTATGGAAGAGGATAGGGAGAGGGAGCTGGAGAGGGCGCGCGCGACCGGATAAAAGGGGGCACACACACACACACACACACACACACACACACACACACACACACACACACACACACATATATATAATGTATGTACATATACATGTGCATATGTACACAGAGAAACAGAATACACGGAAAGGCGAATAAAGGATTGTTCAGTATATTGAGTAGAAGCAAAAGGATATCGTGTGAGGGTATTTGTACTGCTGGATCAACGGAATCAGCAAATAGAATTGGGAATCGAATAACGAGAAAATGTCTTGGACAATAGCCATAATTGACATAGATACAAATATCCTGATAAATTGTTTGTTCTGTGAATAATCGTCGTGGGTGTTTAGTGAGTTCACAGGAGGTGAATCGCCGGTGGAAAAAACCGGACCACTCGTTCACGAATAAATGCGCAAGTGCGTTACGAATCGAACCGGCTCTGGAGGAGCAGGAAAGCCGAATAATTTCAATTCATCCGAGTAAGTTCAAATCCTATGATTCATTGCGGGATAATGCGCGATTCGAAGCAACAACCATCGCTCGACCGCAAATTCTTCGTACGATTCAAAGATTTACATTCGATGGAATCGTGATCAATCATGATGATCGTCAGACCTGCAGTGAGAGAAAACTCGATGGTGTTTGCAAAAAAACGTCCATGGTAAAAGAGGCGATAGTAAAATTCGCTATTGCTTATTGACACCGCGATCTAAGTATGGTTAACACAGGTATAAGCGAAAAGTATATCTAAACATGCGATTTGGGTGGCTTGTTTGAGTATCTATTGTCCCCGAAATAATTATTAACTCTTTTTAAAAACTTGACCATGTACGTGGTTAACAGGATCGTCTAGTGTGAGGGCCGTTTTTTAATGCTTTTTTGGGGATTTTTTTTTTGACAAACCATTCAAATGACATAATTTATAAATTGTATATCATTTTTATTAACATTTAAATAAACTTTGTGAATTTTTTGAAGTTATTATATAGAAAATAGTCGGAGATACACTGCCCAACAGGAACACATATATAAAAAGCGGTGCTCCACTGCTGCCATGATTCAGGTCGTTCTGCTTATCTGAAATAAAAAAACCAAACGCAATTTTAATCGTGAGACTTGAGGCACTACATGGAACAAAAAAAGTTAGAATTCTATTTTTTACGCTTTAGAAAAAAATTTAATTTTTCGTATTTTTTTGGGGGGTCTAAATAGCTGATTAAAAAAAACTAATGAAGCAATCTTAGCTATTTTAGTTCAACTTGTAGTTATATATGTACTAAAGATGCTGCATAAATATAAGCAGAATCAATCAAATAGTTTTTGGGATATCATGGCAGCAGTTCGAAAAAATCGTGTTTTGAGAAAAACGCGTTTGAAAAGGAGAAAAATGGCTTCATCATCAATCTGCCATGCCTGGACCGTAGGGTACACCTTCCTCTTCTTCAAAGAAGTCATGCAAGGCTGTTTTCTCTTCTTTTGATCTGACACACTAGACGACCCCCTTAATTAAGTGCTATCATAAAATCGGTGCACAAATAATATTGTTGTATATTATACGTTAGGTTTCGTTCAATCAAACTTCTACTATTATTTTCAAGTTTGTACAATTCATGTGGTTAACATTAACGTTTGTCGAGTATAATTTGTTACAAGACCTTAAGAAACGTGACTTTTCGAAAAGAAAATGATCGTCATGTTTGCTAATAGTGAAGACGTAAATCTTTTATAGTTGGAGCAATCACGACTTAGCGGTTTAAAGAACTACGCGTGTCTCACAAAATTTTACATAGTATGTTTGTTGCATCGCAAAAATAGGATATCAGTTCAACACTTATTCTTGCAGTTCATCTTTTGTTCGTGTAGGACAGCAGGTCGTATCATATAATATGGTACAAAACTATTGCTATGCGCCCGAGATTCTTTTGAGCAGTGACTTGTATTATTTTTTAAAAATATCGGTGCAAAATTTCACCTTCATCGAAGGTTACAGTTATTCGAAATTATAACGGGAATTACTTTTGTCTCCTATGCCATATCTACGATCAAGATGCTACTAGTACTCATAAGCTACCTGCCTATCTCCTGCGTAGGCAGAAGATACGCAGGTAGGTTTGATTCCATGTCTGGGCGAAATATCTTCTTCAAAATAAATCATTGCAGGAGGTCGGGGAATGACGAATTATAATTTAAAGAAGATCATCGAAATAAAACTCTTAGTTTGCGTATTTTAGTTTATTTTGGATTTATGAAACATTTTATGCGTTTAGTAAACGGACATGGATGCCTTGAACCAACACTTGAATAACACACCAAATACGCATATAGCAGGTCGTATCTCATAATATGGCACAAATCACTATAAACATCGTAGCAAATCACATTTTTAATCGATTGTACAGATTTCAGTTTTGTTCACTATTAAGATCCCAGGAAAGTAAATTGTTAATGTTGTCGGGGAATAGCAATTTTATGAAAATCTACTATATTACATAGCATTAAACAATAAGCGCATGCTTGTTTGGGTTTGTTTGGGTTAACATATATTAACATATATGTTATTATATGTTAATGTAAATTAACATAAATTAACATATATTATCATATATTAACATATATTAACATATATGGGTTAACATATATGGGTGTATTCAATGTATATATATTTCAGTCCTGTTCACGATTAGGATCTTGGGGAAGTATGTTTTTGGGTGGGGATCGGAAATTCAAACGATCAATATTCAGAGGGACCGAAATTTCGAATTCAATAATGACGAACGTTTCCAATATGGATAGATGAATCTTATGATAGTCTGTAAAATAGTTAATCGAAATTGTGAATGCAAAAATCTCGAAGTTAATTTATAGTGAAAACAGATATCAGATTTAACAAACAATGAGAGATATAATATCGATTCGCCTCTATATACATCAAACAATTCGAGACGTCAAATCGTTGAATTGAAAATATTACGACAGTTTACAATTGCGAATTCATTAAGGCCTTAGGCCACAGTAACGGGTATAAAATGATGTGCGAATTTAACAATTTTTTCGAATGAAAAAGCGCTTCACTCATAAAATTAAATACCCATCTATTTAGTATGAATATCAAGCTGTTAGACATTTTTTTTTCTTTTCGATGTACAAAATGGCTGACTACTAATATTTGCTTTTGTTATCTTTTTATAGGCGCTCCGCGGCGTAACTTTTGGCGTCCACAATTTTATTCCTGGGACAAAAAACAAAAATTCTTGTCAATCTACATTAGGATACCTTGAGAAGTACGTACGGAATTTAAAAAATAGTTTTTTATTCAAAAGTTGTAGGGTATTTGAACTTAAGAAATGAATTTTCAGTGAAAAATTTCGTTATAACTGCTCATTAACTGGTCATAAAATGAAAAGTTTTCAATTAATCAGAAATTCCGTACGTACTTCTCTGCGAATCGCAATTAGGAACGTAACTTTCAAATTTGAAGTAAATCGAGTGAAAATTGTTGAAGTTATTTGTCACGCCAAATGGAAAAAAGTTGTTTCGAGACGTTTCGAGTAGTCAGCGATTTTGTACATCGAAAAAATAAATATATTTTTTCTAACAGCTTGATATTCATACTAATTATATATATAATTAATTTTATGAGTGAATCAATTTTTCGTACGAAAAAAATTGTTAAATTTGCATATGATTTTATACCCGTTACTGTGACCTAAGTTAAAATAGCGATGGGCCAAAATGGTGAACGGTCCGGATAGCGAAAACTTGGGATCGAGCAATACTACATGTGCTTCAGAATGAAGATAGCAGATGGCGTTAGTGGTCAGTCGGGTCAGGCAGCCATGCCATGTTCGCCATTTCGGACCACTGATCATTTACGTTTCTAAGATCTACACATTTGAAGTTTGTAGTCTCGATATATGGTTTTTTTTTGCTATAGACGGCATTACGAATATTAGATACTCACTTTTTTCTATTTCGGAGATATGAATGTTGTAGGTTGTCCGAATCTGTATTTGCATGACTCAAACTGTAATAGTAATTCGATTTCGTCATCGGCCAAACGATAAAATTTCGAATAATTTAACCTTCGTTATTTTGAGAATTCATAATTCTGTCGTTTCGAAATCTTTGTCGTTCTATATTTGATCATTCGACATTTGGACCCCCACCCAAATTCGTTATATTATCAGGAAATATCAATTTTATGAAAACATACTATATTATATAGCATTGAACGACAAAAGTATGCATGTAAGATTGATGGTTGCGGTTACCATATGTGCATAATTTATGCAACTGCTAAAATATCAATAAGCAATATCATATCCTCGAGAATAACCATGGCTACGAAATATCATTTTCCCCTCAGGGAAATATAAAATGCAATTAAAATATGATTGGAAACACCGTACATTTCTCTCATCGTGGAGTTTCCGGAAATTACAAAGTAGCGTAGGTATATACAATATACGCATGGTCAAAATATCAACCGATATTTTGGATTTGCCAGCGGGATCCTGCAACGCGCGTAGCGAAATTGGAATATCAAATATTTCGCAACTGGCAATGTTTACTCGTCATACGCCATATTCGAACGTCAGAATTTGACCGAGTTTTTCCAGTGTACGGTACCATGTCAAGCGGTTGTAATGACGGGCTACGCTTGCATATTTATACATGCACAAAAGTATATGCATACCCATGAAAGACGCGATCCAAAAGTTATTTACAGAGGCGAGACTTGAAGAGTGATCAGTGATCCAGACAACGGACAGATTGTTGAAAATACATGTGGAAATTAGAGTCGCGGCCATAGCGTAGGGACCTCCGTCCAGACCGTAGCATAATTTTTCTCCCCATCACGTGATCGTAGCCACACGTTATGTTTTGATTAACTCGCGCTACGTTCACGGTATACACCGTGAAACGTACATGCGTGATCGAACGCGTCTACGTCATTCGCCAATCTTCACGTCATCGTGCCAAGTTGAAAGCGCGTGTACACGAAAGACCACGTGCCGCTCTTGGACCGGAGGGAAGAGAGACCTTGCTGTATGTAAATAACAATTCGACGATGTAATTAGGCCATTATTGCGTGCGGTGCAGATACGAGAACGATTTTTATTACGCTCGGGAGGGTGTACTCGCAATTGCATATTCATGAGCACACCATACTCATGAGCTGCTTCATCGTTGTTCCTTTTTTTCGTTGATCGACGGGCAAACGTAATTTTGCACTCAATCGCTTGTCGATTTTCTCTCACGGTTCGATCCCATTGCTCAAGGTCCACGAGACAGTTGTATGGACAGCAGGCGAAGGTGCAATTTGCAGGGAGTTGCTCAGCAGCCGATATCGGATCACGAATGATTACCGTTCGTTTTCCCTCAAAACGTAGAAGTCTGCTGGAGAACATGCCAGAGAATTTTTGCTGCACATTGACTTGTTGATTGCGTTAAAGGGAGATATACACCTAGATGGTCGAAAAAATCGATTTTTTCCATTTTCTTGAAGTTTGAGGTCTCCGGAATATCTGGTGAAAACGGCAAGTTGATATTTCGATAAATAAGCCAGTTACAGCCGAGAAAGTGAAACGTGTTTTGCGGCGCCGAGCCACCAGGTTTTTCAAATCGGTACCCAACATTTCTCGAAAACCAATGAACCGATTGCCTTCAGGTTTTTTGTGGTTATTCTATACACCATTATCTAGTACTTGTCATAGGATTTTTTTTCTCCGTTACTTAGTTATCGTTTTACAGGCAAAATAATAACTAATTTTCGGCCCAAAAATCATCATTTATGTTCAAGCGTGCGCCATTTCGTCATAAATCGATATTTTCAAAATCGGCTATGACAAGTACTAGATTATAGTATCTAATTTGATAATCTTTTTGGTTTTTTTTTTCAGATGATTTTTGAAGAAACGCCAGTGGGTACCGTATACGCAGATTTTTTTACGACGCTCCAAGGATCATACAATATCCTTGTATATTTTTGACATTTTTAAATAAAGAAAATTAAACGTATTTTTGAAGGTATATACGATTAGATAATTAAAACCCCAATAAGAAATTTCGAATAGTTTTCATGGAAAAAATTCACATAAATGACCTTTTTCCGGCTCCTAGGTGTATATCTCCCCTTAAAACGCAGTTGGGTGAATGGAAACGAATGGAAAGTTTGCCTTCGTCAGCTATTTTCTATTTTGGAACAAGAGCGATGTTTCGAATAGCCAGAGCAAGAGGGCGCAAGAGGCTAGAGGGTGAAAGCAATGTAGCGGAAAATTGCACCGCCCAAGCTCTAAAATTGCAATACATGGCAAGAGTACGATATACAGGGCGCCAAGATTTGACGGTGAATTTAGGATTATCGAGTCAAAATAAACAAAATATGAAGAGTGGTAAAAGTTGATATTTGGCTTATTTCGCGTTCAAATTAGATTTTTTCGGTAGTTATAGAAAATTACGGTTTTTTCGAATTCGAAAATTTCAAGGAACATCAGGCAAGGTAGGTTGGAGATTTATAGTTTCAACATTGTCTCAGAAGCCAAAAATGTATTTTAAATTCCGCTACCGTGTTTTCCTCGCTTATGAGTACGACTAGACAGAGAGTAAAGTAATACTTTTAATCGCTAGGAGTCCGAAGAGGGATTAAATGTATACGGTTCATCCCTCTTCGGACTTGTAAGGCACTGAGTTTATGTAAAATATATCGTTTAGTAATTTGGTATAGTAATTACATGGAACAATTCTTATTGTTATAAATAAATATAGGATACGAATAAATAAAGCGTTATAATCTCGGAGTATATGTTGAAAATCGTGTAAATCCTACGTTTAGTGGTATTTATATGAGACCACTAAACAACCCGAACACAGAAATACTTTTCGAAACTCGCCCGGTCAGTTTCCATTATTTGCGATAGAATAAATATATTGTATTCAGGAGTCAACAAGTATCGCTGAATTTTGACGTATTTCCAATTACCGCTAAAAGCGCTCATAGCGCCTTAAGGAAGCAGAAACGGCAAATTTTTTATTCTTGAAATTCTTATTATTTTGGTGCAAATATCAAGAATCAACGGTCAAAACTTGGCGCCCCGTTTTGACTATCTTACTACCCCTAGTAACCCCCCTTTGATATCTTACTACCCCTCAATACATGAACAATCCTGCGTATTTTAGTGCAGTAAAAGAGACGAAAACCCACTTTTTAGCGTAGAATATAGGTTTTTGACTGAAGGTAGATGGTTACATACTGAAAGTAACCACGATAAAATGTAGCCCCTCAACTCGCCCCAACCCTAAGAAATAGGGGTTGACAACTTAAAAATCGCCGTATCTCGATAATTAATAGACCGATGAAAAAAGGTTTCAAACAAAAGTTGTTTGGAATAATAAAATTCGTAAAAAGTTATGTGACGTCGAACCCCCTATCTTTGAAAATTGCGGCACAAAAGCGATTTGAAAATTCGGGGTTGATGCGTGTGTGCGCAGAGTAGATATATTGCTGCATCCTTGTCTGGGTCAGTGGTGCTCTCGTGCTTTTGTGTCGCTATTTTCAAAGATAGAAGATTGGACGTCAGATGACTTTATACGTATTGTATAAAGTTACAACTTTTGTTTGAAACATTTTTCGGTCGGTCTATCAATTATCGAGATGCGGTAATTTTTAAGTTTTCAACCCCTACTTCTGAGGGTTGGGGCGAGTTGAGGGGCAACATTCGATTGGGATTACTTTCATTATGCAACCATCGACCTTCAGTCAAAAATTCATATTCTACACTGAGAAAAAAACCAATTGAATTAAAAAAGTATATTGGTTGATTCAAATCATTGTTTGAAACATTTTTCGATCGGTCTATTAATTATCGAGATGCGGAAATTTCTAAGTTTTCAACCCCTATTTCTTAGGTTTGGGGCGAGTTGAGGGGCAACATTTGATTGGGATTACTTTCATTATGCAACCATCTACCTTCAGTAAAAATTCATATTCTACACTGAGAAAAAAAACCAATTGAATCAAAAAAATATATTGGTTGATCCAAATAAAGGTGCTGCTGCGGAATGCCATCGATATATGAGATTGTTTAAATACTACAAAATATTGGAAAATGGGATTGATTTAAATAACATATTATTTTATTTGAAAAAGCTCTTCTGTTCTCCGAATATCTACATTATCCTTCAAATAAAATTATATTCTATTGAAATCATTCTATATACAATTCCTAGATGTATTGGATGAAATACCCAAACAAACCCAAACAAACATTTTTTATTTCGTACAAAACTATAATCAATGGAATTAATTATTACTTTACTACATCGAAACGAATATGCCATGGGATGTAACTTTTCAATTTGTTTTAAATCTTAAATAAAAAGTGAGCATTAGAATGATCATCCACGATCCTAGTGGATAGATTATCGATATCCAATGGAATATCCATGGAGAGAATATCAGATATTCAACTGATTAGAATAGAGACTACACTTCAATCTTAGCCACAGGCCAAGAAGCGATACTTTTTACCGTTTCTCCAGCGTTTAAGTAGATTTTCAGTTCGCGCTACGCTCACGAGAAACGAGCGCGCGTGCGGCCTCTAGCGGCTACTGCGAGAACTACGGGTTTCCGCACACCTACAATTTCGGTGACGCTCAGCCATGATTTGGTTCAATTTTTTCAACCAAATGTGCAACAAACAAATTTTACTTTCGCATAATTTTTTAACCAATTCAGATATTTACTCAATATTTTTCAATCAAAATAAAATATTAATATTTTTACGGATAATGTACTTAAAATCAATATCGGATATGATAAAAACAATAAAATAACATATTTGCTAAATAGATATTTTATTTGAATCAAACGAGCGAAATTCAATTTTTCTTTTGTACTCGAATCAACAATATTGATGATATGAAACGCTTTTTTCGTTCGTTGCAGAAATTGCATTCAAAACTATATAATTTGTTCGCGATCATTTGTCAGATAGTTGCAATAATATATTGTTCTCGGCTAACAATATATCTTTTGAATGAAAAAAACCACTTTCAATTTTATCATGTTATTGAAGTCAACAGTGTTTTGTTTGGACTAATAAATCCGATTATTTACACCAACAATTTTAAAATCGAATCAACGAAATTTCATTCAGTAACACCAATGATATTGGATCAATGATTTTTTTTCTCAGTGTACGCTAAAAAGTGCTGGATTATCGTTTCATTGACTTGACTATTTGCAGGAATACACTCGTGGCTCTCTCCTCCAGGGACCTCAATTCTCGCTCTCTATTAGGTACGTATATATATACGAACAGCCATTCCGTTCTTCATCCGGTATATTTTGGGGCTACTGCTTGGGTGTCGAGGAAAATATGTCGGAAGTAGGACCGCGTGCACCATTTATGGAAACGGCAGCCATGCGGCACCGAACGACGGTCCCGGCTTTATTGAAATTCGTGGCGTTAAAAACGCGCCGGCGTTCGGTGTTAATGGTGGCAACACTTGGCTGATTACAGAGCGGCGAAAGGGGATGCTTCGAAGCGCGAAACTGGCCGAGTTAAGGCGTCCAGCCCCATGGCACCGAGAACGCCAGGAGCAAGACTATTAGACTGAAAAGAGGAGACGACGACGAGGCAATGTGGACCACCTACAGGGACCCGACGTTAAATCCCCTCTCTCGTGCTCTCTCCAACCAACGCGGCGAGAGGATCCCCTGAGGGTAAACGACGTTTGAACGAAGTCAGCGGGATGTGATGTACCGCGCAGCGAACGCTGCATAGACACTGTACTCTTTCGTAGATCTCGCTTTAACGCCCTCTTCCCGCAGACCATCATTGGCATCGTAACACAAGCTGCAAAACCCCCAGAGCGCGCTCGCAAGCTTACTATAGAAGTGTCATAATCTCTGGTTTAGGTCACCCGCAGCTGCCAAATTAACCGGGCGGTGCAGTAACGAAACCAGCACACCGGAAAATTCGCTCTTCGTACGCGGAATACAACGTAAGGGTTTTCATTAGACGCGCCATACCGTGATACCTTTGCTTGCTGCATGGAAACTCGTAAAGATGTTTAATTGTTGGCTCGTAGCGTTTACCCAATTCACCCCGTTGAAAGCTTATACGTCATGGGGATTTTTTTCATCACTGATCGCAGTGGTGAACTTCCATTGAGGAAAGTGTTGTCGTTTTGTCCTCGCCCTGGTTGCTTTGCGCTGGAAAAACGTCTTTTGGAGGACCTCGAAAGAAGCTGCTCTCGGACGAGTACGTGAAACGTACACTGAGAGAAATGTATGGTGTATTTAACCATATTTTAAGTATATTTTAACTATGTTTTATATTTTCCTAAGGGGACAATAATTTTTAATCACCATAGTTACTGACAAAAGTACAGTGCTGCTTATTGATATTTTAGCAGTTGCATGCATTATGTACACATGTGAACCGCAACCACCAATCTCACAAGCATTCGTTTATTGTTCAATTCTATATTATATAGTAGGTTTTCATAAAATTGATATTCCCTGACACTAAAAAATTTACCTTCCCGATATCCTAATAGTGAACAAGACTGAAATTTGTACAATTTTTAAAAAATGTTGACTATTATTTGCGACGATGTTTAGAGTGATCTGATGTATTATTTAAGTGCTGGCTCAAAACCCCACTGCCCGTCTACTAACTGCATAGAACATCCATGATCATAAATCAATATATCATAAATCCAAAATAAAATAAATTACACTACTGAGACTTTTACCTCGATGATTTTTTATTATAATTCGTCATTCCCTGACCTCCTGTAATAATTTATTTCGAAGAAAATGTTTGGTCTGCACCTAGAATCGAACCTGCAACCTACCTGCCTATCTTCTACCTATACTTCGGACGCTGCCACTACGCTATCGAGTGCTTGTGGCATCTTGATCGCAGATATAGCATAAGAGACAAAAGTCATTCCGGCTGTACTTCGGAGTAGCTGTTACCTCCGATTTAGGTGAAATTTTGCACAGATCTTTTTTTTTTTATAACGTCAGTAACTGCTTAAAAGGATTTTTGGCGCATCGCAATAGTACCACATAATAGTGATTTGTACCATATGATATGATGCGACCTGCTAAATGCATAGTGATGTGTGTCCTACAAAAAGGCGAACCTAAGAACAAGTGTTGAACTGATATCCTATTTTTGCAATGCAACAAACATACTGTGTAATAGTTTGTGAAACACGCATAGATCTTAACCCTCAATCCGTGAAGGCACCTTAACCCCTTGAACCTGGGTTGTTTTCGTTTTTGCCCTACCAAACCAACAATTGTGAATGAAAAAACTTCTAAAATTCATGGCCAACCTTTAGGCAGTCCTTCTCTAGGGAAAATAGGATTTTTTGTCTTCTTCATTTTTAATGTATTTTTTTTCATTAAATATTAAGCAACCTGCGAAGGAAATGATTTTTCGCAGGACGAAAACGACCCAGGTTCACAGATTGAGGGTTAAAACTACTAAACCGCGATTGTCCCAACTACGAATGATTTACGTCTCCGCTATAAGTGAACATTGCCATTATTTTTTTCGAATAGTCACCTTTCATAAGGTCTTATAACAAATTATACTCGACAAACGTCGATGTTAGCCTAGACTGATTCAAAAAGAAATGTTCCTTCTGGATTCTCGTGCTATTGTTGGGCACTGATAAAACAAAATTTCTCTAAAAAGATGGGCGCGGTCACTCAATTTTTAGAGGTGGCTATCTCGACTTTTTTGTATTTGAATTTTTTTAACGAACGTATTGCATTTAAGCATAGTCATGGCTTCGGATTACGGATAAAAATCACATCCAGCAGCTTTTTCGTAACAAAAATAAACTCTAACAATTTGAAAAGGGTGCAATATTCACAATTCAAATCCAGGTAGATCAATAATGGCGTCTATACTACTCTCGTTATTCATGTAGATTTATTTATACGCATTAACATTTTGCACTTTTTACGAAAAATTCAATTATAAGCTTTTATTCATAAATCGTATATTTACATTTTCAAAATGCTACGCTTATATTATCTTCAAACTCATTTACATTTCTTCCCAGCCATTCTCAAGTTCGTTAACATTTTGGGCAGAAAGAAAATGTGCAACGTTGAACAGTTTGTCCAAATCTCTCTTAAATTTACGCTCCTTCGATATTTGTGACGGCAAATTCTTTTTAACTCGATTTTTTAAAAGTTGTTTCCAGACTAGATGGAGTTTTATTGATGTCAAGATTGCGTTATTCAATCGACGCGTTGGAATTTCAGCACATTTCCATTGTTCGAAAATTTCTTTCATCGTTTCGTGTGCACTTCGACGTATGGTCAGTTTTTCTCTGTTATGTTTGTAAAAGAACAAACTCAAAACTTTTCCGATTTTTATCCGTAATCCGAAGCCATGACTATGTTTAAATGCAATACGTTCGTTAAAAAAAATTCAAATACAAAAAAGTCGAGATAGCCACCTCTAAAAATTGAGTGACCGCGCCCATCTTTTTAGAGAAATTTTGTTTTATCAGTGCCCAACAATAGCACGAGAATCCAGAAAAAAATTTTTTTTTTGAATCAGTCTATGTTAGCCATATGAATTGTACAAACTTGAAAAGAATAGTAGAAGTTTGACTGAACAAAACCTAACGTACAGTATACAATTTTGTGCGCTGATTTTGTGATGGCACTGAATTAACCATATATATATATATATATTGTCAAGCCTTTTACTAAATAACTATAAATTAATAAAACTATAAGTACTAAATAACTATAAATTAATTAAAGTATAAGTAAATAACTATTTCGGGGATAATAGTGAATTTAGGGATAATAGTAAATTTAGGAATAATAGTGAACTTAGGGATAATAGTGAATTCGGGGATAATAGTAAATTTAGGGATAATAGTGAGTTGGGGATAATAGTGAATTTAGGAATAATAGTGAATTTAGGGATAAAAGTGAATTTGGGGATAATAGTGAACAACTATTTCGGGGATAGTCAAACACCCTACCAAAATCACATGTTTAGGTATACTTTTAACTTATAGTTGCGTTGGCTACATTATGATTGCGGTGTCAATAAACTATACCGAATTTTACAATCCCCTCTTCTACCATGGGCGTTTTTTTGCAAATACCATATACTTTTCTCTCAGTGTACAAAGTATCAGTACACGTTGCTAAATCCTAGGGATAGTCATGTTCGGGAATCGAACTTCCTCAGTTCATTGAAGCACTCGAGGTTGATGGGTTTAGTTCATCTAAGAATCTTGAAAAATGCGCGACAATGGGGGGAAAAGCCGATGGATCACCTGGTGCCAGGAATACGTATCTCGGTAGTCCGATCTGAGTAGGATGAAATCCGAGAGTTCCTCTAGCGACACTTTCCCTATTATTCCGGCCAGTCGAGAGGTTTTCCAAGAGCTTCCGGAAAATCGCACGCTACATGCATGCTATATACAGCAGGTACTAAAAAAGTGCGATGTGCCTCGTACGGAGAGTATTCTCCCCGGAGTGTTCTGGCCGGTTCATTGTGATCCGCAACGGTCTACTCGATGGCCAGACGTCGAAGACCAGACCCTATCGCGCATGCTGGACATTCATATATACTTGTGCAGACAGTCGTTTCCCTTACATTCCCAATCTATTCGAGAAGACCGGGAGCACCTACGAAGCCTTCGGCATAAAGTACCGTGTACAATGCTGCGCGAACACGAAGAGTCCATTGACGAGAAGAGGAAGGAAGAAGCTAGCGCACAATGGAGCAAGCTACGACGTTCAGTCCGGCACGCCTATCGAGCCAGTATACTATCTAGGCAAATCCCGAGTGGAATACCCCGTTCATTGAGAAGCACTATACTTCGCTGTGCGCCAATGCTTCCCGAGCAATTTTCTGCCGAGACTCCCGTATTGAATCGTCGTCGTAGTGCATTGGCATAACGACGCTTAGCTCGTGAATTGGCAGGAAGCCCGCACCGCTTAACTCCTTCCTTTTTCCCTCTTCACTCTCTCTCTCTCTCTCTCTCTCTCCCTCTCTCTCTCTCTCTCTCTCTCTCTCTCTCTCTCTCTCTTGGCCTTTTTTTCCTCTCTTCGGTCAATGAGATTATCATCGAAGAGGTCTCCAAGGCTTCTTTCATTCTCACGACCAAGCTGCGACCACACCGGAGTCTCGACTCTACTACGACAATATTCATTCATCAATTCTTCACAGCTCGTAAGAGTCGCTCACGCTATACGTATACGCGTTCTCCCAGCTATCTTTGCTGGTTGGCCGATTTGCGACTGCATCCCCATTCATCTCGTCGTGACGTGGGTCCTAAACACGGCGTAGCGGAAAGTGATGGGCTGAGATGAGTCTCCATAGCCCATCTTCCATACTATGGGAGACCACCTGTCTCGCGTGTGCCTAGAACGCCTCCACTTATCTCAGTCATGCAGCTCGCTCTTCGACACTTCGCAAAGGGATATCAATCGAGTCGTTCGTTAAGCAGAACCAAGCCGTTGAGCTTGCCGAGAATTTTCTAGGAACGATTCTCCAGCGCGTCCAGTCGGATATTTTTACCTTTGATTCGTCGTAAGTAAAGGATGATTAGTGCGGAGGCATCGAGAGAACCAGAATATACGGATGCGAGTCGACCGGAGCCAGTATCCTCTTTATTTATCAGGTTGCCGAAGGTGAAACGCTGACTGAACGACTATGCGGAGAAACGACTTTTAGCCGCGAACACCCGGCCACTTATCGCGAACGTTCCTTGTGCTTAGCGCGATTAGCACAAAACCTGCTATGAGATCGTGCCTCTCTCTCTCTCTCTCTCTCTCTCTCTCTTTCTCTCTCTCTCTCTCTCTCTCTCTCTCTCTCTCTCTCTCTCTCTCTCTCTCACTCTCCCACTCTCTCTCTCTCTCTCTCTCTCTCTCTCTCTCTCTCTCTCTCTACTCTTTATTGGCAGCAGCTCTCGGGCTGTTCGCCAGGCTAAATAAGTTAGTGACGAGGTGTGGTGTGCGTGTACCGCGTGCTCGAGTTTTTTTCCGCTCGTGCGAACCCAACCGCGCTAATGGATTCGCGATTCAGTTTGTACCTTTCCATTTTTTCCGTGCGCCGTCTTATCTGTGCTATATTGTAGGTCGATATGTATATATACAATCCTTGCAGAAATACTCAATGAGCCGTCGATTTTGAGGACGGGATATATCTCGAAATGGCCTTTGAATAAATATGACTGCATTCAATCTAGGCTACTATGAGGACGGCAACCAATGCCCACAAGATCATCATTCCCCATACATACATCCACCTCGATAGTCGTCCGAGTCCGGTGCATCTATTAATTTCTATGTGGGTGCGAGATGGCGACGAAGTCCGAAATCTTTATCGCAACGACACGAGGACCGCCTAACCTTTAGGCTTGCTCTAATGGACAGATCTTTCGAAAAGTGGTCAACAACGTGGTGAGGCCGGGTCGTAATTCCGAACTTTGAATGCTCCGGTGCTTTAAAATTCCGAATTTTAATATCCCGAAATTCAAGATGGGGCCGGGTCGAAATTCCGAACTTTGAATGATTAGCTCAAAACTCCGCAAGAATTTTACACGAAAGACCAAAACTCCGTAAATATGAACACCACCAAAATAATTCGGCTATGGAAGTTTTAAAAGTTTCAAAATTTTCAATAAATCGACGAATTATTTCGTGATTTTTTTTCAACAAGAAGTGATTTTGCGTTACTTTTGAAATTTGTCTAGACAATGCTATACATTCTACATCATTTACAGTCAACTGTGTAGACTTTCGCTGGCGTGATCTTAACATGGGGGCTGGATTGAAATTCCGAACTTTGAATGCGCCGACGGTTTAAAATTCCTTGTTTTAATGTTCCGAAATTACAAGGTTCGTCAATATTACGCTAGCAAAAGTCTACACAGTTGACTTTAATGATTCTAATCGTATAACATTGTTTAGACAAATTTCCAAATTGACGTAAAATCACTTCTCAAGGAGTCTTCTCACTTTGGACGCTAAAAAAGGTTATTTTCATAATTTTTTGATAGGTTTGTATTATATATATTGATATAAAAGTTGTTATACTTAATAAATACACTTTTGATACAACGTTTTTTGACAGCCTGTTAATAAAATCTTCCAAACTCTTGAACCGATCCTTATGAAATTTTAACTACATATTCTTTGCAACTATAGCTTTGGCGCATATAGAGGATTTTGTTAAATTTTGATATGTACAATTTTTTGCCAAAAACGTTGAAAAAGACGTTTTATTTTGTTCTGTCGAAAAACGTCCGCCATTTTCTTATTTACAATTTTTTAGGACATTTTGAACTACCATTTTCTTCTATAAATAGTGACTTAAGGCCTTAGGCCACAGTAACGGGTATAAAATCATGTACGAATTCAACCATTTTTTTCGGATGAAGAAGTGATTCACTCATAAAATTAATTACACATCTATTTAGTATGAATATCAAGGTGTTGGAAAAAATATATGAATTTTTTTCGATGTACAAAATCTGACTACTAATATTTTCTTTTGTTATCTTTTTTTAGGCGCTCCGCGGCGTGACATTTAGCATCCACAATTTTTTACCTAGAATAAAAAAGAAAAATTCGCGTCAATCTACATTAGAATGCCTAGAGAAGTACGTACGGAATTTAAAAAATATTGTTTTATTCAAAAGTTGTAGGTATTTGAACTTAAGAAATAAATTTTCAATGAAAAATTTCGTTATAACTGCTCATAAACTGGTCATAAAATGAAAAGTTTGCGGTCAATCAGAAATTCCGTACGTTCTTCTCTGCGAAATGCAATTAGGACCATAACTTTTAAATTTGAAGTAAATTGAGTGAAAAATCTTGAAGTTATTTGTCACGCCAATTGGAAAAAAGCTCTTTCGAGAAGTTTCGAGCAATCGGCTATTTTGTACATCGAAAAAAATATATATATATATATTTTATAATAGCTTGATATTCATACTACACATATGTGTAATTAATTTCATGAGTGAATCACTTTTTCACACGAAAAAAAGTTAAATTCGCACATGAAAGTGTAATAACTTTTATATCAATATCTGTAATATAATCCAATTTAAAAAATCATGAAAATAGCCTTTTTTAGCATCTAAAGTGAGAAGAGCCCTTAAAAAAAATCTTGAAACAATTCGTCGATTTATTGAAAATTTTGAAACTTCTAAAACTTGCATAGCCGAATTAATTTGACAGTGTTCAGATTTTCGAAGTTCCGATCTTTCTGATTTTTGAGCGTTCTCATAATTCAAAGTTTGGAATTGCAACCTAGCCCCAACGTGGTCTGGTTGCGTTGATAGCTGAAAGGATTTTTATGTCCGCAAGAATTTGGTACTTCAAGCTCCCATTCCTCTTCATAAACGAAGATTCTTGAGATTGCCCCAACTGCTGATCAATGAATCCACTCTCGTCCTCGATGGATTCATTCACTGAAAATGGTGATCTTCGTGTCTAGTGCGACTCGACGGGAACGGATTTATCTGGGAGTGCGTGAGTGTACGGGTCGAGCAAAAAATAGCAATTAAACAATTATAAGCAGCGTGGAAGCCGTTGAGCCGTTCTTTCGAGGCGTATATCTATGCCTCGATCTTGGATCCCTAAATGCAAATGACGGAGCAGCTTATCTGCACGCGAAAGCTCATGTTGGTCAACTGTGGTTTCGTGGGTTGATATTACCGTGCAGAGGCTCGCGTTCGCCAACTGTGACGCGTTGTTCCTCCTTCTCTCGCAGTCTGTTAACGAGGCACGGTTGCACCGCGGTAGCACGCGGTGAGATGGAATCAGAAAGCGAGCGGAACTGCCGTGCCCACTCGCGAATTATAATTGGTACGTAATTAATGATACCCCTCGTTATTTGACAGGCGTTCGACGGCCACCACGGAGAATGCGTGGTGCGCTCGGTTACGCATTTACTTTCGGTGCACCCTGCACCCCCCCCCCCCCCCGCCCCACCAGTGTCCGCTACACGGTTAACTTACCTTGCAACTCGCACACATCGATCGAAAGACTCTCTACAGCTACTTTCAGAACTCAATTACCGGAGGTGTTATTAAATGGATGCAGTGCGAGGGTAATGTAATGTCGTTTCGGGATAACACACGCTGACGAGAGGCACTCGTGGGGGCTCATACTCGTCGCGTGTCTCCGTTTAATGAAACGTGAAACTCGTCGGACCCGCGGAGAGGTAAATGTATGGCGTGTCGATACGATCGATACACGTCATGCGCGATAAGTGTCCAGAGTGCTTGGGCATGTATGCGAAACGACCTGATATTAAAATGCCACTGATCGAATCAGAGATTCATCGCAATATAAATGCAACAATAACAGAGTCGTTTTCTCGCTACAAATACATATATTTATATATGTGTTGCAAATAGATGTATGAAATATCTATATGTATATGGGTATTGCATATATCATATAGGTAAATAAGACATACACCTATATGTATTATGTATTGCAAATAAATATGTATATATTTAGATATGTATATTAGGGTGATTCGTTTCAGGGCAACTTTTTTTTTGACCCATCGTGCCCGAAAACCTTTAGTTGGTACCCAAAAACGAACTTTCGTGAAAGGGGGGTGTTGTCAAAAAATATTTAAAGGTCGCGAATCAAAATTGAAGGTTTCCCAATTGATTAACATTGAAAAAAATGTTTTTCTCATTATTAGTGTTACCATTCCGCGAATTTTGATATCGCAATATTTTCCAAGTGGGTTCTCATAGGAAATATGATACTCCACAATAAAGTTCATTGAGCCATGGCCGTAAATTAAACCGTTTCAGCGGCATCATTATTTCAAGTGAATATTGTGCGAAATATCTATTCAAACGGCTGTAACGCCTAAGCTATTAGATATATCGAAAAAAAATCAGATGAGAACTTTGTAGGGAAAGTAATTTTCTCCAAAAAAGTCTTATAAGCCGAGCCCGAAAATTCAACTCTTTCTCAGCTATAGATGGATGAAGCAAAATAAATAGATTTTTTTGTGTTTAAACAAAAAAAATCTATTTATTTTACTTCATCCACCTATAGCTGAGAAAGAGTTGAATTTACGGGCTCGGCTTATAAGACTTTTTTGTAGCAAATGACTTTCTCTACAAAGTTCTCATTTGATTTTTTTTCGATATATCTAATAGCTTAGGCGTCACAGCCGTTTGAACCGATATTTTCATACAATATTCACTTGAAATAATGATACCGCTGAAACGGTTGAATTTACGGACATGGCTCAATGAACTTTATTGTAAAGTATCATATTTCCTATGAGAACCCACTTGGAAAATATCGCGATATCAAAATTCGCGGAATGGTAACAATGATAATCAGAAAAACATTTTTTTTCAATGTTAATCAAATGGGAAACCTTCAATTTTGATTCGCGACCTCTAAATATTTCTTGACAACACCCCCCTTTCACGAAATTTCGTTTTTGGGTACCAACTAAAGGTTTTCAGGCACGATGGGTCAGAAAAAAAAGTTACCCTGAAACCAATCACCCTAATGTATATATGTATATACAAATATATGTATATTAGGGTGGTACAAATTTGAGCTCTATTTTTTTTCTTTTTCTCCCCATGCAATTATCCTCTTTAAAGAAAAAAAAATCGTCACGGAAGCTGCGAGCGGTCGAAAATATTTAGAGGTTGCTCAAATCTCCCAAAAATTCGAGTTTTCATGAAAAATATCGATTTTTTTTCGTCCGGTACCCATGAATTTTAAGCTTTATAAATTTAAAATTAACCTCGCGAAAGCTCTTGTCGTCCAATGAATATTTAATGGTCGCTCAAGGTTTTCGAAATTCAGAATTTCCGCTGAAAAATAAATCTCGCATGCACTATAATTCTTTGTAGCATAAAAACAAAATAAACGAAGCGATAGATTTTCTGAATAATTTATTATAATAATTTGTAACAAACACCAATTAGACGATATGTGTTATTATGTATTATTGTATTGCGGCGTCGCGCGTCACAGAGTACATCTACGATTGGTCCGCCGTTTGATTGACGAGACCAACTATGTGGGACGCATTACTATGCGCGGACAACTGTTTTTAAGGAAAAAAGGATTTTTTCTTTGATAATTTGGAAATTTTGAAGCTCTTGAGTGACCACTAAATATTCATTGACCGGCTAGAACTTTCACGAGGTTAATTTTAAGACTATCAAGCGTAAAACTCATGGGTAAGGAGAAGACGAAAAAAATCGTTTTTTTTTAAATAAAAATTAGAATTGTTGGGAGGCTTGAGCGACCTTTAAGTATTTTTGGTTGCTCGCAGCTTTCGCGAGATTTTTTTCTTTAAAAACTAATTGGATAGTCAGGAAAAGGGAACAAATTGGGGCTCAAATTTGTGCCACCCGATCGTATATATGTATGTGCTATATATATTTGTATGTTTATTGAAAGGCTTCAGAATCTCTACGGTACGCCCTCTTTCGTTTTATGTAAGGCGGGACACCACTGCGAAGTGTAAAAAAATCGATATTCTTGCATTTTCTGATTTTATATATATTCAAGAATATGTGAAAAAAATGTGAAGTGAAAATATTGAAAATTGACCAAGTTATTGACGATTTACTGAGAGCAGGTAGAGCAGCGATTTACATATACTAAAATTTTCAATTGCTTTTTCTGTAAAAAACTTTTCTCGACCTGGCCGGAATCATAACTCTACCTATAATTGTCCGATTCTTAATATTTCATGACCCACATTTCCGGAATTGCATCAGCTATCGTCGTACGTAGCCTTTTTAAAAAGTATTTTTCGAGCCCTCGAATACAAGTAAACATTTGACCAAAATTACACTTTTTTGTTGTTATTTTTAGGACCAACCATTTCAGAACACATTTTTATATAGAGGCTCTACTATACAGCAATAACGCAGTTAAATTTTTTTAAATAAAAATTAACACGAAATAAGTTCAATGACAGTCAATTTAAAAAAACCATAATTTCCGCCGTTGCAGTGGCTATCGTTGTACGTAGCCGTTTTTTTATTTAGTATTTTTCAAGCCCTTGAATATAAGTAAAAATTTCACCAAAATTACACTTTTTTTAAACACCAGCCATTAAGTTAATTTTTTTTCTGAAAAACGGCTACCCGTAACGAAAACTATATTTATATAGATTCTAAAACCTTTTTATTTTTATTTTTCAGACCAACCATTTCAGACCATATTTTTATACAGAGCCTCTACTATACAGCAATAACGTAGTTATTTTTTTTTTCAAAATAAAAAATTACACGAAATATCTTCAATATATGCCTTATAAAATAGCTTGGTTCCAAAATCCCAAATAAATAATCTAGTAGACAAAAAACACTACCTTTCTCGGCCCGTCACATCGGTTCCCTTGACCGCAAGCGAATTTTTCAATTTTATTCCTCCGAAGCGTGACGTTTCCTCAATTGCCTGCAATCTTGGTGGATAATTAATAATCAGATACAGGCACATTGTACGAGGACAAAGTATTTTTTTACTCGTCGATATTCATTCGCGAAGCACAAGTATAATTCAGAACATATCGGACCATAAATTCAGCGAGGATAGAATTTTTGTGGGTAGGAGCACGGCCATGTGTCATTGACATTGGCATGAAAAAGATTTATTCATTGTTTTTTTTTTCTCGAAAAGCGTAATACACGTTACAATAATGTGTGGAGTTTCAAGGTGGAAGGATTAAGACCATCAACTATTGTATAATATAATGTTGTGTATACTCACCTAAAATTGTTCGTTAATTGGTAAATGGTTTAATAAATTTATCAATGTTATTTCTCGTGTCAGTTGTCGTTGGTTTTTTTTTCGTATTTTTACTTGTGTGTGTGTGTGTGTGTGTGTGTGTGTGTACGGGTACTTTTAATCTCCCATCATCATCGTCACAATGAACATCGTCATATCACAAATACATAACTGATTCAGCGATTACTTAATTTCGTAATGATCAAGGTTGCCTTTGCGCCGCCTAAGTGCGGTCCAATTGGCACGATTGTTGTGCGATATTGAACGTCTAACGTTTGCCCTGTACTCGTCCTCGTACGCGTTGAGATACATATTCTTAAGGATTATTTGATTATCGAGCTCGGACGGTGCGAGGAATCTCTTTGAGCGACTCTGCTGTTGAGCCTCGAGACCGTTCAATGTGAATTGCTTCGACTTTGCCTCGGGGCTCTTACCATCGTAGATCTCCGTCATTCCCGATTTGGGGCGTACGTTGCTCAGGGGCGAATGTACCGAAAGCAATTTCCTATTTTGATAAGCAACGGTTGTTTCCTCGACGGCGTTTCGTATTCGTTTTGTACGATGTTTCTTCACCTGCTTGCCGTTCGTTTCCACCGCTGGTATCTCATTTCCCAAACGAGATTCGACATTGGACGAATTCGAAGTAACAGTCGCGCTGGTTGTACTGGAGGTTTGATTATCAGCCGTTTCGGCGATATTCCTCGATTCGGTAGCGTTGCCGATCGATGTGACACTCTCGACCGCCTCATCAACGATATTCAATTTATTCTCTATGATATGTTTGAAGAACGCGTAGATCTCACCAACCGTGAAGGTCGTGCCGTTTCTCACGGTGAACTCGTCGATGTTCATTCTACGCATGAGCTCGTCGGTGCCGTTTTGCGTTTCGAGTATCGACAATTTCTCGTTCACGTAACCGTTGATAAACTCGTAGAAACCTTTGTAGTAGCTCTTCGTTCTGTTGCGTTTCTTGTTCTTTTCCCTCCCAAGCTTCGTCTTCTTGTCGCCGCGATTGTCGGACTTTCTCCTCTTTGATTCCTTACGATTGTGCTTCTCGCTCCAGCGCAACGATTTGTTATAGAACTTCATTGTTCTCTCGAATTCCCGCTTGAGCTTCGTGAATTCTCGCTGATTTTTCACCTCGAAGCTGTCGCGGCTGTGGCTGGAATTGCTCCGCCTCGTATCGGCGAGATTGACGTTGAAGAAATTTTGACTCATGAGATTGAGCAGCTCGTGCATGCTGGTATTCGTGCCGTTGTTCTCTCGTCTCGAGTCTATTCGTCGTAGCTTGCGATAAACGATTCGCAAAAAGTCGATCATCCTCTCGTCTTTTGAGCGAGACTTGTTCCTGCAGGGGATGGTCTTTCTTCGTACGAGCGACTCTATCGAATTGTTGCTCGGCGCTGCCTTCGATTCTTCCTCGTCCAATTTTCCGTCTATCGTATTGTGAACAGCATAGGACTTGGAATCCGTCGAATTGCCGGTGGAGTTACGGGACGAGGCGTTCGATTCAATCGGCAATCTGGAATTTCGCTTTCCAGCCACGTGAGACTTGTCGAGCTCGAGATGCAACAATTTCTTGCCGATTCGCCGAAAAAATTCGATGAACTTTCTGTAGTTTGCGGTTGAGTTGTTGGACGTTGTGTCGTTGATCGATCGACGTCGACGACTCCAGCGAAGTCTTGGATGCTGACCGGGAAGACAGGCTGGAAGTTCCTTCGGGCTCCAGTTACCACCTATGCAGGTTGCACCGGGTGGTCCCTCGCTCAGCACGTAACCCTTGTCACAATCGTACATGATTTGCTTGTTGTTCGGTACTTTTTTCACGTATGGCCGATAATCGTATACACCCATGTTCCCGACGAGAAGAACCTTTCCGTTCTCGATGTAGCCGGGAAACGAGCAATAAACCTCGATACAATGTGGAATATCGCCCGTCCAATTTCCGTAACGGCACTCGACTTGCTTGGAAGAATTGTTCGGCCCGCCACCGATCAAGGTAAATCCGTCCTTACACTTGAAAACGGCTTTCATACCGTGATCCGTCTTTGGCGCGATCGCCATACCGTTCCTCGGTGATTTCGGCATCTGCTTGCACCTTGCTGGTGAACAAGATGGAACTATGGACCAGGTGCCGTTTATACAGACTACGGGTGTACTATTTGCCGCGAACTCGTAATTCCTTATGCAGGCTACGCGGAGTCTTTCGCCGTGTTCCACCACCGTCACGTTGTTGATGTGATCGCGATCTCGGCTCTCCACGGTTATGCGACCTTTCTCAATTTGCGGCACGACGCAAGGCGCCAAACAATGGGGAAGAGGGTATCGCCACTTGCCGTCCGCCTGACACACGGACGATGTGTTGCCCTCTAGCTTCATGTGCTCTTTGCATCGGAATATTAGACTAGCCCCTAGCCCGGTTCCTTCGGCAAAAAGAGAGACAAATTGGGTCAGCTTTGAAACGCCTGATAACGCACTCGAGATATCTACGGGAACGTTGCCAATGCTGGGAAGATCAAAGAACAACAGCTGAAGAAAATCATATCAGAGACTCGATGGAAGACATTGGGAACGAAAGACATAACGCTGAAGCCTTTTAGTTGGAACAGGTGCAAAGAGAGACAAATGCATAGCGGACGGATTAAGCAGCGGGGGTGGGGTCGTGGGATTGATACGAGCCGTAGGTTTTGTTTCACCTGGCTCATTGTTCTCAATCCAACCGTTGTACAAAATTCCCGGTGAGCCGCAATTGATCTCCTTGCACACCGGAGCCTGTCCGGACCATCGACGATCCGGGCTGCATCTACGCGTCGCCGGGCCCGATATGCTATAACCGTAGTCACATTCGTACGATACTATCGAATTGTAAGCCGTCGAAGTGTAAACAGCTTTTCCATAACGTGGGTTTTCCGGTTGGGGACATTGAACAGCCGTCACCTTCGTTACAAAATGTTCGTGTAAAGAAAAAGATCCAACAGCGCAACGTAACGCGAGATTGACGTGTTGAATTGATCAAGTAATTGGTTCAAACCTGTACGCATTGGGGAAGTTCCTTTGGCGCCCAAGTGCCATCAGCAAGACAGATCTTTTCCGTTTTCCCGACAAGCTCGTAAGCGTCAACGCAGTGATAAGCCACCCGGCAATTGTAGGTGTAACATTCACCGGCGTGCCATCCGTTTGGGATGTCCGTCGGAGCACCGCAGCTTTTCGGCTCGCAATTGATGTCCGGCCCGTACCAACTTGCCGTCTTGTCCACCATCAGGCACTTGGCTTTTGGTATACCGGTCGTTTGGTAACCATGATCGCAGAAGTATTGCACCGTGGTGTCCAGATCGAACGTAGTTTGGTCCAACGGTGCGTTGTGTTTGGCGTTTTTTATTTTCAGCGGATCCAAGCAGAACGACGTTTGTTCTTTTTTGCAGGAGGGTGTCGAGCCGGTCCATTGTCCGTCGGCTCGGCAATTTCTCTCGGCCAGTCCGACGGTGAAGTGGCCCTGATCGCAAATGTAGTGAGCACGATCACCGAACAATCTCCCGGTCACGGTCATTTTTCCATTTTCGATCCCGCTCAACTCGGGACATTCGCGCTCGGGCTTTATGCAGGACATTCCGCAAGCACCGTCGCATCGGCACTTCTTCTTTTTGCTCTTGCAATCCTCGTCGGTTGAGCATTTTCTCAGGCACTTCTGCCCGAGAAGTCCGGCCTGTTCCTCGTCGCGTGGACACATTGCCGAGGGTGAATTGCGCGGGTTTTTGTAAATTCTACCGTCGTCGTCGACCTCCGGCTTGCCGTAAACACTGTCGTCGTCATCCTCATCGTCCCAATCGTCATCGTCGTCGTCGTCGTTGTCTTCAGCCGTTGCTGCCTGTTGCTGCAGCTTCGCCTCCGATGATAGCAACAAGCTACACAAATACACCACTAGCAACAATACTATCGCGCACGGCCTCATGTTTGTCAAAATTATCGTGTCTTCCGGACCCCGGGCTTCTGTTCGATTCGAACTGAGTTTTTCTTAACCGATGTGGTTTGTTGTTTATCAAGCGAATCGACGAAAAGCTCACATGGCCGGTCAGCGCGTTCGAGTCAAACCGCGTAACCCTTCCAATTGCCCGTGGATACTTCCTCACGAAGTATTATGCCCGAGGTAGAAAATTCCATCGAGATAATCGCACGGAAGAGCCAGTCAATTCACCCGATGGTCTTTGCAGAACTTCATCGGGAATTCGATACACACCCGGCCCGTAATCCCGTACACATCGGGACGCGACGACGATTAATTCTACTCCGTTATTGCTTTCTGGGCGGACCAACGTTTTTGTCCAGACTGCGGTTCCCCGAGAGCTCGCGAGGTCTGGAGTTCTTGGGGGTGGAAAGCGCATCCCGCTCTGCGCATCGGGGCTGTTCAATACATCTCGACGTTCGCGCAGCTTCCAGTAGATGGCGAAAAATATATGTTTATGGAATTGTTTAAAGGAAAGCGCTCTCGTAAATATTCAACGACGAAGGATATGATCGACGAGCCGCGAGTAAATAATTCAGTCGTTTTGGAAAAAGCATTCGTTGAGGGGAGAAAATAAAACGAACTCATCCCCTTCGATGTGCTCTGGAGTTGAATTTATCCCGCAAAAAGGGTATTCGGTAAGGCGAGATGTACAGTTTGACAGGAAAAAAATAAGCAGTATTGAGGGATTTTTTAAACTGAGAAACAATTATTCTACAATTATCAAAGTTTAGGTATACTTTAATAGTATATTTAAGTATACGAAACAATTTAAAAAAATTAAATCATCATTAAAATCGCGGAGCTGTAGCAGTTGTACAGCAAGGTTGCCGCGGGGGTGGCGAATCCGCGTACAGTCTAGCTTTCCGTCGACTTTGATTTGCAAAAAAGTTCAAACATTTTTTCAATTAGAACATGTATAGTTTCTATGTGACGGTAATTAAAATGAAGAAAATGCAAATTTGAGAAAATTGCACGCATTTACAAAAAAAAAATCAACATTTTACGCAATATGTCTGTAAAAAGTGAATTACAAAAGTTGTTTTTTCTTCGAATTTTTCAAAAACAATTTTCGTCAAGTAGAAGGTACCAATATTATCAATATTTCGACCAAGTTTCAACTCAATGGGCTTAATAGTTTTTGAGTAATCTTGCACGCCAATTTCGATAATGCAGTTTTGAGAAAAACGCGTTTGAAGTTTATGCCCGCTCCGAATCCGAGCGGTGAGGCACAGCGTTGACGGGCTGTAAAGTTTCAAGTTTTTCGAATTTCTCTTTGAAGCTTTAGGTAAATTTTCTACATACATAGTTCTATCGTTTAAAGAAAAAAAAGTCGATTTTTTAGTCGTTGTAAATTTATATACCGCCTTAAGGGGTTATGACTAGTTGTAAAAGCCGAAAAATCACTTTTTTCAAAACCAATATATTTCGACAGTATATCATCTTATAAATGTTACCCAAAAATTTCAAGGTGATGGCATCAAAATCGACAAATTTATAGGCTCGGATCGTCGTTCCTCTCGGAATGCTAGGAACGTCGTTCGAAACGTTAAACGCTTTTTTTTCTCGAAAATACGTTTTTGAGGTCGGTGGACAAAATATATCAAATCTACTGCATCGATAAGCAAAATATATCAAGTCTACTGCATCAATCTTTCTGATTTTTTAGGGCTTCTTCTAAATGTAAAAATATAGTATTGATACAAGAGTTTTTATCCGAAGTATACTTTCGATCTGGTGAACGAAAAATGCCTATTTTGTTCGTAAAATTCAAGATTCTTACTTTGAACACGCGCCATTGTTTTTTCAATTGATATTTCGGAAATTCTTTCGATTAATCATAGGAATAACTGAAATCCTAACGGAATGAGTTTGATTTTTTTATATTAGATAACCTAGTCCAGAAGGGTATTGCTCACCGCAAAATACGCTTTTGAGAGGTGCATCCCGGGCAACAGCTGTCAATCGATTATAGTTCAATAGTTTTAAACAAAAAAATTGCAGACTGTTCCCCAGATAATAATTTTTCAAATACCTAATTTTTTTACAAATGTATCAACACGATTTTCTGTAGAAAAATCGCAAAAATTAACTGTTTTTGACAGTTACAACTGAGCATAACCCATTAAAAAGTAAAGGATTTAACATATTCTCAATAAAAACTCTTTTCGCAGACTTGTCCTGGGAAACGTCACATACGAATATTTTAACTTTATTCATGGGGTCGATATCTTTATTTTGACATTACAAATTATTCCATCTCTTATCAGGCCGATGGAACGTTATTTTCCCTGCACTAACGATTACCATATTCCAGCGATCGATAAAACTGCAAAAGTTATCCGACCAACTATGACCTTTTTTGTTCCCTGCGTTTTCCCGCTACCTGGAATATACATTTCTCGAGGGACTCGTATGGAATATTATTCATCGTGAAAGGGATACGGCGTGGACGGAAAGCCCCTCGAGGTAAGGATGAAAGATCCTATTCTCACCACGATGCATGCTCGATTCATCCGCTTTTGAGATCCCTCTCGGGCAGCTCTATAGTGTTTTTTCAATTTACCATTTGCATAATGGCGATTTGCATAATAAAGTACCAATTTGCCTACCGGTTGCGGGTGAACTGCATGTATAAGCATAGATGGTTCTCGGGACCACCACGGCTGAGTATTCTGCATTGTAAATAAAATTGCGTTACTATGCGTGGGGTCTGTTGTTCTTCGGGAGCTGATCAACTTTCGCGATGGTGTAGCATCCACGTGAAAGTTCAGACCTTCGATATCAACGTTCGAATGCTATCAGAGTTGCCGGTTGCTTCCCAACTTGGGATATAAGCCACGATTGCCTTTCACGTTGGAGCAGCTTCGTCGTTAGGGTAAGCTCTTGTACGCTATTGTCTCCATAACGATCGTAATCAATTGGTTCACGGTTCAAGAACGCAGGCCGAGCTGAGCGTAGGCGAGAGGTGAACAGCGTGGCACGCACACCTCCCGTTCTTATCCACTCGTTCAATCCTATCGACTCTGCGGCCACAGCAGCTCTTGACAACCCTCCTGTGATGTCTTCATTTGTCTTATTCAAATGAGCCACCTTGAGGAGGTCTTCGAATGTGACCTCGCGCGCTCCTCATCGAGCTCAGCAATGCAAATACCTCCCACTCTCTGTCTCTCTCTATCTCTCTCTCTCTTGCTCTTGCCATTCTTCCTCTTTTTCCCACCATCCTGATCCCTTTTGTCCCTTGGTCGCTCGTCGCTTGCCAAACGAGATGAAAATCGGCCCCCAAGAGACACTAGTTTTCTTCCTTCGACCACTCGACTGAAACTTCTTCAAATTGAACGAATCCCCGGCGAACCGCCACATCGCCTTCTCCGTGTCCCTTTTATTCGCGTTAGTTATACGTGTATAGTCGCTTCTCTCTCTCTTCACCCTTGAGATAAATCAATGTCGGACGCGGATGCAATTTTCGAGCGGGACGCGTATCGCGGAGCGAAATCCACCGTGGCATCGGAAGAGCAGCAGCAGGAGAAGTCGTTTTAGCAGGCGGTCTCTGACAGCAGGGCGGTAGTAACTCGGTAGCCAAAAATGGGAGTGGCTGAAAGACAAGAAGACAGGGCTCCCCTCGCTCGGCGACATCTCTTCGGCGCCTCTCAGCCTCGAATATCGCGATACTAAAGAGACACGTGAGAGGTTCTCAAACTGGTTCTCCGAGAATTTTCTACTTGACACCCTTGGGACACGCGCTCGAAAACTTCGTCGCCCGAAGACCGAATTCCATTTCGCCAAACGCATCCCTGGCTCGGCCTCGGTGAAAAACGAAGAAAGCTCAGGTCCGAGCAGCTTCCTAATGACACTCGCGTATCGTATGCGTACGAAAAAAAATGAGAAACACTTACCGGAGATTCGATAACGGACGGCTCTTTTATCTCGCTGTTGGGCGGGACGGCACGTCTCTGTCATTCTAAGCGTTCACGGTGTCGATTCACCACGCGCCATCGTTATACGTCTCTCGGTACAGATATACATCGTTTCACGCCAAATACTGTACGTGTTGTTTTTTCCTTTGCACTATGCAAACAGCGAAAAGGGGAGAAAAAAAATCCACCGGCGTTAATGGGACACCGCGATCCGGAATGAGGGAACACCGTCTCGGAAGTTGTGCTAGGTCTTTCATTGGGCTCTGAATAGATGATAGCCAACGTCTGCTCGCGAGACCTCGTTACCCAACCATTATTGACGACGAAGCTCGCTAACCCATCATTCTCTATCCCTCCATCTCTCTTCATCATCTTCTCGTTTTCGATGTGAGGCGAGAAATGGCGCGAAACGTACAGGCTGACCATAACGTCAGGTTGTTCTTCGTTCCCATTCGCAATGACGTTGCGGAATGATAGGTATGGCGAGATTCGCGACGTGGGAGCTGATGAACCGACGGTATACATGGAGTGGCTTTGTGTGTATATATATATATATATATATATACACATACATACATACATACATGTGTGTGGATATGTGTACCTAAATGAGCAGAACGGACGAATGTCCATGTGTGGTTCTCTCCGCATCGTTCTTCGTCCAATCAACTTGAAATCTTGGTCGTTCAAACTTGTTGCAAACGACGGCCAGCTGCCGGATTAGGACAAGAGCTCTCTTTCTCCATTTCGCCATAAGATGATGCTGCCTGGTGATGGCTTCCATAGATGAAGATGAGAATGTTGGCCCCTTCGGGCTGCTCGTCGCGATTGACTGCCGTGAGATATTTGTATCTGCGGAGGGAATGAGTCGCGCGCGTTTTCATCGATACTCTTTTCCTTGCGTCTTTAAGGGTTTGTATTCTACTCGAGCCTAGACTGGATTCAGCAGATCCTCAATGCGAAGGAAATTCACGCTCTGCATATAAATTTCAAGACAACGAGAATTTCCAGTATGGGAAGATGTTGTGTATATTGGAAAGGGGTGTTCCAATCCGTATCTGTGCGATGGTTGTTACTAGGACCGGCTGTCTAGGGGATGATTGTTCAATATTTCAGCGAATCGTTGAGTGGAAGAGATGGTCCTCGGAATTACTTTTATATGAAAATTTCCAAAATCATCCGGAGGTGATTACGAAGATACTGGGGTTTACATAATGTTGGGAATGATCATAGGGGCTACTTTGCCCGATGTATGGCTACGGTCCTCAAAGTCGAGTTGCTCCAAATAATGGATGCTTATTAAGGTGTTACATCTGTGTAGAAAAAATGTTGACCGTTTTCTATTGACTTAAATGATGTATGAATATCACAAGAACAGTATGCCGAAGGAATTATACGCGATTAATGTTGAAAACAAAAAAATTATTTCGAAATGGACGGAACGAAGTGTCGACGATGCCTCCTAAATTAATTTAAAAACTTTAAACGCGCTTTTTTCGAAACCACCATTTTCCAATCAGGAGAACACATAATTCGGAATGTTTATATCCAATTTACTTGAAATTTCTACTGTAGCTTCTCAGATAGATGCTTTAACGAAGTATACACGACTTTTACGATTTGTCAACTATTTTTGTTTTATAAACAAATTAAGGCCCATTTTTTGTAGAGAAAAAAATTACTTAAAAATGATGCTATCTTGCGAAAAAGCTACATTTTTTAACAATCGTGTGTACTTCTGCAGCAAAACTGATGTGAATGGTGAAAAAGTTTTGAAACTTGAAAAAAACGCTGTATCTGCGACTGAGCCGCCGTTTTATATATTTTCTTCTATAAAAAATTCTTTTTCTGTATACGTCAACACATATACAATAAATCCTCCAAACCTCATTTACATTGCTTTTTCAGTATTCTCAAAGAGAATTCTCAAAATAGTATGGGATTTTTTTTTCAGTGAGCCAGATCGATCAAACGAATGGGGTAGAATATTCGTAAGTCGAATTTCCATAAGTGCCAATATCCATAAGTGAATATCCATAAGTGAATACCCATAAGTCGAATATCCATAAATACGAATATCCATAAGTGAGTATAGAGTAAAAATGAGTGCCAGAAATGACGGGAGGTAGAGGAAAAGTGAGTATAGAGGTACCCAAACAATCCCAAACAAACTCACTTGTCTCTACCATCCGCCATTTCTGGTACTCATTTCCACTCAATACTCACTTATGTATATTCCACTTATGGATTTTCGCACTCATTGATACTCGTACTTATGGATGTTCGTACTCATGGACATTCATACTTATTGATATTCATACTTATGGATATTCGATTCATGGATATTCATACTTATGGATATTCGACTTATGGATATTCGTACTTATGGATATTCGACTTATGGATATTCGTACTTATGAATATTCGACATATGGATATTCACTTATGGATATTCAACGGCAGTGAGATCAAACGCGGTAATTAATTCCATCAACATCCCTGTGATGGCTAAGGGAATCGCAGAATCATTCTCGCGGATTAACAGGGCCATCTAAAACAATTTATCCCGAAAGAGGAAAGAGCGACGTCGAAGTTTCCCAAGACGTGTTTGAACCAACGCACCGTCTACATCGCGTCGAGTATTATGTATCTAATGGAACTTGAGTTCGTTCCGTGTGGTTTTAAATAGTACTCGATGTCAAATCCGCCCTTCCAAGAGAAACGCATCAGCCTGAAAGTTTTGTGATGCCCCGAGTTTCGAAGTATTCGCGTCTCCCCCGTCGTGGAAGAAAGTCAGCATGCACCGTTGAGAGAAGTCCAAGGTAAGCTTGCGAAACGCGAATTTCTCGCCTGTATCCCGCAAGCTCTTCGAACTTCCATCGGAGTTGTTTTCACGACAACTTGAAGTGTTTCTCGCGTATAGACCGAGTTCCAACCTCGCTGTCCCCAGCTCATACTCATTTTTTTTCTCTACAAGGGGACTACTTTGTACTTGGGCGACTCAAGGGAGTTGAACTAGCGGAGTATAAGTGTCGGCCTTAAAAGTGTTAACTTCCTCGGGAGTGGACCTGCGAGTTGTTCCCATGGCACACGAACTCGTCCAGTCCACCTACCAATGGAAAAAGGACCAGGCTCCTTCCGGTTCGTTTTCCCTCGCGATCTTCTCACTCTACCAGCAATAATGTTTCCTCTCTGTCCACAAGTTCTCTCTGCCGTTGGAACTTTTCGCGTTTGTCGCGCGCGGATTCACCTCCGGCTTCGGATTCTTCCATTCATTCGCTGCTATAGACTCGCGCGCTTCAAAGTTTATGCAGGACACACGCATGAATGCACAGGTAGGGAAAAAAGTCCATTCGGACGATGCCTCGGAGAGGAGCGAGCGTCGGCGGCTCGCGCAATTCAGAAGGCAATTGAATTCACGTTTTCATCCATTACGAGTGTCCGGAAAGGATTACGGATTGCGCTTCGGAGGGAGGGCCTGGCGAGGCCAACTTGCAGCGGCACGGAGCGTGCTGCATCTGCATTGGACACTCGAGGAAGGGAGAATATAAATGCGAATGAGCCGAATCCTTGAGTCACGGGCTTATCGCGTAAATGGAACGTTGGCTGGGCATGGGAACTCGAGTAACACATTGGGAGACTGTTTTGGTTTCGAAAGGTAATTTATTTCGTTGTTTTATCGTTATACATCTGTAAGTAATAAACATCCTTATGCAACTTACTCGCTAATATTTGGTTGTTTGGTTGGTCATCTTGCGAGGCTCTTACCAGGTTGCAGTGTTTGTAAAAAAAACATTTATTTTTGATTATTATATGATCCTTTTTGGTATTTCGTAGTTACTAGTCTCTTTCTTTTTTGTTATGTGTCTAATGCAATGGTAACAAAATCGTAAAGAACCATTACTTCTGTAGCATGCCTCTGCTGGCCACATTGGGAGACTTTGTAATCTTCAATGGTCTGAAGAGTCCTACGATGATTCCGGAGTCGAATGCAATTAGAATAGTTAGCCTGATGATTAGTGTGGCACAATTTGAAGCTCTTTTTCCCCTTTTTCTCACCATCCTATTATCTTCTTTAAAGAAGAAAATCGTCGCGGAAGTTGCAGGTGGTCAAGAAATATTTGGTGGTCGCTTAAGCCTCCCAAAAAATTGAAATTTTCATTAAAAATTGTTTTTTTTTCGTCCACTTCTCACCCATGAATTTTACGTTTTGTATATTAAAAATTAACCTCGCAAAAGCTATAACGGGCCAATCAATATTTAGTGGTCGCTCAAGGTTTTCGAAATTGAGAATTTCCGCCGAAAAATGAATCTCGCATGCGCTATAATTTCTTGTAGCATAAAAACAAAATAAACAGCGAAGTGTTATATTTGCTGAATAATTTATTATAATAATTTGTAACAAACACCAATTAGACGATATGTATTATTATGTATTATTGTATTATGGCGTCGATTGCCACCGAGTACCTACAGCAATGATGGGTCCGCAGTTTGACTAACGAGACCAACTGTGGGGACGCATTACGATGCGCGGGAAACAGCTGCCATTTCGGTTTTACGAATAAAACGACCTATAATTCTGTTTACGGACAAAAGCTTAACTTTTGTTCTTCTGAGAACAAATATTATAATTATTGCGTTAGAAGTGCGAGGTAAATTTGCAAAATTTGTATCTAAAGGGAAAAAGTATTAATTGTTTTGAAAATATTACAAAGCGTCAAATTTATGAGTGAAAAGAGTTTAAAAAGATTGGCGAAAATTTGAAAATTCGAAGCTCTTGGGCGAACACTAAACATTCATTGGCAGGCGAGCGCTTTCGCGAGGTTAGTTTAAAAATTATAAAGTGTAACTTTCATGAGCGAGAAGCCGCCGAAAAAAATCGATCTTTTAATGAAAAATTGCATTTTTGGGGACTTGAGCGACATCTAAATATTTTTTGACCGCTCGCAGGTTCTGCGACAATGTTTTTTTTTATGAAGAAGATAATTGGATGATAAGAAAAAGTTAAAAAATAGAGCCCAAAATTGTGCCACCCTACTGATGATACCTGTATAATTATCGGAAGAGTGCATGCATTTTAAGAGAATTTTTTGGTAAAAATACGGCTTTGTTGCGAGGAAGTTAAAAATTGATGATTCAAAATTTTGTCTATCGCTAGCTGGTACTTTTTAATATCTTCCTGGCAAAAGGTGGATTCCAGGCCGATAGAACGAAACATCTTTAGAGGCTATCGCCGAATCAACCCATTTTGTAGTATGCTCGTGAGAATGGAAGCGCTGCTCGGACAAGCTATGAGTCATCCATCGAAATAGGTGGTAATCGGAAGGAGCAGTATCCGGAGAATACGGCGGGTGTGGTAGGACATCCCAATCAAGCGTTTCTAGCGTTTCCTCGAGTGGTCTTGCAGCATGAGAGTGAGCGTTGTCGTGGTGGAATATGACTTTGTCGTGTCTTTTCGCGTAATCTTGCTTGTGGATCATTCCAATGGCTTTAAAGGTCGGAAAAGTGTTGATCGATCAACATTCAATGATTGTGCAAGTTCTTTTTACATTTGACTTGGGGCTTCATGGAGTATAGCTTCAACTTCCTCATCTTCAAAGTTTTTCGGCTGCCCTGCTCGGTTCTTATCTTTCGTGTCAAAGTCATCTTCTTTATAGCATCGAAACCAGTGCTAGCATATCGAAATCGATGGAGCACAATCGCCAAAAGCTTCCGACAGCATTCGTTGACTTGCAGCAGCACTTTTCTTCAAATGGAAACAAAAAAGCACAGTTTCCCGCAAATTGTGTTTCGTTGGTACATAATTCGATATATTCAACGTCCGACAAAAAAATAACGTCTTTTACACTTCGGCCAAATAACACATACTGAAAACTAAAACCATGTGATGTTTTAGTTTCACATCACATCACCATGTGATGTTTTAGTTTCACATCGCATCACCATGTGATGTTTTAGTTTCACATTGCATCACCATGTGATGTTTTAGTTTCACATCCCATTACCATGTGATGTTTTAGTTTCACATTGCATCACCATGTGATGTTTTAGTTTCACATCACATCACCGTGTGATGTTTTAGTTTCACATCACATCACCGTGTGATGTTTTAGTTTCACATCGCATCACCATGTGATGTTTTATTTTCACATTACATCACCATGTGATGTTTTAGTTTCACATCCCATCACCATGTGATGTTTTAGTTTCACATTGCATCACCATGTGATGTTTCAGATTCACATCACATCACGATGTGATGTGAAAACCTCGACATCAAATTAGTAACAACATGACCCGAGGCGATATAGAACTAGTTACGCTATCTCTTGAAAATCCCTTACGGCGTCTGGCCACCCTGAATTTTTTTTATTTTCATTTTATTATTATTTTTTTAAACCTTGAACTGTTGAGAACAATCGCTGATTGAAGGTAAGACTCACATAAACCGCACCATCAGCCGAATAACCGCACGTTTACTTTCTTTTGCGGTTAGCTCGAAACTACATTTTTCGAACTGGTACCAACGAAATCTCGTAAACTATCGATCCGATTGCTTTCAAATTTTTACACAATACTTTTAAATACATTATCTAAAATATAGCGTAGGATTTTTGCGATAACTTAATTGGTTTTTTTAAAACTAATGTTTTGCTCGTAAAATTTTGGTGAAAAAGACTAATTTTTTTCTTCGGCTCAACATAATTTTTTTATGGTCCAAAAAAACCGCTACGCTACATTGTAGCGACACTATTTACGCATAAGGTTATTTTTTCAGATGCTACATGACCGAGTAACAGGTGGGACAACATTCGCGCGTATCGTGCGTCCGCGAAAATGTGCATAACGCCGTTATTTTTAAATATGTTTAAGGGAAATTTATTTACTTTATTCTTAAAGCCCTTCTGACGTTGGATAAAAAAAAATTTTAATTCCGATTCATACTTTCGATTTTATTTATTTTTTAAAAAATATATCCATATTTCGAGCGGCCAGGGTAGCCAGATGCCGATTATATACAGTATCCTCCAATAACCCCAGACGGGATTACATACAGTCAGGAGGCCCAAAAAGATCGATTTTTCAAGTATTTTTCTTCAGGCCTTTAAATCTATGAATATAAAAATGTGTACACATATTATGGTAACTTTTAACTCTATTTCAACATCTTTCATTTGTACAAATAATCATGTTGAGAGCTGCTATAGCTGATCTCCGGGAGCACTTCGAAAATAAGGCGTTTTGCGGTGAGCACGATATATCTTGACTGGACCGTCTAAAATGAAGAAAAAAAGACCAAAAATATTTCGTTAATATAATGGATTATCTTGTAATTGATCGAAGGAATAAGCAAAATAATAATTTTTGACAAAACATCGGCTTCTAAAAAAAATCTATTTTTGACAAAAATTTAGGCCTTAAATTGTTTATAAAATGGAAAATATTTATCGGTGAGAAAAAACCTTCGATCAATTACTAAAAAAAATACTTGAAAAGATTGTGTTAAAATTTGACACTGTTCGGTTCAACCGTTTCCGAGAAATCTTGCTCGCCCACTTCAAAAGCACAGTTTCGAGGAAAACGCGTTTAAAGTTTCAAAATCACATTAGAACGCTGTGACACGTCATTACAAATGTGTGTGTAACTTCGAGAATATTCGCCGGATTGACAAGCAATTTTCTGTGTGTATTCTTGAAAATATGTACATGACAAAAACAAAATAAATACAAAGTCGATGTTTCGAAAATTTCAACTGTATATAACCTGTTATGATCAATCCACACGCGAAATATAATAGCCAGCCCAATCCTCATTCTTATCAATCCTCACCTTATCGAGACAGCGAAATTGACAGAGCTCGAAATGTAGTACTCTCGAATCCCATTCAGCCTCAAATGCATCGCGTCTTGACTGTTTTGGACGTCGACCTAAGAATCCTCTCCCAACTGCAATAAATTCAACATTGTCGCCACTCCGTTCCAAACACTTCTCGTAATTATTTTTTCGCGTGAAACGGTATTCGCAACAACAAAAAAAAACATGTGCGAACGTCGGAGAGCAACCGGCGAGAAGAAGCACGTGCTCCGTAAACGTGGTGAAAGTCCCGTCGCTTTTGACACGAAGATTGCCGGCTTTCTTGATGCGTCAACGTTTGTACGCCCTCTCGCGTCGAGTGTGCGCGCACGTTGGGGGTCACGATATATTTCGTCGCCGACGTCGTCCATGCACTCTCGAAGACCGCACTCCCGGGCACCTCGCAAAACTGGAGCGCCGTGAAGTCTCGAAATCATAGTAATTATGAGGCGGCGTGCAAGAACGGATTCACACATGACGCTTCCGCCAATGAGTCCCCCCCCCCCCCCCCCCCCACAAACGTATATATATAGATGTATATAGATGTACGTACATACAGAGGGTTTGAGCCCAATGCAATTAAGCCGTCACACAGGATCAGCGAAGAGAGTGCTATATCGTCAACCGTTTCGATGCGCTCTCGCTCTCTGCAACGAGCCTGCCCCTTGCGATCGTTCAGTGACGCTGAGCTTAATTTTATTTCTTTTTGCCGTATGCGCATACACGCAATTAGTGTACGCGATGGCACGCGTGTGACAGCTTTGAAATTTGCGATTAATGAGTGTCGCGTAATTGACGACGGCTCGGCATTAACATTGCGCTGCCCAATGTACCGTGCTGATGACAGACGGATAAAAATATCGCTAGCGCGTTATGATTCATACGGTTCTATTTTGTGCACTCTGAAAAAAGATTTATCAAGGACAAAGAAATTTGTCGCCTGGCGAATAAGTTTTCTTATTCGTATGTCGGCGTATTACGATTGTATTAAGGCATCATACGCAGTTTCAGAGCCAAAAAAGTCGTTTTTCCCGATTTTTTCTGGAAAAGGATTTCATTTGGGCAAAACGAAAAGTATTAGGCAGTGTAGTGGCATCTTTTAGCTTTGGATTGGCATTTTTTATTTTCAAAAATATTCATCAACATTGCTCCTGTAGGAAGTCTCCGGGAGGTCCCCGAAAAAAAGTGTCCGGCGATGAGTAAAGTATCTCCGGTTTGGATTATCTAAAATGAAAAAACCAAAAAGATTCTTTTAGGGGATAGATTAATCCGGAATTGATCGAAGGGATAGTCGAAATTTTAATTTTTGACAAAATGGTGGCTCCGGAAAGAAAACAATTTCGATTTTCGACTAAATTTTTTTCGTTAAATCGTTGAAAAAAAAATAGAATTAATTATCGGAAATCTTCTTCCTTCGATCAATACCTGAAGAACATATCTGACAAGGTTGTGTTAAAATTGCAGACCGATCGGTTGAGCCGTTTTTGAGAAATCGTGCTCACCGACTTTGAAAACACCGTTTTGAGAAAAACGCGTTTGAAGTTTCTCGGTTTCTCGTCCTTATAAATATGTGTGTATTTCCGAGAATATTCGCTGGATCGATTTGAAATTTTCACGGAATATACTCACATATTTGTACATTCCGAAAATGCAATTAAAGAAAATCGATTTTTTGAAATTTCTAACTGCGTATAACCCGTTAACAGCTAAGATTTTTTTTTATTAAGTTTAAGTATGTTTAAGATTTACTAAAAAAATTTTTTAACTTAAGGATATATAAGTTAGAAGAAAGAGGATTTTTATATCCGTCAAATAGAGTTTTTCTTAACATCTAATAAGATTCTTCATAATCCCCCAGCTGTTTTTTCTTCAAGGAATTGTGTCATTTCGTCCGTCATAATTTTCTCACTTGAACGTTTTTTTTCTTACTTTATAGTCTTACACTTAAATCATTCCTTACTTTCGAGTTTCTCATTTCCGAAACGGAACACTGACACTTGTGCCAAAAGCATTGGCATAGGAAGAAGCTACATGGTAAGCGTATGCGTGAGCTACATCTGACGAGCGACCTACTGTCAGGCCCGTCGCATTGAAGGGCGAAGTACGCATGCGCGCGATACTATCATAGTCGCGAAATAGGAGGTTTTCGTGCTTGGAAAGTAGTATTTATTTGATTTGAGGAAATATTTATTAAAATGTTCTATTTTAAATATGGCTTGATGTGAAAAATTGATTGATGTGAAAAATCGGCACGTAAAAACACATATTTAGTGACGCTGAATGAATGCTGGGGTGGGAGTCGAAATATCGATGGATCAATATTCGGATGGGCTGAAATATTGAATGAAAAAATGTCACATGTTTGAATATAGATAGATCAATGTTCGGAGGGTTTGCATAGTCGTAAATAAAAATTCCGAATACGAATATTTCGAAGTTGAAATATAGCGAAAAAGAAAAACCGATTTAAAAAATATTGAGAGACATAATATCGAATTGCTTATATAGATAACACCAAATAATTCGAGAAGACGAATCTTCGAATTGTAAATATAGCGACGGTTCAAAAAACAGAAAGTATTAAATCGAACGGCCAAAAAGTCGAGTGGTTAAAATAGCGACGGGTCAAAATGTCGAACGGCCCGGATGGCGAAAACTTGTGATCGAGGCTGATAGCGTTAGCGGTCGGCCGGGACGGCATCCATACCATGTTCGCCATTTTGGCATTCGCCATTTCGGACCATCGATATTTTGCGTCTCGATATATTGCTTTTCGCTATGGGCGGTATTACGAATATTAGATACTCGCTTTTTTCTGTTTCTAATCTTTTTTCTAATTGTGTAAACCGGGAAAGGGTTCTGTAGTAGTAAGGTCTATTAGTAAACTAGTAGGTTTTTACAATGATAGGACTACTCACAGGGTACATCACTCAACTGCCTTCGATTTTTATTAAAAACTAATTAGAAAACTATTGGGCACGGTTGTTTTTTTATCGACGGAAAAAGGGTTTTAAGGGAGGAAACCACCCCTTGAAGAAAGGTGTGGCACCCCTTAGTTTCATTTTTTTCCAACACTTCGACAGTGGATTTTTCATCGCTTTACAGTAGAAGAATTTTGGTTTTCGGTTCTTCAGATCGGTGGACTGCTCGTGGGTGAAACTGCCAAATCACCCTTCGACACACATTCCTTTGAGGGGTAGTTTCCACCCTTAAAACCGTTCTTCCGCCGATAAAAATGTACGTGTCTGATAGTATTCAATGCCACATACATGAGTTTCAATAAAATCGAAGGCGAACACTCAATTGATGTTCCTTGTCAGTACCATTTAGGGTCTCCGCGGGTTTCCCGAGTTTCCCTGGGTCCAGTCGGAAATGCGATACCAGTGCCCGTGCAGAAATTTGTTGGGGACCCCTAGATCCTAACACATCCCTATGGGGATTTGATAGCGATACCGCGCGTGGGGAGTCCTTAGGTTCCCTCCATGTAGTATTGGGATTCAATTGGATTCCGCGCTATTTTCCGCTCAGTGTGGCATTGGGATTCAATTGAATTCCACACAATCTCCCGGTCGATGACGTTTAAGAATTTTTTCTTTAAAATTCTCGACCGGAATTAGTTGGATGTCCAAAAAATCCTTTTGTAATCTTGTGGCCAAATTGGTTGGGGTCCCAAGATGAACCCACATCTCAATAGGGATTTGTTCGGGACACCGCACATAGGGAGGTCTCATTGGGATCCAATTGGATTCTGCACTATTCCCCGCTGAACGCCGTTCCAGGATACTTACCATGTTCGTTTCGAAAATATATGAAAAGTCACCAGAAAAAACTCGGCGTGTTGAAACGTAATCGGCACGCTCCGTGGGCAATGTGATTCAATGTGATCCAAATCGATTTTTAAGATATACTCTCTTAAGCGATTGATACTTTTTTAAGATAAGATTAATACTTTTTCAAGATCCACTTATTTTGTATATCTATATATTTGGTTTAGAAAACTCAACGTACGGAATGCGATGGGATCTTGATGGATCCCATCGCATTCCGTACGTTGGGATCGTGATGGGTTCTTGATGGGATCTTGATGGATCTTGATGGGATCACGCATTGGATTCTGTTCGATAATGTGGCGATCCCTTAGGATTCAAATTGGATTCAGAAATTCGAATGGGGAATTAAAAAAAAATTCCAATCTACGAACATGACGTTTTAGTACAGAGATCCAATGGATTTTTTAGTACAGAGATTCATTGGATTTCCATTAAGAAGTGAAAACAAGTATGACAATTCCACTGGATCCCTACGGCCACTTTTGCACGGATGGCTGTGGGCAAGATGCGCCCACGGGGGGTGTTCCTTTTCACAACCGAAAGTCACAAGATCGTAAAGCATGCAAATACATACGAAGAGCCAGTAGAAATTTAAACAAAAATACACATACAACTGTATATAAATATACAAGTTACATAAATATTACTATCAATATTATAAATTGATAGTATAAATTGTATACTATCAATATTATAAATTGCTGTATAAAAAAAATATATATATAAAAATTAGCTATAAATAAAATCGTAATCGAAAGTTTAACACCTGTGATTTAAAACCCAGTACGGGCATTCGCATCTGAAAATTCGAATCACGAAGCACGTCAGTTCGTTTATATATGTCTGATTTTCAATCATTGTATCTATATATAATATATATATAGACGCATATGCATATAAATATACAATATATGTGTACGTAACTTCAAAAAGAGCTTGAGGAATAACAATACAGGAAAGCGACGCGACGTGTCAAGCAACACGTTCTCCTTCACGACGAATTTTTCCTTTTCTCTCTCCCTCTCTCTCTCTCTCTCTCTCTCTCTTTCCCTCTCTCTATCTCTCTTGCCCCCACACAGACGCACCAATCGGAAGAACGGATGACGCCGAGTTCAGTATTTCCGGTTTAAAGTTCCGCATCATTGTCCACGCGTTAATTATCCATTCAGCATTACTTCCTATATATGCGCTATGCGGCTTGTCCGTGCACGGATGTGACGTCTCACGGACGATGAGCGCGTGTCAAATTAAAGGTGTTCGATGCGCGATAAGGAATATGCTTATTTCGTATTGTGTCATCGAAATATCGCGCAACGCTTATAAGGAATTCGGTGGCAGCTTACCGGACACTTGGCCGACACATGTGAATTCGTAATATCAATTATTACTTGCAAATTAATCCTTGTTTAATCCAAACGAACCGTCCTCAGGTCCGTCCATCTAATTTTCGGTAATTAATGTTAAGAGGGATTATTTCGGTGGTGCCGGAGAGAGGCAGTTCGATAACGGTTAAACAAGAGAACCAAGTGCCTTTGTCAATATTGTCCTATTATTCCGATACGAAATCGTGAGGTTGTCACCATATTTGTTCGAGGGGGTATCCCTCTCTGGAAGTTTAAAAAATTGTTTTTTTTTGCATATTGTTTAAGAATATTGTAGGACTAGTATATTGTAGAATATTGTAGGACTTTTAAGAATATTGTAAGACCAAGCGGACCCTGAAATTCTAAAAATTGCCGAAGATACACCTCTTTTAGTGGAACAGTGTGCGTCGAGCTTACTGCGATCCGTCGAGTTTGAATGTGATTATCTCGAAACTACATATCTTGACACGGCGGAATTGATATCTTGAGGAACTTTGATACTATTGACTTGAATTTGCACAATTAGGGTTCAAACACTAGTCACTTTCGGTTCACGATCGCATTTTTTAATTGGACGAACCATTTGTTAACACCATTGACATCAGCATGCGGTTTTTCAAGAGAAAAATGAGATTTTCTTTGGAGAAGCTGTCATTTTGCGTACTTTTCAAAATTTCGAAAAGTGGATCGTGAACCCATAGCCAGTTGGATATATTTGGAGAATTTTTTTGTTTGTTTTCGTTTCAGATTACATTTGAGCCTGGTAGAAACCCCGCCGTTTCGGGCCTCGTCGCTGGAGAACTGCAACGCCAACTGCAGCACCACGAACTCTTTGAAAGATTTCCTTCCGAAAAATTTACATTGTAACCACAAACATGTGTCCAACATACTGGGAAAAAAATTAATTTATTCCAACCAATGTGTTACTAGAAAAAAATGTGTCATTCTGACCCTTCAAATTGGGGTTCCAGAGAGGGATACCCCGTTACGGAGTTTCGCGACAAATGACGAAATGTTACCATTTGCTTCAAATTTATACAGTAAATTCTTTGTCATAGGCTGAATGCACTCTCCAAGTTTTAAATCGATCTTTTATAACGTTTCTATAAAATTTGCAATTGAAAAAAAAACATTTTTTAACGTATAGGGATGTCTATGATCAGATAACATGAGAAGTACATGATGACACTGATGACAAAATGCTCATAATGTACTTAGTGATTTGACGGTTTTGCATAATATTTTTAACATTTTTTCACACTTTTTCATGCGTAAAATTACTATTCAGCGATAAGCGTAGGCATCTCCCTAAGTCGAAAAGTGTTTTCTCAATTATTTATTTTATAGAAATCGTGTAGCCGATCGATCAAAAATTTGGAGGGTACATTCAGTAAATGACAAATAATTTACTGTATAAATTGAAATAAAATGGTAATATTTTGTCAATTGTCCCGAAACTCCTTAAGGGCTTACACCCAGATCATCTTTTTTTTCAAAATATCACTTCTCGTTTTCGACGGTTTCTCGAAATAAACACATAAAAAATGTTCCTTAAAAATTTGAAGTCGATCCATTCAAAATTGAGGTAGTTATGGGCATTACAAATAGGTTCAGCGAACTGGTGAACTTTAAACGCGTTTTTAATTCCCTTTTTCAACATCGGTGACTACGATATCTAAAAAATCCCTGCACGATCACCTTGAATGTTTACAAGCTTCCTTTACATATCGAAAAGCAGTGCGTGAACGAAGGAATATTTTTTTTTCGATGCCTAATTTTTTTTTCATCAACGAAAATAGCCTTTTATTCCAGAGAAAGTCAATACTCGCACTTTAGACTGCGGCCATTTTTTGAAAATCAACATTTTATATAATCCTTCGTCCAAGCACTATAGAATTTTACACAATAACTAATTTAGCACCTGATATTTTTCTTTCGGATGATTTTCGAGTTACGAGGTTTCCGAGCAGCAGTGGTTACCGTGAAGGACGTTTTTCAAAATTCTCAAAGATCCTTCAAACCACATTCTTTAATGTAAAAAAAATTAATGATAACCTGTGCACCTTTTCCCAGAACGAATTCATGAAACTCCTCTTTTTCCGGCCACGAGCTGAGTGCAACCCGTTAACGAAAAAAAAAATCCCATTGTGGTTCAAGTATTTATTGTTACAATTTCTGGATAAGTTTTCGAGCCCCCCCCCCCCCCTTCGATCGAGCTGAAATTTTGCACAAACCTTCGGTTTAATACTTTTAGACGATCCCTAACGGGGTTTACGGTGACTCGCAATAGTTTTCGAGATATTGAATTTTGAAGTATTGTTTTTAACGTGCGTAAACCTAAACTCAAACCCAAACCTAAACTTCAACCTAAACCCAAACCGAAAACGAAATCCGAAAAAGATTGCGCGTCACTAAAAATCCCTTTAGGGATTGCCTTAAAATATTAAAAGGAAGGTTTGTACAAAATTTCAGCTCGATCGAGCGGGAGGGGAAGGGGGTGTCGGATCATTACCCCAATTTAAGCAAACTTTAAAGAATATTTTTTTTCGTATGTCATAACTTCACAATTTTGATCCACATATATATATGTTTTTGTTTTAAACGTTGCGCCACGTGTACGAAGAATGTTACTTTTACCGAGAGGGGCTCAACTGATTCCAAAAGTGATAATGCAGCGTTCGTGAGAAGGTTGGGCCATTTGCACCTACGCGTGGTTCGCCCTCTGCCTCCCCCCTTCCTCTTTCGTTGCGGCGAGAAAGAGAATCTCCGCCAAATTACCTTCTCGTTAAATATTTCAGGCAATGCGTTATATTCGTTCTCGCACGCCCCCAACATATTATAAGCGACGGCTGATTATCTACTCTCGAGGGGTTCACGTGTCTCAGTTCTCGCGGTGTGTGGTGCAAAATCCTCTCGATCCTCTCCGGCACTAACGACCGTTCGTTCTCACCTGCGGAGGTATTTCCGTATACCTATATTCAAAGCATTGTACCGCAAAAGTGCAACACACACGCCTGATCCACGGAGCTTGCTCGTATGCCGGCCAAGATTCGCACGTTCGCTCTCTTTTTTCGGTTCCGAAACATGCCACGTATCCATCACGATCTCATTTATCCCTGGAGGCCATTGGCAAAACGCGTTCAGGAAGTGTCTACATATGCGCCCGAGAGGAAGAAAACGTAACGCCGATGTGTAATACACGTCGAAGGGGCCTGCTCGTTTGTAGGCGAAAGTGCAAGATGCAATGAGTAATAATAAAGAATTGGAGGACATTTAAATTTTTTAAATTTTACTTTGTCTATAAATTGACTGTCGAAGAGCGATGGTGCGTACGGGGCTTCGGCGAGTGCTCATGTGCCCTTTATGTCACGGTGTGACAGTTCTGTAACAAACAATCCAAGTCCTCTTAAAATCCTATATTGACATTCAATCCTTTTTCATGAGGGGAAATATATACCTCTAGGCGAGGAAAAAATTGGCTAATTTTCATGATTCTTTTTTTTAAAGAAAGATTCGATTACCATGAGAAGAGTATGTGGCTTCCGGATAGAGGCCGTGTTGAGGATCAGCGTTGTGCCGACGTTTCGCAAACGTTACAGTCTGCATCATCAGGGCTGAGAGCTCCGATACTGAAGCTCTCGTGTCTCAGGTATTCCTTATATAGTTGCAGTCATCGTTTCGGATCGCTGCACCAGCCAATCAGATGTTTTAATTGATCAGCTGGTCAATTAAAAAACCGGGAGGACGGTGTGCCAAATAGGATTGACGTGATATCCTCCATCTCTGTTTAGATTATCCGGATGTTTTCGGATTTCCAAGCCTTCTCGATGTTTCCTGGAAAAATAGCTGTTTGATGGGGCCAGACTTTGGGCTTTGTCGAACTGGATGGCATGACCAGTCTCCATCCAATGTTCGGCCAGCGCTGATTGTGTAATATGGCCATATTTGATACACCGTTGATGTTCTTTGATCCGTGTACTGATCTTCCTCCCGGTTTCTCCTATGTACACTTTACCGCATGAGCAGGGTATCTTGTATACTCCTGGTGCACTTAATGGTGGTCTTTGGTCTTTTGCACTCGGAATCACTTGTGCTAGTTTCTTCTGAGGTTTGAAGATGACTCGCACGTTATGTTTTCCAAGGACCCTCCCTATGCGATCGGTTATGCCCTGAAGGTATGGAAGGGAAGTTGTTGCGGTTATTTGTCCTTCATTCTCCCTATCAGGTGCTGTAACCGTTTTCGGATCAGCTATTTTTCTTTTTAGATTTTTGATCGTTCTTTCGATGTTGCCTGGCTTGTAGCCATTGTCTCCTAAAGCTTTTCGTAGGTGTTCTAGTTCAACCTCCAAGGAGTCTGGCTCGGAGATCGCTAGAGCTCTGTAGACCAGAGAGCTTATGACCGACTGTTTTTGGGAAGGGTGGTGATGGGACGTAGCATGGAGGTATCTATCCGTATGCGTTGGCTTCCGGTAAACTTTATGGCCCAAAGTGCCATCGCTTTTCCGTTGAACCAGTACATCCAGAAAAGGGATTTGATTTTCCTGTTCTATCTCCATGGTGAATTGAATATTGGGGTGCTGGGAGTTGAGGAAGGTTAAGAAATGATTGAGGTTTTCTTTGCCGTGACTCCAAATGACGAAGGTGTCATCGACATATCGGAACCAGGTGGAGGGTTTGAGGGAAGCTTCTTGCAGAATTCTGTTCTCGAAGTTCTCCATAAAGATGTTGGCGATGATAGGAGAAATAGGGGAACCCATGGCTGCGCCTGAAGTTTGTTCATAAAACTGGGATTGAAATTGGAAATATGTAGAATTTAGGCAATGTTCTATGAGGGGCAGTAGGTTAGGGGCAACTTTTTTTGAATTTTTAACTATGCTTAGGGTTTCATTGGTTGGGACGTTTGTAAACAGGGATACAACATCGAAACTCACTAAAATGTCTTCTGGTTGTACCTTGATAGTCTGGATCTTGTTCACAAAATCCCGGGAGTTTTGGATATGGGAGCTGTTGAGGCCTACGAGTTCCTGCAAAGGTTTGCAGAGAAAACGTGCCAAATGATATGTAGGACTGCCTATGTTGCTAACAATGGGCCTTAGTGGGATGTTGTTTTTGTGTATTTTTGGCAGACCGTAAAGCCTGGGTGGTAGGGATTCCTTGGGTGTTAGGGCTTTGGTTAGGTTTTCTGATAGACCAGCCTTCTTTAGAAGTGTTGTTGTTTTCTTTTCTACACTCGATGTGGGGTCACGTGATAATTTCTTGTACGTGTTGGTGTCCTCGAGCAGGTTCAAAATTTTACTGCAGTAGTCCGTTTTATCCATGATGACAGTTGCATTCCCTTTGTCAGCTGGTAGTATTAAGATGTCCTTGTTTTTCTTAACCTTCCTCAACTCCCAGCACCCCAATATTCAATTCACCATGGAGATAGAACAGGAAAATCAAATCCCTTTTCTGGATGTACTGGTTCAACGGAAAAGCGATGGCACTTTGGGCCATAAAGTTTACCGGAAGCCAACGCATACGGATAGATACCTCCATGCTACGTCCCATCACCACCCTTCCCAAAAACAGTCGGTCATAAGCTCTCTGGTCTACAGAGCTCTAGCGATCTCCGAGCCAGACTCCTTGGAGGTTGAACTAGAACACCTACGAAAAGCTTTAGGAGACAATGGCTACAAGCCAGGCAACATCGAAAGAACGATCAAAAATCTAAAAAGAAAAATAGCTGATCCGAAAACGGTTACAGCACCTGATAGGGAGAATGAAGGACAAATAACCGCAACAACTTCCCTTCCATACCTTCAGGGCATAACCGATCGCATAGGGAGGGTCCTTGGAAAACATAACGTGCGAGTCATCTTCAAACCTCAGAAGAAACTAGCACAAGTGATTCCGAGTGCAAAAGACCAAAGACCACCATTAAGTGCACCAGGAGTATACAAGATACCCTGCTCATGCGGTAAAGTGTACATAGGAGAAACCGGGAGGAAGATCAGTACACGGATCAAAGAACATCAACGGTGTATCAAATATGGCCATATTACACAATCAGCGCTGGCCGAACATTGGATGGAGACTGGTCATGCCATCCAGTTCGACAAAGCCCAAAGTCTGGCCCCATCAAACAGCTATTTTTCCAGGAAACATCGAGAAGGCTTGGAAATCCGAAAACATCCGGATAATCTAAACAGAGATGGAGGATATCACGTCAATCCTATTTGGCACACCGTCCTCCCGGTTTTTTAATTGACCAGCTGATCAATTAAAACATCTGATTGGCTGGTGCAGCGATCCGAAACGATGACTGCAACTATATAAGGAATACCTGAGACACGAGAGCTTCAGTATCGGAGCTCTCAGCCCTGATGATGCAGACTGTAACGTTTGCGAAACGTCGGCACAACGCTGATCCTCAACACGGCCTCTATCCGGAAGCCACATACTCTTCTCATTACATAAAGAGCCGTGAAAGCCTTAAAACTAAAATTCGATTACCATTTTTGAAACTTGAGGTATGTTTTATTACTACTTTTAGCTGTTATTTTAGATATGTATTTTTAAAAATTATTTATGATGTTTATTTATTTATTATTATTATTATTATGTTATTATATATAATTAGCATGGTATTTTATTTATTAATGGTTAAGAATGGTGGAGGTATGGCACGATCTTTTAAACTGCATTTTGAAAACTGGCGTGACGTATAGCTAAGGGGCGGTCCATATATTACGTCATCGATTTTGGCTGATTTTCAACCCCCCCAAATCATCCTATCCTTCCTATCGTCATAATCCAATTATCGTTACCGTCATCCAACGATCAGACCCCCCCCCCCCCCTATTTTAAAATGACGTAATTTATGGACCGCCCCTAAAACACTAATCGACCGATTCTGATGAAATTTTGTATAATTCTTTGTAAGGGGGCATCCATGAATTACGTGAGGTGATTTTGACGATTTTTCAACCCCCCCTCTCCCCCTGGTGAGATGTCGTGAGATTTTGCTCGACCCTCTCCCCCCTCCCCTAATCTCACGTGAGATTTTTCAAAATGCATACGTTCACGGAAAATAAATTGTAGTAGAAGGGACTGCGGTTGTAGTATCATTTATTCCACCATGTAAAGTAGTAGGGAGACTCTCCCTACGTGATAAAAATTACGTGATTACTCAAATTACTAAAATTACTAAAATTACGTGATATTTGCCGAAGCCCCCCTCTCCCCCACGTGAGTTTGGGTGAGATTTCGCTCGACCCCCTCCCGCCCCTAAACGTCTCACGTAATTAATGGACGCCCCCTAACCTTGTTTGTCTAAAACATGATCCTAAATGTTCTAGACAAAAAGAAAAGTATTTTTTGTGGCAAAATGTAGCCGTGTTTTTCGGAAAATTCGATCGTTTTGTTTCAAAGTGTACCATTTCATCGATTTTCAATATTTCCCACTTTTGCTTGGTCCATATTCTGCGTATGAGTGTTAACGAAAGAAAAAGGCGTCGGTTTTTTTTCAGATTAATCCCGCCGACGCTACGTGTCACGGCCTCTGACAACACCCGCCGCAGCCCCTTTAGAAGACCGTGCCATACCTTCGACATTTTTTAAGATTAATAAGAAAAATACCATATACCAGCTGAAGGCGTAAAAAAACATACCTCAGTCTCAAAAATGGTAACGAAGTCTTTCCTTTTTAATTTTTTAAAATGAAAATCAGCAATTTTATTCTTCTCCTAAAGGTACCTCCCCCCTTAAGTTAATGCCATACGACGGCTATAAGCCGTCTTATGGTTTTTTTTTGGTGCAATTCATGCAAACTAGATGGTGTTAGTTGGACCAAAATTTGTTAAAAGTTCACTTCTCGCGACGTTGCAAAATTTGAGGGTGCGTAAAGTTTGCGGAAATCGAAAAAAAAGATAGAAACGAAAAAAACTACGTGTCAAATGTGACGTGGCTTTGTGCTACAACAAGCGAAACAATTGCTTCAAAGCATTTCATACATCGTAGAGGAATGTTACGTCACAATCTAACATTTCTGTCACACTTCCTTTATTTCTTTAAAAATAGCTCCCGATTACATTTTTCGAAGAACCAAATAATACGTGTTTTTTTATGTATTAAAACCTACCGTGGAGTTAACAATTTTTTAATTTTTATATTGTTGAGTTATGAAGGGTTAAAGGGTCTGCATAAACTTCAAATTTGAAAAATATGATTTTTTGCAAAGTTTTGTAGCGTAGGGGTTCGTTTTACCATTCACCCCCTCACCCCTCAACTCTAATGTCTATTAACAATCGACGAATGCGTATAGAAAAAGGTATTTTGCGTTGAGTGTAGTTTTGGGCTTTCGAAGAAAATTTCGTGATGTTTGTGATTGATGGTAAATTTCCCATTGGGTAGAATCTTGAAATAGCGTAACAGTCGTTAACAGAAAAAACAGAAATAGCGTTTTAATGCTCTTACATGAACATGAGATTCAACCAAATCGAAGGCGGACACGAAAATGATGTTCCTAGTGAGTTTTCGGCATGCTTGTGAGTGTATCGGCGGCGGTTTTTCAGTTTCCCTGTGCCCTCGTGCAAAGAAAAACAGTAGTGTATCTGAGGAGCTGAGGAACTGGAAATAGTCGAGTGTGGGGTACAAGGGAAAAGAACCATAAAAGTCTGAACGACTATAACGGAGAAAAATGTACCCGAAGTTAAAGTTACGAGAATCTCACGTATCAGAGACGCAACGATACCCGTAGGGGGGATGTCGAGCAAGACTATAAAAACAGTGAGAACAAGAATTCCCCTTTTACGCCCACTGCACAAAGCCTGCCGCAACCATAAGACGCATAAAAGTGTGATCGTTCACAACTGTACCGCCCGCCCCTTGATTTTTCCCGGCAACGCAACGAGAACCACCGGATGAGTCACCGAAACCGCGCGTGAATGGAATTTTTCTGTACTCTCGCGATAACTCGACAGCGGCATCCTCTGCATCGATACCGGGGACATCTCCGACTGTGGAATCTTACGCGCGTAGATCCCTTGTCAAGCGTTTACGAAGTACAGCCCCGCATACATTTTTCGAGATTTTCGTCCCGATAATCGCAAGTTCAAATGTACGAGAAAACGTTTGTGGGCAAGGGAAAAACGAAAAAAAAAAAGAGAACGATATACGAGGAGATGGCGAACAAAACCGGACTTGTCCACAATACGTCAAATTATTATTTTTTAATTTAATTTAATTTTTTGTGCTTACAAAAATCAAAACCTGCTCTAAACACCTTAAAATTAATTGAAAACTGCCTTTTCAAGCGACACAACCGGACTTGTCCACACTACGTCAAATTATTTTTTGTTAATTTAATTTAATGTTTTGTGCCTAAGAAAATTAGTTAAAAATTGCCTACTCACTTGAAAAGCCAGTTTTTAAGGGCGGGGTAAAGTATTTAAATTTTTTTTCATTTTTTTTAAATTTTTTAAATGAATGCATAATATATCAAGAATATTGTGTTAAAATTTCAAGTCGATCGGAGTAAAATTGACGAAGTTATGAGTATTTGAGCGTCTATTGCTCCATGCCGTTCTCTTCTCTTCTGCGTTTTTCAAACCGTTTTTCTGAGACTTGTCATATTTGAAGTCCGTGTGCACGATAACTCAAAATCTACTGGACCAATCGCTTTGAAATTTTGCACAGTACTTCTTCACATAATTCACCAGGTATTGTCGAGGGCTTTTTTTTTTTTTTTTTTAATAATTACTAATTTTTCAACAACAAATTAGCCGATTTTTTTAGCGAAAATCGGGTTTTTGGCTCCCAAGTGCTACGAAAAATCGAAAAATCGAAAAAAAAAAATCCTCCCGTCCTTACTTCGGGAAACATCTCCTTTAACAAATGCATTTTGATTTTTTTGTTTCAAATGATTCTGTTGCGAGTTATGGTGCACACCGCAAACCAACTTTTTTTCGAGGCGCCTCCGGGGTTTAATTTTCTCTCGCTCAATTTTGAATATTTTGCAATGCAAATTTAGGAGAATGTTGTTCAAATGTTACTTTATTATATGTAAATTTTTCAATAAACGAACACTATTCGTTACGCCAAAAAAAAATCTTAAAAACATGCCTTTTTTCGCCGAATTAACTTTACCCCGCCGTTAACTGATTTTGAGGTGTGTAGATTTGATATTTTTTTTAGGAACAAAACACTAAATTAAATTTAAAAAAAAATGAAAATCGCTTGAAAAGGCAGGTTTTAACTAATTTTGAGGTGTGTAGATCCGGATTTAACTTTTTTTAGGCACTAAGCATTACATTAAAATTAATTGAAAAATAATTTGACGCATTGTGGACAAGTCCGATTTTGTCGTTGGAAAAGGCAATTTTTAACTAATTTTGAGGTGTGTCCGATCGACCGAAGGAATTAGAATCGAAATGTATGGGTAGCACGAGTTTTACCCTTTGCAAAAAAATAAACGTATGGCATCGCGTCTTTCTCGATTAAAAACCTGAGTGTTGATTATCGGCACGAAAGGGGGCAGAGGAGCGGACGACGATCGAATGTAATGATAAAAATCGATCGCTCGCGCACGTGGAAAGCTCACACAAGACGTGAACTTAAGAGGTATTCTCACTTTAGACGCAAAAAAGGCTATTTACCTACATTTTTTTGACAGGTTAATATTATAGATATTAATGTAAAAGTTGATACACTTAATAAATACACTTTCGAAATACATACAAAAAAAAATTCTAATGTTTTTATGTAACCCAAACATATTTTATTTAAGGGGGTCGTCTAGTGCGTCAGATCAAAAAAAGAGAAAACGGCCTTGCATGACTTCTTTGAAGAAGTGGAAGGTGTACTCTATGGTCCAGGCATAGCAGATTGATGGTGAGACAATTTTTTTATTATGAATTATATACAACTTTCACACGTGTTTTTCTCAAAACACGATTTTTTCAAACTGCCGCCATGATATCTCAAAAACTATTTGATTGATTCTGCTGAAATTTAAACAGCATCTTTAGTACATATATAACTACAAGTTGAACTAAAATAATCAAGATTGCTTCGTTAGTTTTCTTTTTATCAGCTATATAGACCCCAAAAAAATACGAAAACTTGATTTTTTTTTCTAAAGCGTAAAAGAAAAATATTTTTTTGGAATTCTAACTTTATTTTAGTTCGATGTAGAGCCTCAAGTCTCACGATTAAAATTGCGTTTGGTTTTTTGATTTCAGATAAGCAGAACGGCCGGAATCATGGCAGCAGTGGAGCACCTCTTTTTATATGTGTTCCTGTTGGGCGGTGTATCTCCGACTATATTTTATATAATGACTTCAAAAAATTTACAAAGTTGGTTTAAATGTTAATAAAAATGATATACAATTTATAAATTATTTTATTTTAATGGTTTGTCAAAAAAAAATTCCCCAAAAAGCATATAAAAACGGCCTTCACACTAGATGAACCCGTTGAACGCGTTTTTCTCAAATCAACGTTTTTCGAGAGCTTGTTGATAAAATCTTCGAAACTACTGAATCGATCCTTTTGAAATTTTAACGCATATCAAGGATTATTTAAATTTTCATATTTACTTTTTTTGCCAAAAAGATGAAAAACACATTTTTTTGTTTTTTTCGAAAAATGTCTGCCATTTTGTTACTTTTGCATATATAACAAATCGCATGATATACGCTATAGCCATTAACATACTGAATCTAAAACCGTTTGACATTATTTGAACTACCATTTTCGTCTGTAAATAGTGACTTAAATGAATAAAAATATTTTTTTTAAAGTACCCGTGCAGAAATTTTGACCGGGATATCCTATGTACGATCAAATCCCGATCAGGATTTGTCATGGATTCCCCAAAACCGGTATCCCGGTTAGAATCCAACTCGCATCAGTATCGGCATATGTACGACGACGATGGCATCATTTTGAAAATTTTGGCGTTACGTGTATTTTCTGTATTACGATAGAATTCCTATCTATAGATAGGAATTTCTGTCCATAGATTCCTATCTATAAAATTCCTATCTATAGATAGGAATTACATAGTAATACCGAAAATACACGTGATGCCAAAATTTTCAAAATTATGCCATCGTCGTCGTACATATTCCGATACTGATGCAAGTTGGATTCTAACCGGGATACCGGTTTTGGGGAATAAGTCTCTGTTTATACCCACCGACATGTCGTTAAACATGTATTTAAGACAAATTAAAATCAAATTCACAATGATTAGATTAAAATTTACACCAACCGTGAGTTCTTACGTATTTCGAGAGAAAACATTTCGTCGAGGCAAAGAAATTTTTGCAAATAAAGTTGTGAGTTTCAAATATTACATTATAAATATGAAAAAAATCACAAAATGAGTTGTGAATTTTCTCAAGTTGAAGAAAATAAAAATCGAATTCACGACAGTTATATTAAAATTTACACCACAAGTGTAAACGTATTTTGAGAGAAAACATTGTGTTGAGGCAAAGAAACGTTCGCACAAAAAGTTATGTGCAAAAATTTCTTTGCCTCGAGGAAATGTTTTCTCTCAAAATACGTACGAACTCACTTTTGGCGCAAATTTTAATCTAATCATTTTGAATTTGATTTTAATTTGTCTTAAATACGAAAAAATTCACAACTAATTTTGTGAATTTTTTTGTATTTATAATTTCTTGTCAATACATTTGCACTCACAGATTTTGATGTGAATTTTTTTTAATCCACATAAAAATCTCGCGATGAGCGCGATCTGCCATTTGAATCTTTGGACAAATTTTTTTTATTGATAGTTTAATGCACCAAAACTTTATAAATGTTATTTATTTTTATAATAAATTTAACATGACATAATTCCATTTTTGACATTTTATTTCAGCCTGTATTCACCCGTGATCCTTTCCAGATTCCTCAATGATTCCATGGGGAATCTATTTAGAGTCATTAAAGGATCCGGTTCGGAATTCCTAATGGAATCCAGTTTACGGATCTTACATTTAGCCTTCGAATCTGATCCGATATCGGACTAAATCCCGACTGGGAGCCCGGGATACAAGTCAGAATCCAGCTGTATCCCTGCCAAAATTTCTGCACGGGTATTTCGAAATTGTATTTATCAAGTGTAATAACTTTTATATCAATATCTATAATATAAACCTATCGAAAAAATTAATGAAAAAGCCTTTTGTAGCGTCTAAAGTGAGAATACCCCTTAACGTTCGAAAAGAGGACACATCGAAAAATTTTCATCGCGACGAGCGTCTCTTTCTCTCTTTCTCATTTTCGTTCGTAAAGTGCAATTCGCGATCAACGAGAAACGCATATATCGAAGTTTATTAACGCGTCCATGTGCGAAGGCGCCAAAACGAGTATCGAGAAAACGAAGAAACGATCATGAAATATTTATGAATACGAGAGGGTTAACAGCTCGGCGTCATGCGAGCTTCCCGCTTCTGTGAAGATAGCGTTGCCACCGCTAAAAGGACGCAAGCCTTTTCAATGATACTGACGATCCTGACGTTAAATTTCTCATCCGTGATTGCACTCCTGGCGTCAGTTTCATCGAACGTTCGCGACGATCGTGACGAACGAGCGTAAAGGTGCACCTGTATCCATTTAAGCCCTACCCCCTTAAATATACTCTCATTCGCGGCTTTTGCATATATCGCAATCGTTTATTCGATGATTGCAGCCGATTGGAAACGATGCGAGCAATTCTCAGATGGGAGACGCGTCGCGTGATGATATTCTTCGCGGTGGCGATTTCCCTTCGATCCGGGACTATGCTGGAGTCCGAGAGTGTGAAGAAGCGATCAAAATCGATTTACGATACGAAATCGTTCGTAAGCCTCCGTTGGACTACTGCCAGATTAATCTTAGACGGGGTTGTTTTTTTTTTATTAAGGTCTTACATACGCGATTTCGCTGATCTTCTAGGTACTTTTCTAGACGCGGTTAAAAAAAAATGACGCATTTATTGACAACACTTTCAAACAGATCATTTATGCACATGGTTAAGTATATGTGAAAAAAACCAGAAATATTTATAATAATTATAATATAATTTATAATAAAGCAATGTATTTTTTTTGCATTGGACTCGGGCGATATTTACTGAAACACAGTGCTCAAAGTACAGTGTGCTCAAAATAAATTATTACAGTTCCTATACTGTCCTCTTTGGACTCGAACCGCTCTACTGTATCTTTTACTGGAACACACCGTCCAAAATACAGTGTAGTCAAAAGTAAATTTTGACAGTTCAAAACTGTAATATAAATTTAACAAAACTTGTAATTGGACAGTTGGTTAATCTGTATTATGTACAATGAATGCGCCAGTTATATCGACAGAGTTTATGCAGACACACAAAAAAAAGTTTATCCATAAAAGAAGTTTGAAAAAAATGTGTAGAAAATATTAAAAAATCAGTCACATACACAAGAACGTACCTTGTTGTAAATAATTCTCTGTTTTCTTATAATTTCTTGAATTATGTTGCACAAATTTCAACGTTCGCATCCGATAAACCACGCACTACTAACCGGCAATTCTTTGTGTCCTGGCCACGTGCCTCACCGCACGCGCGAGGCAAGTCCTAATTAGACAAGAAGGTACCTTTAAAAAAAAATCTCTCTTTCTTTATAATTTCTTGAATTCTGTCGCACAAATTTCGATGTCCGCGTCGAATCAACCACGCACTACTAACTGGCAATCCTTTGTGTCCTGGCCTCGTGCCTCACCTCGTGCCTCATTTGCGTACAGTATAAAAATCAGTGATCGCATTTAAATTTTACAGTTGAATATTTTTTACTGAAATTACTGATGTATTCACAATATCAAACTGCAAATAAACCAGTGTAACTGTAAAAATCTCAGTGTGCACAGAAAACGTCACGAACTGTCGAAAGAAGAGTAAAACTGCCGTGTCACAGTGTGAAATTTAATGAATCACTCTGTATTCAATACAGTGTACACTGTAACCCTTGCACTTTACGTACGGTATTAAAATCAGTGACCTCATTTAAATTTTACTGTTGAATATATTTACTGAAATCACTGATTTATTCACAATACCAAACTGTAAATACATCAGTGTAACTGTAAAAATCTCAGAGTGCACAGATTACGTCACGAACAGTCGAAAGAAGAGTAAAACTACCGTGCCACACTGTGAAATTTAAGGGGTTAACCCCACTTGCGATTTTGAAAAAATCGATTTTTTTTATTGCATTTTTTTGAAGTATAAGTATCTGAGAATATGTCCTGAAAATTTCAATTCGATCCGAACAAAATTGACTGAGATATGAGCGTAGAAAGAGAAGAATCCGTTGTGTAAACGACCGGCTAATTGAAACTTTAAACGCGTTTTTCTCAAAATGGCATTTTTGAAGTCGGTGACCAAGATTACTCGAACACTAATGAACCGATCTTCTTGAAATTTTGCAGGCTTATTTAATACATAAAAATGTAGTCTTTAATCGTTCGATTTTTTTTTCGAAAAAATGGCCGTTTTATAGCCAAAAAACGGCCGTTTTTTTCGTTAAAATCGAACCATTAACTTTGACTGTGCACTATTTTGTGAAAAATGAATATTTTTCAAAATCTTTCGATTAAAGACTAGTTTATACTTATATTTGACTAAATGCATCCGCATTTGTTTTCAGATGATCCACTTCGCCGCAATGTTGCTCACCGCAAACCGTGTATATAAAAACATTATTTCATTGACGGCCATTTGCCACTAAATATTGTAATATTTTTCAATAAAAAAATTACTGAAAGTTCTTCAAGATGTGTTCTTTAAGATGGTAATATTGATCGATTAAAAAAGTTTTGTAGTTTTCTTTAAAAAAATTCATGAAAAAGGCCTTTTTTGCGCTACAAGTGGGGCTAAGGCCTTAATGAATCACTCTGTACTCAATACAGTGTACACTGTAACCCTTGCAGTTTGCGTACGGTACAAAAATCAGTGATCTCATGTAAATTTTACAGTTGAATATTTATACTGAAACAACTGATGAATTCACACCACCGAACTGTAAATAAGCCATTGTAACTGTAAAAATCTCCGTGTGTACAGGAAAATTCGTCATTTTTGTAGGACAGGATTTACATTACTCTGTTTTACTGTAAAATGAAATATGGCACCCTGTTTTTTATGCGGTGTATACTGTGATTTTCGCTGTTTCTTTTTATTCCGTGTACACCATATTCGCGTACATACACATGTGCATCCACACAACGCGTCACAAGTGTGAAGAGCCCGAAAGAATGCAGGCCAGCGAAAAACAAGTGCCGAGTAACGAGACCGAAGTCTGAGCAGCCAGAAAGGATTTAGTACAGCCATGGTAGACACTCGGTCCACTTCACCAAGCTCATATATGCAAAGGCTCAATAAGAACGAGTTGTATATGCGTTGTTTCTCTCGCAGCAAACGATTTCACCGTTAAGCCACTCAAGTTCACGACGGGAATGTTTCGCTAACATCGAAATAGCCCCCTCGGCGAAAAAAAAAGTGTACCACGTTCATGACCGATTATGCTCGGTGCAATCGCGAGACAATACAAGATTTACGCAAGGCGATGCACACCCGAGGGTGTAAGTACGCGGAGGGTTCCTCTCCCCGTCGTCCTGTGCACACGTCCAAGAGACACACACGAGCAATTTAATTTGTTTCGTTGGAATCTGTGTGCCAATTCTCTCGATATCAGTTATTACCCGATCGTTTGTGCTCCGAAGCATAAAACCCGATATGTACGGGCAATCATATCGTACGCTCATACGTGGGATACACAAGTACGTTGTACGCATTGTAACTGGGTGAATATCGCTCCGCAATGCACACGAGTGAAGAAAAAATAAATTGTTAACGTTTTCGTTTGGAGCACCAACTCGGCGGGGGGGGGGGGGGGGGGCATGAATTATGCGGAAAACAAGCCCACCTGAGATATCCGAGAGCATTTTATTGAAGTACTTATGTCATTAAAATAACGAGCCACGCTTATGTACATCGCGATTTCGCCGCTCAACTAGCTCAACTAAGTCATTAAAATAATGAGCCACGGTTACGTATAAACTATAACAGAAACTGCCTAACTCGACCATTTCACACCATTCCGAACTGCTTCCACTCCCCGTCATTTTTTTCCCCCGTGATTGTGTTTCGAATTGTTTGTCCAATTGTCCAATTGAGAGTTGACTGCAGCCAACTATTCCTCGCGAGCAGACTCCCGCGGAGTTCAGATTTTTGCAATATTAAAGAATTACTCGGCGTTTTAATTATTTTTCGCAGAGCTCTATTAACGGGTTATGCCTTGTTGTAGCAGTCGAAAACAGCTTTTTTTTGGCATGTTTTTTAAATGAAAATTGTGATGATAAAATTCTACAAAAATTAGCCATTTGGAAAAGTATCATCTGAAGAAGACTGTAGTTTTGTTGTGTAAAAATATGTAATTATGATTGGTGTATAGCCGATGAACTATCAAACTTTAAAAAAAGCGTGTTCAAATGAAGAGTCTTGATTTTGCCAAAAAATGGACATTTTTCGTTCATCAAATCGGAAGTATAACTACATCGGAAAAAAAACCCTTCGATTAATTACTATATTTTTACATCGAGAAAAAGCCCAAAACATTTCAGAAAGATCGATGCAGTTGTTTTTTTTAGATATTTTGCTCACCGATTTTGAAATTGTACTTTCGAGAAAAAAGCTTTTAAAGTTTCGCACGACGCTCCGAGTGTTGCGATGGGTGTCGACATAACACCCCATAAATCATTGACATTAACAAGATGATGTAGGTCAAATATATTAATTTCGAAAAAAGTCATTTTTCGATTTCTACAACTGCGCATAATCCCTGAAGGGATAATACCACTGTAAACATCTAAAATTCAGCGATTTTTTTTTTGGTGGACGGATAAGTAAGGAGACAATAATATTCAAAAATGATATTAGTCATCTTCGAGTGAACAAAAAAAAATATATTAAAAAACTATACAAAATGGTAACGCTGCAGCCATGCACGCAGAATAACTAACGCAAATTTGAGTGTGGAAAAAAAACATTTATTCTATTAATTTACATCAGTACAGCTAGAGAAATACATAGGGGAATTTAAAAATATTAATTTTTGTGTAATTGGCAAGCATTTAAGGTAAAAGCTCAATTTTCGACAAAAAAAGAAGGTCATTTGTTAATAAATAATAAAATTAAATATATATAAATAATATATTTATAAATAATAAATAATAAAGGAGGTCATTTCTTAATAAATGAGATTATAATTAACTCATGGCAAATCCCGTACGAGTTTCTTTTCGGGATGTTATTTTAATGAGGTGCTCAAAAATTGTAATGTATAGAATGTTGAAGTTGAAAATTGTTGAAGTTATGCTGCGTTCCGTTTTGAATATTTGTGATCCGAGAAAAAACGGTCGACGTCTCGCATACGGGCCAGCCACGGCCACCGCAGATCGCACAGGCCATTTTCTACATTTACCAAACTTTTTTCCCCTTATTCTAGATGGTTAAAATAGTCTCTAAAGGCGGGAGCCTGAACTAGAAGTTCCGAGAAATCGCTTTTTTATTGCTTAAATCCATAAATAAACTATCCAAGAATATGTTTACCAAGTTACAGAGTCCAATTGTAAATATTGTTAAAAATACAAGGCCAAAAGCAGAGAAGCGATATATATATGATATTGTTATTTTCTCTTATTGAAAACTTTGAAGCGCGTTTTCTCTAATTTTCATTTTCACGATTTTTCCAAATTGGCGGGCGTGATAGCAAAAAAACTAAATGACCTATCGAATCAACCCAAAGTTTATTTTCTTTAGTATGAAAACCTCTTCTAAGTGAACTAAAGTCGTTGAAAAAGTCTTTTTAAATAATTTTTATAGCACGTACACTTTGACGTGCTATAAAAATTATTTAAAAAGACTTTTTCAACACATTTTTTTTTCTTCAAACCTGAAAAAAGCCCTAATTTCACCATTTTTTCAGCTTTTTCTCAATTCATCCAGAAGAAAAATATATGACAATTGAAAATTGTATTGGTTTATTTGGTTCAGTCACGAATTACGAGTTGCATCTTTCCCGCCGATTGGGAACTGCAATGGAATAGGGTGATAAATCTGCAGTCATTTATTGTTCCATGTCGAAACATTTTTTTTTATCAATTTCAAATATACATGAAAATATACCTCAATGTTTAGTGGGCTCGCTTTTGTTCCCTTCTAAAAAAAACATCCCGCAAGAACGCTTTTTTAGACCTGCTCATTCAGGCTCCCTCCTTAAGCCAATTAAGGGGAGATATACACCTAGATGGTCGAAAAAGTCGAATTAGAAGCTATGAACATTCCGTCGACCGTAGAAGACCTATACTATGACCCTGGTATCGATGATTTCATGTAAGTTGACAAATTTCATGATTTATTCATTCCCCAAATTTTCAAACGCGTTTTTCTCAAAACTACGTTTTTCAAATCGGTACCCAAAATTTCTCGAAAACCAATGAACCGATTGCCTTGAGATTTTTTGTGTTTATTCTATACACCATTATCTAGAACTTGTCATAGAATTTTTTTTCCGTTACTTAGTTTTTGTTTTATAGGCAAAATAATAACTAATTTTTAGCCCAAAAATCACTATTTATATTCAAACGTCCGCCATTTTGTCATAAATCGATATTTCTAAAATCGGATATGACAAGCACTAGATTATAGTATCTAATTTAATAACCTTTTTGGTTTTTTTCAGATGATTTTTGAAGAAACGCCAGTGGGTACCGTATACGCAGATTTTTTTACGACGCTCCAAGGATCATACAATATCCTTGTATATTTTTGATATTTTTCAATAAAGAAAATTAAACATATTTTTGAATGTATATACTTTTAGATAATTAAAACCCCAATCCGAAATTTCAAATAGTTTTCCTTGAAAAAAAATCACAAAAATGACCTTTTTCGGGCTCCTCGGTCTATATCTCCCCTTAAAGAAAAAACATTTTTTCGTAAATTCTACAGTGGTGTTATCCCTTAAGAAGTTAAGAACTGCACTTGTGGTGGCGAGGACTCGGGACTGAGGAGCCCAACGACCTGCCATTTGGAAGGCATCAGAATGTACGAGTCCGAAAGTGTGAAGTTGCCCAGAGTCTTTCACACATAATTTATCGACTACTCGCCTCACAGAACACTTGTTATCTCAAAGCATCACCATTCCACGTGTATTGTTCGCTCGCTCCCTTCACACCCTCGTATTACGTGCATATATAAACACATCCCGCATTTATATGCTCATCATTAGAGTCAGCAGAAGTTCCTCGGGCCTCGAGTCCGAGGAGTCAGCCTTTGCATACGTGTATATTGTGCTTTTTCCACACGCGAGATGTTCCCACATAGTGTTTCCGCTTCCGGCTGTAACACACGTGCATTATACCCACCGTCAACCGATCGTCCGTGAACACCTGAAATGTCACCCCCCTCTCGCCATATTTCCTCACTCCCTCGCCCGGTGTACACGAACACTCGAGTGTTGAAGCGCGTGTCATTTCTCGAGGACTTCACGAGGAGGCTAGAAAAATCGTCAAGTCGCGGAGAACGCATGCATATCGTATTTCAGTCGTTCTCGCGAGACCAGACGCTCGAATGGAGCGAGTTCAAAGTCAAGTGCACAATTAATACGGATGGGAATCGGAAATTCGAACGATCAATATTCAGAAGGACCGAAATTTTGAATTCAGTTAGATAGATCAATCTTATGATAGTCTGTAAAATAATTAATCGATATTGTGAATACAAAAATCTCGAGGTTGATTCATAGCGAAAACAAATATCGGTTTAACAAAATAATGAGATATATAATATCCATTCGCCTGTACACATACACCAAAGAATTCGAGACGTCAAATCGTCAAATTGTAAATATTACGACCGTTCACAATTTCGAATTCATTAAGGGGTTATACCAGTGTGACACTTTAGAAAAATTATTTTTTTTGCCTTTTTCGACAATCTATACTTTAAAGAATATCATTATCATTTATATCAATATCATTTTATCTTGCTAAAATCGATAGTTAAATCTTTAAACGCCTTTTTCTCGAAATGAGATTTTTCAAATTTGCTGACATTGTAACTCAAAGAGCAATTATCCGATTGACTTGAAATTTGAACTGAGTACTCTTGAATATATTTACTCTGCAATGACGTAGGATATTTTTAATTGAATGAAAATTGACGATTTGGCATTGAAAAAACGACCATTTTATATGCAAGAAAGCAGACTTTTTTTCATAACTACGTCATTTTGTTAGATTTTGATATTTTTCGAAAATCCTACGTCATTGTACAGGAAATACCTTCCAGTTTTACGATATTTTTTCCTATTTCGGTTTCAGCTACTCAATCGGCCGGAATCATGTCAGAAGTGGAGGACATTATTTTAGCACCTATGAAAGCAGCGCCTAACTCGCTTGGATCTCAATATTTTTCTATGGAAAAATTATGTAATATAGGTCAAATACGGCCAAATATATTCTGAATTTTCCGAAACATTTACGCTTCAGAATGAAGATGGCAGATGGCGTTAGTGGTCAGTCGAGTCAGGCAGCCATGCCACGTTCGCCACTTAGATATCCGCCATTTCGGACCATCGACAATTGGCGTTTCCAAGATCTACATATTCGAATTTTGTAGTTTCGATGTATAACTTTTTGCTATAGACGGTATTACGAATATTAGATAAAGTAAATGCCCCAATTATTGAACAGCTAAGGATCTGGGGGATTGAATTAGGTGAGGAAAAAATATAAAGTCAAGAAAAAACCATCGCTTTCATGTTCAAATCATACTTTGATATTTTTTACTTTCGAAAAATCACCCTTTAAATTATTTTTAAATGATTTCAAATGAAAAAAAAAGAATAACAATGTGAAGCATGCAAATGTCCCAATTATTGAACACTGGAAGTGCCTATGTCCCTAATATTGAGCAGGCATGTCCCAGTTATTGAACACTCTTGAGAATTCTTTTTCCGTTCTGAAAATATTATTTTGGGTACATTATTAAGAAATAAAAGCAAAATCAAACACTTAAATAATCTTTTATTAATCATGTAAAAATACAAAAATATATATTAAGTCTCTTTTGACCGGTTTTTGGTTCATTCGCATTTGGTTTATTTTTGCTTTTCAACTCGACCTTTATTTTATTTTATTTTCAGCTTCCTCGTTTTTATGTTTTGTTTTTGTTTGATTTTGTCGCAGCTTGGCTCCCTGAAATATCGGAGAGCATAAAATATTGAACAGTACATTTGTATTTTTAGGTTGCATTGAGGTTATATTCTCTTTTTACTTTTATTTGTATGTTTATTGCACGAAAATACAAATAAAAAATATATTTGACGTTCTTAGAGTTATTATTAAAAGAATAAAGGTAAGTTTATTCAGGAACTTACAGTTTTTGTTTGAATAAATCCGATTCACACGATCTGTCACACGTTAACTGTCTCGATGTTTTGATGGGTTTAAAGACGCCATCTTGGAGAATTCGAGTATTCAATAATTGGGACACACTGCATTTTCTATGTCCCAATGATCGAACACCGTATTTTTTGACAAATAATTAATTTTTTTTTCAATTGTCATTTGTGACAAATTTTCTGAGGAACCCGAAACACCTTTACTTTTCGAGATGCGATAGTTTTTTAATTTTTTATGCCATTACGCATGAAGCGGCGCGTCTTAGCAAAAACGATAAGCAGTCACCACGGGACGTCAAATCGGTTGCTGATAAAATAATTTTTTTCTCTATTAATTAAAGCTTTTTTTGCACAAGTAAGGTAACATTTCGATAGCTAAAAATTCCATATACGTAATGAAATTTTTATAAATAAGTAAATGCATGCAGGTGAATGAGAAATAATAAAAATACAAGATAGTGTTCAATAATTGGGATCTGTTCAATAATTGGGACATTTACCTTACTCACTTATTTCTATTTTGGAGATATGAATGTTTTAGATTGTTGGAATCTGCATTTGTATGACTCAAACTGCAGACGATCTGAATATATGTTCTCGAATAAATGACCACTCGAATAAATAATCCTTTCGTGTAATAGTTATTCGATTTCGTCATCGGCCAAAGAATAAAATTTCGAATAATTTAACCTTCGTTATTTTGAGACTTAATAGTTCTGTCGTTTCGAAATCTTTGTCGTTCTGTATTCGGCCATTAGACATTTTGACCCCCGCCCAATTAATACGTCAGGGATGAAACGGCATCTCCACTTGTGAATTTCCATCTACCCGAGCTACCGCGAGAATATGCGAGAGCTAATGCATTATTAATAATATATTACGGAGGGTGAAAGCGAATGAATTTGCATGCGATTCGTACATCGGTCGGGATCGTTTATTACCATCATCTCTCGCATACGTACATACCGTATATTCAATTAATCGCTGCATCGAGGAATGGAGCTACGAATAAAAATGGGGAGTAAAAACGAAAACGACGAGACGGTGGAGATTAGCATTGTCGAAGAGGCGACTCACGACGGAGCAATCAAGACGAAATTTTTTGTTTGCAAATATCTCCTCGCCACGACCAAGCACACCAAGGTCGATCATTATATTTCTTTTTTAATATATATACATCCCAGAGCGCCGATTTCTTTAATGTTCTCGCTGCAGTGAAGGCAGATGAGTAATGATCTGCCAGCCGATACAAATCGACGTAATTCACCAGCAGAAAGCACACCGCCGTCGCAGCAAGTATCAAGAAAGCGAGAGAGAAAGGACGAGTGAGATGGAGAAAGCGGATCACCGATTCAGTTTTGATTCCAATTAAAAGAACACAGGTATACAGCCGAGGGTCGAGAGCCGGCGAATCTGCGTTCATCGTTTCGATTTTGATAGGGGAGAATATGCTCGCGAGGGATACATATCCCGTAGGGCGATCGGTACTTCGCTCTCGATCGGACGTTATTAGTCACACGTGCATAGGCAACTATCCAAAGTGGCTGGATCAAATCGAAGAAACCAAAACTTGAACGAGATCCCGCAACGTTGATTAAAGTATTATTTATTACACGTCAACTCTTCTGCTGTTTTGATGCAATATTTTATCAAACGGTTCGGGTTTGATCGTACGAAATGTGAGTCTTATTTATATTGGTAGTCTCAGCGGAATATCATTGATCAGGAGTTTATGCTCGGACAAGTCAGTTGTACTGTACAATGATGTCCTTAGGACAATATTCTAGACTAGAAAGACCATGGCCGGGTAAGCAGGGAAAAATTGCCCCCGCATTTTTTCCAGCGAAATTTGGAGTATATTCTGAGGTATAAAAAAAACAAATTTTCTGAAAATTTCATGCCCGTCAACGCAATGGTTGTAGAAAAATGATTTTTTTTAAATAAAAAAAAAAAATTCCGGAAACGGTACAGTGGATCGATTTGATTTTTTTGGTACTTGTTCCGATCAAACGTGTTACGAAATAAAATTATAGAACATCTTGGGAAAGATTAAGCTTTGAAAAAAAAAAATAATGTTCCTTGTTTTATTATTTTTTTACTATAATCCACTTGGGGTACAATAGCGAAAATTTTTTCATAAAATCTTTGGGCACCTTATTAGATTATATAATTTTTTCGAAATGATCGGTTTGGTAAGCCGCAGTGAAAAAAAAAGAAACACACTTTATTGATATATTTTAGTTATATAGATATACTCGTATAACTAAAATATATCAATAAAGCCTGATATGTGACTAAATGATCTAAACGTAATTAATTTTTTTTTTTATATTTAAAAAAATTCATTTTTCTAAAACCATTGCGTTGACGGGCATGAAATTTTCAGAAAATTTGTTTTTTTTTGTACCTCAGAATATACTCCAAATTTCGCTGGAAAAAATGCGGGGGCAATTTTTCCCTACTTACCCGGCTATGTATGGCCTTTGAAGAAAAAAACTCGTCTTTTCGCACTTTCTTAAAGTTTTTCGTAGAATCTTAAGGATATACATTTACAACGATAAAAAAATCGATTAATCTTTTTCTTCCTTAAACGATAGAACCATAAATGTGGAATATTTTACCAAAGTTTCAAAGCCAAATTCGAAAAACTTCAAACGTTACAGCCCGTCAACGCTGTACCCCACCGCTCGGATTCGGCGCGGGCGTGAACTTCAAGCGCGTTTTTCTCAAAACTGCATTTTCGATAATGCAGTGGCGTGCAGGATTACTCAAAAACTATTAAGTCGATTGAGTTGAAACTTGGTAGAAATATTGATAATATTGGTACCTTGTACTTAGCGAGAATTGTCTTCGAAAAATTGGAATAAAACTACTTTTTCAATCCACATTTTACAGAAATGTTGCGTGAAATGTTGATTTTCTAAAAATGCGTGCCATTTTCTTAAATTTGCATTTTTTTTAATTTTAATTACCGTCACATGGAAACACTACATGTTCTAACGGAAAAAATGTTTGAACTTTTTTGCAAATCAAAGTCTACGGGAAGCTAGTCTGCACGCCGTTTCGCAACTCCCCCGGCGACCTTGCCGCAACACTACCACAGCTCCGCCATTTTGATGACGAATTAATTTTAAAAAATTGTTTCGTATACTCAAATATACTATTAAAGTATACCTAAAGTTTGATAATTGTAGATTAACTATTTTTTAGTTTAAAAAATCCCTCCACATTGCTTATTTTTTTCCTATCTAAATGTATATCCCTTAAGAATACATTTAAGGGCCTTAGATGCCTTATGAATTTGGCATCAACAGAACATTTCGAAATTCCCAATATTTACGTCAACAATCGAGGCTAGAATAGGATCCCCATAGGATGCCTATTAGAAACACCACTAATCTCACGAAAACAATGCTGATATTATTATTAATTACGAACATTGAGAACTGCGATGTAGCAATGCGATTACAAAAATGTCTTTATCGTGAGTTACGATCACGCAGATCAGCATCAAAATTGTTCTCATTTGAGAATCCACCTCCTTCATTCCTGTAACTAATTGTGATTAACAAGATCCCTCGCGTGCCACGTAGATTTATACAACGCTGTGTAGCCAGAGGGGGGAACAACCACAGCAGCAGAACCGGCGTTCGGGTTCCTCCTTCTTTGACAATTTATAGCCCTTTGCCCAGTCTCTGGATACCCATTTAATTTCCGTGGATAACGAAAAACAAACTCTTCGTCCTGCACACATATGCACGAAATGCGAGAGAAAGAGAGAGTGAGTGAGTGAGAGAGAGAGAGAGAGAGAGAGAGAGAGAGAGAGAGAGAGAGAGAGAGAGAGAGAGAGAGAGGGAGACAGAAAAAGAGATTCTCGGTTCGGGTTTCCAATGAACAGGCGAGGCGTAGGCGTACGTAATAACTCCTCATGTGGCTCTCCGGGCAGTGAACGTGTGCCTGAAAGTTAAACGAAGCTGGGTGAACCACACACACACACACACACACACACACACACACACACACACACACACACACACACACACACACACACGCACACACACACGCTCGCACGCTCGCACGCACACACGCACGCACACACCAAAAGAATACAAGAACGAAATCGAGGCGAGTCTTCGGGTGCACTTTTATTGTTGGTTGGAGCGCGAGCGAGAGGTCCAAGTTGGATGGCCTTTTAACCTTATATGGAAGATGCACCTGCCGCCCCATGCGAGCTGGGACACTCTTTTCTTTTTCTCTCCGTCCTCCCGACCCCCTTCCCGTTTCCCCGTTGAGCCCGTCACTGTAACAAAAAACCGCGCATCAAGTCACGAATCAATTCTTAATTCAGTGAATGGGAGACTTGGAACATCGGCGACACTTTTTTTCCGCTCCAATGGAAATTTGGGTCGGTGAAATACACGAAAGAATCTTGCGATAGAGCAATTGGATATTTTTTTCATAAAAATGCGAAAAATTGTCAAAAATATTATGAAAAAAATGATAATATGAATGGTGATTGTTCGGAAGCTGTAATTCTCGGTTTTTCGTGGCGGTTGCCTGGTTGTAATGATTTTGACATCGAACGCTGTCGATTTGTTTTCTGGACAGATGATTCGATGTGCATCGTAGATTTTTATTGAGGATAGAAAAATTACGAAATAAATGTGCATTGTTTGGACGCTGGCGTTGATTTTCTGGCCAGATGAACCGAGTCAGTTTCTGGAGTGTACGAAGCTAACCATGTGATTTGGGGATGAAATTATTATTGATTCTTTTTTTTTTCTACTCGGTTCCCGATCTGACCGCAATCTCGCGAAAAAAGAAGGCGTTTTGTGGGAAAAGGCGAGTCCAGGAATGGGATATGTGCGATGTGGAGGAGCGTCGCAGGTGCTCTGTGGGAGCAAACTAGCTAGAAGCACACGGGGTCAGGGTCTTAACCCCGATCAAGTTACAGCGGGCGTGGGAGTGCTCGGGAAGGTCCCCGCGGAATAATAGGAGATAGGTATACGTTTGAGGTACAAGTATGAGTGCGTACGGGCGTTTGCGTGTGTTGTATATAGGGCTGATCGAGGTTCGACGAGATTATATTCTCGATACACAACTTGGGTGGATGTTTTTTTTTTGTTCTGTTCGAATCCGCGATCGTTATAAACGCTCTTTCATCGCTTCGATGATTTATCTCGAGATCTCTCATGCCTCCTGACGTGATTCGATCCAACATCCGAATGAGACAGGATCAATTGAGACGGTTGCCAACTTTCGTTCAAGACATTCCATATTAAGGGAAGACACCATGGTGACTGGCCGAAAATAGGTATTTTTTCGAAATGTCTTTGTCCACTGTTAGGTCATCGAGAAATTCTTGCGAAACTAAAGTGCTCGGTTAAATACTTTTCCTAGCATATTATTAGCTTCTTACGACTGACACCACAATAAATGACGAGATCTACTCTGCTGTCATGTGGAAGAAGGCGACATCTACAAAAAAAATCGAGAATGGGTTTTTGGTATCGTTGGAATCAGTACTAAATTTCCCATCGTTCTATACAGTAAAATGCATTTTGAAATTTCTATAGATTTTGTTCAAATTTAAACTAGACATTGTTCGTATCATTATGCACGTTTGAGCGAAATTTCAGAACATTTCACTATTTAGACTGGGAGATAATGGGTTTTAAAATTGAAGTGTGTGTTTTTGAAAAATTTACAATTTTTCAATAACAATTCTCGTCAAGTGTAGATGGTACCAAAGTATTGGTACCGTCTGCACTTGACGAGAATTGTTTTTGAAAAATTGTAAATTTTTCAAAAACAAATTTTTGAAAATTTAAAAACAATATTTGAAAAAACAAATATTTGAACAATATAAATTTTTCAAATATTGATAATAATCAATATCTCTACCAAGTTTCAACTCAATAGGCTTAATAGTCTTTCAGTAATTGTGCACGCCAATTTCGATAGTGCAGTTTTGAGCAAAACACGTTTGAAGTTCACGCCTGCTCCGAATCCGAGCGGTGAGGAAAAGCGTTGACGGGCTGTAACGTTTGACGTTTCTCGAATTTCGCTTTGAAACTTTAGGAAACTATTCTACATATACAGTTCTATCGTTTGATGAAGAAAAATAAAGAAATCGATTTTTTGATCGCTGTAAATGTATATCCCACCTTAATACAGACACGTTAAATTTTCAATTATCTTGCAGCTCGATGAATGATAACACAAAATCATAAAATAATAACGAATTATAATTATAGTACCGGATGAAAAATAATTAACGAATCAGAAGAATCGTCCCGTTTATTATTACGGTCAAAAGAACAACGCTCCCCCCACCCCCCTATTAATGACGACTTCCCTTTCCGCGCGATTGAACGTCATTTCCTTGCTCTCTTGGAATATCTCACGGAATGCCCTGTATAAACGTCGAAAAATGAATCAATCTATAAGATGGTAATGACATTCGAGTGAACAAAAATAGATTCCCGAAGTGTTTAGTCTTTTCGCGTAATAATAAAACGAAATTAGTTTGCGTGGATCTAGACGGCGTGAAGGGGGATTAAAAAAATTTATGATGGACTTAGGAAGATAGATAGCGAGAGAGAGAGCGAGAGCGAGAGAGAGAGAGAGAGAGAGAGAGAGAGAGAGAGAGAGAGAGAGGAGAGAGATGGAACCACGATGGTGTATCCCGCTGCGAAACTCGTCAGATTAATTTCGCTTTATACCATCGCGGCGTACATGTATATATCGGTAAATAGATCCGTATATGTGCGTGTATATATAAATGAGCATATACTATACAACTTTGAGCTTCGAAGCTGCGTTATTCTTGCACAAAGTTTCTCATCTCCGCTAAAGCCTCAACACGCTACAGTGGCTTCGAAATATCTTCTCTCGGCTCTGCGCTTCGCATGTTTCCACGCTGAGCCGCTGTTTGATGTTGTACAATTTTTCTTTTTATCCCTGCGCTCGCCGCGGTATATGCAAAACCAACGCTTGTGCTCGTGGCGCTCATACCATCGAATATGACACGACTCGCGGGGTGGGTTGTACTCGCGATGCTGCTCGATCTCTATACTTCTCTATATCTCGTTCTCTCTCTCTCTCTCTCTCTCTCTCTCGCTCTCTCTCTCTCTCTCTCTCTCTCTCTCTCTTCATCTCCCCATTGCTGTAAAATCGGATGAAGACTTTATCCCCTTGGGTGTACGTGCGTATGTGCCCGCATGTTCGAGCTGGCAGAACTCCGATCTGGCTTTCCATATATATTTTATGTATTGCAACACGTGTTGGGATACCTGGGAGACGGGAAAACAATTGACCGATAAACCGGCCGATAATATCTTTCCACGAATGAATACATTTTTTTCTTCTTTTTATTGTTTCGTTGACGCACTGATGAACTAATTTCGCAACGAACAGAAATGTGTGAACAAAGGTGGAAATTTATTTCGCAGAAGGCAGAATTTTACAATTACTCGAGTACTTTTATTAGCTTCTGTCAAGGGGATTTAGCTGTTTGCGGCTCCAGTCGAAATCGATGGGGTGGCACGAGATCTTGAAAGTGTCGGAACTATTGAAAAATCTTGAGAAGGGGAGAAGGAAAAAAATGTTGATTTTCGTATTTTTTTTTTAAAGGAACGATTTTTTTCATTTTTTTGAGACTTAGGGCATGTTTTATTACCACTTTCGGCTGTTACATGGTTTTTTTTAAATTTATTATTAATGTTTAAAAATTACGGTAGGGCACGGTCTTCTAAACTGCATTTTCAAAACTGGCGTGCTGTATAGCTAAAAAAACTTATCGATAAATTCTGATGAAATTTGGGATAAATCTGTCTAACCTTATTGTCTAGGACATAACATAACATAACATTTTATTGCAGAATGTAGCCATTTTTTTCGGAAAATATAATCTTTTTGTTTCAAAGTGTAGCATTTCATCGATTTTCAACATTTCTCACTTTTTCTCGGTTCATATTCTGTGTATGAGTGTTAATGAAAGAATAATCTTTTTTCGTTTTTTTTTTGCAGATTAATCCCGCCGACGCTACGTGTCACGCCATCTGACAACATCCGTCGCAACCGTTTAGAAAACCGTGCCCTATCTCCGCCATTTTTAGAGATGAATAAAAAAAAAATACCATGTAACAGCCAAAAGTGATTACCACTTTTGGCTGTTACATGGTATTTTTTTTATAAAAATATTTTTTTCACAAAAAAAAATATTTTGATGTTTTAAAAAGATATTTGTTTTTTTAATCATGAAAAACAGAAATATTTTCCTTGTCTAAAGGTGTTTCCCCCTTAAGGCAGTATAGTTGTCTAGACCGCTGTATAGGCGGTGATTTTTAGGATGAAATAACTATAAAATAAATAAAAAACTAAATACATGTGTATTGATGATTCAAGAATATGTACAAATTAAAAGAGAATTATTATCATATAGTTTTGTGCGTTTGTTTACAGCGGTCCGTGGGAAACGCCCCTGATTAACGACCAGTGTTGCGAACGTTGCACGAATCTGAAAACAAAAAACACCAAACATATTTTTAATCTGTACGAGTGTTCTGATGGTACCACATTCAGGAAAACAAAAAAATTCCAAATTGGCGGCGTGTTAGACTTCGATTATCAATTTTTCCAATTTTTCTCGCCATTATACGAGTTATATAAGAAATAATTATTGCGCCTCAATTCTGCTACCAACATTGACAAACAGTCTACTAAAGGTGCATGCCAATTCTGAGCCCAATCAGCCGATTGGTTATCGAGATATCGTGGTTGCAAATTTGAAAAGCATATTTTTGAGAAAAACATATTCAAAATTGCTGCGTCTCGACCGCGCTCCCTGAGCGTACTCCTTATAATTTCGATGACAGAATTTTGACAGACGTATTTGAAAAGTTCTGTGGGGTAGTAAAATAAAATATTTAAAAAAAAAACGATTTTTTCATATTTCCAGACAACAATGTTGCCTTACTGTGTCGCGCGAACTTAACGTGGCGTAAAGCAAAGATACTTTGACCCGTATTCAAGTCCAAGATCTTGGTAAGTCAAAATGCTACCCTCTTGAAATATCCATGGGGAAAGTGCTCAATTCCAACAACTATCATGCTGTCCATTGAAAGAGTCACGGGAAATAGGATTTCCTAAATATCCAAAATATTCAACTTTGCGCCCATGCTCCTTTTTCGATATTGCACTAATCTTAATCTATATGTGCAAGAAATTACCGGACAAAATATTCGTTTAAATGATTGGATAAAAATACTTTTTTTTTCAAACCCAAACAAAGTCAAACAAATTTCGTGGGAACTTCCGACACCACGTAGAGGATGCTGTAGCCATATTCAATTTTCCTCGGTAACAAATCGCTCTCCTACTAAAAAACTGACGTAGCACAAAAAATGCTGTTTTGAGAAAAATACATTGAATCATTTTTTTTCACATTCGTGAAGCCACCGTGACGTCCAAGTGCTTCTAAATTCATTTATATTTATCTAAATTTAGACAAATACTTACAAATTATGTAAACTTAGATAAATACTTATATATTATGCAAATTTAGATAATTACTAACCTCACATTGGCATCACGGATGTGAAAAAAAAAAATTCTTTTTTTTTCTCAAAACAGCCTTTTTGTCTTATGACAGTTTTGTAGTGGATGAGCGAAATTTCAGATAGTGAAATATTTCAACCCCCACAGGTCCACAGGACAGATCAGTGGCTCCAGCGCGATAAATGAGTAGTCTAAAATGAATTAGCCAAATACCTCGAGCCATGCACAATAAAGGCTTGAGCGATGCGGAGGATAAAATAATTCTGACATTTCCAAGCAATTTACAACGATAATGTCGCATCGATTATCCCACACAGCTGCGCTACCGTCACTCACCTCGAATCAGCTCTTTCAATATTCGTTCATATTTTCGATCGCCCGAGAAAATCAACCGAGAAGCAACGATTCGAGGGGTCGTGCGGCCACGTCGTAGTTGCAAATCAAGCAACCCGCCACGTTAATAATCAACGTTTTTCTACCTTTGCGATGAACAAATCGAGCCCGCAAAGGTTTACGATCCTCTAAGTCGATACTTTACGAAACGGCGCGAGTGCCAATGGGCTCGTCGTCCTTTCGCGAATATACTTCGACGATCCTTTTACACCTGTCGACTCATCCGTGACTGCGGAGATCGAAGATTTATGCGAAAGAAAGTTTCTTATCTCGCGCGCATAAGTATTTACCAACAGATTTGCCGTTTTTTTCTATAGATCCAAGCTGTCGATGAATCACCATTGGACAGATATATTTATATATTCGTCGGTGTATCTCTGCGTCTACAATATGAGCATTCCGACGATCCCGTACGAGACAAACGATATTATACTCAGAATGCGTTTATTCAGATACATGCACACGTGGCCGTAAAAAAATCTCGCGAACGCACGCTTACCGCGAGAAAATTGCAATAAAATTCGTCTGTAATAACGTTCAGGTGAGCACAATATAGCGGAATAAATTCACCCGGAAAAAGCAACACCTAAAAAGATTTTAAATTCTGCACAGCATTTCTCTCTCTCTCTCTCTCTCTCTCTCTCTCTCTCTCTCTCTCTCTCTCTATCTCTCTCTCTCTCACTCTCTCCCCCTGTAGCGAGTACGTGAAATCGCGAAATATATACACAATTCTCAACCCCATTCGTGAAATTCTTTCGTATATTTCAGTGAGAATATATAAACAATGAATTCACAGTTTAAGTATCGCGAAGGCACTCACAGAGTGGATCGAGATTGCGATAGTGGTGTATTTTCTTGCACACACACCCACATATAGGGCACGATTACGATATCTTTGGCGCCTTTATTTGACCCTGGTTTATTGATATTTGGCTCAAAATAAGACTTTTTTCAAGAGTGAAAAAAATTGAAATTCGGTGTTTAAGGGGGTGAAACAGGGGGTTGAAAGTCGAAGCATTATTATGTTTATGGTTCCCAATTTTGACCATGCAGCGTCCATATTCGATAGAAAATGCGACTTTTGTGTGTGTGGAATCGTTGAGTGAGTCTGGAGCACCTTCGATGTGTGTGTGGAATCGTTGGGTGGGTCTGGAGCACTTTCGACATGTGTACGATACCGTTCAACGTTGATTAGTCTTAGGTGCTCTTAATTTCATTTTTCCGGCATATGCTTGGGCACGATTACGATATCTCTGGCGCCTTAATTTGATCGTGGATTATTCGTATTTGGCGCAAAAGAAACACTTTTTTGAGAATAAAAAAATCGCGATTTTGGCTTCCTTTAGAAGATACAGGACATTTTACGAATTATTCGTTATTAAGCGATTTAGCTGGTTTGCGTTAATGTAGCTTTCTTCGGAATGCGCTATGTCGAGAAAATAAACAAGAACAAACCCAAACAAAGTACGACGCAACAATGTAAAACACGTGGAAAATCCGATTTACATAGAAAATCGGAAAAATACACTTTTTTTTCTTCGAAGTGCTGGAAATCCAAAACTAAGGCTCAAAACGAAAAAAGTCATTCTTGTTTTTCGTATTTATTTCGGCCATATTGCATAATCCAATGGTCAAGTTTAGGCGCCAAAGATATCGTAATCTCCCCACATATAGACATATACAGGGTGTTTGGCACATGGATCGACATAATTTTTTGGGAGGTTGAGGGGGGGCATTTGCTATTTTTTTCACCCTTAGACCCTTAGTCCTAAGTGTCACGGTAATTGAGATATAATTTTTTTTCGTATTTTCTTTATTACACGAAATTTCGACTTTAAATCATCATAACTTTTTTGTTTGTGGTTGTAATAGCACGAAATAACATTTGTTGTATTCTGCAATGTATGTTTATTATAAATAAATCACTATTTGATACAATTGGCTTCAAGAAAATGATGCATGAGCTTCCAAAGTCTTAAAAATGCGTAAATGTATGAAAAATGTCATTTTCTCAATTCATTATAAAAAAAAATTAAAAGCTATCTTCAACTTAGCTTCGTTTTAAAAAGTTCTCTAGTTCATACCCTTTTCAACCATATGCTACATGTGATAGAAATAATTTATTATGTGGTCAAAATAAAGGAAATAAGTTTTTTTTTTATAATGAATTTAGGAGTTGAAATTTTTCATACATTTACACATTTTTAAGACGGGGAGCTCAAAAGTCGCTTTCTTTAAACCAATTGTATCAGATGATGATTTATTTATAATAAACATACGATGCAGAATACAACAAAAGTTATTTCGTGCCATTGTAATCACAAATGAAAAAGTTGCGACGATTTAAAGGCAAAATTTCGGGTATTTAAAAAAAAACGAAAAAAAAATCATATCTCAATTACCGTGATACTTAGAACATATAGTCTAAGGGTCGAAAAATAGCAAAAGATCCCCCTAACCCCCCCCCCCCCCAAATGTGTTGGTACATGCGCCAAACACCCTGTATGTGCACTCCAGCCTGGATTGGATACCAAAATACATATTCACCTGTAGATCTGGCTGTTTGAAATTGTTTATAGTGGTCCGAACGTGCACCGCAGTATTCCGAGTACTCGGAATTCTCGCCTAGATCACATACCATTCACTAGGAACTTCACTCAAGGGGTTATGCCAAGTTAAAAAAATCGAAAAACCAATTTTTTCAACGACATTTTTATAGTATATCATCTTATAAATGTTCTCTGAAAATGTCAAGCTAACCAAGGACAAAATTGATAGATTTATAAGCTGTTATGTTCACGCCCGTCGGAACGTTACGAGTGTCGTTGAAAACTTTAAACGCTTTTTTTTAAAGTACGTTTTCAAAGTCGGTGAGCAAAATATGTAAAAAATTATTGCATGGATCTTTCGGAATTTTCTAGGGCTTTCTCTCAAATAAATGATATAGTATTTACTCGAAGGATTTTTTTCTCGCCCATCTTTTCGCAAACATCAAGACTCACTTGAACACGCGCTGCTTTTTAAATTTCATATTTCGGAAATTTCTTTGATTAATCATACGACAAACTAATATCCTCACGAAATCTGTTGAATTTTTTGATGCTAGGTAACCTGGTTCAGAAGGCTTCATCGCAAAAGAAGTTTTCGAGGCGTGCTTCCTGGACATTGGCTGCAAATCGATTATAATTAAATATTTTCACACGTTAAAATTGCAGCGTTATTTATATAATACTTTTTCAAATACACAATTTTAATCGACATTTGTCGGCGCGATTATTCAAAAGAAAAAAATCCCAAACATGAGCTGCTTTCGACTGTTACAACTAGGCCTAAACAGTTGAGTGTCCGCCTTCGATTTCATTGAACCTGATATATGTGATAACCCATTGAAAACCACCCTTTAATATAGGGGTGGTTTACCCCTTAATTTTTTTTGCAATGTCATTACAGTGGATTTTTCATTGCTTCGGAATAGAAGAATTTTCGTTTTTGCTAATTAACTGCTATATTAACCCTAGAGATGCCTTATTTCGAGGGGTGGTTTCACCCCTTGAAACCTTTTTTCGCCGACAAAAAAAATACGTATCGCTTACTTTTCGGTGCTTCATAACATATCCAAATTTCAACCAAATCGAAGGGTGTCACCCGAGGGATGTTCCTTATGAGTGAAAAAAGGCGTGTCACTTAATTTTCTCCCAATAACCCTAATGCATTTTTCATCGCTATGCATTAGAAGAATTTTGGTTTCCTCCCTCAACAACTCCCTCGGCGGTTTTGCCGCCGATAAAAATACATGTCTCTAACAGTTTCAATGCTTTATCACATATATGAGATTGCTCAACATCAATCCTTAAGTGACATTCCTTGTTGGGAAATCTTCCGAGATCTTCGCGATCTTAAAGTTCCGCACTTATACGAATCTTTAAATAATGCCGAATTTTCCCGCGTTCGAATATATTATATCCCGAGAATTAAAATTCCGATCCAAACTTGCACGAAATCTGTGGGCACATCGAAGGAAAGCGAGAGACCAAGAGGGAGAGATAGAGAAAGAGATCGAGCAGGAGGAAGAATCAAAGGAGAATAATATAAGGAAGGTCCGAAAAGGCGTGCACCGATTTCGCAATGAGAAAGGGGGTGTGCCAATCGTTTTGGTCTGGACTGGAATACATGCTCGTATATATGTTTACACACACACACATGTGTGTGTGTGTATATATATATATATATATTGGAAGAGAAGCTGGCGCCGATAATCTGCTTAAAATTCGAGCAGCCTCGCATCGGGTCAGACCGCGGAACGAAGAACACAGTGAGCGTTCTTCTTTCATTCAATCTAGACCTTCGATCGGCAATGAGAGTTTTTCAAGTACATATATAGAACATAATCGTGTGCAGCGATATATATATATATACATACATTTGGATATATATATATATATATATATATATATATATGTATGTATGTATGTATGTATGTACATTTATATATAGTGCGATTGGGCGGTATGCCACAGAAGCAGCAGCTTGATACACTCGCGAGAGCTGCCAGCGGCCTTCTTCTGCCCAAGTGTTCTTAATCGGCCGTAAATAATTGCATTTATAACACCTCTATATAGTGTGTACGGCCGCCGAGGGAGCCGCCCCGGTACCGAGGAGGCAGCGAAATAAAAAAATGTAAAAAAAAACCCCGCGCGAATACGCCGCGCTTTCACATCGCGGATGCGCATCGCAAGAAGCTCTCTGCGCGCGAGAGTACGAACAACGGAAAGTCTCAGCGATATCGCACTTGGCTCGCTCCTTTTCTGATTCCTCGCCGCTGCGCATCATCATCCCCATCGCGGGGGGATAAAAAGGTTGCTTCTACGGCCATTGAGACTCGAGCACGTATACGTGCATACGTTACGAAAGGGAGTACAACGTGATAAAAGCGGGCGCGCGTACGTCGTAAAGTCGTTTGTATATTATACGGACTCGGGTGATCGGCTGATAGTTTGAGAATCGTTAAATCACGAGAGACCGCGCACGTGAAGAGGAAAGTTCAGCGGGAGATCGAACGCGCGAGCCGCAGTTGCGCCGCGTCGAAATTAACGACGCTTGTAATAATACGTGTGCGCGAGAGGGGTATGCAGGAGAAATTATAAGCCGGGTCATCGCACGGGGCAATTTTTATTGCGGGATTTTTGTTTCTCGGAGATGTTCGTTTTGGAAGGAATTGGTCGATTCGGTGCACTTGTGGCGGAGGGCATGTACTTTTTTGTGAGAAATAAAAGAATGCGATTGCGGGGGAGGGGGGGGGGGTGGAGATGACATGCATCGTGAAATGAATGAAGTCTGGTGGCGTTAGTGGGTAGGTTGGGTAACTTTTATATTGGAGTGGACGATATGACAGCAGTGGAAACGCGGTTGATGTACGGTTTGGCGATCTCCCATGGCAGGCAACTTGGATAGGTAGCCAGCGCTTGGATAAGAGACCGCTAAAAGGCTGCTATTCTCGGTTATAGTAAAATATGGCTGCTTGGACCGGAACAAGTTTTAGAGTTTCCCGGTGCTGGCGTGCAATTGCGGTACCCCAGGCAGAAGTTGTCGTGGGATCCAATTGGATTCCGATACCCGAGTAGAAAGTGTTCTAGCCTGTCTGAGTTACGACCTAGTAACTGGCTCGCCCAATTGAGCTCATCCGAACTGACCAATGGTTGGCTCGCTATGAGCTAGTGATATTGTGAATGTTTTGTTGTCCAGTTCTTGTCTAGTAAATGCCCGGCTGATCTTAGTCACAAATGACAAAGTGAGGTTATGTTACTACGTGTAGTTCCATCGAGCGAATGACTCATGGCTGGCTAGCTAACTTGAGTTTTAGATGGCTGGGCAAAAGAAAAAAATTCTCAAGTAGGTATCTCGCCATAACCTAGCCAGCTCTACCCGCGTAGAAATTCTGATGGGGCCCAAATCAGGGCCCGATCAGGTTGCCTGAATGCCCTGGTAGGGCAATAATAAGGTAGCCTGAAAGGGCCCTACTAGGAAATGTAACGTTGTGTCACATATGGGCCTGACCTGGTTGCCTGATCAGGCCCCTATCAGGTTGCCTGATCAGAAAGAAATAAATATAATATTTTAAGAATCCAAAATGGAAGGAACCGCTTAATTTAGAGTTCCACTACAATGAATTTGTATCATAATTCGTCATTCCCTGGGCTGCTGATATGTTTTTGTTCGAAGAAAATATTTCGCCTATGTGGGAATCGAACCTCGTACCTACCTACCCAATGCTAGGCACGCTGCCCCTATGCTACCGAGTGCTTGTAATATCTTGGTCCCAGATATGGCATAAGAGACCATATGAGTTCCTATAATTATTTGTTGTATCACATAAAGTATATCGATTAGTTAATATTATTGTGACAATTAAAGAGGTTTATCGAATAACATGCTTTAGATTTTTGAAACTTAACCTTATATATATATATAATTCCTGTTCGCCTCACAAAGCTGCCGAAATCTTCTAACACGCATCCGAATTGCATAACATTTTTTGTAGTGACAGTCCATAGCACTGTTTTTCGAATAGAATTCAGCAATGCATAGAAACTCCGAAGCTACGATGCTGTAAAATCGAAGTCCTCATGTGGAAAATAAGACACTACAAATAAGAAATAACGTAAAACCCACCTCTCTATCGCTCAATCGAATAGGCAAGAATTTGTACACTACGATATTGAAAGTACGCAAATATCATGTCGATTGGGCGACAAAAGGGACACCCAATAGGGTAATTCCGGGCGAGTTGGCCATAAGGGAGATATGGCCTATAGCAATATTTCATAGAGGCGCGCACTAGATTTCACCTGTCACTGCTCAATTCGCTTCGATTCGTCCGCAGGTGTAAGTATACGAGCAACAATTTGGCAAAAAATGTTAAGTAAGTCAAATCCTTTTTAATTATTCTGCCTACTGCTAATTTTTTGAAGCTTTCATTTTTTACATTGCAGTGATGTTATTTTGTCAAAGTAATCGTTACTTTTGTATTTCTCGAACAGTTCACGAACAGTGCTTTGTTATAACCTCAAGATTTCGCATGTATTGTTTCTACTTGTTTAGATTTTAGATGTGGCCATCTCTCCCGGGAGATTAGGGGAGATGGCCACGTACAGTCGGTGTATGATCGCCATAGTATTATTTGTAATATTCTCAAGTAATTCATTTTTTTCTACATTTGTGTTAGATGCCTAATAAGTACAAGAGAAAAGCAATTGCTCTACGAGGCAACTGGACTTAAGAATCATTAAAATCAGCTATCAGTGCTGTAAGAATAATTAATTGTCGGTTCGTGCGGCCACTAGGAGCTACGAAATACCTAGGAAGACCTTAGGAAGACGATATAAGAACAATGACAAAAGATGTTGCGGAGAAAATTATTATGAAACTCGTCTCATCGAAGACTGGCTTCAGGGGATAGTGTGCCAACTTTGTGTACACAAAAATTATACTGATTTCGATTATATGTGTTCTAGATGTGGCCAAAAGAAAAAAACTAAGAATCAAAACATTAAACCAAAGAAAAACCCGAGAGCATAATGCTGGGTAACTGGCCATCTCACCTCTACTCCTATGGCCATCACACCCGGATACTCCGGGAGAGATAGCCAATCGTGATTTATAAAAAATAGTCATTTTCAGGTTGATCTGATGGGAGTTTGTCTTCATTTCGTAAATTATCTTAAATTTAAATGTTCAAAGTTTAATTACAAATGAAGTTGGTTAAGGGGAGGGTAGAGGTTTCAGCGTGAAAAAAAAACAGTTTTTGCGATTTTTTCATCTATATGGATAGAGTAAATTTATTAAAACCTTTTGTACATTGTTAAATGTAATTTCAAAAACATTCCATGAAATTTGTACGTGAAAATATTCACAAACAAGCCGGCCACAAAGCTTTTCCAAGAATGCCTTTGGGAAAACACGATTTGCGGTGTTCACTGTATCTCAGCTAGAAATCATCTGAAATCAAGTACCATTAAAATGTAGTCAAAGTATCATCAAATCCTCCCCCCAACGGTCTTTGATAATTTTTTTTTCATTTCTGAATGTTTGGTGGTCATGTAAAGTGAAAAGTGCTATTTTTCACGAAAAATTCCGCCATTTTAGGGGTGGAAAATCCCCTCAATGTAAAAAAAATCTCAAACTAACCGTTGGGGAGAGGTATTTTATATGTAGAAAGTGTGTACCAAGTTTAAAATAAATCGACCATGTAGTTTTCAAATGGCAGTGAACACGGACTTTGAAAAAATGGTTTCGAGAAAAACGCGTTTGAAGTTTTAGCTGTCGGAGCTACAGTGTTAGAGGAGCGGGACCAAATAGTCAATAACTTCGAGAGTTTTGCTCTGATTGACTTGAAATTTTGGGATTATATTCTTGAAATGTTTAACTATAAGAAAAGACAAAAAAAATCGATTTTTCAAAAGTACAAACCCCTACCCTCCTCTAAAGAAACGTCTGTACTTTTATTTTCACGGAACCTCGAAAAAACTGTGGCCAACTATCCCAGACTTACCCTAGTAGATTTTCCCGCTCCCACAAGTTTCGAACTACCCAAAATTTGTCTAGATAAAAATTGGTTTACTGACTCGACAAATGTTCATTCGTCTCTCGGCAAGTTTATTGCGCAGGGCATGAATTATCGTGTCCTTGATGATTGTATTCTATCCTGCATGCGTATATACATCGGAGTATCTATCACGTGCGCAGTCTTACAGGTAGATGTATGTACGTAGAGACTATCACGAAGGGAGGTCGACAACGAACGCGCCCACCGATCGTAAATAACTCGAAATCTTTCTCTCCCTCTCTCCTCTCTCTCTCTCTCTCTCTCTCTCTCTCTCTCTCTCTCTCTCTCTCTCTCTCGAACACACACTCTTTCGAAATAAGAGACCAAAAGGTTGGGGTGTGCAGCGTGCGATTGTCCGCGGTGGTTCTCCTCGCGTGTTAGTAGGTATTATGTAGGCATAAAGTATAAACCACCCACGACATAAAGCTCGTCGAGTTATTATTCGCGGAGAAAGAGAGGGGTAGAAGCTCCGCTGGAATAATCGCACCTGGATGAAGGCCCAAGCGTCGCCAGTGATTGGCCAGAATGAGGAAATAATGGGCGCGATTATTGGCACGGTTTGCGTGGCTTTTTCTATCAACGGATATATCGTGTAGCATCGTTAGGCGATGAAATTGCCAATAACTGTGCGCTTGTTTGGCCGCGCTACGTTCTTCCGCGGATGCTGGGCGATGGAAAGACTCGGGACGAGATGATGACCAAAGAGAGCAGCTTCTGCGCCGTTGCTGCTGCTGCGTACCACAGCTACACGAACTCTCTTCCGAGGAGAGACCTCGCGAGAGAGAGAATTTGCCAGCTTGGACCCCGTATAGATTATGGGAAACACCATACCCCGGACGTTTATGGCTGTGGAACTCGCGATCCGAGAGAGGCACTCAATCGCGGATTTGATACAACTTAATCGTGTTCAACCCCCTCCCTCCACTCGCTGTCTCGTTTCCTCTCCATCTCTGTATCCCTTTCGTACAATATCATCGCGTGAAGGCAAAAAAGGATAGAGGAGATCCTCACATTCCTTTTCATCCTATGCACAGCCGTAGCACTCGACGTCACTCCTCTCTCCGTCTCTCTCTCCCTCTCTCTCTCTCGTTGTTTTTTTCTATCCCACTTCATCCGTCTCCCCTTTCTAGGGTTCTCCTTTCTCAACTCTTCTCGCGAGGATATATATTTTGCCCTCTCCTTATACTTGCAGTATTTTCAGGCCATATAAAATGTAATAAACAACGCGAGGGATCAAACGGCGAGGAATGTTCGTGGATTTACGTTTCGAGGGACAGCACAAGTCTCGCACTGTGGCACCGTAAAGCAAGACTGATTGAACACCCATCGAGAATTTACGACGAATTACAACGAATCGTATATACAAAGGTGTGCATTTTATTTGGTGTGATCGAATGTGATTGAGGGGGGTGGGGGAGGGGGTGAAATTCGCTTCGTCAGCAAGCAAGCACGTACTGCGGATTCCAGTCAAATGAAGTCCTCGTACCCATGTCCAAAAGCTAACGAACTTGTTTAACGAACAAGTCGGTCGCGAGTCTGTCAAAAATGGAAATTCGAAGTTTTTGTCCCGAAGTCCCGTCAACGGGACTCAAATGAAGCAGAAACTATTACGAACGTTTAGGAAGATCAAGCGTTGTGTCAATTAATTCTACGGTTGAAAGGGGTAGGCTACTGTGACAAGCCGAACATTAGGGTTATTAAAAAAAAAATGAAGGAGTAAGTATGATGATTAAAAAATCGTTTGGACATTTATTTGTATGTACATTAATAAAGTTGTGTACTGAATTTCACAAAATATATTGATAATTAAAGAAGTTAATAACAATCTTGTGAAGGGCATTTTAATATGAGGAACTCGACGGTGTTCTTGATTTTGGCCACCTGGGTAAACGAAACAAAAGCAAACAATTCTTAAAATAGATGATATTGGCTAACAATGTACAATGATTCTGAGACTAGACCAAGCTTTTTTTATTATCGTCTTTCAATCATCAAAAAGAAAATTTGTTTTTTTTTTATTCGAGCAAAAATGACTTCATTGTTGTACATGGTTAATAAAAAAAAAATGTTACAAGAAAATCGTCCGTCAACACTAAACTACTATTAAACTGAATAAGTGTACCGAATTCCCACTCAATCCGTTTTTTTTAGATGTCGATAAATCTTGTGCACCGATTTGAAAAGCATAGTTCCGAGAAAAACGCGTTTAAAGTTTTACTAGCAGTTCTATCCGTGTAATCATGAGTTTACCTTCAATCTGCAATTCCTGCACTACATGATAGATCTTCCTGTCCAATTTGAGTTGCCTCAAGCTGCGGACGAGCGTTCGTTATTTTCACAGTAGCCTAACCCCTTGGA
>OZ023317.1:44021334-44038834 GCA_964007375.1 Ophion obscuratus
CATGGTCTTACGGGGATGAATCTTATAGTTCCCGACTAAAATCTGACATCCGTTGAACGATGCAATTTAATTTTTCACCGATAACATGTTTATGTATAATCTTTAATCTTTTAATCTTTTAATTTTTTAATCTTTAACCTTTTAATCTTTTATTTTTTATCTTTTACCTTCTACCTTTTAAGTGATTTATACGAATGACATGGTCTTACGGGGGTGAATCCTATAGTTGCCGCACTAAAATCTGACATACGTTGAACGATGCAATTTAAATTTTCGCCGATAACACGTTTACATGTAATCGTACATCTTTTAATCTTTTAATCTCTAATCTTCAAGCTTTAATCTTTAATCTTTAACCTTTAATCTTTAATCTTTAATATTTAATGTTTAATCTTTAATCTTTAATCTTTAATCCTCAATCTTTAATCTTTAATCTTAATCTTTAGTGTTTAGTGTTTAGTCTTTAATATTTAATCTTTAATCTTTAATCTTTAATCTTTAATTTTTAATCTTTAATCTTTAATCTTTAATCTTTAATCTTTAATCTTTAATCTTTAATCTTTAATCTTTAATCTTTAATCTTTAGTCTTTAGTCTTTTGTCTTTTGTCTTTTGTCTTTTGTCTTTTGTGTTTTGTCTTTTGTCTTTTGGCTTTTGTCTTTTGTCTTTTGTCTTTTGTCTTTTGTCTTTTGTCTTTCGTCTTTTATCTTTTATCTTTTATCTTTTATCTTTTATATTTCATCTTTCATCTTTTATCTTTTTATATTATATCTTCAATCCTTTATTTTTTATGTTTTACCTTCTACTTTTAAGCGATTTATATGGATGACGTGGTCATACGGGGATGATTCTCATGGTTCTCGCGGTAAAATCTGATATACGTTGAACGATGTAATTTAATTTTTCACCGATAATACGTTTATGCGCGATGCGATGAAACACGAGGATAATTTTTTTTTTATCATGGTTTAATATTGGGCAATTGTGCACTTAAAAGATGATGGTAGGATTAATAAGTGCCGCAACTCGGAGCAGACACGTATATTATATGTCTCGTACCAAAAGGGATATCGCTTGGAAGCCCAGTGCTTTTGAGGAGCTCACGTAAGTTATATAGAGATAAAATATAGTCTATTCTAGTTGGTGAAACCCTCCGTGCCGTATCGCCAGTAGTAACCGGATAGTAATAAAAAGTGAACGAGGGCGAGGAAGAAGAGGAGACTGTACTTGCTGCACTATATTACTCGTGGACGGTAAGCGGTGCCCTTTTAATTACACCTCGGTCTAATTTATTGCGAAATCTGCACCGCGGTGGCAATTCGATCTGATAAAACCCACGAGCATAAACCACCGCGTCATATAAGACTTGTTTTATTTCTCTACGAAGAGGTCGGGGCAGGTTCCGGCGGTTCGTTCAGTGTGTCTCACCGGAGCATCCTCTCGCACACGCGTGCATAGGACGATTCATAAGAAGAAACCAAGATACATATATCTTATATACTCTTCCCACGTACGCTATTGTGAAAAAAAACGCAATTTCGAAGAGTTCCTCTATCAACGCTGAATAAGTATCAGCCCCGCATTTGTCATCCGATTGCGTCGCTAAAAAGACGCAAAATTGGAATATTATTTATAACCTATGGGATGAATTATCGAATGTCCTTTAAAATCAGTGTATTACTGAATTCTGTTGCCTCAAAGGATACTAAAGTTAGTCTGATACTATTTTTTTTTTAAGGAAAGGTACACCCAATAAAAATGTATCTTCGAAGTTTCAATAAGTTTCATCACAACGTTTTGGAGAAAACGAAAATAAGCATTTTAACAATTTAGCATATATTCACTTCACTGGATGACAATAAAATTCAATACGCAATTCTTCACAACATACGTATTGTTATCTATAAAAGCGAAAAAATCTTTTCTTAAATTTATTTTATTCCATTTTTCCACAGACCTTTCTGAATATGTATGTGAAAACCGCTTAGGGATGCTCATAAAATCAGTCGAGTTGTAGAAATTATAAGGAGTACACTCGGGGAGCGCGATTGATAGGCAGTAACTTTAAACACGGTTTTTCTCAAAATTTTGCTTTTCAAATCGGCGACCACGATACCTGGATAACCAATTGGCCGATTTAACTCAAATTCAGTATACACCTTCGGTATATTGTTTCTCAACGTTGGCAGCAGAGTTGAGTGGTAATCATATTTCATTTTCAGTATTGTTCATAGAAAGGATAGAAAAATTATTTAAAAATCTAATCAAAGTTTAACATGCCACCATTTCGTAGAATTTTGTTTTGCTGAATCTGGTACTCAAAATCACAACACTCATACAGATTGAGTATGTTTGGTTCTTTATCGGACTCATGCAACGTCCACAACACTGAAAGCCAATTGGGGGCGTTTTCTGCGCATTTTTGTAAATAAACATGTAAAAGTACACGATGATGAATTTATTTAATTTGTACATATTCTTAAAGGGCCAATAAACATCTGTAGTAGTATTCTTCTAGGTTTTTAAAGTTATTCCATCACTTTAGCTTTTTTAAAGGTATTCCATTAGTTTAGTTTTTTTTAGTTATTCCCTGCTAAAAATGACCTCCAAAATAGCGCTCTAGACTGCAATACTTAATGCCCAATAAAGTGCAAATGCGAAATCAATATCAGACAGTTCCTTCAGAATTGACACTTTTCTAGCAACCTCATGTTGCTTTTATATTTTTTTGCCCTTCCTCATTAGTTGTACGATTAAGCTCCGATGAAAATCGAAATGTAATCACATACGCAAGGATCACACGGTCAACATACAGGGTGTCCCTCTTATCTCTGCCACCCGAAATAACTCGGTAATTATCGACGTCACAAAAAAATCTTCCGGACTAAAGTTGTACGGTGTGAAGGGGGCCATCAAATGCGACTAATTTTCTTTTATTTCGGTGGAGGCGCTGAAGGTCACCTCCACTTTTTTCAACGGAATGGTACATTTTTTAAACCATCTTGTGGAGCACCTCAAGCCGCATAGAAAACACTATGGGGTGAAAGTCGTTCAAGGTCATTCAAGGTCGGCATGATACAAATCTGAATATCTCGGATCACCACCGAACACTTCGTAGTGATCCGAGATACTCAGATTTGTATTTCATTTTAACAGGTGTTCGATACTGACCTTGAATGACCTTGAACGACTTTGACCCCCTAATGGTTTTTCTGCGCCTTAACGTGCTCCACAAGATGGTTGAAAAAAATGTACCATTCCATTAAAAAAAGTGGAGGTGACCTTCGCTGTGCGTCAGCGTCTCCACCGAAATAAAAGAAAATTGGTCGCATTTGATGGTCCCCTTCACACCGTACAACTTTTGTCTGGAACATTTTTTTGTGACGTCGATAATCACCGCGTTATTTCGGGTGGCAGAGATAAAAGAGACACCCTGTATATCGCGATCCCATATCGTGATATCGGTTTGAATATTTTCAACGTACACCTCATATTAAACTGTCAATAAAGTTCCTGATGAGTTTGGACATGCGTAATTATTGACGGGATCACGAATATCGCGATATTTATTGATCATGTAACCCTTGCCGTAAAATACTATGTACTATATTTACCGTTTTTGTGAAATTTAGAAATTGTGTATCAGCCTGTATTCACTAACTTAATATATATGTGTGTGTGTGTATATATATATATATATATATATATATATATATATATATATATATATATATATAACGAAGCAGATAAAGAAATAGAATGAAAAGAGAGTACACATAGCGAGAGCGATATATATATATATATCTGCATCTCTCTTACTCAACGAAAAGCGAGCTCTGGCGATCCTCCGAGTTCTTCGTCTCTTCCCATTCCATCGCCGCGTCCGCGAGCTCTCTCGCATCGATCTATCTCGCTCTTGCCCCGCGAGTTTCGCATAGTCATATCTCTTTCTCGGGACGTGCGTCCTGCCTGCGGCCGCCCACGCGCCGACCCGACGCTTTCCCCCATACTCGTCTCATAAGGCTCACCCCACTTATACTTGTGTGACCGGACTCGCGAGTGCGCCAGCTTCACTAGCCTCCTTCGCGATGTGCACACACGCATCGCTGTCCACCGTCCGCCCCCGTCGAGCCTTCTCGCCCTTTCTCCCTGCCACGGCGAGACTGCACTCCTGTGCTGCGGACAGTACAGTCAGTTTCATAGGTGGGATTCTTTTGGAATGTTTTTTTAAAGTGTGGAACAATTTTTTTTTTCCGGTATGTTTCGTATTTTTATATTTAAATATTGGCTTTTTATTTTTCATTGCAATGTTGAAACCAGATTTGGTTTTCTTAAAACTAGGATTGGTTTATTAGTTTTAAGCAGTGATTAGAAGGAGAAAGACGGTTTTGGAAAATATGGGATTGGGTTTTGTTATGGTGTACCACCGTGGTATGGTGAAAACTTATGTCGGGTTTTTGAAAAGGATGTAAAAAATATTGTAAATTTGAGTGAAGATTTATAATTGATTACGCGATATATACGGAAGGAAGAATACACGAATTTTTTTAAGGAGTCAGGGTACTGTGATGAGCCAGAAAACAGGGTTATTTGAAAAAATAATTTTGCAGGAATAAGTGAAATGATTGAAAAATTCTTTGCACATTTATTTGTATGTACATTAACAAAGTTGTGTGCCAAATTTCATAAAAAAATATTAATAATGAAAGATGTAATAAACAATCTTGTGAAGGGCCTTTGAACGTGGGAGGCTCAACGGTGCACTTGATTTTGGCCACCCGGTTGAGCTGAAACAAAAGAAGAGTTTTTTTTCTTGAAATAAATAATATTGCATAGACTTGACCGAGTTTTTGTGATATCGTGGTTCAGTCATTAAAAAAATCGATATTTGTATTTGATTTATCGAGCAAAAATTACATAATTATTAATTGGTTAATGAAAAAAAAAGTTACGAAGCAAAACATCAGTCAACACTAAACTATTACCACACTGGATATAAGTGTACCAAATTTCAAGTCAATCCATTCATTAGATGTCGAGAAATCGTGTACACCGTTTTGAAAATCATAGTTTCGAGAAAAACGCACTCAAACTTTTACAAGCAGTTCTATGCTTGTAATCATAAGTTTACCTTCAATTTACGATTTATGCGCCATATGTTGGACCTTCCTCTTCAATTTGAGTTGCCTCAAGCGACGAACGAGTGTTCGACATCGTCACAGTAGCGTAACCCCTTAAGATGTTTTGAATTCAAAATGACGGCCCTACCGATCTGTCCAAATCGTCGTTGAAACCCTCCGCGATAGAATTTTTAGAATTGTCACGATTGAACCTGGAGATAAAAACACAAAAAAGTTTTTCTATAATGTTAACGTAAAGTAGAAAAGATTACCAAATACTTTTTCGAAATAACTCAAGATTTGTCTGCAATCAACATACTTTTTTATGCATTTTTTTCTACTCTTTTCTTATATCGTTGAAGTTCGCATCGTTGGAATGCAACGATTTTTGGTTAATTTTTCATTTCGTTATTTTTATACTCTTCCGAATTTTTTGTAGTTTTGCAATTTGAGCTCGAAAATCTATAATAAGAATACGTAAAAACGTTTGAGTGATTTTCACAGCCAAACCAAATTCGAATAATTGAAAAGATCTGATATTCGTTGCGTTCCAACGATGCAAGCTTCAACATCATCTTTTCTTTACGTATGTATCTCAAGAAACCAAATTCAAATTTGAAACAAAGATTATTATTTTTTTTCTCAATTTCTACTTCCTCGTATCAGTTTTCCACTTAATACAGTTGCCCTTTAAGGCTGTCCCTTAACCCTTCGTTGGCACACTTATATTTAGCCACGATTTTGATACACTGGGTCAATTTGACCCGGATAGTACTTCATCCACCTGCCGTTAACAATACTTTAAAAAAAATATTTCTACAGCATTAAAATTCGGCAAATAGTAAATCAATTGGTTTAAATGACGTATTGCAAACTTCCAATTTTGGAAAAGTCAACATTTTACTAAAAATTCATCCGGGTCGAATTGACACAGTGTGTCAACGCAAGATTAACGTGCTACATCTGCCTAGATGGGTCAAAAAATTGCATTTTCCGACAATATTTTTATTCAATAGTATCATCTTTCAGCTGCTTATTATGTTTCCAGAAAATTTCATTCAAATATACCCAAAATTGAACGAGCTTCCAACAGTCGGCTGGGCGAGCGGTAGCAGCACCATACTTCAAGCTTCAAACGCATTTTTCTCGAAGCACTTGTCATATTGAATTTGTTGTTTTGCAATACTCTTTATCAATAGTGAGTTTCAAATCAAGTGGCATCGCATTTTTGACACCTAGGAGGGTTGAAACTAGGTGTCTCAACTTACCCTCGGTTGCAGTAATGTTTCCATACGTTTATTTTTTGTGATGTGGTTTGCAAGGCTTGCATTTGTTTTTTATTTCCGATGCCGAATAAATATATTAGGAAAACAGATAGAGGCATGGCGAGCCGAGAAATATATGAGCTCGCTGCTGAAGAGGTTACTTTACGGGACGAAAGATCAAGCACAAAAAGAACGTGGAAAGTGAAGACGAGGAAGAGTATTTTTGCCTGTGTTGTTTGAAACCTTATTAAAACAGCAGGCCAAATGAAAAGTGGGTGTAATGCCTGGAGTGCAAAGTATGGTCGCACGAAGCCTGCACTAGTGGAGAACTTTCATATGTATGTAACAATTGTTCGTTAGAATAGAGTTTGATTTGCTTTCTTGCCATAAAGTTTCTCCTTCAATTTATTTTTTGTTCTGCCATATTTTGCTATCTAATTTCGTGAGATTCGTGAGTTTTAATTCGTTTTAGTTAGAACTTATAAAAATTTGTCAGACTGGATAAAAGAGTGATACTTAGATTAATGTCGAGGTTAGGTTTTAAAATTTTTAATCAAGCTTTTTAATTACAATGTGCTTTGATATAATTTCTATCCATATTTTGTACCAATTTCCAGGCGTTTCAACTCATCTCGACAGTTACTTCAATTTACCTCGATATGAGGAGAGTTGAAACAGAACAACTTATTGTACTTAAATTATTTTTTTCCAGGTTAAATTATTCCTGGAGTAATTTCTAGTCGAAAATCGATTAGTCGATTAGAAAAGCATCAAAACAACTTTATATTTACCCGAATCTGTCGTTTCGATTGCGAGATATGGGGTGAAATCTGAGAATTGTTTTAACCCTCCTAGGTCTCCCCTGCTAGCCTACCATAGGAAAATAAGGCCTACTGGCAAGGTTATTAAAATTTTTTTATGGTACTACTACTGGTTTATATTAATTTTTTTTATTACTACTACTACTACTACTGGTTTATATTATTTTTTTTTATGGTACAAGTTACCATTTTTCATTGATATTTTATATAAATTGAATTTAAATAATGATTATAATTAAAACGTGTTGATTAAGGCGAGATATAGACCTAGATAGTCGAGGTCGAGGATTTACAAGCTATGAACATTCCGTCGACCGTAGAAGACCTACACTATGGGCCTGGTATCGATGATTCCATGTAATTTGACAAATTTCATGATTTATTCATTCCCAAATTTGCAAACGCGTTTTTCTCAAAACCACGTTTTTCGAAACGGTACCCAAAATTTCTCGAAAACCAATGAACCGATTGCCTAGAGGTTTTTTGTGGTTATTCTATACACCATTATCTAGTACTTGTCATAGGATTTTTTTTCCGTTACTTAGTTTTTGCTTTATAGGCAAAATAATAACTAATTTTTGGCCCAAAAATCACTATTTATGTTCAAACGTCCGCCATTTTGTCATAAATCGATATTTTCAAAATCGGCTATGACAAGTACTAGATTATAGTATCTAATTTAATAATCTTTTTGGACTTTTTTTCAGATGATTTTTGAAGAAACGCCAGTGGGTACCGTATATGCAGATTTTTTTACGACGCTCCAAGGATCATACAATATCCTTGTATATTTTCGATATTTTTAAATAAAGAAAATTGAACATATTTTTCAATGTATATAGTTTTAGATAATTAAAACCCCAATCCAAAATTTCAAATAGTTTTCCTTGAAAAAATTCACAAAAATGACCTTTTTTCAGGCTCCTAGGTGTACATCTCCCCTTACATTGGATATTTTTCATTTTATCTCAAATATCCCTTAGCTAGGCCTTATTAGCCGCAGGTAGCTTATTCGACGAAACCAAAAACCCGATCGACCGGTGCACCCACTCGCGTATGGCGCAATGCACGAGTTCGTGTATTCGCGTGTTCAGGCGCATAAACGACGTTTTATGACGGAGTCGCGTTAATGGATGTATCGACCAGGTGTCCGGGTAGGAGGACTCGATTGAGCCAGTAACCGGGCTCGTATTAATAATTCAAAGCTCCCATACGGATCTCTTCGATTCACAGCGTCGTCTCCGAGCCGACGGCGAACACTCGCCCTCACTCTTGTGGAGCACGAGTGTCTTGATTTACAAGTACCTTCTCACATGTATAAACATATATGCCCATGTATATCCACACCGCATGTACTTAACAGATATGTCTCGTACGTTTATGAAGTAGGCGGTCGCAGCAGCAGATGCACCTCTTCAGAATTTCTTTATTCTCGTCCTCTCTCTTGTACTTTTATCCTCCGTACGGCGCGTGAATATTTCATTATCCGCGAAGGTGGTTCAAAGAACGGAATACATCGGGCTCCTTTTTTTGCTGTACTTTCACGATGATGGTACTTTTGGCACATAATTGACAGACCTCTCATTCTTGAGGACACCCCTTTGCACGAGCTATTACAAGAATGGTATTGTAATTATTACTATATGTTTGCATTGGCGATCAATGGGATTTTATTAATTTTTCGTTTCTCATAAATGAAGATTTTTCGCACGATTTATTTCGACGTTTCAGTGGAAAGTGTCACGAATATTCCAAAACGTCGAAAATAGTGATATTTACATAAAATATCCGTATACTTACGTGTGCGGATTTTTTTGTACATACAATATTTTATACTTTTTGAGATACCTGACTGAGTCTGAGCAACAATTCTGTTTTTAAGAAGTACCGTGAAACGGGGTTAAATTGACATTAATGGTAACTTTGACAGTTATTTTGGCTACTTTAACAGAACGCCAAAATACGGTGTACGAGGACACAGATTACTTCTTTTTTTACGTTTTTAAAATATTTTTGCTCAAATTTGTTGTTCAAGTTTATTAGCATGTTGATAAAGTTGATTGTAATGCTGTTCAAGTTGATTTTGATTTCAAGGGTAATTATAAGACTGATTAAGTACCTATAATAGTACTCTAGGTACTTGATATATTTTTGTAAAATGTTTCCTTAATAAAGATGACAATTTGATTATAAAAGATCGTCGTTCTTAATTTAATTCCATGTATAATGCATAAAATATTCATTTTTCTATCGAAATGTCAAAGTAACCATTAATCTTCGACATAACTTGCATTTCAATGCCTTGTCAAAGAAACCTCACAATCGAGGTTACTTTGATACTTAAAAATAAAAAAATATATATATAACATTATAAGTGGTGGTGGGGGTTGACTTTCTTATACATTTGCTAGCCAGAGGACATATTGGTCTATTGGAGCAAAAAAGTTGGAATTTAGGATGTTAAAAAAAGTTACTTACAAAAAACTTCCAAAACCCAAACAAATAATATTGGCCAATATTATTTGTTGCCAATAAATAACAATATATGGATACTCGACTGCCAGTAAATGCACGTGTAGCGTTGATCAACGCTTTGGGGCATAACGATTTATTATTAATGTTTATTTAATGCTAGATTTCGAGGTCACTGTGTTCGACAAAAACTATAATATTCGTATACATATGAGTACTATATTTTTTTTATTACGATTTCTTAAAAAATACAAGCAGCTTTTTGCACATTTACGTGACATTCTCAAAAAACTACCAAAGTTCGTTTCGACAGAGAAATAGAAAATTAAATTAGGTGAAAATAAAAAAACACGAATAAAATGATTTTATGATAATATTTAATTAATAGTAAATAGTCATCTCTTAACAGTAATTCATTTTGCAATTTTTCAGCAGTTCAGCTAAATGTTTTACTCTGCGTTGGGAATTATCAGAACAGAGCCCATATGTATATTCACTGGCAAATGGTTAGAATACAGCACCAGTGAATAAACGTGTCTAATGCTGACCTATTATAACAAATTTATTTTAAAAATTTGCAAAAAATCAAAGATTGATTCTATCTTAAGTAATGAAAGTAGGACCCTCAAAACTCATATAAAACTTTTGATCTCGCCTTTAGAATACTTACTGTATACAGCCTTATCATGCCTAAGTTACGCGATGTGCAAGTACCACGAAAAATAAATATTCCGTGTAGTGTCAAAAGTAGTCATTGAGCTGAGAAATCGGTTTGAACGACATTTGTGACTTTTTGGCTGAATTATAGTGATTCGAGTTTTTATCGACAATTCACATTCTTTGCTTATTTTAAACACAAATCAGCTTTCGTCAATTCACTGGCTGGTGTACCCTAAATTTATTTAATATAAATCGATGAAACGATTTGGATTTCCCATGGAGTTTGAGCGTTCGAAAAGCCTTTTTTGGCATTGTCCCGAGTAGAAATATTGTCAGGCTGGCCTGATATTTGTTCTGCGCCTGATCACCTTGTAGTAGGAAGGCCTTACTTAAGTTTGCCTTAATTTGCCTGATCAAGCTGGGGTCAGGCGGTGGTCGAGCAACCGGACTTACGGCTTACTTCAATTCGCCTGACCCGGCTAGCTTCAGGCGATGTCAAGCAACTGGACTTACGGCTTACTTCAATTCGCCTGATCCAGCTTACTTCAAGCAATCATCATGTAACTGGACTTCTACAGTTTGGCGCTAAAAACGGGCCTAACCTCATCTTGTCAACTGATAGACAGACATGAGAGAAGCACGAGACATATTATTAATCACTTTATACATTTTTACATATAACGTGTACGTTGTGAATAAAATGGACAAATACAATCGGAAGAAAATTGCGCAACGACTGTGTCTACGTGAATAGCGGGCTCTGAATAAGGGGAAAAAAAAGAAGAAATAATACAGCAGTAGGTTAGTATAACAATTAATTTTTTTCAAAGCCTTACAATTCTTAATTCTATAAATATAGATTGTATTAAATCTGACTATAAATTAACCATACGCCAAATTATATATGCATTGGTTGAAATATTTATTATAATACATTCGACAGATCCGGAACAGATCCTCTCAGCGAGGAACAACTCGAAATTCCTGAGGATTGGCACGTGTTGGCGCTACCACTGTGTAAGTAGATTTATATTTGTTTTGTGTATCGCTTTTATTTTCCTTTACTTGGTCCGTCTCCTTTGTCAGAGTAGAAAAAGACATAGCATAGGCCAACCAAATAATGGTAAGCTGACAGCGTAGTTCAATCTGGTAAATGTTTTGCCATCGGTGCTGATTAGCCCGGACAGCGTAGGCTAACCGAATAATGATAAGTTGACTGCGTAGTTCAGTTAAGTGAAAGTAAGTCCATCGGTGCAAGTTAGCCCATAGGAAATGCACTTCGGATGGACATTATACTCACTGAACTGCACTACGTTGTCAACTTACCATTATTTGGTTAGCCTTCGCTGTACGGGCCCGGACAGCGTAGGCTAACCGAATAATGATAAGTTAACTGCGTAGTTCAGTTAAGTGAAAGTAATTCCATCGGTGCAATTTAGCCCAAAAGAAATGCACTTCGGATGGACATTACATTCACTGAACTGCACTACGCTGTCGACTTACCATTATTTGGTTGGTCTTCGCTGTACGGGCTCTCCTGCTTCGATTCTAATTTTCATTAAAAAATGATCGCTCGCAGCTTTTGCAACCATTTTTTTTCTTCTTTAAAGTAGATAATTGGATAGTGAAAAAAGGAACAAAATAGAGCTCAAATTTGTGCCACCCTAATAAAATAATGTGCATACCTTTTATATATATATATACATATATATATATATATATATATATATATATATATATATATATATATACACATATATATATATATATATATAGTATATATGTAGACATTGAATTCTAAGTGGGATACACATTTTCGTATTTTTCAGTGGCTGTCATTTCGAAATATAGGGAACACGGAATAGAAGTTCTTTCGAAGCAAATTGGACAAGCCGTTGGAGCGGTATCAAGGCCTGATTAATTCAGCAAAAGACTGGGACAAGTTTCGAGCGTCGCGGAAAAAAAACGAACAGAACGCCCAATGTAACGTTTCCTAAAAACGTCTGGTCATAGAAACGTTGAGCTCTATTTACTTTATTCACGAAGTTTCTTAAGTTTTTGTTAAAAAAATATATTAGTTCATTTCAAGTTTTTGTTCTATTACAAATACAAGCAAAATGATGTTTGTTTTCCACATAGATATATGTGAGAAATATATGTGATAAATTTTATATTAAGATTAAAAAATAAACGATCAGCGTTATGTATAAAGTCGTGCCTTTTTCTCTTTTGTGTATGCGTTGTATTTTTTATTTCAGGAATAAATCGGTCATCCTGAGCCGTGAAAAATCATATGATTTTTCACTTTGATCAAGCCGTGAAAAATTAAGCTCTAATCAGGCCTTAATTTTTTACGCTGATCAGGCCTTGATCTTTTACACTGATCAGGCCTTGATTTTTTACCCTGATCAGGCCTTGATAGTTTACCCTGATCAGGCCTTGATTTTTTACCCTGATCAGACGGAAGTCAGGGATTGTGTTTCAAAAATGATCAGGGCTTGATGAAAAATTCTGATCAAGGCTGGAAAAAGAAATCAGGATGCCTGATCAGGTGTTTATTGTAGCTGGAGCAAGATTTCTACTCGGGGTAGTCATCGCATTTTTTCGGATAACTCGTTACATTTTTGTTAAAAAAAAAAGGTATCACGCGAGATATTCCAGAATTATATTTTGTGAAAAACAACCAAAATATTTACACTTTAAGGGAGTTAAATTTTTTAGAAATATGGTTGTCATGCTATGACTGCTTAAAATTTAAACATCGCATTACATGTTCGTATAGAAGTACAATATTGTTGAGATTCCATGCTCATCGAATCCTAGAAAAAAAAGTGAAGCATTCTAAATTTCGGAGAGTAAACATTTTCGAAAAAAAAAAGCATTCTTAAGGTCTTATATACGCGAAAAATGTCAGAATTTTTCATTTTTTATTTATTTTTGATTCTATTATCCTAAACGCTTGGGAACATTTTAAGCTTTACAGAATTGACAAATTCCAGGATGCTATTAAATAAGGTAAGGTTGCATTTATACTAGACGCTGCGCGGCGCGCCCGACCGCCAATTTCAAAGCCGTTTTTCCACGATTCACTTTTTTGAACCTTCTGAAAGTTCTAACTCTTGAACGAAGATTCAGATCGCTTTGAAATTGTTACAACATATTCTTATTATCATCACCTTTCGTGTGAATCACAGAAAAAAAATTTCAATGACACAAAAAAATAAAATACCGACAGAAAATTCAGTAAAAAAATGTTAAGATTCGAATCTTTATTATAATAATTTTTTTAAATAATATTGTTGGTTCACAATGAAGATACATTCATTATGCAATTATAAATATGTTTTTTTTTTCAGACACCGACATCGATGCCGAGAACTTTCACCACCAACGCGCGCGCAAAAAAAATACATTGCCTTATACATCTCCGCCATTTGTTAATATTTCGGATTTTTTTTTACATATACTTAACCATGTGCATAAATGATCTGTAAAAAAAATGTCAATATATGCGTAATTTTTTTCAACCGCGTCTAGAAAAGTACCTTCGAAAACCGGCGAAATTGCGTATATAAGGCCTTAAGCTGTAACTTTTAAAGTATTTTCGTCAATGGGAGAACATCGTTTCCGCACAGAAAATCGTTAAACGCTTTGCCGCAAAAGATGCATTAATCATTCAGTAATTAGAACTCTCCGGGTATTTCACTTTAAAGATTTACCCGGCTTTCCCCGTGGCGAGTATTTACTCCCAGAGCGATCGAGGAGAGTCCGGTACAGATAAGGAACGAGGACACGAAGCAATTAAATTCATTTGTCAATTATTTAATGAATGTACGCTGCTATACGCGTCATGCTCTCATCCCCCCATCAACCGATTCATTCCGGAAGATTACATTTACAATTAAGCTTGTATACTTTTCTGCCGCGCTCCACGATTCACCGAGTCGCGGTTAATTAATCGTTTGCCCTTTCCATCCCTTTATGCTCGTTCTACAAAAAAGTAGCGTCGACCAATTCAGGAAAAATATAGAATCTAAATGAAATCTCTTCGGAAACTTAACGACACATTACATTTTTTAGATTTATCAACGAATTTTACAAAAGAATAACCGGTGCTGAAGTTTCACTTTGACAATAAATGTTGATTGGGTGACAAAACGAAACGTTTTTATTCGGATTATTTTATTACATATTTTTATTCCAAAACACTCTAGTCGAATATTCAATAGTAGCTCCGTAAATAATTTTTTTTTGTAACAAATGATGGCATTTATCTATTTTTAAGGAGTCAGTATATGCTTGCAACTTCAAAAATGTGTTTTTTTTGCATAGTTTTAAAGCCTCGGGCATTAAATTCAATCTGCAAATATAGACTTTGTAAAATTCACCGAAATTGAGTGAGTTATCGCTCTGCTGCGATTTACCCTTTTGTCTTTTGCGTTTTTCTCGAAACGGTGTCAATCGCATTTCAAAATCTATATTCGTCTCATTCACTTGAAATTTGGACAGAACATAGTTTGTTACATTTTCTACCGTGCGACGTAATTTTTTAATATGTTTATGCATTCGTTCAGCACCAATGATTAAAGTTGTTTTGTTGGTCGACAATCAAACTTTTCTGTTCTAGAGTTTTGCATTTTTGTAACTTTAAAAATTTCAAAAAAGTATCCGGTCATGTGAAAGTTTTATTTATTATTGTACTAGAAGTATATTTTTTTTTATTTTCCATTTAGAATCACCCTAATTGACAGAACTACTTGCACCTATTTATGCAGAAAGCGGCACTGCGTTTAAACAATAATAACTTCATTGTTTGTCAATATTTTTAAAGTAAAAACGAACTCAAACTTGGTAAGAGTATTTATTAATTGTATGTAAAATTCCGAGCTCATCGTCCTAATATTCAATCAAAATATTCAATACGGTTGAAGAATATGCATTATAAAATTATTATAAAATTTATTCAATTTATTTTCGAAATATGGAAATTAATAAAAAAATAGTTGGGTAAATTTAATTTGGTTATTATTTATTCACCTGTTTAACAAAAATGTGGTTTTTTATGTTTAATCTTTAATTGGACCTGCCGAATTAAATTTATTTACATACCTGCAGTATTTTAACTGCGCAAAGGTAGCATAATCAATCGTTTTTTAATTGAAAGCTAGAATGAAGGGTTTGACGAAATAAATTCTTTTCTTTCATTAAATAAAAAAATTACTAAAGAAGCTACATGTTTATAAGACAAGAAGACCCCATCGACTTTAATTTTATATTTAAAAAAAGCAAATTCATTTGATTAATTCTTTAAATATATTGTTTAATTGACGTGATTATTAAATTGACTCAACTTTAAAATAAATTACACAATAATGATTAAATAAATGGATACATTTACCACGGTTGAAGAATAATTCCACAACTATTCGCCAACTATTATACGATGCGTTATAAATATTACACAAATAACTACTGTAAACATTATAACTGTGAAATTATAATAATTTCACAACTATTCCACCACTATTATACGATAGGTTACAAATATTACAAAAAACAACTATTGTAAACGTTAAAGTTGTGACATTATATAGTTGTGTAAATAGTTGTGAAATCATAATAATTTCACAACTATTCTACAACTATTATACGATAGATTATACATATTACAAAAATAACTATTGTAAAGATTATAGTTGTGAAATTATAATCATTTCACAACTATTCAACAACTATTATACGATAGGTTATAACTATTACATAAATAACTATTGTAAGCATTGAAGTTGTGAAATTTTAATAATTTCACAACTATTCAACAACAATTATACGATAGGTTATGAATATTACATAAATAACTATTGTAAACATTGAAGTTGTGAAATTATAATAATTTCACAACTATTATACGATAAATTACAAATATCACCCAAATAACTACTATAAACATTATAGTTGTGAAATTATAAATTTGCCATGTGTGAATACTTGCGAAATTATAATAATTTCACAACTATTATACGATAGATTACAAATATTACAAAAATAACTATTATAAATATGATTTGACCTATAGATAGGATTTAAGTTATAGTAATACTTTTTCACGCGCCATCCTATTCGTAGTCCCAAAGATATATGAACGTAGGCATCTCCAGTGCAGGAAGTACGTCACAAATCATGCACTATGGCCGCCACGTGTGTTTCTTCCTCGCTAGCGACTCCCGAACGATCGTAACTCTCGATATCGCGCGTGATCGTCGTGCCCCCGGTATCAGTGTCTGCTCCGTCTTGAGGGAACTTCACCTCGTCCTCGCACGTCTCTCACACACACGCGCCACACTTCTCCGCTGCCGGATGAGAAACACCCTTTCGCTCTATGGTCGTCGTGGCTCTGGCCTGTCGCCAGTATCTCTAACAAAATGTGAAACAAAAAAAACACAGCTCCACTCCGCCCGCCTTTGAGATCCAGTTTGTGTGGAGAATGCTGTCGCGAGAGTCCGTCACGTACGTGACATCGAGTTTACGAGCCGGGCACAGAGGCACGACGATCTCCCTGTCCTCACCGATGGTCTCAGCCGAGAAAACGATCGCTTTCAGTGTTGCTCCCTTTGCTCGGATACACGATGCAGCAATACCGATCACTATTGAATGCATTTCGAGTAACATATCCCGTTCGCAAGGAGTTCAAAATCGCCAATGAGACAATTTAAGACGCCATCACAACACTGTGACGGGGAAAAAAAAGTCGATTTATTTTGCATTTTTTCAAAGTGTACATATTCAAGAATATGTGAAACAATCAAGTTAAAATATTGAGAATTGACCAAGTTAAAGACGATTTAGTGAGAGCAGGTAACGAACCTGTTTACGTATAGTAAAACTTTCTATAGGGTTTTTTTCGAAACGACTTTTCTCGACCTGGTCGGAATCATAACTCTAGTTGTAATTGTCCAATTTTTTATTTAACAAAAAACCATCATTTCCGTAATTGCAGTAGCTATCATTGTACGTAGCCGTTTTTTACGAGCTTTTACTTGGCTTGACTTTCTGTGAGATGCAAAACGGAAAATCGATATTTCAGCCACTTCCCGACTACTTAGAGCTCTGAAATGTTGCAAACATGCATCTACAAGGTGACAATGCATGATTCAACGCAAGCG
>OZ023317.1:44043834-44082759 GCA_964007375.1 Ophion obscuratus
CTTATAATTATTTCTACATTAATGTAGATGCATATTTAGAGTCATTTTTTTGCTTCTGCTTGCTAATAATTTGTTTACAATGTTTTTTCAGAGATGGGGAGTTCTATATAAAAAAAAACTCCGAGCTAGTAGATGTGTGATCAGAAAATGTAAAAAATCAATTAAAAAAACATGCAGTTTTCAAGTAAAAAAAATCTGTATTGCAATTCAACAACGTTCGGACAAATTTCCCGAAGAAATAACGAAAGCAAGTCACGCCCGTAAATGCTCGAGAATAGATTCTAACAATGACCTCATGAGAATACTTCTGATCACTTCTGAACCTCCAGTATCCAGCAAAATAAATATAATAACTAAGAGAGAGGTTAAGGCCTTAGGCCACAAAAACGGGTATAAAATCATGTGCGAACTTAACAATTTTTCTCAGTACGAAAAAGTGACTCACTCATAAAATTAATTACACATCTATTTAGTACGAATTTCAAACTGTTAGAAATACATATATTTTTTTTCGTTGCACAATATGGCCGACTACTAATATTTTCTTTACTTATCTTTTTTTAGGTGCTCTGCGCCGTGACATTTAGCATCAACAATTTTTGACGTAGAATAAAAAACAAAATCCTCGTCAACCTACATTCGAATACCTAGAGAAGTACGTACGGAATTAAAAAAATATTGTTTTATTCAAAAGTTGTAGGTATTTGAACTTAAGAAATGAATTTTCAGTGAAAAATTTCATTATAACTGCTCATAAACTGCTCATAAAATGAAAAGTTTTCGATTAATCAGAAATTCCGTTCGTACTTCTCTGCGAAATGCATTTAGGAACACAACTTTTAAATTTGAAGTAAATCGAGTGAAAATTGTTGAAGTTATTTGTCACGCCAATTGGAAAAAAGCTGTTTCGAGAAGTTTCGTGTAGTCGGCCATTTTGTACATCGAAAAAAAAGATATATATTTTCTAACAGCTTGATATCCATACTAAATAGATGTGTAATTCATTTTACGAGTGAATCACTTTTTCATACGGAAAAAATTGTTAAATTCGCACATGATTTTACACCGGTTACTTTGGCCTTAGGCCTTAAGGTAGTACCTCTACAGAAGAGTTGAATTAATAAATGGTTGAAATTTGACATATATGTTATTTAATACATTATCCAAACATCTGTGCAATTTGAATAATGTTGACCACCCCAAACCTGAGATATTTACACTTAAAGTTGGCTCGGTTTACACGTAACAAATGCGTTATGATACGCATACAGAGCATCATTAATTCTACCGTCAAAACTAACATTAAGAAGTTGATAAAAAACCGAGGTTAAGCTAGAGTAAGATATCACGAATAATGTGAAAAAAATAAGAATGATTCACCATCTAGTTTCCAAGATATAACCATGAGAAGCCCTCACAATTTTGGTGCAAAGCCTGGAAAAAAAAAACAATTGGGGTAAAGCCGGTAAAGAGATTCAAAACTATATATTTTCGGCAGACGAGGCCTCCACTTCCTACAGCTTACGATTAGACATTGAATTGCCCATTGAAGAAAGATCTTCAATTTCTGATCATATCAGATAACAATGGGACAGTTTTCAATAAGGTTCGACATAGCTGATATATTTTCAATAAGAAATAAAAATGTTCAAATTACAAAAAAAGAGTTATGATTTTTTATCCATTTCCCCATACATTCGCAGCACTGTGCGACGTCTCGAGTTCGCAGGATACGAGAAAGGCTCCCATTGCTCTAACTGATAAGCCTCATTTGCATCGCCGCTCGCCGGAGGCATTTTAATTGACCGAGATAGCACGTAAATGGGATCGTATCAAGGGCTTGATATCGGTGAGAAGCACGAGATGCAATTAATGATCGATATTAAAGTGAAGAAGTGTGCAGTGCATTAAAGCTGGACGACTCAATTGTACGACACACAAGCGAGGAATGTAAATCAGGTATGCACACATTTACCTACCTACGTGTACATACGTATACTACATACTCAGGCAGTTCGCCATTCTCCGGCTGTCTCGATCTGAAAAGATCGATTCGACTTGCACACGACGGACGATGCCGAAAAAAAGCTCATGCAAAAAAAAAACTCTGCCGTTCACAGATGTAAATTCTTTCTCCGAGAGACGCGACCTGGGCGAACGAAGCACCGACTCTCGTCCTCTCGTTCCAACAGCAAAGGCGAAAGATTGCCCGACGCCAAAACCAATAATTGCGTACGAGATTGGCCCGGAGCATCAAGCGCCGAGCACCCGCGCGCGTGCAAAGAACTGTGTATATACGTGGTATGGTAAAAAAAAAATAAATAAGTAGGCGGTCGAAAACAGTTGGTTTCTTGCGCATTGCCGCTGACTCTCTCGCTGACCATATATACATCCAGCCCTGGGTAGCGAGCGAGCAAAGGGCAATTTGCGGTGTGCTGTGAATGTTTCATTACCGAGGGAAGTCCGCGGGGAGCTACCGAATTTCGAATGAGCTTCTGCACCGACTTCGGGACTCGTTCCACCGTATAGAAATCAGAGAGAGAGAGAGAGAGCGAGAGAGAGAGAGAGAAAGCGAGAGAGAGGGTGGGAGGAAGGGAAGGAAAGAAAAAGAGTGAGAGAAGTCTGTCAGGACTCTGTGAAGGTTCGTAATTGAAATTCGCTGGCGTTCACTTTCTCCGTTTCGAGGATTCTCTCTCTCTTTCCCTTCTCCTGCTAAGTTCCCGGTCCGCTGTATCTGTTTACTTGGCTTTCCCTGGGGATGAACCGAGACCGCAAATTGTTCGAACAAACGCTTTTGTTTCGGCGGGCTATCGCAATCTGCATCCTTGTCCGTTGCCAATTCGTGCCGCGTACGTAAACTCGAAAGGTCGACGGCGTGAAGGTGACCGGATCACTGGGCAATCTAAGCTCGAAACACTGCCCCGAGCCAGGCTTCGGTCAACTTCAACAGCTGCATGTGTTTTGCGGACCTGGTAATCTCGGACACGAGCTCGCTTGACCGCGGGATCCGATGGTCTTGTGTTTTTTTTTTCTTTTTTTTTCGTAAACGCTCATGAGAAACTCCCTTATTGCGCTGGCAATTGCACTCGCTGCTCTCAGAATAATCCTCATTCCGGTGGAAGCGGTGATCGCGGCGGAGCAGAGCGCGGATTATTAAAGTTCTGATGACCCGCTGGAGGTGATGACGATGGCAATGATTATTTCGAGAGAGTTTATACGTGGCCGGGGATTTCGAGGCCTTCTCGGGTCCCACGGTGCTTTTTGGTGCGCTGTGATGGACTGGAAAATCGTGCGGTAGGGTGTTGGTACGTGTGGGTAAGGATGCGTGGGTGAAACGAGTAATTCGACCCACGGGGGCTGTAATACTCGATGGACATAGTCGAAAGCTGAATGGCGACTATGTATTATGATATATTGTGATGTTTAATACGATACGAATTGTAACCAAGAGCTGCTCGCGTGGGACAGGTCCACTGACAGATCGGGGGGTAGTCAAAAGCAAGTAGGAATATTGTGACCCGGTGGCAACTTTTCTCCCAGCAATGGGCCATCGGCATCTTGCCCTATGGATACTAAGAGGTCAAAGCCGTATCGGAATTTGAAGGATTTCTTTGGAGAAGACGAATCAAATACACTTCTACTACAGATTCGTCATAGAAGCTATGAGCTTGCTCTACATGCCCCTATATTCCCGAAAAACCGATCTTTTTTCATTCTTCGTCCGATGAAACTACATTCGAGATGCTTTCTCACATGGTTAACCGCCAGGTGGATTACCACGATTCATGAAGGCCAGGGAGCTTCGGGTTTCATTTTTTCTCTTTCTCTTCGAGCCCGCTAATCTTTCCGGACAAAAATTACCGCAGGACATTGCGTTTGAGGCTAGTTTTGGTACGTGAAGACTTCAGCAGCGTGGGATACTAGGATTAAATGGATTCTTGAAGAGGTTCCTTTCGGGTCTGGGAACGTGACCTGCTGCGATGAAATGCTCCATTTGTAATCGCGTCTCCGAGCATGCTGTAAGATCAGGTACACAAACCCTTTACAGCTTCCCATTGCAATTGCACGCGTTTCCTTTGTAATGGCCAAAGTTAACGCCAACTTGCCCACGAGGCTCGCTCTGGGCTCTCGTCGTTTGGCACGCCGCAGCCTCTCGAACACTCTGCCAGTCGAGAGACCGTGGTATTGTCATCAGCGACAGATGGACGTCGAATGTGCAACACACGTTGCATACGTAGTCGAAGCGAACAACGACTGCGACGCGGCCAACGAGAGTGCACGATGCACGTGTGACATGTACAATGCACGCGGCGTTGGACGTTGTATGCCTGTGGTATATATGTCGTCCGTACTTCCGGAAGAAAACACTTTGCGACGTCCTCTTCTTCCTTTGTCCCGTGCCACTTTGATGTGTCGAACAGACGACACTGCATGTCTGCATTTCGCATTTGTAGCTTTTGCTGCATGGATCGTGAACGTTTCACATTTGGAAGTCAACTGCGTCTGGATTTCCCAAGGAGATGACCCTGAGGTTTGTGCCCCGTAACTTGCGGAAAAGCTCTTCCGGAAGGGAGTCAGCCCTGATCGAATATGGCCACGGCTAATTACGCCTTAGAAGATTTTTAGCCGATATCAACATGTCTTTTTCCGTACTCTCCACTGTCTTCATACGTCTGCTGCTTGGAATTTCTATTCTAATTTTTAGGATTTTTATTTGAGGAAAGATTTCTTCACCATTTTTGAGACTATGGGTATGTGTTATACTACTTTTGGCTGGTATATGGTATTTTTTTATTCGCCTTGAAAAATGGCAGACGTATGGCACGATCTTCTATATTGCATTTGCAAAACTGACGTGACGTTAAGCTGAAAAACTAATCTTAAAACTAAAACTTAAAAACTTTAAAAAAAACTAAAACTTAAAAACTAAAACTAAAAAACATTCGGATGAAATTTGGTATAAATCTTTCGAAGCTTATTGTCTGAAACATGACCCTAAATGTTTTGGAAAATTTGGGAAACATTCGGAAGTGTCACTCCTGTCAGAATCGAGCTGATTTTTTCGTGAGTTTTCTTAGAGTTAAAAAACATCATATTTAACATTATTATGACAGCGCATTAACAAAAACAATGTCAATGAATATTTTTTTAAAGATTTTTTAAAGATCACGTCGTCTGAATTTTGGGATATTACCACGATCGCGCTATGTTCTTTCATTATTTTGTGTATATGCTTCCGAATCTGGATCGACCCAAACAAATAAACCCATACAAACCCAAAAACATTATGCGCCATTGAAATATAACTTAATATAAGGTTTTATAATCATAAAGAATTGATAACAGAAGTTTACAGCCTCTTTTTAGCGCGAGCGATATTTTCGAATATTTACCAAAATTTGTAATAAAGTATTTTTTGCTGCGAACGGTAGCCATTTTTTTTTCGAAAAATTCAATCTTTTTGTTTCAAAGCCTACCGTTTAATCGATTTTCAACATTTCGCACTTTTTCGTGGTTCATATTCTGCCGATGAGTGTCAATGAAAGAAAAACCTTCGTTGGTTTCTTTTCAGATTAATTCCACCAACGCTACGTGTCACGCCGTCTGACAACATCCGCCACAATCCGTTTACAAGACTGTACCATAACTCCGCCATTTTCAAAGATTAATACGTTTTTAAAAATACCATGTGACACCCAAAATTAGTAATAAAACATACCCTAAATCTAAAAAATGATTAAGAAATCTTGTCTTCCATTAGAAAAAACTATGAAAATCAGCAATTTTCTCTCCCCTCGATGCAAACGATCGCACGACTAAGGAATCTCGACACATCTCGAGCACTCCATAAAAGTTCCATTAGCTTCATGCCTTTGCAATTTGTTAATCAATTGAGCAAGCGATTATTTTGCGGCTGGGCTTTTAAAAGATTTTTAATTTGCACCGCTCTCGTTTATCTGCCCTGGTAGCGTAATATTTCCCGATGCACATGGCGACAGTGAATAACTCGAGACGGCTGAATAAAGCAGATAGAAGGCCAAGTGCGCGTGGGATAGAGCGGCAGGTGGATACTTAGTTACAAGTTCGTGTAAATCGGCGTATATGTGCGCGAGCATCGTTAGGCGGACCAAAAATTCGTAAAGCGAAAACTTGAGACCATAAAGATTCACCGGTTATCGCGACTTTTCTGGCCGAGCATTTGTCCTGAGTGGCTGTTTATCTCGTTTCTGAGGATGGGCAGTGAAGAGGCCGAAGCGAGAGGGAAGGGTTCCCCGGTAAATGTCCTGTAACCTAACGCTGTCGTGTGACCGTGTCCGTACGACGGACAGATAGCACAGAGGAGGACAAATGGCGAAAAGAGGAGATGTGCTCCAAGATGCACAGATCTCGGCTGTTGCTGCGTGAAAGAGCGAGAGGGTGCCAGAGAGATGAAGAAGCGAGAAAAGAGCAGATGGAAGAGGGAAAAAGAGGATGCGAGATGGAGACGGAGCGCGGAATGAAGTGGGAGAGAAAGACTCGTTGCTGGCGGTCCAAGTCGCCCGAGGAGAGTGTCCTCGCGGTTCCTTCACGCCATGCAAGCACGTCTCGCGTATCCATCTTTTATTCCGTCTCTTATTTCTTTCTTTTTTTCTTGAGGATTTCACGGTCGGTGAATCTCAACCGGGGCGCGATAGACGCGTGTAACAGATACCAGAGAAGGAGAGAACTTTTCACTGGAAAATTTATGCATCCGATATTTTCCTACGTGTTTCGAATACCAATGTGAATTCTCGCGCTGCGTTTCCTCTTCCCCTGGCTTGCACTCTCATCACGTTCCGAGATGAGAATCGCTCGAGAAGAAAGAAAAGTAGTCGAAATGCTATTGAAAAGAGATGACCTACTGCGTTCCACCATTCAGTGCACCAATCCAAGGAAGCTGTCCAGCAACGACCACGACCTATGTCCGATAATGGATCACTGGTGGCTATCGATGTCGAGAAGCGTAACGTTAGTCCAGTAAAAGAGACGAAAACCCAGCACTTTTTAGCGTAGGATATGAATTTTTGACTGAAGGTAGATGAGTGCATATTGAGAGTAATCCCAATAAAATGTTGCCCCTCAATTCACCCCAAGCCTGAGAAATAGGGGTTGAAAACATAAAAATCGCCGTACCTCGATAATTTCATAGCCCGATCGAAAAATGTTACAAACGAAAGTTGTTTGGAATAATAAAATACGTATGAAGTTATGCGACGTCCAATCTGGGGCCGGGTGAAATTTCGTAGATTGAATGGTCCAGGAAGTTAAAATTCCGAATTTTGATATTCCGCAATTGAAGATGGGGCTGGGTTGACATTCCGAGCTTTGAATGATCAGAACGCTCAAAACCCCGAAAGATCAAAATTCCGAAAGAATTTTACACGAAAGACCAAAACTCCGAAACCCGAACACCATTAAAATAATTCGGCTATGGAAGTTTTAAAAGTTTCAACATTTTCAATCAATCGACGAGTTATTTTAAGAATTTATTTATTTATTAAGGAGAGGGTAGGGGTTTCAGCGTGAAAAAAAACACTTTTTTGCGAATTTTTTTCATCTATATAGATATGGTAATATAGACATCGTTAAGTGTCATTTCAAGAACATCCCGAGAAATTTGTACGCGAAAATATCTACAAACAAGCCGGTGCCGCGTTTTTCTCGAAACCACTTTTTCAAAGTCCGTCTTCACTGCCATTTGAAAACTACATGACCGATTTATTTCAAACTTGGTACACACTTTATACATATAAGATACCTCCCCCCAATGGTTAGTTTGAGATTTTTTTTACATTGAGGGGGTTTTCCACCCCCAAAATGGCGGAATTTTTCGTGAAAAATAGAACTTTTCACTTTACATGACCAACAAAAATTTAGAAATGAAAAAAAATTATCAACGACCGTTGGGGGGAGGATTTGATGATACTTTGACTAAATTTTAATGGTACTTGATTTCAGATAATTTCTAGTTGAGATACAATGAACACCGCAAATCGTGTTTTTCCAAAGCCGTTCTTGGAAAAGCTTTGTCACCGGCTTGTTTGTGGATATTTTCGCGTACAAATTTTCCGGAATGTTCTTGAAATGACACTTAACAATGTTCGAAAGGCTTCAATAAATTTACTCTATCCATATAGATGAAAAAAATTCGCAAAAAAGTGTTTTTTTTTCACGCTGAATTCCCTTAAGAATTGATTTTGCGTCAATGTTGAAATTTGTCTAGACCATGTTATACGTTCTACATAATTCACAGTCAACTGTGTAGACTTTCGCTAGCATGATCTAGACATGGGGGCCGGGTTGAAATTCCGAACTTTGAATGCGCCGACGGTTTAAAATTCCTAATTTTATTGTTCCGAAATTACAAGGTTCGTCAAGATTATGCCAGCGAAAGTCTACACAGTTGACTGTAAATGATGCACACCGTACAACATTGTCTATACAAAGTTCAAAATTGAAGTAAAATCACTACTTAATTTTAAAAAATCTTGAAATAAGTCGTCGATTTATTGAAAATTTCGAAACTTTTAAAACTTCCATAGCCGAAGTATTTTGACGGTGTTGAGATTTTCGGAGTTTTGGTCTTTCGTATAAAATTCTTTCCGAGTTTTGATCTTTCGGAGTTTTGAGCGTTCTGCTAATTCAAAGTTCGGAATTTCAACCCGGCCCCGTTCAGGTTTTCGGAGTTTTGGTCTTTCGGGTAAAATTCTTTCGGAGTTTTGATCTTTCGGTGTAGCATTCTTCTGGATTTTTGAGCGTTCTGACCATTAAAAGTTCGGAATTTCAACACGGCTCCTTATCTTTGAAACTAGCGGCGGAAAAACACGTGAGCACCACTGATAAGGACGCAGCGATATGTCAACTCCGCTCGCACCCCGAATTTTCGATTCGTTTTTGTGCCGCTGTTTTCGAAGATAGGGGATTCGACGTCAGATCATTTTATACGATTTTTCTTATTCCAAACAACTTTTGTCCGAAACCTTTTTTGGTCGGGCCGTTAATTATTGAAATACGGCGATTTTTAAGTTATCAACCCCTATTTCTTCGGGTTGGAGCGAGTTGAGGAGCAACACATTATTGTGGTTACTTTCAACGCAACCATCCACCTTCAGTAAAAAAATCATATTCTACGCTAAAAAGTGCTGGGTTTTCGTCTCTTTTACTGGACTACATAGCCGATGTTCATCTACGCGTCACCAACCGCAAAAGTAAGCAAATTTCCACATGAACACGGTACACCCTCATCGGACTGATACGCATGTATCTTCCGTGAGTTTCCATCAGACGAGACAATCGTACGTTGTTGATTCGCGCGACAGGTGCACATGGACAATGCACCGGGTGCACAAAACACTCGGTGCACGATGAGACCGTGATCCGCGAGGAATAGCGAAGGCATTGAAACTTGAGATCGCACACTGAGCTGGCCTGAGAACAGGCTCGCAACGTACTCGCGAGACCATACGAGACAGGGAGCGGAATGAAAGTGGGTGACGAGGCAGCGAGCTTGGAATGACCGGCGTGTTCGTCTTTGGAGGCTTCCTCGAGGGCCGCGAGAGCGCGACGAGGATCGAGCCAGAGGCCAATGTGGGAGAGGCAAGAATGGAAGACGAAATGAGTTTACTAAAGAGGCACAGACGGTGTAAGAGACACTCGTGATGTCGCGCTCATCGTCTAGTAGACACATCGTTTTACGATCGATTAAATACATAAATAGCTGATTCATCAGGCTATACATCGTACCAGCGCAAGAGGCCCCTATAGGCACCGCACCGTTAAACACGAAGCTACAGCGTTTTAAGCTCGGTGTACAAGACATTAAGACAGCGGTGGCGGAGAGCAAGGAGATTCAAGCCGAGTATATTACCGCTGTGCCCTGCTGGCACATAACCCGCCGCCCGTGTATCCTCATTTGAATATTTTATTGTTACGGCTTTTCAATAGCCCAGCGTATTCATACGCGTTCCGCTGATAGGATGTGGAAGTCTTTATGGGCGAACGAGACGGATTCGACGTTCATCGTATTGCCACAGTTGTGCGGAGAAAGGCTGAAGGAGAGAGACAGAGAGAGAGAGAGAGAGCAGGACAAAAAAAACGTCACGCTCACGCTGTACTTATTATGCACGTACGTGAGAAGGATAGACGGAAAACAACTTGGATCGCGACCAAGTTTGATACTGTTACATTATCAGATTGCGTGTAGGCGTTACAAGCGCGTGTCTCGTGACGTTGATAAAAAAAAAACAGACGGGACAGAGAAAAGACGTGCGAAATATCGTCTTGAGAAGGCAGATACAATGTTGGACTGAGGAACACAGAACTGCCTGGCTCTACGGAGAACTCGGTTGTAGATGTTTTTTTTTCCGCACACCAAAACGGTCTTAGGATAAAGTGTACAATTGAAGGCATATGGGTGTTTGAGTATTTTGGATACGAGTAAGCTACAGACGTGCGTTGGGTTGCTTGATAATTGATAATCACTCGATGATGGTGGAGAGTCACTTGACACCCGAGTCAGAGTCCAAAGGATCCAGCAAGCGATTGACAGAGAAAAAACGTGCGAAATATCGTCTTGTGAAGGCAGATACAATGTTGGACTGAGGAACACGGAACTGCCTGGCTCTACGGAGAACTCGGTTGTAGATGTTTTTTTTTCCGCACACCAAAACGGTCTTAGGATAAAGTGTACAATTGAAGGCATATGGGTGTTTGAGTATTTTGGATACGAGTAAGCTACAGACGTGCGTTGGCTTGCTTGATAATTGATAATCACTCGATGATGGTGGAGAGTCACTTGACACCCGAGTCAGAGTCCAACGGATCCAGGATCGCTCGGAGTACCGACAATGAGAGTGTCAAAGGACACGACTAGAGACACACCATCCCGCGAAGGTTGCCGTTCTCAAGAGAGCCAGCACCCCGAGGTGTCAACGGATAGAAAGCAGTCCCTACCAGGGCGAACACTCGGAGAAAGAAAAAAATGTGGAACCACTCCAAGATCCGGACATCCGTAATCTATGCACAGGACACTTGGCACACCCGTATCTTTGGCGATCATCGATCGAACGGACATTCCTGCGACTCGGCCACTTGAGATGCAAAAGCAGATTCCGCAAGTTCATTTTGCCTTCGCTCAGCAGTGATCTCGTCTGGAGATCTGGCGTTTCCTTCCACTTGAGGAAAAAATGGTCTTTAACCTCCGGGGATTGGTTGCTCGCCGAGCGGCGCTTGAAGCTTGTCTTCCGTAGTGAGTGCTGTATGCGGGAAGGAAAAAAACACGTCGCATTGATCGGTTGCACTGCCTGCCAGAAGTACCAGCCACGTCCCAGTGTACTTCCTGCGTTTCTCCAGCGACCCATATTTATCTGTTTACCCTTCGCCACGAAACGCGGGGAAACGAAACGACGGGAGGAAAAAAAGCCTCGCCTAAAGCAACACCTCGTTGCCGAAGGGAAAGGGCTGCCCTTGGGGATGCGTATCTCTGGCTGGAATCTCGGGAACACGATTGCGCTCGAAACAGATCGTATCCTCCACCGTGTAGTCGACAGTTCCGCTCGGGATTTCGAATACACGAGGCTGTGTACCATTCATTAAAACAGAGGGACAACCGAACTGGGCCATCCTCCGCATCCCTTTCCGTTGGTACTTTTAGCTCTTTCCTCATCTTTGGACTGGCAAGTTCCAGCGCATGTTCGAAATGGAGAGACAGCTTCAATCCCTCCGCTGTCGGAGCTGTGATAATAATTTCATCGAAATCTATTTCCACCTGCGCAAGCTTGTTTGATATCGAATGGTTGCCGGCATGTGGGCGGACTACCCTCCAATGGCGTTGGGCCGAGAGAAGGTCGGGGGAGGCTCGTCGTTTCCTGAGGCTTCGGAAGACGGCTCCATGACGGGAGATACGGTTCTCCGTTGTTACACTGTGTCTATATTCGTACAGCAAGAAAACCCACACCCACGCGAGGCAAGGTGGGCAACGAAAGAAAGACCACACACGACGGTCCCGCGTCATTTGTTGGACACCGCATGCTCATGTTGCTGTGTGCAGTACGAGCGAGCCGAAGCAGCAAGGATGCGATCAGCGTAAGCGTAGCATTGTACACCTCTTTTCTCTTACTCACTCGCGTCTTCGCGCGCCGCGATGTCTTCCAGCTTGTCGTACCACCATGGACCTCGCGACTTTATGGTCGCGGCCTATTGCGTGTGACTGGTATGGCACACGAGTGGAGAGGCGCTTCTGGGCCGAGATGGGGAAGCGATTCGAAGATGCCGAGGAAAAAGAACGCTCAGTTTGGACACGACACGAATCTCTCGCGACAAAGATTAAGGGGTTATGCCTAATTGTAAAAGTAAAAAATTCCCTTTTTTTCATCAATACATTTTGGCAGTGGGTCGTCTTATAGATGTTCCCTGAACATTTTGATGTGATCGGATCTAAATGGACAGTTTTGTCGGCTGGTATATTGACGCCTGGCGGAACGCTCGGAGCGTCGTTCGAAACTTTAAACGCTTTTATCCCGAAAGTACGTTTTCAAAATCGGTGCGCAAAATATCTCAAAAACTACTGCATAGATTTTTTTGGAATTTTTAGGGTTTCTTCTAGATGTAAACATGTAGTATTTGATGGAAGGATTTTTTTCCGATGTGTACCGTAAAACTACACAACTATGGTCCAGATTTGTCAGGTTTCAAATTTATATTTTTCCTACTAGATAATTGATTTATATATATTTAATACCTCGTTTTTTTATAGTTACCTCGTATTTATATATTTAATAGTCGCAGCCAATGCGATTTTGTTTGAAGAGGTAGCTGGACTATAATTTTGTAGTTTTACGGTACTTTCGATTTGATAAACGAAAAATACCAATTTTTTCGCCTAAATAAAACTCTCACTTTGAACACGCGTCAGTTTTTGTAAATTTGATATTTCGTAAATTCCTTTGATTAATGATAAGGTAAACTAATACACTATAGAAATATGTTTGATTTTTCTTTCTATATTAGATAACCTGGTTCTGAAGGGCATTGCTCACCGCAAATTACATTTTTAGGGGTCCTTCCTGAACATCAGTTGTAAATCGATCACAATTAAGTATTATTACACAATAAAATTACCTAGTGTTCTTCTGATTATACTTTCTAAAATACCTAATTTTTGGAGAAATTTATCGTCATGAATTTCTAAAAAGAAATTTCAAAAATACGCTCTTTTCGACTAATACAATTAGGCGTATCCCGTTAAAAAGTAAAGAACTCAACATTTTTTTTCAATAGAAATCGGTTATGCAGATTTTTCGTGCGCAACGTCGTATATGCTCGAGTCGATTCGTCACGTGGATATCTTTATCTTAACATCATAAATGATTCCATCGATTGTCAGATCGTGATGGATCAACGTTATTTTCTCTGCAGTAATCATTGCCATATTCTAGAGATCGATGAAACTGTTAAAGTTATCAGACCGACCATAACCTTTTTGTATCTTGCGTTTTTCCGCTAACTGGAATATACATTTCTCGAGGGACTCGTGTGGAATATTATTCATACGAGGCATTGCTCACTGCATAAGACATTTCCGAGAGATGCTGTCCGGACATCGGCTGTAAATCGGTTATAATTAAATATTTTTACATAAAAAAATTACCGAGTGTTCTTCAGATGATACTTTTTCAAATACCTGACTTTTGTGGAAATTGATAATCACGATTTTCTAAAAAAAATCCCACAAATGAGTTGTCTTCGACTGTTACAACAAGGCGTAATCGGTTAAGGAGGTATCCCTCTCTGAAAACGTAAAAAAATCGTTTTATTGCACATTGTTATAGTGTGAACCTTTCAAGAATATTTGAAGACCAACCGGACCGTGAAATTAAAAAAATTGTCGAAGTTACACCTATTTAGGTGAACGGTGTGCGTCGGGTTTGAACGCCATTATCTCAAAACTACATATCTTGAAACGGCGGGATTGATATCTTGAGTAACTTTTGCACTATTGACTGGAATTTGCAGAGTTAGCGTTCAAACAGTAGTCATTTTCGGTTCACGATCGCATTTTTCAATTGGCTGAACCATTTGTTAATACCAATGACTTAAGCATGCTGGTTTTCAAGAGAAAAATGAGATTTTCTTTGGAAAAGCTGTCATTTTTCGTATTTTTTCGAAATTTTGAAAAGTCGATCGTGATCCCATAGCCAGTTGGATATATTTGAAGAATTTTTTGTTTGTTTTCGTTGCAGATTACAATTCGGTCTGGTAGAGATCCCGCCGTTTTGGGCGTCGCCGCTGGAGGATTGCAACGCCAACTGCAGCACCACGAACAATTCTCAAGATTTCTTCCAAAAAAATTACATTGTAACCACAAACACGTGTACTACATGCTGGGAAAAAATGAATTTATTTCAACGTGTTCCTATAAAAATAATCATCATTCTGACCCTCCAAATTGGGCTTCCAGAGAGGTGTCTGTCTCCTGCAAGTAGCGTCCGATATCACTATGGAGTTTTCCGCTCGTATCCCGTTGGAAGGATTTCTCCACGGAATCGCCATCACTGCTACGTGTGATGGAAACCCTTCCAGCAGAGATTCACTCGCTGTCGCAACGAGGAAACGACCAACAGCGTCCAAATGTTGCTGATATCGATAAAACCAATCGGATAGCATATAGCCGCACATGTCCGTATAGATCGATAGTGGAGCAAAGAACGGATCGCAGGCCCTCCTCGTTTTCCGTCTCTCCTTCGAACGGCAGTTCGATCAAAGTCGGAAGTTAACAGATCTAAAACGAACGCGAGGGAGCGATTCTTCGAGCGGCGAAGCCAAAGATACACATCTACAATCCTGCTAAGAACCGTGATGGCCAGCGGGGCATTTGTAATCCCGCGCAAAAGCCATGGACCGAGAGCTTCCCGTCCGAGATCAGCCCAATTTATATTGCGTACTACGGGACGTCGTCGATTAATCCTCAGGACAGAGTCGCCGGACCACCCAGGTGAGTCTAACACCCTTTCGCTCTTTCACCCTGATACACCGGTCGTGCGCGCGGGCGCGCGTCGTAAAAGTCCCTCGCTCGCGCCTTCTATCCCACTAATAAAAAGGTTTGTATATACCTATGCGTCGGATCCAGGGAGGATACAGCTCTCGTGGTCAGCTCGCTCTAAACACCATCAGCGTAGACAGCGCGAGATGTCTGAGAGTTTGGGTTTCTAGAACGCGGATACGAGAGGCAGCTGCCGGGCTCGAGCTTCTTTCATTAGCGACGTTTTTTTCCTCCCAAATCTCTCTCTCTTTCTCGCTCTCTCTCTCTCTCTCTCTCTCTCTCTCTCTCTCTCTCTCTCTCTCTCTCTCTCTCTCTCTCTCTCTCTCTCTCTCTCTCTCTCTCTCTCTCTCTCTCTCTCTCTCTCTCTCGCTCTCTCTCTTTTTGTTATTGTTATTTTTTTTAATTTTTTTTGTTTATTTTTCTTTGTTCTTTTCCATAATTTTTCGTTTAAGGCGTGATATACATTTACAACGATCAAAATATCGATTTCTTTTTTTTTTTTATTAAACGATAGAACTATATATGTAGAATATTTTCCGAAAGTTTCAAAGGGAAATTCGAAAAACTTCAAACGTTGCAGGACGTCAACGCTGTGCCTCACCGCTCGGATTCGGAGCGGGCGTGAACTTTAAACGCGTTTTTTTTTCAAAACTGCGATATCGAAATTGGCGAGCAGAATTACTTAAAAACTATTAAGCCGATTGAGTTGAAACTTGGTAGAAATGTTGATAATATTGGTACCTTCTACTTGACGAGAATTGTTTCTCAAAAATGGGAAAAAACTACTTTGTTAATCCACATTTTACAGAAATGTTCGTGAAATGTTGACTTTTTTTGTAAGGGGTGCCATTTTCTTGAATTTGCATTGTCTTCATTTTAATTACCGTCACATAGAAACTATACATGTTCGGACTGAAAAAATGTTTGAAATTTTTTGCAAATCAAAGTCTACGGGAAGCTAGATTGCACGCCGATTCGCAACTCCCACGGCGACCTTGCTGTAACACTCTGCCACAGCTCCTTCATTTCTATGATAAATTAATCTTAAAAAACTGTTTTGTATACTTAAATATACTATTAAAGGATACCTAAAGTTTGATAATCGTAAAATAATTACTTCTTACCTTTAAAAATCCCTCAATTTTGATTATTTTTTCCTGTCTAAATGTATATCCCGCCTTAATTCAGTCATAGGCTTTTTTTAGTTGTAGCCTGTATATGAAACCATCTAGACCAAAAATTAGGTTAAGCCTTATGTAATTCTCGGTGCTCATTTGGTCTACGTGCACATCTATCTCACTACTATCTAATGCTACCATATGTTACCCTATCGTTTTACCTCCCAATCGTTTGTTACCATCTACTCGTCACTATACTTTTTTACATTTATACTGTATGTTTAATTTGCCCGAAAATTTTAGACTGAGGCACAATAAATTGTATTAATCAATCAATCTCTTTCTTTCATTTACCTCTTTTTTCGCGCATTTTTTAAAAAGCCCTGAACAACGGACTCATGACACAAAGAATTATTAATTTATGATTCTTCGAGACGAAGGGCCTCAAGAACATTGCGTTACCAATGTTTTTCTCCTCTTTTCATTCTCAACTAAGGGGTTTGTTTTATTGGCGGTGAGGATTCGAAGAAACGAACTTCCCGTCGGGGATGCGACGTGTGGCGAGAACCGGAGATAATTCCGCAACCACGTACCGCGTCATTATGATAATACTTCGTTGGCAAAAGCTTTTTTCTCATTATCGAAGATACACGCGCGCGGGTGAGGAGCGATACGAGGAGAAAAAAGGTGGAGGCAGTACGGAGGGTGGGCGAGAGAGAGAGAGAGAGAGAGAGAGAGAGAGAGAGAGAGAGAGAGGGGTAGATGCGCGTGGACCGTCTGCTAATTTGAATATTGAGTTTGCGGGGGTGTCGGTAACCGGGCAGCTGCACAACTCTCATAAACCATAAAACGTCTCTGGAGAGCTCTCCAGCGCGTGTATGTGGACGGTCCGAAGTGTTCAGGACGGTTGGACGTGGGTGCGACTCATTCGGTAAAGTCGAATACCGAAGAAGAGCCGGGAGGACAGGAACAAAAAAACGACAGGTCGAGGGAGGGTCGAGATCTTCTTTCGTTATATTGATAAACCGGCCCAGCGGGGAGATCCACTCGATGAAAATACGAGAATGGAATGAGGATTGGCTGTATTAAACTTTTCTCGTTGTAACCATATAATCTTCTAACGAGGAAATCGCTCGTACACATCACGCGCGCTCTTCCGCAACGGCGAAACACGAGGGAACGAGGAATCTATCGATTAGTGGAATCGGTAGAGGATTTTACGAGGTGTATCTAATCGATGCCTTGGAGCCTGGCGGTGTTAATATTTCCCATCAAACCTGTTCGGATATTACCAGCTCATGTGCGTATATATATATATATATATATATATATATATATATATATATATATATAGGGTGTCCTGTTATGAATAAACAATCCTCCAACTGTCGATAGGTCAGATCATGTTCTACTATATGCTGGAATTTCAGTTTTGCTTAAGGGGCTCTACCAGGGTGAACGCTGAAAATTTGGGTTATTTTCGGGAATTTTTTGGAAGAAAAGTACTCAATTAAATGTTTTGGAAAATTAATAATATATTTGGCTACATTTGACCTATATTACATGATTTTTTCATAGAAAAATATTGAGATCCAAGCGACTTATGCGCTGCCTTCTGAGGCGGTAAAAAAAAGTTCCTCCACTGCTGACATGATTCGGGCCGATTAAGTAGCTGAAACCGAAAAAGGAAAAAAATCTCGTTAAACTGGAAGCTATTTCCTGTACAATAACGTAGGATTTTCGAAAAATATCAAAATCTAACAAAATGGCGTAGTTATGAAAAGTCTCTTTTCTTGCCTATAAAATGGTCGTTTTTTTCAATGCCAAATCGTCAATTTACATCCAATGAAAAATATCCTACGTCATTGTGGAGTAAATATATTCAAGAGTACTCAGTTCAAATTTCAAGTGACTCGGATAATTGCTCTTTGAGTTACAATGTCAGCAAATTTGAAAAATTTCATTTCGCGAGAAACGCGATTTAGGATTTAACTATTGATTAAACACCTACATGCGGTTGCTTTTTAGAAGGAGGCCATTTGGGGAGTATTAGAGATACAGCCTTGAAATTTTTACAGGAGATTCTTGAGAGTATAAACTGTCGAAAAGGCAACAAAAAAATCGATTTTTTGACAGTGTCAGACTGGTATAGCCCCTTAAATCCCACAGTTTTCGAGATTTGGGGCTTTACGTTATTTTTTGTCAAAAATCATCTGAAATTGGTTTTTTGTTTACATCTTTTGGTTTTTCGCATGTCATTTCGACAAATGATATAAATCGACAATAACTAAGCAACTTTTTTAAGTAATTGGCACTATATGTATATTATTTTTTTACACCGCAGGATCAAAGTCAGATGTTCGAATTGGTTTTTATGAAAATTCTGCCTAAGATGTTTTTTTCATAAAGTTTCCTTATCATGTAAGGTTAAGAAGAAGACTTTTCTAGATAAAACAAATAACCAAGAGTATTTTTCAAAAAACCGGGCAAAAAAGTTATCATTTGTAGAAATGGCACGCAAAAAACCAAAATCAGATGATTTTCATCTCGAAAACCGTGGGACTTGTACGAAACTGAAATTCCAGCATATGGTAGGGCATGATCTGACCTATCGACAGTTGCAGGATTATTCATTCATAAGAGGACACCCTGTATATGTACGTTCATACTCGATAGGCCCGACCGGTCGATCCGCGGGTCTAAGGTTCTTTCTACATCGCCCCGGGTCAAAGTTCATCCCCTCGTCAGGCAGAACCCGCGCACCTACTACGTCCATACACTCTTGCCACACGTGCACCTGCTTCTAATATTATAACAGACACACGCGAGGATTATTGGCTTGGCTGCTAATTTCAGAGGTTCCCTCCGCCGATGAACGCTTATGTATGCCACATACCAATAACTATTGTACCTTAATACCACAACTACTTATCGTACTTTATTTATAGACTCCGGTCCGTTCATTAATATTGAACGCGTATTTACAAGCGACGCGGTTGTCCAGCCGGTACAATAATGATATGCGACAAGCTGTAAAAGTACACATATGCATGCGGAGGCTGCGTACACGCACGCGAGTGCAAACGTGCGTGGGACATCGCGAAGCCCTCCCGCATTGTCGAAAACGACTACAACGCATACCGCCCAGTTATAGTGAATTTAAAAGCTCATTACCCTGTGGAGAAATTGTCGTAGGGGTCCAATTGGATTTCCATATTTGTCCTCCTTTCTGATACATTGGTCGTCGCTATGGGTACTTATACTAAAACGTCACGCTCCTGCATTGGACTCTAATCGGAATTCTCCATTGGAATCCAATTTGAATCCTAGAGGTTGTCACATTGTCGAACAGAATTTGATACGGTTCTTGATAGATTCCATCGTATTCTGTATTTTTAATTTCGCGAACAACATATATAGATATACAAAATAAGTGAATTTAAAAAAAGTATGTACGTTATATTCGGTTTATGCCTGAGTTTTAAGAGTCGTAAACAGCTAATTTTTAGGTTTTTTCAAATAGGAAATTTTGATGATAAATTTGTACAAATATTAGGTATTTAAAAAAGTATTTTTTTTGTGTAAAAATTGTGTAAAAAGGTCGTTTTTGCGTAAGAATATTTAACTATAATCGATTTACAGCCGATGCCCCGAAAGCACCTGTCGAAAACGTATTTTGCGGTGAATAATGCCCTTCTGAATCAGGCTGTCTAGTATAGAAAACTCAAACAGATTTCGTTAGTACATTAATTTATCCTATGATTGTTCGAAAGAATTTCCGAAATATAAAATAAAAATAAAAAACCGCGCGTGTTCAAAGTGAGAGTCTTGATTTTTTCGGAAAAAATGAGCAATTTTCGTTCATCAAATCGAAAGTATTGATACATCGGGAAAAAAGGCCTTCGATCAAATACTAAATGTTTACATCTAAGCCCTAAAAATTTCAGAAAGATCGATACCGTCGTTTTTTACATATTTGCTCACCGACTTTGAAAACGTATGTTCAACAAACAAAACAGTTTCGAATGATGCTCCGAGCGTTCCGACGGGCATCAACATAACAGCCTATAAGCCTGTCAATTTTGATTCGATCACCTTGAAATTTTCAGGGAGCATTTAAAAGATGAATATCCTTTAATCTCATATTGATTTTGAAAAAAACTGATTTTTCGACTTTTAAAATCAGGCATAACCCCTTAAAAAGTACATATTGCTTAGGAAAGTATATCTTGGAAAACGATTTGAATCACATCAGTGAAAATCCACTGTAACTATCGTTTGCTATCTATTTTACCACTGTCGTTGAATATCCAAAAGTGAATATCCATAAGTACGAATATTCAGAAGTACGAATATCCGTAAGTACGAATATCCATAAGTACGAATATCCATGAGTACGAATATCCATAAGTACGAATATCCATAAGTACGAATATCCATAAGTACGAATATCCATAAGCACAAATGTCCATAAGTACGGACATCCATAAGTCAAATATCCATAAGTACGAATATCCATAGGTATGAATATCCATAAGTCGAATATCCATAAGTGAGTATAGAGTAGAAGTAAATGAGTTTGTTTGGATTTGTTTGGGTTCCCTCTAAACTCATTTTTTCTCTACTTCCCGCCATTTCTGGCACTCATTTCTACTTTGTACTCACTTATGGATATCTGTACTTATGGATATTCGACTTATGGATATTCACTGATGGATATTCACTTATGGATATTCGACTTATAGATATTCGAATTATGGATATTCTACCCAATCCTGTTGTACTGCACTTTGACACTATATCACCACACAAGTACACGCTCGCGAAGGGTGCACGTTATGTTTCAACACGCCGAGTTTTTTCTCGTGACTATTCACATATTTTCCATTCGAACGTGGTGAGAATTCTCAAATGGCGTTCATCGGGAAACAGTGCAGAATCCAATTGGATTCCAATGAGGACTCCCTATGTTATCCCTTATGTATCCCTATACAGAAGTGTATGCATCTTGGCACTCTCCAACAAATGTGTGCACCACGAAAGGGTATTTTTTGGAGAGTCAAAAAATACGGATACCATTTAAAATAAAAAATTCCAAAACGACGTCAATCGATAAATAACGTGGAATTCACTTGGATTCCAATGCAGACTCCGTACCTATCAGCTCCCTATAGGGATGTGGTAGGATTTGCAGACTCCCACAAAAAGTGTCTGCATGGGGTACCGCGATTATTTTTGCTGTCAAATCCTGCAGTTTTATGCAAATATTGTTTCGTCCACTCCCGTCCTTCACCAATGTGCTATCCCGGGCATTTACTTGACACACATATATTCCCTTTCTTTTGGCTTTCTCCCTTCTTTTCGGTTCACGTGCGGCCTCGCAGCGTGTCCGTGGCGATGATACGGGCTTTGTCGTGAGAGGATTCCCGCAAAGGCTCCAATCATTCAACCCGGAACGTAATGAATGGCTGGCATTTACATAGCGAGATGGCGAGTATCTTATTACAAGAGAAGCGCTCTCGCTGCGTTGAACGCGCGCGGGCGCTTTCTCATGCAGGGGTTGTGCTTCGCCGCATCGTGGCCCCCACGGTTGTGCGGACCAGCAGCGGAGAGAACGGACGAGCGCTCGGAGAGATGCAACGAACAATGCTCGCCAAGGTGGTCGCGATGGTAATGCCTTGAACGACGCGCCGCTGAAGACACGATTAACATCCGTTAATAAGATGGATGCGCGTGACGTCCATTGTTATCCGTCGCGGACATTCGATGTGATTTAGGTGGATTGCAGTGCACGCCCGCGCTGCACAACTGCATCGCGCTGCCCATGCACGTCCAAACTTCTCTCCGCCAAACTGTTTCGTATACAGTTGGAGGGCTCCGCAATTGTTTACCTGTCGGACGACTTCTTTTTGCAAGTTCGCTTCAGCTAGCACATTGGTAGTTGTGAATCAAGGAGGTTGCTCAGCTATCGCGAAATAGTAGGAATTTGCCGAAATTTCCCATGTAGAGGTTGCCATGAATTGCCCAATGTTACGATCAGGCCAATATTGGGACCATCGTATAAGCCAACAAAAGAGAAATAATATTGGCCCATTACTGTTCCGCTCTAAACTGAAAACTGGCACAATATCGGCCCATCCCTAAAGCCTGTCCTGGCCCATCTTTAAAAACCAATAAACAGCCGTGATAGTTAAACTAAATTTGCCAATTTGAAAACTGGGGATACTAAAATACTGACCATTCCATTGGCCCAATATTGTTCCGTTATAAATTGAAAACCGGCACTATATCGGCCCATCGTTTAAAAGCAATAAATAGTCGTGATGGTTGAAGTATAATTGCCAATTTAAAAACTGGTAATTCTAAAACACAAGCAATTACATTGGCCCATTATTGCCCCGTTATAAATTGAGAACCGGCACAATATCGGCTCATTACGAAAGATTATCCTGGCCCATCTTTCAAAACCAATAAACAGCAGTGATGGTTAAACTAAATTTGACAATCCTAAAGCTGGCAATTCTAAAATACTGGCTATTAGATTGGCTCATTATTGTCTCGTTCTAAATTGAAAACCGACACAATATCGGCCGATAGTTAAAATCTATCATGGCCCATCTTTTAAATTCATTTAACAGTCATGATAGATAAACAATATTTGCCAATTTTTAAACTGGTGATGCTGAAGTACTGCCAATTACATTGGCCCATTATTGTTCCGTTATAAATTGAGAACTGGCACAATATCAGCCCATTACTAAAACCTATCCGGGCCCATCCGTTAAAACCCATAAACAACCGTGATAGTTCATCGAAATTTGCCAATTTTAAAACTGGCAATGCTAAAATACTGGAAATTACATTTAATTAATCTAAGCCCTTTATTGTCTAAGTGGGTCAGACCATACCTGCTTTTATTTTATCTAAGCCTTGAGTTATTCATTATCTGTACATTGTGCCAGAATAGGCAAATAACTGGCACGTCATATATTAATCGTCTATATTTTGTAGTTCAGTTTTTGTAATCAAGCCTTGGCCTCTTATTGGCATTTGTAAATAACCAACATAAGTAAGTAAAATATGCCAATTTTGAAACCTGTCATATACGCAAATCACAATTTATTTCCTGCTTATTCCATGAAATATGTATCCATAAGGACCAATCTCGGGCCAATCTTGGCCCGATATAGGTAAAATATTTATCACGCACCCAAACAAACCCAAACAAACTCACGGCACAATATTCTACATAGACTAACTTCTAGATGGATCAACTGTGAAGGCCCATCATAGAGCCAGTGGTCAATTTCTACATAGGCCCTTTAAGAGGGCCCACATAGGGCCAAGTGCAATCACCAACATTGGCGCTACAATGAATTAAATCATTGGCCCAATAATTGTTGGCTCTGTTGGCCGATATCGGGCCGTTCTTATCATTTCTACAAAGCCACCTCATTGGTAAATATTCACGGCCCAATATTCTAGAAAGGCTAACTGTCAAGGCCCGTCCCAGGCCCAACGGCCAATCTCTACTTGAGTTATCGAGGATATTTACGACTCATCCGTGTAAAATTTCAAGTACTTCGTCTGCGTGATTGTTGAGCAATTAATTATTGAAGTTAGGCTCTTATACACGCGTGGCATAGCAAAAGCTTCGTGAGAACTCTAATACGACTGAAGCAACATAATAAAAATAGTAAGAATGGAATGTAAATAGGCCGAAGAAATTCTCGAGATTTTTATGAATCATTTCAACGAAGTAGTACAGTCGTGCTGTCGCTGAAAAACCCCGGAATCGGAGAAAATTAGAAGTCTAGTTTTTGACAGGTGATTTTGTAGGTGCCGCGGGTGCTAAATCCAAGTTTGCCTAAAAATCGGAGTGTATGGTTTTTTTTAGGGGATAAAAAGAGATGGGAGTGGATTAATGCGAAACTACAACCCCTACGAGGTTGGCACTAGAGACAAAATGTTCAGCAGAAGCCGAGCTTTAGTTTTGCCCACAGCGCCGAAGTCATGGAAGTTCATTTTGGGGGTGAAAAAGTGGGGTGAAATTTTGAAAAATCAGTTTCAATTCAATAACTTTTTAGAAAATATCGTACACTTTTTGTTCCAATGGGAAAGTTGTAGCCCTTGAAAAGACGCGTCGATCGAGTATTTGATCACTCTCCGATAATATGTTCACCCCCAAAAAAATGGTTAAAATACCGAACAAAAATTGTTTATTGAATAACTAAAAAACAATCGATTTTTCGGGTATGGTTCAAATATACGAAATGTAGAAAACAATTTTCTCTATATTTTCGTTTGTATAGACCACCCTTGAATTTTGATTTTCCAACCCCTCTCGGGGATTGAAAATTCAAAATGAAATTCTGGGAAAACTATTGACCGCATGAATCGGCCGCCGTGGAAGAATTTGTAGCTTAAAGCCTCAGCTACATTTTTGTCCACAGAGCCAAACTCGCATCTCTTTACTTTCGGTCAATAGTTTACCCAGAATTTAATTTTGAATTTTCAATCCCTGAGAGGGGTTCGAAAAAAGCCAAATTCAAGGGTGGTCCATAGGAACGAAAATATAGAGAAAATTATTCTCTACATTTCGTACATTTAAGCCATCGCCGAAAAATAAATTGTTTTTGCGTTATTCAATAAACAATTTTTTTGTTTATACTTCAACGATTCTTTTGGAGATGAAAATATTATTGGAGAGGGATGATCGATAGATCGATCGACGCGTCTTTTCAAGGGCTACAATGTTCCCGTTTGAACCGAACTTGTATGAATTTTTCCTGAAAGAGTTATCGAATGAAAACTGATTTTTCATAATTTCACCCCACTTTTTCACCCCCAAAATGAACTTCCACGACTTCGGCGCTAAAGAGAAAAATAAAACCCGGTTTTTTTCTGAACATTTTGTCTCCCGGCGCCGATCTCGTAGGGGTTGTAGTTTGCCATTAATCCACGCCCATTCCCATTCATCCCCTAAAAAAACCCTATACCCCGATTTTTAGGCAAACTTGGATTTAGCACCCGCGGCACCTGCAAAATCACCTGTCAAGAAACTAGCCTTCTAATTTTTTCCGATTCCAATATACAGCACGACTGTACTAGTAAAGAGTACAGCGTTTTGACTGTCTCGTTATCGAGATATTCGTGAAATAAAACAGGAAATTTCAGCTGATTCGCTTAAAACGATAAAGCGACCTACGACACGTGGTAACGCTGCTGTCAAGTCGGCCATTTTGAATAGGCGCCAAAATTTGAAACTCACAAACTATTGCTTCCTTACTATAAATTTCTTACCGCGGTTTCGTAAAGAGTATTTTGATATTTTGAATCATTCTTTACAGAAGCTGCGGTGCATGTATTTCGACATAACCTTCAAATAAATTACGCGTCGTCCCTCGACCACGCATTCATTTTTCGGCTCAACTACTTTTTTCTGCCGCTTTTCAGGTTGTACTTGGTCCAACCGTTGATTGTACTGTTTTTCAGTTTGCATTTTTCCCTTTCATCTTTTCATTTTCGCCGAAAAAAAAAAACGGAATTCGCGAATAATGTTTGACAGCTACACCCTCACGATGTGACGTTCGTATCTGAGCTCAGTGATACCAGTTACTGAGAACTAAATTCCGCGTTTGCCACATTTCAGCTTGGTTTATAATTTATTCGCGATGCAAATAAACAAAAAATATTAATAACATTTCCAAACAGTCAATTATGTGCATTCCACATATTTATTAGCTGAAATTTATTTATTTTACGTGACCAAAAATTTGATTATTCGAGGTTGGCAGCCGTTACAGGTGCCCACGTTTAAGCATGTGCGTTTCCCACTTGCCGCCCGCCCCGCAAAGGCCCTGAGCAGCATCCTTAAGGGGTTATATACAGTTAAAATTTTCGATTTTTTTTACATTTTATTTTCATAATTTACATATATTTAAGTACACACACAGAACAATTATTGTAATTCGGCGAATATTCTCGAAGTTACACGCACATTCGTAATTACGTGTCAGAGCGTTCGAAAGTGCTTTTGAAACTTTAAACGCATTTTTCTCAAAACTGTGTGTTGACAAATTTAAACACAATTCTTTCAAGTATATTTTTTAGTAATTAATCAAAGGTTATTTCTCCCCGTTAAATATTTTCCATTTTATAAATAATTTAAGGACTAATTTTTTGTCAAAAAGCGATTTTTTTTAGAAGACGCCTTTTTGTCAAAAAATATTATTCCTTCTTATTCCTTCGATTAATAACAAGATAATCCATTATATTAACGAAATAAATTTGGGTTTTTTCATTTTAAATGATCCAGTCCAGAGATATCGTGCTCACCGCAAGACGCCTTCTTTAGAGGTGCTCCCGGAATCAGCTATCGCGGCTTTCAAAATAATTATTTTTACAAATAAACAATGTTAAAATACAGTTAAACGTTACCATAATGTGTACAAATGTTTACGTTAATAGATTTAAAGGTCTTCTTAAGGAGGGAGGTCTAGTTAGAATTTTCAAAAAAATCGATTTTTTTCATTTTCTAAAAGTATAATATCTTATGAGTATTTTCCGACTAATTGAATGTAAATCAGACCATTATTCGCCGAAATACATCACTTTGAAGGACGCCGTGGACGCTGCATGCAAATCGTACTCAAAACATTAAACTCGTTTTTCTCAAAACCATGTTTTCGAAGTCGGTGATCAATGTAACTCGAGAACGGCTTTACCGATCGGGTTGAAATTTATATCACTTCTTCTATACATAGTTTTCCTCCGGACGAACGAAGGATTTTTGTTTTGGACAATTATTTTTCTTTTATAGTCAATTTTTGTTAGTGAAATTTTGGTCAAAACAACACTTTTGACTTTCAACGTAAGGGTCTTTTCAAAACCCTTCCTTCAACCGGTGCATTATATCATTAACTAAAGATTCCCCCCTGTTTTGTTGGTTTCAGATAATCCGTCACAGCGTGAGAGTGATCACCGCAAAACCTGTTTTTTTTTTGCAGCGTCCTCGGCCATTGATACGTATCGGCTTATTTTGAAGCATATTTCTTTTAGAAAAATTATAATGTTTACATTAAATATATATCTTTCAAACGAAAGAACTTTTTTTGTAAATTATTTTATCGTTTGGCCGAAAAAAAATCGGAAAAAAGGCCTTTTTTTAACGTTCCAACTAGACCTTACCCGTTAAGAAAAATTCTTGAAAAATCGATCTTTTTGGGCCTCCTGACTGTATTTAACCCCTTAAGCTGCATGCATGGAAGGTGAATGGTCGGATGGTGCAATGTTGCCATGGCAGCGGAGCTTTGAAAGCACGACGGAGTGCGCTAGGCGACGTGAAGCCATTTTCCAGGGTGCAGGTTGCTAGATCGTCTGTGCCCGAGGATCCTGTGAAATAGAATTCCGTTGGAGGACGATCGCCGAGGCGGATGACCATCCCGTTGGAGAAGAGTAAATAGAGGATTGGCGGAATATAGGAACGCAGAGAGAGGGGCAGAGAGAGGGGCAGAGAGAGAGAGAGAGAGAGAGCCGTCTTCCTCGCCATGTATAGATGCTGCGTATAATTAACCGACGAGAAAAATCATTGAACGCCATATGCCGTGTGCGTTCCCTCAAAGGGTATAATGTGCAGAGAAAGAGAGATAGAAAGAGAGAGTGAAGGAGAGGGAGAAGAGCAAGTGCATATACGATACGCGTCGCGGATATGCTTGATGATGAATATGTCATACATGGGTGATTCCATCAATATCTAAAACACCTTATTACTCCAGCCTCACTGGCTTCACGAACTCTCTATCATACATTTTGTATTGTGCGGGGCATGATCAAAGTTGCCGCCCAAAACTAAGTACCCCCTTCACGATATTCGTAGAGTTCGCGTTATTTAAGGGATCATCACAGTGTAAAATGTTCGAAAAAATCCATTTTTTGCATTATTATTGCAAAATTTTTGCAAAAAAAAATACATTATTTTTTATTTAAGGGACCATCACAGTGTAAAATGTTCAAAAAATCCATTCTTTTGCATTATTTTTGCATTAATAAGTAGACAATTTCTATGAAAATTCCGCACTCGTACCTTTAAATATGTTTTTTCTCAAAATGTCGTCTTTCAAAACGATGTACACCCTCAAAGAATTTTTTTTCAAGCTATCCGTCTCAAATTTTGACACAAAATTCTTTTTTTTTCCTATGGAAGCTGTTTTGGAATCTTGATATTTTTTCAACGAAAAACTGTCGAAAAAATATTTTGTCAATTTTGATTTTATAAAACCTCCATAGCATGATAGCGGCTTTCATACTGATAAATAATCTTCTTACAAATTTTGTTTCAGATAATATTTGCGGCCACAACCGTGTACACTCCTCCTCTTTTGTTCAAAGACATTTTCAACCGTTAAAAACATGTACAAAAAATAAAAATAAACTTAAAAAAATATATTTTCCGTTCTTCATAAGTGCTTTGATTTGCCATTTAAAAAATCAAACTGATTAGCGTATTTTAAGTATAGAAAAAAATCGCGGAAATCAGCTATTCAACTTGTTACACTGTGATGATCCGATAATAATTTACCGATGTTCTCAGTAACCCAAACAAACAATTAATTGTATTTAAAAACCTCGAATGATCTGGATATCCAACAGTTCACTTGCATTTCTGAAAAAAGGTCTACAGAAAACTTCCGATACGTCGAATCAACAATTTGTGTTCGACATTGTTGGAATCACCTATATATATATAAATATGTATATATATGTGTATATATATATATATATATATATATATATATATATATATATATATATATATGTATGTATGTATATATGTATGTATGTATGTATGTATGTATGTATATATAGGTACATACACACATCAAAAGCGCAAAGGCGAACATTAAACCCTTCCACAGAGCGCTATCACGACAACAGCTGCTATGCGCGCCGAGTACACACATACTTTACTGGCGCGCGCGCTATCATTGCATCTTGCGGTTTTGCGTGAACCCCCTAAGGGGCTCAGTCCGCTCGCACGGGTCTCCCATTTAGCTCTCGGTTCTGCTAATCCTCAAAGGGATAGCAATTGCGAAAATAAGGTGAAACCGCCTCGAAGGAACGCCAAGGCCAAAATGCATATTCGTAAATGGGGAAACGGCTGTTTGGGTGCATTTAGCTTTGTGATTTTAAAATTAGATAACACGTGAAAGAAAAAACTATTTCTATGTCATTTGAGACATACTCGTAATGATATACCTAACCAGAGGAAAAATTGAATCGGTTTGTCGTTTAACAAATGATCAAAGTTGTTTTATTCTGGTCAAAAATCGAACTTTGCATCTACAGCTTGCTACTTTTGTAGTTTTCTAAATTTTAAGTGAGTAACCGGTTTTATTTCTGCCAAAGTTTTATTATTATGCTAAAAGTAACATTTTTTACAATATTTTTTATTTCAGATCACCCTCGACCGGTTGTCTATACAGGAACAGCGGCACATTGTTTAAGAGACACCACTATGACGGGTCAAAAATTAATTCTTTTGCATTTTCTCAAAGTATACATATTCACGAAAAAGTAAAAAAAAAATTAAGTTATGATATTCGACATTTACCAAGTAAAATACGATTTAATGTGAGCAGGCAGCGGAACGATTTACGTATACTTACTAAAACTTTCAATCGGGTTTTTCTCGAAACGACTTTTCTCGCCCTCGCCGGAATCATAACTCTAGCTATAATTGTCCAATTTTTCATTGAAAAATCTACAGATATAACACAAAGTGCAACTATTTCATGGCATTGGGAATGTAATCAGACTTTGCGGGGAATGAAAAACCAGTACATGTAAATAATATGAGTTGGCTCTTATTATTTTTCAAAAAATATTGATACATTGAGATATATAATTGGATTTTTGTGGGTTTGTTTGTATAATAATTGTCATATTATTTTGTAATATATTTGTAATATAAGTTGTAATATCATTTTTTAACATGTCGCAGCTCCCCCCAACTCCATCACAACACAGTGGGTTTGTTTGTATAATAATTGTCATACCATTTTATAATATATTTGTAATATAAGTTGAAATATAATTTTTTAGCATGTCGCAGCTCCCCCCACTCCATCACAACACAGTGGCAGTGGAGGGAGGGTAGTCTCCCTCTACTGCTTTCGTGTGACATCCAGCCAACTCAGGCCCCCATACCCAGCCTACCTCATCAAACATATACAGATTTTAAAACATTCTAAATTCTAAAAAAAAACAAAATTGCTGTAATTGCAGTAGCTATCGTTGTACGTAGCAGTTTTTTAAAATCTATTCCTTTTCAGACCCCGAATATAAGGAAAAAATTTCTCTAAAATTACACTTTTTTAAACACCCGTCATTCAGTCAAATTTGTTTCTCTAAAAACGGCTACTTTCCACGAAAACTACATTTTCCGATATAGATCATAAAACTTCTTTATCTTCATTTTTCAGACCAACCATTGTCAAGTTATCGATCCGGCCATTGGGCCACATTTTTCATACAGAGGTTCGATTTTACCTCAATAACGTTGTTAACTTTTCATTTTTTTAAATAAAAAATTACACGAAATAAGTTCAATGTATGCCTCATAGCACGCCTTTTTCCCCAAATTCCAAATAAATAATCTAGTACACAAAAAAAATCAGAAAAAACTACCTTTTTTCGACCCGTCACAGCGGTATCCTCTCTTAAGGCGGCATATAGAGTGAGATGGGAAAAAATTAAGCAATTTTGAGGGATTTTTAAAACTAAGAAATAATTATTCTACATCTATAAAACTGTAGGTATACTTTAACAGTATATCTAAGTAAACAGAACAATTTTTAAACATTCGTTAATCATCAAAATAGCCGAGCTGTGGCATAGCGTTGCAGCAAGGTCGAGCAAAGAAATTAATTTTTTTATAGTTGTAAATGTATATCCCGCCTTAAATACTACCATCTATGCTTATTAATATTTCCCAATAAGAAACTCAAACTTGGCAAAACCATGTACTAATTGCATGTAAAATCCCGACCTTGTCATCTCCATACTCTATACAGAAAAAAAATATTGAAAATCGAACACTTTTTTAGGCGTAGAGTTCATAGAGTTCGCGTTATTTAAGGGATCATCACAGTGTAAAATGTTAAAAAAATGCATTTTTTTGCATTATTTTTGCAAAATTTTTGCGAACAAAATACATTATTTTTTATTTAAGGGACCATCACAGTGTAAAATGTTCAAAAAATCCATTTTTTTGCATTATTTTTACATTAATAAGTAGACAATTTCTATGAAAATTCCGCACTCGAACCTTTAAATGTGTTTTTTCTCAAAATGTCGTCTTTCAAAACGGTGTACACTCTCAAAGAAAGAGTTTTCAAGCTATCCGCCTCAAATTTTGACACAAAATTCTTTTTTTCCCTATGGAAGCTTTTTTGGAATCTTAATATTTTTTCAACAAAAAACTGTCGAAAAAATAATTTGTCAATTTTGATTTTATAAAGCCTCCGTAGCATGATAGCGGCTTTCATACTGATGAACAATCTTTTTACAAATTTTGTTTCAGATAATATTTACGGCCACAACCGTGTACACTCCTCCTCCTTTGTTCAAAGACATTTTCAACCGTTAAAAACATGTACAAAAAATAAAAATAAATTTAAAAAAAATCATTTTCTGTTCTTCATAAGTGCTTTGATTTGACATGAAAAAAAATCAAACTGATTAGCGTATTTTAAGTATAGAAAAAATCGCGGAAATCAGTTATTCAACTTGTTCCACTGTGATGATCCCATAATGATTTACCGATGTTCTTACTAACCCAAACAAACAATTAATTGTATTTAAAATATCGTGAATGATGTGGACATCCAACAGTTCACGTGGATTTGTGAAAAAAAAAATATTGAAAATCGAACACTTTTTTAGGCCCCAAGCTTACGCTGACCCCTCGAATCCAATGAAATCCTTATATATTTAATATCTACCGAAGTCATTCTTTTTTTTTTTTTTAATAATCGACGAAGGGTATCGAGCGTCCGCGGTCCCCTTAAACAGAAAATCGCCTTTCCCCAGGTCCCACTTGACGGATTTCACTGAAAGAAAGTACAGTTCTGAAAGCATCCATAGTCACATACCGAAGATTCAAGAAAAGAAGCTTCAACCATTTTCACACCAACATCACTCAAACAATCACACAAGCAGATATTTTTTTTTTTAAGTATATTTACTGTGTAAGCATCGCTCCCTAGCCCTACCAATTTACCCTTGTCCTTCAAAAACTAACGTCCGAATACGTCTATGCATACCGGCGGTAAACAGATCGGCAATCAAGCGCGTGCACGATTCTGTGAGTGCGCAGTATCGAACACGACACCCACGGAATTTCGGCCCGTCAATTTGGACACCCCCGTCGTCAAGCGAGCGTCGTATGCGGATGGTACACAATGATTGACCAATTTCGAGATGAATAGACCCGCATTGACGACGGACGGGTTGTTGTGAGAGGTGGGAGGGTTGGTGAGAGGGAAGCAGATTGAAGGAACTGGGCTGATGAATGAGAGGGTGAGTGCCCACATGCTGCATCGTCGCGTGGCATGTTGTCCTCTGTATAGGGCCCACCTGGTCCAGGGTCATCAACCAAATCCTCGATAACCGAATACACCACTGAGTGCGCTACTTCTCAACGAAACTCCTAACTTACCAACGGGAGAGAAGTTAACACGCAATGTACAGCAACTTGCTGTCACGGAATTCGAATACTCGTAAAATCAACCCCTCTGTCTTTCGTCGCTCCCTACCGTAAGAGCGCACAGCCGAGACATCGGGAGAACTTCGGGATCCGGGACATCTAATTAACCTCTTTCGTACTATGTTGAGGATTCTGTTGGAACATCCTTTCTCGTTCGCGAAAAGGACACGGGTATACATCCTTATCTCGATTGTCGCGAAGGAGGGGCTTTTTTGAAGGCGTCCTACTTGGTTGTGTGTGTTGCTACGCTGGAGCAACGGAACACGGCACGTGCTTTTTCAACCGGTCCTCGGTATCTTTCTCTCTCTCTCTCTCTCTCTCTCTCTCTCTCTCTCTCTCTCTCTCTCTCTCTCTCTCTCTCTGGTTCTCGCACTCCCCCGCCCTTCGCTCATTTCGGAGCACATCGATTGGTGGTCCTGACCATTGACAGTGAAAAATGCGAGGGTGAATTTGCGATCGAGCTTATGTTAGGCAAAAAACCGAGCACCGATGCTCCCTCGCGGATCTTCACGTCTCTTTACAACCGTATGTATAAGCTACACCTACACGGCTATGTTGTCTACTGGGCACGCATCATGTACGAAGCTACGATGAGTATACATGTAGATGGCGCAGAAATGTTCACGACACGTCCTATGCCTACAGGAGGTCGACAAGAAAATAAGATATATGAGTCCGATACACGAGGACTGTACAAGGTTCGTTAAGGTTGAACGAACGCCACCTCCTTGCTGTTGTATGCAACACGAACGATCAGCAATACGTGTACCTACTAGGTCCTCAAATACGATATATTTAAATGCATATATATATATGCATATATATATATATATATATATATATATATATATATATATATTAGGGTGGTTCTTATAATGTGGTTCTAATATATATATATATATATATATATATATATATATATTAGGGTGGTTCTTAATTTGGTAATGTGGGAAATTCTTTGGTATTGTTCCTCAAAAGTAATCAACACACGAAGAAAAAAAAATTGGCCGCAAGCGGAAATTTGTCCAATGATTCTAACCCACCCCACCGAGCTGTCGAATTTTTATATAAGAAAAGCATGCATTTACAATGTTGTGAAGAAAATTGTTTATTATTTCAAAACTATACATGATAAAAAAGTTTCATATGACGTTTTTGTAGGAAATTTAATGCTCTACAAAAAAGGTAACTAGTAAAATTTTCGTGGATTTAATATTTATCAAGTAATTAGCAAAAAACTGTCATCGTTTATTGCAAAAAGCGATCATTATGGTCAAAACAAGAGTGTGACGTCGAAAAACTGCCATTTATTTTTCGTATGCAATCAGAAATAAGAGATACGTAGCGCACTCAATAACAATGTGTAAACATTATTTAAATTTTCAATTTTATCAATTTTATCATAAATTATGATAAATTAAAGCCATCCTGCCTTACCGACAAGTATCCTTTCGTCGGATGAGTTGCTTCCCATACTTGCCGCAATCCTCGTTAACCTCGAAATAAACATATGTCTACTGATTCCACGTGAGGCACAGTGCTCGACGACTTAAGTTTAGAAAATCGCGATAACTTTCCATCGCCGTAATTTACGTAAAAATATATTTTTTATTGGTGATGCTGATTCACAAATAATTGGAAGCACATTGCCTTCAAAATTGCAGGTGTTAAATTCATTTTTTTATAGTACTCGGGTTCTAAAATTAATGATACATGAAAGTGCCACAATAACTGCCAAAGAAGTGTTTGTGTTTTGGGATAAATACCGGTACAAAGTTTGCCAGAATGCGTAAAAAAACATCAAAAAGTTACACGCACGCTGCATTCTATTGCAAACACGTGCTGGAAAAAAATAATTTTTTTTCATATAAAAATTCGACAGCTCGGTGGGGCGGATTAGAATTATTGGACAAACTTCCGCTTGCGGCCAATTTTTTTTTTCTATGTATGTTGATTACTTTCGAGGAACAATACCAAAGAATTTACAACATCACCAAAGTAAGAACCACCCTAACATATATATATATATATATATGGGGGGGGGGGGGCATTTTAAATGCATTATAACTATGTAATATTGGGCTACCAACAGATCCTTTCATTTCTTTAAGGGGTTACGTGGGTTTCAAAGCCAAAAAAGCATACTTTCTGTATTAAAAAAATTGAATATATAAATTATTTAGATGAAAATGTTAAGCACATAAAAGAGCAACATTTCAACAATATTTTTAAAAAATTCATCTAAAATTTGGGAAAATTCAGCCGGTGGGACCTGGTTCCCGCAGACCCCTAAAAAAGTGTCCTCGTGGTGGTCAGGATAACTCATGATAGCTTTATCTGAAATTAATAAACCAATTATTTTCAGCTAGGAGATAAGTATAGCTCGTGATTGAAAGAAGGATATTTTTTAAATTGAAATTGAAATTTTAGGCAGAGTTGTATGCAAAATAGTTCAATTTTTGGTACAATTTACACTACGTATAGCCTTGTAAAATTAGTTGTAATAAAAAAAAACCTTCGTTCAATCACTAGTCAATACTATTTTGAAGAAGTGTGCAAAATTTCAATAAGATCGGTGCATTAGTTTTTGAAAAGTCGAGTTCACTGACTTCAAAAATAGTGTTTTGTGAAAAATGCGATTACCTGCGTCGCTCCCGGCCGGTCTTTCCCAACGGGGGGAATTCCCAGAGGCTCTCTCTCCTAGACTTTCACTCCGATTGACTTAAAACTTTGGGAAAATATTCTAGACAAATTGAATACTATTAGATCAAAAAAATGTTGAATGGATTTTTTGAAATTTTCAAACCCACGTAACTTTACCCTCCGCGGTCACCCGGGGTCAAAATGACCCCAAGCGCAACTTAAAGCCAAAATTACTATAAGTTTTTGGCGGCCAAGGAGATTGGCCTACTTTCTAGCTATTGCTTTCCTTAAACTATTTTCCACTATGAGCTATTTTTGTCCTTCACCCTTCCTTGACACACTGGGTCATTATGACCAGGACGAATTTGAAATAAAATGCTCACTCTCCCAAATTTAATGTTTTCAATATTTGTTTACAATTCAATTTTATTTTTTCCCCAATTTTAATTGTGCAGACATATTAAGAAATGTTTAACTCGTATCGCGGATTTTTTTCAATCAAAACCGAACGATGGTTTATGAAGGCTGGGTGGATGAAGTACTATCTGGGTTAACTCGACCCAGTCTGTCAAAGCCGTAGTCAAATATAAGTGTGTGAAGGAAGGATTAACCATAATATCTGAAGAGCATCACCTCGAAATTTATTGAAAAATAAAATGAAAATTGCAAGAGTTATGATTTTTTAAATAAAACGGTTTTTTTTCACGCATTGACTCCTTGCTAATTGTTTTCCGTCATTTAAAAATTCGATGAAAATAAAATACCGAAGAATGCCACATGCTAGAATGTTCAAACTAATATCCTGAATTTTTATGAGTCGTTCATCGGCAAGTCGGCAATCGTTTGAAACATGGCCGGGGTCATTGCGACCCCCGGTAAATAGCGTTTTATGGCCAGAAGTTGAGTCATTCAAGTCGAATGTCTTCAAAATCATCTTTGCCCGTATACATACATATTTGTGTTTCTGTGTGCCCTCGATTGAGGGGAACGGCTATATAGTCATAGCGATGATATATTTTTTTGTAGTTTTTCGATTCGAGGGGTGTATCATCGATGATGTGTGCATAGGATGTCCAGAGTGTCGACTTTCTGCGTTGAATCTCAGACTCTGATCGAACAGGACGTTGGCTGTTGAGCCGAATTGTTTCCGCTCAGTCGCAACCACGTTGACATATGTAATTTTTTGACAAAGGCACACTTGACGGAGCAAACGATCGTGTGCCTCGCTCCCGATCTTTTATACACTTATGCATATATATATACACGGCGTTCAGGAGATCGTGAGACCGAGGACACTCGGAAAGACATCTCGAGGACTCCTCAGTGATGCACACGTCTACGGTACTTCTTTTTAAGGGGTTATACCTAATTGTAAAAGTCGAAAAATCACTTTTTTCAAAACCAATATATTTTGACAGTATATCGTCTTATAAATGTTCTCTGAAAATTTCAAGGTGATCGCGTCAAAATTGAGAGATTTATAGACTGTTATGTTGACGTCTGTTAGAACACTCGGAGCACCGTGTGAAACTGTAAACACTTTTTTCTCGAAATTATATTTTCAAAGTCGATGAGAAAAATGTCTATCGTCACGAAATTTATCATTATGATTTATTTTAAAAATCCCAAAAATTAATTGTCTTCGACTGTTACGACTACGCATAACTCGTTAAATGTACTTATATCTACGCATGATTTTTTACACTTCGTCTGTAAACGTTTTTCCGATACCTTCCATCTCCAAACCTGGGCATTTCAAGTCCTGCCGTTTTTTTCGCCCAGTTAATAAATTCGAGAAAGTTTGAAAGATTCATGCCAGTGTTCGAAATGTTCAATTTAATGTATCGATCATAAAATTATAGGAAAATGAGTTTTGTCGTATATTGTTTGTTAAATCAATAAAGCTACTCAGTAGGAAAGTAGTTCTGGCTCGGACATGAAATATCCATGTTTACAGATGAAGTGTTAACGGGGAAATTCATATTGTGATGTTTATGTAAAACAATACTCAAGAGATTGGTAATTTGAATGAATTTCAAGAGTCAGTCGGAAAAAAATTTGAAACTGGACATGGAGGCTGAGGTAGAATAAAGGATTCGAGTGAGACATACGTATCGAATACCTCGACGGTGATTCAGATGATTTCACTTTCAACCACTCTCATTCATAGTCGACGAATACTTCTTGTTTTCACATGTGGCGTTATAATTATCGAATCAAATAAGCAGATGAAGACAATTCGCGGATAAATGTGTCAGTATACTAGTTTTACAAAAACATGCTTAACAAACACTCGATTAAACAATCATCGATGTCTTTTAGAATTGTTTGAATAGGCACACTGCAAAAAAATAAGAATATCATCCCTCGTACATTACTTATTGATACTTTAGTTACACGAATTTTGTTTAGGTTTGTTTGGGTTTAAGAGCAAATTCATTTAAGAATAAATCATCCATGTCCATGTACGTTATTCAGATCTCAGTCAAACTTGCTCGTTTTTACGGTCTGTATGATAACTGCTCCATGGGTTGATGGATCTGTTAAATCCGAGAAAATTCTTGCAAAAATATGTAACATTTCTCCTCAATCGAACAAAAATCGTTAATTTCACAAAAAAAACCACAAGCCCGTGTCGAAGTTAAAACTTTTGTTTCGTTTGTAGTTTCCCACAGCAATTGTTAAAAAAGTTCGTTTAAATAAGAATATGACCATGGCTTCACCGACGGTATACAAATACGACGGTAGAAATTTAAAAAAAAAACTGTTTAAAATAGCGCGCAGACCATGTCGAAAAAAGTCGTTTACAAAAAGGAAAGTGACACCGAGATTTTAGAATCATTGTTTTTCAAAGACGCGTAAGAGTACAAATAATAATCAATGATAAAGAATATAGATTTTTTTAATCCCGGAGGTATGTAGCTAGATATTAAGCTATCAACGATAACAGTCACGTTATTCATCGTGCGCGAGATTATTTTACAAGATTGTAGCAGCTGACATTATACTCGAACATACCAATGGATCCACCCTCAATTGTACGATCGAGACGCAACGCTTGCGTCAGCGGTTCAATTAAGGATGGCGTTGAAAATATAAAAGCCCGCGCGCTATGGAATTTTCTGTCACGCGAATCGCGAATAACTGCCATATGCTTACATAACACGAAGGTGTGTATTTTTCAAGCGCAGAGGGAGGGGAAATCACGAGTTCCAGTCTCGTGCAGAACGCGCCGTGTGTGTGCGTGTGGTTTGCAAACGTTGCATGGATCGAAACGTATGGAGGGAAGAGAGAGAGAGAGAGAGAGAGAGAGAGAGAGAGAGAGAGAGAGAGAGAGA
>OZ023317.1:44082959-44194596 GCA_964007375.1 Ophion obscuratus
CGTCCGCGAGATGCAATAAGCGTGAATTAATTGAATACACCGCGGTTGTCCCGCGGAGTATTGGTCACGGAGCTTGGGCCCGTTTTCACGAAACTCGAAGTACTTGTGAGCTCCTCTTTTACCTTCGATTCGTTTCGCGTTTTCAAGGGCGAAGACAGGCCCGTGCAGTGAAACGCGGATTCGTATGTGGACAATCGCGGTCCAGGTTTGAGATTTGGTCTACTGATGATAAACGTACTATGTTTGTTTGGGGCTACTTCGAACGGTCGATTATTTGCGACATCTCTACTGCTGGGGTTTTCGTTGGCGAGCATACAGGGTTGAAGTAGTTCGGGAAACGTGGTTTTTTTAAATGAGCAACGAAAACTCGAACGAGCTATTCACGGCTGAAGTTCGACGATGATAAGGAACGGCACTTGTGGGAGGAAATACCATTAGGCCAGGAAAAAGTTTGCTGATTTTAGAGATTTTTTTCATAAAGGAGATTTTTTCTTCACCATTTTTAGTCTTAGGGTACGTTTTATTCTACTTTTGACTGTTTACGTGGTATTTTTTCATTAATCGTTAAAAATGTCGGAAGTATGCCACATCTTCTAAACTGCATTTTTAAAACTGACGTGACATATAGCTAAAAAAACTAATCGACCGATTCTGATAAATTTTGGTATAAATCTTCTTTTCTAAAAACATAACCTTCAATCTTTTTGAAAATTATAAAAGTTTTTTTTTGCAAAATGTAGCATTTTTTCGGAAAATTCAATCTTTTTGTTTCGAAGAGTTCCGTGTCACCGATTTTTAACATTTCTCACATTTTCTTGGTTTATATTCTGCGCATGAGTGTTAGTGAAAGAAAAATTTACCCTGGTTTTTCTTCAGATTAATCCCGCCGAGGCTACGTATCACGCCGTCTGACAACATCCACCGCAAACCCGTTTAGAAGACCGTGCCATATCTCCGCCATTTTTAAAGATTATTTAAAATAATACCATGTAGCAGCCAAAAGCCAAACCATACCCTAAGTCTCAAAAATGGTAAAAATATTTTTCCTTAAAAACAAATCATGAATATCAGCAATGTTTTGCCTCGCCTAAAGGTATCTCTCCCCTTAAGCGCCGCCTTCGATTTTGTTTAAATTCATATACGCGATAAAGCATTGAAAACCATCGGCGGAAAAATGGTTTCAAAGGGGGAAACACCCCCAAAGAAAGGGATGTCGAGGGGCAATTATGCGGTGTCACCCACAAGCTGTCCACCGATCTCAATGAAGCGAAAACCAAAATTCGTCTAATGCGAAGCGATGAAAAATTCACTACAGAAGTATTTTTAAAAATTTAATGAAATTGAATGATGCCTTTTTTTGACGTCTGGTGCCCCCCCCCCCCCTCTCAAAGCGGTTTTTCCGCCGATAAAAAAATACGTGTCTAGTAGTTTTCAAACCTTTATCAAATTTATAAGTTTTAGTAAAATCATAGACCGTTACCTAAGCGATGTTTCTTGTGAGTAATAATCGGCACAGTAGCCGCTCAAGTGCCAAACGTGCAAGTCGGGCCCAGCACGGGTTCGAAACCACGTTCACGAATCAAACGAATAAAATAATTTTCCGTTTTTTTTTCTAGTTTAAGGATCTGCACGAGGCACGTGTTTCTTTTTTGGAAGATTTTGTAAAAACTCCAAAAATTGACCGAGTTATGAGGATTTTTGTGAAGGGACAGCCTACTGCGCTACGGCGAACTGGCCCGCTGCGATTGACCCTTTTTCTTTTACACTTTTCTGGAAAATAATTTTCACTTGAAATTCTGACAGAGCAGAATTGAGTCTATAACATTTTCTATTTATATCTATTTGTTAATAAAAAAACGATTAAAGTTATTTTTAGTCGAAGAATCAAGCTTCTCTCTGCAGCTTGTTAGTTTCGGCTATCACGCCGAGTTTTTTCCCGTGGCTTTTCACAAATTTGTTATTCGAACCTGGCAAGAATTTTGAACCGGCGTTCTTCGGGGAACAGTGCGGAATCCAATTGGATCCCAATGAGGCCTCCCTATGTGCAATATCCCCAGAAAATTCCTATAGAGATGTGGGTGCATCTTGGAATTCCCCATCAAATTTGTGCTTGAGATCACAAAAGGATATTTTTTCGGAGATCCAACAAACTCCAGTGGAGAATTTTTAATTCAAAATTCTCGAACATCGTCACTCGGGAAATAGCAAGGAATCCACTTGGATTCCAATGTGGAATCCCAACGTGCATCGTGACGAACAAATCCCTATAGGGATGTTGCAGGAACCGAAGACTCCCCACAAATTGCTGCCCGGGTGACGCATCGACTCGAATCAAATATTTCTCGCAGATTCATGACAATCTATCGGTCCACAATTACCATCTGTCGTTTCGCCTGAAATCCAGTCATTTTTAATTGAAATCGAATGTAATACATTGTCCGTAATGTACGTAGCTTCACGCATACACACATGTCCTTGCGATGCTCTTGCGCATAGCAATCAGTGTCACGTCTGGCATGTGCTGTATTCTCGTCTGTCAATTTGCAATTATAATTTTTCAACGCCTGTGCATCCTTCTCGCCACCACACGCATGCGGCACTGAATCATATTTTATCATGTACCGAGCACTTGCGACGGCAGGTTCTCTCCTCCATCAAGATGTTCCGCCTCGTATAAAATGTATAACATCTGCGGGGCACTTGTTCCATAATACGTAAAGTGGTTATTGAGCGAAAAACGCGCGAAAAATCAAATTAAGGGTGTCTCAAAATGACTTGACATTTTAACTTATTAATAAAACGGATTATTCATTTGAAAATTACGAATATTTTCATTTCAATGTAAGGTACAAACATGGAGGTTATGTGTGGAACACAATATCCGATTAATGGCCGGCTCGTCCATGTTTGCAAACGTCAACTCTTTTGACGAAATGTTCGATAACATTTTGGCATAATTGCGGACTAATTTCATTAAGACCCTACGCCACAGTAACGAGTATAAAATCAGGTGCGAATTTGACAATTTTTTTTCGTATAAAAAAGTGATTTCCTCATAAAATTAATTACACGTCTATTTAGTATGAATGTCAAGCTGTTAGAAAAAAAATATATATATATATATATATTTTCGATATACAAAATGGCGGACTACTCGAAATTTTTCGAAACAGCTTTTTCCCAATTGGCGTGACAAATAAATTCAACAATTTAGACTCGATTTACTTCAAATTTAAAAGTTATGTTACCAATTGCATTTCGCAGAGAAGTACGTACGGAATTTCTGATTAATGGATAACTTTTCATTTTATGAGCAGTTCATTAGCAGTTATAACGAAATGTTTCACTGAAAGTTCATTTCTTAAGTTCAAATACCTACAACTTTTGAACAAAACAATATTTTTTAAAATTCTAGGTAAAAAATTGTGGACGCTAAATGTCACGCTACGGAGCGCTTAAAAAAAGACAACTAAAGAAGACATTAGTAGTCGGCCATTTTGTACATCGAAAAAAATATATATATTTCCGAACAGCTTGATATTCATATTAAATAGACGTGTAATTAATTTTATGAATCAATCACTTTTTCATACGAAAAAAAATTGTTAAATTACCACATGCTTTTATACCCGTTACTGTGGCCTAAAGCCTTAATGGTGCGTCCAATTGCTTCCTTGAGCTCCGGAATAGTGTGTGGATCATTGGCACACTCTTTTTCTTTCAGAAAACCCCAAAGAAGACCAACGGCGTCAAATCGCAGACTTTGGTGGCCAATTCAAATCGCCGCGGCGCAAGACAACACGACCATGAAAATTCGTCTGCAATAACCAGCCCCGGATCTACGATTTTTCCGATCCGGGGCAAAAACTTGATATTGGCATCCCTCCCCTCCAGCATTTGAGATTAAGGGGGGAGATCTCTTTAGACGCACGAAAATAAGTCATTTTTCATAATTTAGAAAATAATGTGATAAGATAATCGCATAATTTAAAAATTTTGACACTATCTTATTACAACTTTCAAGTGGTAAAACTTTTTTTTCTTTTTCAAACAAAACAAAATAGGGGCGTTGTAAGGTATTTCTTTAGAGGTCTTTTGAAAAACTGCTCATGGTATAGCTCAAAAAATTATTGATCGATCTGGCTGAAATTTTGGGCGGTTTCTCAATATAACATTATTGGAAGGATATACCTACAAAAATATTAAAAGGTACAAAATTGAAAATTAAGTAGACTTTGTAATCAAATGTTCACATTTTTTACCATTTTCCCGACGATTTTTACCCCGAAAAAGTAATTTATTTACGCGATAACCTTGAAACTTTGGGTATATCCCTCCAAAAGTCTTATAGTGAGAAATCTGGCAAAATATCAGCCAGATCGATCGATAACTTGTTGAGCTATAACACGAGCAGTTTTTCAAAAGACGCCTAAAGGAATACCTCATCAAAGTTCGTCTCCTAGGCAGTTTTATTTTCGATAGCTACGATCACGATGCCATTGAAACTCACCAAAGCGCCTTGGATGTTAGGCCCTTTAGTGAAACAAGTTTTTTTCAAACACAAGAATTTGGCGCCCCCTCAAATTGCCGCCCGGGGCAGGTACCCCGGTTTACCCCCCCCCCCCCCCCCTCAGATCCAGGGCTGCCAATAAATATGCAGTAACAATGCAGCAAATAACAATTCTACGCGTTGTTTAATCGTGTAATTCTCCATGACTAAACCTCGATACTTCCTGATGCCAGTTGTCAAATATTAGTACTCTATGTCCGCCAGAAAAAAAAATGGCGCGGGATTTAAAATATCAGGTGATTTTGAGACACCCTTTGCAATGATGCGAGAAGACGAGACGGAGAGGAAAAACGAGGCAGTGTCCCTACGATGAAAAGTCGAGGAACACCGAGGTTACTCGATGACTTCACCGCCCGATACAATTAACGTGTGACACCGCTCAAGCCCAATAACATATGACGACAGTCAGACATAAAAAACGCCGCTTCTTGCCGATTTTCACCCGGATTTCTTCAGCACCCCCCGATCGCCAAGCGGTCACCCTCCTGACGCAAGAGGGGCCACGGACTTGTTCGCGATATTAAAAATAATGGTGACATACATTAGTTTTAACGAAGGTAACGATCGCGAGGGTCCGGACGCGCGGGCTATTTTTTTGCTAACCGTATTTATGCGTCTGGTCATTTGTTTCCCGTAGCTGGACTTCGAAGAGAGAATCTCGCTGTTAAACGTGAAACAATGGCCAAGGTATCCTCGAAGATGCGAAGCCCTTAAACCGCAGCCTCAGCAGCCTCCCAGGGCAACACATATACACGTGGATTCGCGTGTACGGAGAAAAAAAACGACGAAAGCACTGCGGGAGAAAGAGAGAGAGAGAGAGCAAAGAACGACCAAAAACGAGGAAAAAAAACGTCCAAGAAACGGATTCGAGAACTAAAAGAACCCGCGTCGCGAATTCTTAGGACGAAACCAACTCGGCAGCGTCGTGTCCTTCCTCCGTATTATTCGCGTGCAACAACCGCGAAGCGAGGCAATGCCACACGAATGTCGCTGGGATCGTGTCGCAATTTCAATTTCAAATTATCCCAATTCCAAGGGGTGTCGGATCGAGAGTTTATACGCGGGCGTACCGATCTCTATCGCCGCCCGTAAGCCACCGACGTGACATTTTTTGCGCGACCATTACCAAAAAGTCCTTCCATCCCGGAGCCCGAAAGAGCATACCTGTGTTTTCAATGCTTTCGTGCTCGACCGTATGCGGAGCTTGAAACATTCGCTTGTACAGTAGCCGAAAAATATTCAGCAGCAGACTCACTTACACACTCGTGCATTTACACATGTGGGTACACGAACATGTCGAAGACATTGGACTTCCCGGACGGTCCTCCGAATGGCCCCATACTCGGCATCACGAACAGCCCAATGTCTTCAAAACGATCCATGGATAAATGTAAACAATTCTGTATAATTGCTATTTCGGGCCCCAGAAATCCAGCCCCAGAATCTACGAAACGTTGGAAAAAGATTGGAGGACTGTCCTCGAATCAGCTGGATGTACCGATAGCCACCATTGCGTGGATAAAGCTGGCTCAAAATGCCTTTACCTTGTGTATACGGACGACCGAAAGGTACAGAGTATGCATATTCCAAGTAGCTCGTGGCCCTGTGACCTGCCGAATAACAAGTAGGCGGATCGTTTCGGATTTACAAGTATCCGATGGGTAGCCAGTTACGGTAAGGCGGCAAGCGCGAAACGCGTGCTACGTTATTCTCTTTGGGAAAACATGTACTCCGGTGGAGGATTCGAGGAAAGGTGGAAATTCTATGACAAGTCAAATTGAGAAACGTTGAAAGTTATACGACAGCGGGGGCAATTGGTCGGTTAACCGGTAGGAATGACAATAACGCATGTATACCAAGAATCGAAAGAGTTGCCAAAGATTGAGGGAGAATCAGCCCGTGTAACCCGTTTTCGCTACCGTCCCGTAGGAAAGCGCTCGCCGCAACATTGTCGTCGCAGGGGTTCGTCAAATTTTCCAAATGGAAACGATAGGGTTGAAAATCCTGCCGGGGATGCGGCACGTTGTCGGATTATGAGATTCGGGCTAATCCGATGATATTTACGGCAACACCCGCGTCATCTTTTGGTAAACATTCGGTGATCCATTGTTTGCCGATGACGAGGAGACCTGGCGGCAAGGCTAGAGAGAGGATGGATCAAGGGGTGGTGGAAGTGAAAGATAGACGGAGAGCAACCTTGATCAGCTTTCCTGTCCGATTGTGGCGCAATCTTCTCAGATGGATGGCACAACCACGAAACGAGTGTGACTTTACGACCTTGGTCCAGAACTCGTCATGATCCCTTCGGTGCTTTGCGATGAAGACATCATTTCCGCATAAGCCTCTGAATAATCCTCCTTCTTCATGGGAGCCGGCTCTTTACGTTTGTGGATTCTCCTCGCAGCGAAACATGCGCCTGCTTGTCGTGAGGAAACAAAGATGGGAGACCGGGTCCGTCGTATGCGCATACGGTAATGGGGACAAGATTGAATTTATGTCAACTTTAGAAATTTCGTTAATCCTTTGCGGTGGAAGAAGAATCTCAGAGACTTGGCATACGAATGCGACGTTTCGCGGCTTCGTTCGGTATCGTAAAACGCATCGGGAGAGTCGGAGGTGTGTCAGCAGTGTGGTCGATCGACGCTCAATAGATTTACGGTGCGAGGGAACGGGTTGTGTGGATTCGGCGCGCTCACAGAGCATCACACCCGGAAGCCGAAAACGGACACTCCGGGCTTCGAACATTGAGAGAAAGGAACAAGCAGCACAAGCAAGCTGACCGAACAATCGGCAAGTCTTGGTGCATGCGGTTTTCTTCATGGCTTCCTTCCTTTTGATATGAAATATAAAAGGGGCGTGATTTATTGCCGTTGGCAGTGTCATCGGGGCAGCCTGGCTTAACCCTTCTTCCCTCAAGAATTCAAATGGTGGCTAGTCATCGCGTGCGAATTCTCCTTTGACAAGTTCCTCAAAGATGACTGAGGTTTCTCCCAGCCAATGTATTTTTATTGCAATTCACTCGAGACGGAATTGGGTGATGTTCCTTTTGATTCTGATGTTTCGTACAATTTGGACTGCGAGTTTTTTCCAAGGAGAAACGAATAAATATGTGAGTACGCTTTTTTATGGCCCATATGAAAATGCCTTTAGTGAATCACCTTGGTGAAAATACTGTGAATGCTTAAGAGGTCACTTTAGACGCTAAAAAGGCTATTTTCATGATTTTTTTGATAGGTTTATATTATAGATATTGATATAAAAGTTGTTACACTTAATAAATACACTTTCGAAATACCTTAAAAAATACATATATATACATGTTTATTTAAGTCACTATATGTAGACAAGAATGTGATGAACAAGAAAAAATTATAGGTCTGCGCTGTTGATGAAATTTCGGAGATGGGTCATCCTAAACAAAAAAATCGCACGGTTTTAGATTCAGTATGTTAATGGCTATAGCACGTTTCATACGATTTTTATATATGCAAGAATAACAAAATGGCGGACATTTTTCGACAGAAAAAACGTGTTTTTTTCACCGTTTTCAGAAAAACAAATAGTAAAAATCAACATTTTTAAAATCCTTGATATGCGCTATAGCTATAGTTGTAAAGAATATGTGGTTGATATTTCAGAAGAATCGGTCAAGTAGTTCCGAGGATTTTATCGACCAGCCGTCGAAAAACGTCGTTTCGAGAAAAAACGCGTTTAACGTTGTGAACAAACAGATGAACGTGCTCAGGTAGTAAAGTAAAGGTGACACAATAATACAGTTCGACTCCTCCGATGTTTACAAAAGGTCACACAAATTTATTTAAAAAAAGGTATATAAAAGGTCACATTAGTAGGTGTGATACTTTTGGATATGTATACTTTCGAAAAATGTAACAGAAAAAAATCGATCCTTTGAAAAATGTGAAATGAGAAGACGTCTTAATATGTGTATAAAGACGAGAATTGTTGATGAATCGTAAGAATCGTGTGTACTTCTTTAGGGAATCTATCTAAGAGGCTACAATTAAAATTTCAAGTCGATCGGACGAAAACTGCCCGACTTATGCGGTTTCGCGATTTCAAAAACATGGTTTCGAGAAAAACGTGTTTGAGTTCCCAAAGTGATTTAGGAGCTATCGTTCACACGACGGAATTGAAGCTCTCATTTGAATTCTGCGTGTACCCGCCGAGGCATTTTGATAGTAGGTCTGCAGTTTTTAGGTCGTGTATTTTTTGTACAACGACTGGACTACGCGACTCCAAATTGCAACTTTCACCGTCGAGGCTGTTTCGTGCATTTGGGAGTGCTCTGAGGCGCTTCAAAAAAATACCTCTAAACATTTTTTCCAAAATGATTCGCCTACGATTCCTTTTTTATATCATTCTTGCCATGTTTATACATAATTGAAGCCAATAAAAAGCGGCACGACATTTTTTCCTACTCATATGTGAGGCCTTAGGATAAAGTGATACAGATATGGGTGCGAACGAGGTAGCAACGTTGGAGCTGACAGTAGAGCGAGAGAAGCAGGCATGTAACGTGTTCAGGCGAGGTGAGCATCGCTCAGTCGGTAAAATCCCGTTGCACACTTTTCTCTCCAACGATTGATATTCCGACAACAGGAAGAGTCTCATATTGTTCTTCCTCTGACAGAGCGCAAAATGAGACTTTTCTGTTTTCCGAAATGTCCGCCATCTTGAAGTAAAGTGAAAAACAAATTTCCAGTATCTCCTCTGCCGCACTCATATGTCACGTCATACATCTTTCGGCTTGCCTTACGATCAGGTGACGCACGCTCAGTCGGTAACAAAAATGGAAACTATATTTTCATAAGCGTTAAAATATTATTAAAAAAGTTAATTTTTTGGATCTGCGCCTGTCGATTCTTCCTACGATAAAACGTATAAATTCCCGAAAAAAAAACAATGCTCATTCAAAAATAGTTACACCTAATTTCCAACTTCAAGTTAAACTATCCAGCAAATTATAATGGTAAAAATGTTGACCGTAAAACGGAGGCGCCCGTATAAATCGAGAGTGCCCGCTGACATAAAACCGGGTGTAACCTCGAAACACTATAATTATCAAATCAAAAAGTCTCGTACAACCGCAATAAATATCCGAGCGTTATCTAGCCAGATTTTTCGCGCTTCTTGCCGCCCAATCTGCCCTCGATCGTTCGTAAATTTACAGCCTATTTTTTGCGCACGCGTGTCCGACGAGCAAAAGAAGAGGCAGAATAAAAGCGAAGAGAGGCACGTAGCGAGCAAGAAATAAGTTTTCGATCATCAAAGAGAAATTCCTGGGGCGTTCGGGCGTCTTTTATGACGCCTGCTGTGAGTTCCGAGAGCATAGGGGACTAACTAGCGACTGTCTGCTAGGCGAGCGATAAAACGATTTTACGATAGTTTTTTTTTTTTTTATTTTATTTTATTTCGTTTTTAATCGTAATAAAACTCGATCCACCCCAGAGTCGTCGGATCAGCGCACGACGCGCGGGGGATTCCCCGCGGTGTTGGCTGGAGTCCGTCGTCTCGCGCTGCCTTTATATACCTTACACATCGCCATTGTGGTGAACGACTATTAGCGATCGGCTGGCCGCGGTAATAATGTACAAGCGTGTGCGTGCGCGAATGGCGGAAAGATGCGCAACGTCGGGGCCATTAATGTTTGTCAGAAAACTCGAGCCGGTGGCGGGATCGTCGCTTACGTCGTTACCCCCGACTAATAAAGTAAAGGTGTTCTCGTACGATGCACGAGGACTGCTTGCGGATCGAGTGAAAACGTAAAGTGGGGCAACCGATAAAGCAGCCGAAACAGAAAAATAAACATTGCGAGAGAGAGAGAGAGAGAGAGAGAGAGAGAGAGAGAGAGAGAGAGAGAGAGAGAGAGAGAGAGGGAGAGAGAGAGAGAGAGAGAGAGAGAGAGAGGGAGAGAGAGAGAGAGAGAGAGAGAGAGAGAGAGAGAGAGAGAGAGAGAGAGAGAGAGAGAGAGAGAGAGAGGGAGAGAGAGAGAGAGAGAGAGAGTCGTGCCAACATTTTATCGGCTTACCCACGTACTTACGCACCGTTTAATCTCGCAGCAAGTGTATCGCGGTACGAATAGTGATTCAACGTAATTTCGCAGGTATCACCGCGATATTCTCGCCCAGTATCTCTCTCTCGCTCTCCCCCTCCCTCTCTCTCTCTCTCTCTCTCTCTCTCTCTCTCTCTCTCTCTCTCTCTCTCTCTTTCTCTGTATGCATATACGTATTGTAAGTGTGTACTGGTACCGCTTGAGTATATATAAGATCGTTGAATTATTCTTGTGGTCTCCGACAAACCCAAGAGTCGAGGCGTGTGTACACGCTCTCGGTGAGCGTACGTGGTGCACCTCGTATTATATTTTGCTGCACTCGCTCTCTCTTGAGACAGAAAGAGAGGGGAAGAGAACGAGAGGCGCGACGCTCGTATTTCATGCGAACGCCTCGGATAAAGTCTCCGGACACTCACTCAGAACATGGTAGAGAGAAAGAGAGGGAGAGAATGAGAGAGCGAGAGAGAGAGAGAGAGGAGAGAGATGAGAGAGAGAGAGAGAGAGAGAGAGAGAGAGAGTGCAGTCATCGAATATCTCGATCGTGCTGCTTATACAGTGATCGAAAGACACGGAGAAAACTTAACGCACCTGTATATATAGACATGTATACGGAAGACGCATCCACCGGTATTTGCGTTTTCATCTATATACAGTAATAGCCTATTCCGTTCGTAAATGCCACTATGGATTTATGTACCGATGTTTTTTTTCTCGCTCCCATATACTCGGGTATACTGTTAGCTCCAAATGAGCTCGACGAGTTCTGGAATAGACTCTTAACATGGCGAAATGTTCCAATTACATCTCGTCTTGTGTGTGCTCGAATGATAAAGAGCACACGGTGATGAGGGCCTGGTTCGGACGTGGATGAAATTATAGAAGCATCCGAAGCGCGTTTTCCAGAAGAGTAGGACCTTGAAGGGAGAGCTCCCTTTAGGCCGCCGGAAATAAGCAAATTTTGCAGATTCTTTCGGAAAAAAACTCTTCATTGTGCATAATTATGTTTTATGGAGACGTTGATGTGTATTTTCATTTTCCAATTTGTCATTTTTATATATTTGTATTTGTATTACATTTATTTATATTATATTATTATTTATATAATTTGGCGATGGTTGCCGTCTGAATTGTTCCGCAACTAACAACCTGGCGTCTGGTGCATTGATCGAAAATATCAGAGCCAAAAGGTTTTAGATTGCTATGACCTACAGGCTTTAGTGAATCTAAAAAATCGAAAGAAAAATTAGTATTCGGCAAATGGTACAAGTATGATTTTTTTTCGATTTTTCATGAAATTTTGACTATAGTATTTATTAATAAACAAGTCATTGTTAAACATAATGTTCAAGAAACTTTAGGTTCGCATAGACGGTAATTATATTATCTAAACGTGTGCAAAATTTTAGAATGATCAATAAGACAGTTTTTTAGTTATCTTGTACAAGGTTCACGAAAGTTTCATCGCTGAAGTGTCGTACAGCCACCATTTCTTAATATTAACAAAAAAATTGTAAAATTAAAACATGTACCTACGTAAAATTTTTAATATGTAGAATAGATAGTATCGGCACAAAAAATCTTGAAAAATCGCTAATGTTTGGATACATAAGGGGATCTTCCCCCTTAAGGCCTCATTTGTAAATTGGTTCTAAATGAGGGGGTTTTTAGATTGACTTCAAGGCTTAGAATTTGTAGAAATCTCGAGTTGTCAGGGGTAGGCTAGTTTAAAAATGAATGAAAAAAAAAACTGTTTTATGGAATCAAACTTTGTTATTATTTGTCGTTCGAGGATACAGAGACAAAAAATTATCAATGATAAAATAAGAATAATTATTAAATTTACGAGGTTTTGGGCCTTTTATCCAAAAATGTTTGCAGATTATTGTTATTTTATTGTTGATAATTCTTCCTTACTGTGTCCTCAAGCTACAAAAAATATAATAGTTCGTTTCCATAGAACAGTTTATTTTTCAATTCTTTTTTAAATTTGCCTACTCCTCATTTTAAGAAATATAATAATATCTGAAAAATGGTTCACTTTTGCATAAAGCATTACTGGGTTATTTGATAGCGGAAAACTTGTCCTACAACCCTTTCATGGAATCGTGACCAATAACCAGTAGCCCTGTGTATAGAAAACATAGTTTACATAATAAACTTGGTATATAACCCTTAATAAGATATGACCCTAAAATCCATTCCTCCCTTGCAAGACGCAAGCTGTGGACGTATATGCATATGAAGCTGCGGTTGAAAGTTTCTCACTTACCGGGTTCTCTTGAAAATACGAATTTCGCTAGTGGAAGGCAAAACAATAGCGAAACTAACTAAGTTGCCAAAGTTAGTATGGTCGTTCAACTTACTCATTGTATGTACCCTCGTGAATTTTAAAGGGACGTTAGTGGATTATTTATAGATGAAGTCTTGGAGGTCAATGAAGTAAAACCCATCTTAGATATCGATATAATAGCGTTATATTTTTAAAATATAACCATTAATCACGTTGACAGCTGACAGCGTTTTTCTGAGCCAATACTCAGATGGGTGACCGCTTAGTCGTGCACTCGCCTGCGTGCCAACTGCCTGTAGCGGCACAAGTTTTTCACAGTTTCCCCGTGCCCTCGTGCATAGCGGAACAGCGGATGTGGATGTCCTGAGTGAAGGAGTTTCGGGACAAATGACGAAATGTTACCATTTCCTTCAAAGTTATAGTGTAAATTCTTTGTTATACGCTGAATGCATCCTACAAATTTTAAATCCATCGTCTGAACCGTTTCTATAAAATTCACAATTGAAAAAACACGTTTTGACATAGGGAGATGCCTATGATCAGATAACATAAGGAGCACATTATGACGTTGATGACAAAATTGATGTAATGTACTAGGTGATTTTACGGTTTTGCATAACATTTTTAATATTTTTTCACACTTTTTCATGCGTGAAACTACCATTCTTTCACAATTATACATTCTATAGAAACGGCGGAGACGATCGATTAAAAATTTGGAGGGTACATTCAGTAAATCACAAAGAATTTAATGTTTACATTTAAATCGAATTAAATCAAATGGTAGTATTTTTGTCAATTGTCCCGAACCTCCTTAAGGCGGGATATACATTTACAACGATGAAAAATCGATTTCTTTTTTTTGTGCTTTAAACGATAGAACTGTATATGTAGAATATTTTCCTAAAGTTTCAAAGCGAAATTCGAAAAACTTCAAACGTTGCAGCCCGTCAATGCTGTGCCTCACCGTTCTGATTCGGAGCGGGCGTGAACTTCAAACGCATTTTTCTCAAATCTGCATTATCAAAATTGGCGTGCAGGATTACACAAAAACTATTAACGGGTTATACGCAGTTAGAAATTTCAAAAAATCGTTTTTTTTTATTGCATTTTCGGAATGTACAAATATGTATATTCCCAGAAAAAATTCAAATCGATCCAGCAAATATTCTCGGAAATATACACATATTTGTAAGGACGCTCGGAGCGCGATTCCGAGCGTCCGAGAAACATCAAACACGTTTTTCTCAAAACGGTGTTTTCAAAGTCGGTGAGGACGATTTCTCAAAAACTGCTCAACCGATCGGTCTGCAATTTTAACACAACCTTGTTAGATATATTCTTCAGGTATTGATCGAAGGAATACGATTTCCGATAATTATTGCTATTTTTTTAAACGATTTAACAAAAAAAAATTGGTAGAAAATTGAAATTGTTTCTTTCCAGAGCCACCATTTTGTCAAAAATTAAAATTTCGACTATTCCTTCGATCAATACCTGGATTCATCTATGCCCTGAAAGAGTCTTTTTGGTTTTTTCATTTTAGATAATCCAAACCGGAGATACCGCCGGACACTTTTTTTTCGGGGACCTCCAGGAGACTTCCTACAGGAGCAATGTTCATGAATATTTTCGAAAATAAAAAATGCCCATCAAAAGCTAAAAGATGCCACTACGCTGCCTAATACTTTTCGTTTTGCCCAAATGAAATCCTTTTCCAGAAAAAAATCGCCAAAAAACAACTTTTTGGGCCTTGCAACTGCGTATAACGCCTTAAGCCGATTATGTTGAAACTTGGTAGAAATATTGATAATGGTGGTACCTTCTATTTCTGGAGAATTGTTTTTGAAAAATTGGAAAAAAAAACTACTTTTTAATCCACATTTCACAGAAATGTTGCGTGACATGTTGATTTTTTTTTGTAAATGCGTGCCATTTTCTTAAATTTGCATTTTCTTCATTTTGATTACCGTCACACAGAAACTATTCATGTTCTAACTGAAAAAATGTTTGCACTTTTTTGCAAATTAAAGTCTACGGGAAGCTGTTCAACGGGAAGTCGCCGATTGGCAACTCCCGCGGCGACTTTGCTGTAACACTCTGCCACAGCTCCGTCATTTGGATGATTAATTAATTTAAAAAAAATTCTTTTGAGTACTTAAATATACTATTAAACTATACCTAAAGTTCGATAATTGTAGGATACTTATTTCTTAATTTAAAAAATCCCTCAATATTGCTTATTTTTTCCTGTCTAAATGTACATCCCGTCTTAAGTAAAAAGACAAGTGTTTCGAAGTGAGAGAATAAAAATATCTCACATTGACATGTAATAATACATTTTTCGCCTCATGCCCATTCAACCACGAATTTTCATGCTTACTGGTTACTGTCATAAAACTTCTCGAAGAATATTTCCCAATTAAAAGCAAAGGGCATACGGAGGATCCGAATAAAAATAATTCCCACTGACACGTAATAATTTTATTATTCGAACGATTCCCATTCAAATTTGAATTGTCACATCAACTGGGTGCCGTCACAGAAATTCCTGGACCACTAGCGAAAGCGACCGAAATGTCGTGTACTGAGCAAGCAACCCCAACTGGACCGTGTTTGTCCATTTCGGTGTGTTTCGGTCGGCCAAAATAGCCATGACGAAGGGGGCTTCCGGTTGTACACCGCAAGGCTGGATCTTCAAGGACGAGGTTGCTCGAATGATGGAGTAGACGGGCCGATGAAGCTACCGGGGAGCCCTCGCGAAGCCCTGAAGAGACAAAGGTGAACCTCTCGTTAAGTTTCTCCCGTTCGTTACAGCCGCAGAGTGCAGGACCCAGCCAGTGTGGACGCTACGAGATATATCTTCGAGGTATATAACCGCGCAAAACTAGTCATATTTTGGCCACGACATCGTTGTATTTATGGGCCGCAGAAATATGGCCAGAAAACGTTAGGAGGTCGGTAAACACAAGGACGTCTGGCGTGTTGCATCTTTGGGGAGATGCACTTTTCCGCGGCAGGGGGGTATCCGTACATTAGAGACAAGAGTAAGGGAGAAAGGTCTTCCTCTCTGGCTGCTCTCTGCCCCTACCAGCAAAAATTCCAGGCCACCTTCATCTCTTCCTCGCAGCTCGTTTTTCGTACAGTAAAAAAAAACGAAAACCCAGCACTTTTCAGCATACAATATGAATTTTTAACCGAAGATGGTTGCATACTGAAAGTAACGCAAATAAAATGTTTTCCCTCAACTCGCCCCAACCCTAAGAAATAGTTGAAAACTTAAAAATCGCCGTATCTCGATAATTAACAGCCGGATCAAAAAAGGTTTCAAACAAAAGTTATTCGCATTAATAAAATGCGTATAAAGTTATTTAACATCCAACGCCCTATCTTTGAAAATAGCGGCACAAAAACGATTCGAAAATTCGGGGCTGATGCGTGTCACTGGTGCTCCCGTCTTTTGTGCCGCTATTTTCAAAGATAGAGGATCGGACGTCGGATAACTTTATACGTATTTTATTATTCCAAACAACTTTTGTTTAAAACATTTTTCGATCGGGCTATTAATTATCGAGATACGGTGATTTTTACGTTTTCAACCCCTATTTTTTAGGGTTGGGGCGACTTGAGAGGCAACATTTTAATGTGCTTCCTTTCAGTATGCAACCATCTACCTTCAGTGCAAAACACATACTCTACGCTGAAAAGTGCTAGGTTTTCGTCTCTTTTACTAGACTATTTCTCTGCAAACATCTGAGCGTTCTTTTTCTTGAATTATGACGATCGGCCGCGTAGGCTGGAAGTTGCGCGAAAATCCGTAGAGAAAGAACGAGAAAACCTTCGCGGTGTTCCCTGCAGAAAATCAGCTCTCCCCCGTGACAAGGTAGTCTCGTAAACGTATTACGTTTTTTTCTCTCTTCTTTTTTGCCCCGTGAGGCCGCGATTCATCTCGTATTTTCCGAGGGCGGGGTGAGACCGCAATAAAATTGCATAAGTCCTCGAAGCTTCGATATGATATACGACCTCGGACGAGTTTCGATTGTCGCACCAATGCCCGGTGACAATCCGTAATAATGTGGTCGTATTTCCAAATTGCACTGTACACGCTGCAGTGAGAATGCTGAGTGGCAACTGTGGCACGAATATATATATATATATATATATATATATATATATATATATACATACACACAAGTAGACGAAATACATCGATGTGCCCTCGACGATTTTACCATTGCGAGTACAACTGTAAAGTAATTTTTCCGGTAGTCATAAAACGGCCACTCTCGCGCACCGAAAACCCCTGAAATATTTATGTGTCCGATGATCGGACCAAAGAGAGCATTAAGCGCTGTTGCATACTCCTGTACGAACGCGCGTAAGGGATGTAGGGAAAAAAAAGCTTCTCTCGTTGAAGGATTTTCCAAATTGAAGACGTTCGCGTCTACTATCGTTCGCCCCCTTTTTCAACGCGTAGGCTTGAGCGCACGTCTTATAATCTATCCTCAAGGACCAGCAAACCCTATTTTAGGATCGTTGGGGCATATAAATATAACGACTTCCGCTCTTCGTTTTATTACGCAAGAAACGAGAATGAAAGGATTCTGGATGTTTTTCTACGCGCCCGGCTTGGGGAGATTGCGCAAGAAGAGTGCGTTAAGCCCTTCCTTGGATTGATGGACGCCATTGAAAATGGAGGATTCTTTTTATTTTCCTTGCACTTCGTACATATCTACCTGTTGCGAGGTACTTACTGTGTGAAAATCTTTTAGGCGGTTTAGAAGGCGTTGGTATGGAATGTTAAAGCCGTAAATGAATTCTGAAAATTTGTTGGTTTATCTATTAATTATTATTGTTGGTTTTAGAATTCGTGTAGATAGATGCAATGCTATGACTTGCTGAGCTTATGAAATTTTTTTATAGCTATGAACTATTCGAAAAGTTTACTAAAATTGTGGTATAAGGTAGTATTAAGGGGTAAGAACAATCCGGGGAACCAAAGTTGTGATTTTATGATTTTTTGTGGTTATGGTAAAATCAAATCGAAAATCGACTTGAAGGGCCTTATTATACGTATTTTAAGGTGTATGAAACAATGCTTCTTAGGCCTAGCGAGGTGGCGACCCTGGAACTTTGGAAGCTTAAGTATTTTTTGCGAAAAATCATCCGGGGCATGCAGTATGGGTGTCGACAATTTGGTTATTGAACAAGAAACCGACCACTTTTCATAATCTTCACGATAAAAGCTAAATACATTTTTGGCGAATTTTGAAAATATTGTTTCAAAAATCACCTTAAGGCGGGATATAGGTTTACAAAGATAAAAAAATCGATGTCTTTTTTTTAACGATAGAACTGTAAATGTAGAATTGTTTCCCAAAGTTTCGAAGCGAAATTCGAAAAACTTCAAACGTTAGAGACCGTCAGCGCTTTTCTCAAAACTGCATTTTCGAAATTGGTGAGCAGGATTGCTATTACTATTAAGTCGATTGAGTTGAAACTCGGTGGAAATATTGATAATATTGCTACCTTCTACATAGCGAGGATTGTTTTTGAAATAAATAAAAAACTGCTTTTTTAATTCAAACTTACAAAAAAATTGCGTCAAATGTTGATTTTTATTTGTTAATGCGTGCCAATCTTGTAAATTTGCATTTTCCTCTTTTTAATTACTGTCAAATAGAAATTATACATGTTCGTACTGAATATTTCTTTGCAAATCAAAGCTGCGCGCCGATTTGCTTCATCCGCGGCAACCTTGCTGTAACACTTTGCCACACTTTGCCACAGCTCCGCCATATTGATGATAAATGAATTGGAAAAAGAATTCATACTTAAATATACTATTACTGTATACCCACAGTTTGATAAATATAAAATAATTATTTCTCAATTAAAAAAATCCCTCAAAAATGCTTAGCTTGTTCTCGTCTAAATGTATATTCCGCCTTGTCCCTTCGTTGTCACTGTAGCTCCAAACGAGCCAGCGTCGCCAAGTTCCTTTTTGCGGCATTTTCTCTTCACGATTTTTTTTTTTTGCATTTTGCCATCTGATTTTTTTATGATAATTTTTGGTTCATATTATGCAATATTTAAAGAATGTTCATGAATATTGTCCTGGTCATTGGTCTGATAAGCTTGTCACACTAAGTCAAATTGACCCAGTGTCACAAGCATGTTTCTTCAGGTGAGTGTAACAACGAAACGTTAAAATATTGTTGAACGTAGAAGATTGTTGAAAGTTAGAGATGATTGTTAATTGTTAGATTGTTAGATTGTTAATTGTTAGATTGTTAGATTGTTAATTGTTAGATTGTTAGATTGTTAATTGTTAGATTATTAATTGTTGAAAGTAGAAGATGAAGAAATCACAGGTATTTATAAAACAGTTCCAATTTGAGAAGAATTTTTTTTTTGATAAATTGTTTATAATTAGGGAAGTTTTCTACCCAGCGACGAATTCTTGTGGATTGCTGTGGCGATATTGCTTGAGATAACATTGTGAAAATGAGCAGTAAATCGGATAAAATTGATTTTTTATGTTATTATTCAGCTATGCTGAATCTATCTAGTCAATCTAGTCTAGTCAATTCTAAAAAAGTTGTTTCAGAAAAAAAATCTACAATTTGGCTGCACATCACTTTGGGTTTAACAGTCAAAATTAGGTAGTTATTATAGTTATTCGATATCTTCCTGTTAGCTGTTAGCTAATTTTATCACACCATTTGCACTTTTTCCAAGATTTTACAGTAAAACTAATTTATCCGACTTCCTGGACTCGTGATTATGGCTTTCATGATGTTTGGGTTCATCGTCAAGGCCTGTTATTAGAAACGAACGAAAAGACGTCATACGATTATTTAAGAATTTGTTTCAATGTACTTTAAACCCAACAAAAATACTCGAAACCCGCTGTACTTCACATCCAAGTGATTCATAGTCCAATTAATTTCCCATCGATATTCAATGTGTTTGGGTTCATGAATGATGCTCACAATAGATGTTCATACCATTTTCATTATTTCGTCAGCATCTAAACTTCTTCTCTACTGGACCACCGACTAATTAAAATCAAACACCAATTGATTCTTAACATGAAGTATGACATCCTTTTTAAAGAACCCAAAGTCACTTCAATAATCTGAAACTTATTTAATTTTCGTAAATTGATTTTCCTCGATGTATCATCGCGTGAATCATCAGCTGATGCGCGACCATACAAAACGCTCGCGTACACGGCTACTTCAACAGAGTACCCAAACGGGTGTTGGTCCATTGTGGAATGAATCCCGTGGAAAATGTGAAAACCCGGGCGGATCATGAGCGGATCGCATCTGCTAACAAGCAGAGTGAATTCGTGAGAGTGCAGCCAAGAGAGTGAAGCAAGAATTTCTCGCAATCGCAGGGTAGGTACAAGCTTCTCGTCACCTCGTGGCATTCGACTGTTTACTTCGCGGTTGAAATCGGCGCGTCCCGAAAGGTGCGCGGTAATCGTATGAATGCTGATTCGAAATCCGTGACGGTCCCGGCCATCTTCCGTGGCTTTACAAAATCCCAACCGGACCAAATCGGAGCAGCGCAGCCGTTCGGTGTGCGTTGTACTTTTCAATGTCCAGGGGGAGATCGGCTCTCCGTACGTCATTGAAGACGAAATTCCTCTAGTCGCACCAGGAGGAAGCGACTGCATCGTCTTCACGAGGTGTCTTCAGTAGAGCTTGGGACTATCGGAACTTTTTCTATTACCGGTATTATTTCGATATCAACAAGTTGGAATACCGGAATACCGATATTTCGTTATTTTCCTATATTTATGTGAAACCTTGATTAAGGCCTTAGGCCACAGTAACGGGTATAAAATCATATGCGCGTTCAACATTTTTTTTCCGTATGAAAAAAGTGATTCACTCGTAAAATTAATTACACATCTATTTAGTATGAATATCAAGCTGTTAGCAAAATTGGATATTTTTTCGATGTACAAAATGGACGACTACTAATATTTTCTTGTGTTATCTTTTCTTAGCGGCTCCGCAGCGTGACATTTAGCATCCACAATTTTTGACCTAGAACAAAAAACAAAAAATCTCGTCAATCTACATTAGAATACCTAGAGAAGTACTTACGGAATTTAAAAAATAGTGTTTTATTCAAAAGTTGAAGGTATTCGAAATTGAGAAATAAATTTTCAGTGAAAAATTTCGTTATAACTGCTCATAAACTGCTCATAAAATGAAAAGTTTTCGATTAATCAGAAATTCCGTGCGTATTTCTCTGCGAAAAGTAATTAGGAACATAACTTTTAAATTTGAAGTAAATCGAGTGAAAAGTGTCGAAGTTATTTGTCACACCAATTGGAAAAAAGCTGTTTCGAGAAGTTTCGAGTAGTCGGCCATTTTGTACATCGAAGAAAAAAATTCTAACAGCTTGATATTCACACTCAATATATGTGTAATTAATATTATGAGTGAATAACTTTTTCATACGAAAAAAAAAATTGTTGAGACGTTAGAAGCTTGAAAGTGAAGATGCAAGTTGTAGAAATAATAGCATATAATGTAAGTCCGGGGTAGTTGGTCACAATTTTTTCAAGGATCCGTTAAAATAAAAGTACAGACGTTTCTCAACTTATCTTCATTTGCAATTAAACTTTCAAGATTCAACTTTAAGATAATTTACGAATTGAAAACAAACTCCTATCAGATCAATCTTAAAAATACTATTTATTTTAAATCACGATTTGCTATCTCTCCCGGAGTATCCGGGTGTGATGGACATAGGACTAGAGGTGGAATGGCTAGTTACCCAGCATTATGCTCTCGGTTTTATCTTTGGTTTCATGTTTTGATTCATGATTTTTTTTTCTTTTGGCCACATCTAGAACACATATAATCGAAATCAATATAATTTTGTGTACCCAAAGTTGGCATACTATTCACTGAAGCCAGTCTTCAATGAGACGAGTTTCATAATAGTTTTCTCCGCTACATTTTTTGTCATTGTTCTTGCATCGTCTTTCTAAGATCTTCCTAGGTATGTCGTAGGTCCTAGAGTCCGCACGAACCGACAATTAATCATTTATACAGTACTAATAGCTGCTTTTAGTGATTCTTGAGTCCAGTTCCCTCGTAGAGCAATTGCTTTTCTCTTGTACTCATTAGACATCTGAAACATATGTGGAAAAAATGAATTACTTGAACACATTACGACTAATGCTATGACCATCATTCACCGACTGTACGTGACCATCTCTCCTTATCTCCCGGCAGAGATGGTCACATCCAAAATGTAAACAAGTAGAAACAATACTTGCGAAATCTTGAGGTTATAACAAAACACTGTTCGTAAACTATTTAAGAAATACAAAAGTTTACTTTTACAAAGCAACATCACCACAATGTAAAACGTGAAGCCTTTTGAAAAATTTAGCAGTAGACAGATCAATTAAAAAGGATTTTACTTACCTAACTTTTTTTCCGCCTAATGCGAAGCGAATTAAGCAGTAACAGGTGAAATCTAGTGTGCGGTTCTATGAAACATTTCTATTGGCCATCCCTCCCTTATGGCCAACTCCCCCGGAATTACCCAAGCTAACGGGGAACATCACTCAAGTGTCCGCCGTCGATTGTGTTGAAACTCATATATGTAATGAAGCATTGGAAACACGTCTTTTTTATCTGCGAAAAAGCGCTTTTAAGGGGGTTTTAATGGGTAACACCCCTAAAAAAAGGCGTGTTACCCCTTATTGTAATTTTTTTCAATACTTCTATAGTGGATTTTGCATCGCATTACATTAGAAGACCTTTGCTTTTTGTTCCATTCACATCGGTGGACTGCTTGCAGGTGAAACTGCAAAATCGCCCCTCGCGACCCCTTTCTTCGAGGGGTGCTTTCGCCCCTCAAATCCGTTTTTCCTCCGCAAAAATACGTGTCATAGTTTTCAATGCTTTATCACATATATGAGCTTCAACCAAAATCGAAGGCGGACACTTAAGTGATGTTCCTTGTAAGTGAAACCACAGTATTCATTGAAAATCACAGTCTCTTATGGAGATCTTCATTTATTATACATTTCTAAACATATTCTGCTATGGTCTTAAATATATCCAACCCAACATAAAATAAATATACCGACAAAAAAAAACAAAAAATTGAAACTTTTATGCAAGTCAAACAAGTGGTAAACAAGCAAAATAAAAATTAGGAATTTTTATGCAAGTCAGCTTAGTAGTAGCTACCAGAATGCAAACAAATGATATAGCTTATTGTAGGCAGGCAACAGCATAGTCGCTTTAGTTAACGAGATTGAGATTGTTGAAGCAATGATCGAAACAAAGGGCACCTAAAGTTTCGACTTCCAGAGACGATCTTACCTCATTACAGATGTAAGCCGCAGAAGGAAAGGCCCTTTCTGTTTCCACGCTCGTGGATAAATAAGTTGACCCTTTGGAAATATTTAACGTAGTTAATAATATCTTAAGGCTGTTAACAATAAAAAAACAAGCAAAAGTAACTTAAATAAACATGATAACAATAGCAATCATATTTTAATTCTTTCAACTCCGATATCGAAATATCGGCATTATTCTAGTCCAATATCGAACGTTTGGTCCGATATTCCGGTTTCTTCAATATTATCGAAAACCGGTATCCATGCTCTAGTCTTTAGATACCAGTGTTTCCGGATGTTCATCGCCAAATCGTTCGTCATTCCGCAGCGTCCTCGTCACGCTATTCCCATGGTATCCCCAACCCAAATTGACGCAAAACTGCGATAATTAAAATGGCTCATCAAGGGTTCAATTGCGCGCATGCGTGATTGATACGAAGGAATTTCGTCCTTGGTGTGCGTTCAAGTGCGTTTTTCCTCGGCAGCTGTTGGGACGGGTAGGCACGTGAGAACTTTTAACGAAGGGACATTGTAAAATTGAGGACGCGCCGTACAATCCCGTTTTTCATCGGTGAAGGAGAAAGAGCAAGACGGCGAGAAAGGGAAAAACTGTTCAAAGTGTCTTGTGGGCGGAGAAGCGCGCAAAAGCCGCATCGGTCTCCGTGAAATCGTTGATTCGACGCGGCGAACGATGTTCTATGCGGCCAGCGGCCGCGCGCGACCGTCATCCCGACATAAGGGCTACTTCTTAAGTAGCTTCAAAAGTATCGTCACCCAGAAGAGAGAGAGAGAGAGAGAGAGAGAGAGAGAGAGAGAGAGAGAGAGAGAGAGAGAGAGAAATTCTTTTCCGTGTACCGTGGATCAACCAAGAGAAACGTAGAAATATCATACTCTCTCTCGTGCACGTGACTGTGGACGGTGTACCGTCTGCGAAATGGACATCACTTTTGCCACTGCTTCCTCTTTTCGTCTCTTTCTTTTTTGTCGGAGACGCAAGAGACGACGCGCGTTCACGATTTGACTCGCTCGACCCTCTTGCACACACTTTGCTCGCCACACGGTTCTCCGGTCTTTACTCCCGCGCGCATACTTTATTGTGTCGTTTTTCGTTATTTCTTTCGAATCGCGTTCAGCCTCCGCATACGGTAGCCGCACGCGGCCAGAAGTCCACGAAAAGTTAAATGCAAACTCTTACGGTTGTACGTGCTGGCACACGTATTACGTACGTACCCCCCCCCCTCCCTCTCTCTCTCTCTCTCTCTCTCTGTCTGCACGTTTTTTCTTCTTACCAATGCAAACGCTCTTTATCTCTTCGAGATGCTCTCCTTTGTCGAAAAGTTTCAGTGACCATGCTGAATACCAAAGTGCAGGCGACACTGTGTACGGCCTGTGCTGCGACCATGCTGCAATGCCAAGCTCCTTATGAATATACGATAGGACGTTCTTGTTCATTTCACCGTACGAACAAGCTCGCATACGCGACAGTAGAATGTACAGCGCGGGCACCAGTGAAGTCAAATTCTTTCCATTTACACATAGCTTTCCATTTGCCAGTAGCAGCCACGAGTTTACAATGGAGAATTTTTTTAGGTCACTTTTGTCGGGTCTACTTGAAAATTGTACCGTTAGTTTCGCAGAAGCATGCTTTGAAAAAGGCTGGTGCAAGGGTGGGGTTCGAAATATCGAAGGACCAAATATAGATCGACAAATATTTCGAAACGACAGAATTATGAACTCTCAAAATAACGAAGGTTTGATTATTTGAAATGTCATGTTTCGATCGATGAAAAAATCGAGTGACTATAAAGCGAAGCATCATTTATTCGAGAGCTCATTTATCTGAAAACGTATAGTCAGATCGTCTGCAATTTGAGACATACAAATATAGATTGGAACAATCTATAACATTCATATCTCCGAAACAGAAAAAAACGAGTATCTAATATTCGTAATATCGCCTATAGCGAAAAGCAATATATCGAGACGCAAAATATCGATGGTCCGAAATGGCGAATGCCAAAATGGCGAACATGGTATGGATGCTGTCCCGGCCGACCGCTAACGCTATCTGCCTCGATCACAAGTTTTCGCCATCCGGGCCGTTCGACATTTTGACCCTTCGCTATTTTAACCACTCGACTTTTTGGCCGTTCGATTTAATGCTTTCTGTTTTTTGAACCGTTGCTATATTTACAATTCGAAGATTCGTCTTCTCGAATTATTTGGTGTTATTTATACAAGCAATTCGATATTATGTCTCTCAATATTTTTTAAATCGGTTTTTGTTTTTCGCTATATTTCAACTTCGAAATATTCGTATTCGGAATTTTTATTTACGACTATATAAACCCTCCGAACATTGATCTATCTATATTCAAACATTCGACATTTTTTAATTCGATATTTCAGCCCATCCGAATATTGGTCCATCGATATTTCAACTCCCACCCTGGTGCAATGTATTTTTTGTGTGTGAGGGAATTGTTGTGAGGAAAATTTTCTCTTTGGGCTGTGTAGCAAAAAATTTGACGTGGTTTACGCGGTAATCCAACCTTTCTCAGGTTGGATTACCGCGTAACTCGAACTACTTTCATGTGCTTTTAATTTGGAAAACTGATAAGTCAATATAGCGTGAAATGAAAATACGCCGTTGAACTGATACGGGTTTTTTAATTTTCGAGAAGTATACATATTGAAGAATATGTGGAAAAAATTAAAGTTCGAATATTGAAAATTGACCAAGATACGGACGATTTTGTGAAAGCAGGTATAGGGCAACGATTTACTTATATGTACGGTCGAAATCAGAACTGTAGCTGTAATTGTCTATCGTTGTACGCAGCCTGTTTTTTTATTATTGGAATTTTTTGCCTCCGCATATAAGTAGAAATATCGCCAAAATTAAATTTTTTCAACACGTGTCATTTTGTGAATTTTTTTCTTTAAAAAAATCAGCTACGTACAACGAAAACTACATTTATATAAATTATAAAACATTTTTACCTTTATTGTTCGCACCAACTGTTGTCAAGTCATCAATCCGCCTGTTGGACCACATTTTTTATACAGAGCCTCCATCACACTTCAATAACATAGTTAATTTTTCATTTTTTCAAATAAAACTTTACGCGAATTACGGTCACTGTATGCTTAATAAGATACCTTTTTTCCAAATGATAAATGATCAATCTAGTAGGAAAAACGACCTTTTAATCCAGCCACAATGGTGTTCTCCCTTAATCCCTTGTGAAATATTCCTAAGGGAATCGATTCCATCCATTTCTGAACAGCGACATTTCTCTTTCAGCATCAAAACACATTAAGCTTCAAATGTTATATGCAGAAACCCTTGGGAATTAGTTTTCCATTTCATTTGGCGCATCGGATGATTCCAGTGTGATCAACAGAGCAGCACAGCTCGTAACGAAGCATCGAGAACTCGTGATCGATTTTTTACCCGGTATTTTTCGTATCGATCATTATTCGTGACCAATGGATAAACCGTAAAACCGACGCGGTTTTGTACTTGGGATTTTACACGGGTTACGAAAATTTCACGAACATTTCCCGGTACAAAGACAACAATTTTTCATGCACCCCGCCCTTTCGATTTCATGCCATCGCCCGGGTCAACTTGGTGAATTTATTCCTCGAATGTTTTTCCTCTCTCACTCATTCCACTCACCACTCACGAGGAAAGTCAGTCATCACGTACAGACACACACCCACGCACACGGTATGACATCAGCGCTACATGTCACGGTGTGACATCAAATCTAGAGAGAGAGAGAGAGAAAATAAGCGGGAAATCCGTATTTCCCGCTCATGTTCTCTCCCTCCCTAGATTTCTTTTGGAATATATATGTATATAAGAGCCACCGAAGTGTTGATGTCACACCGTGTGCGTGGGTGTGTATCTGTACGTGATGACTGACTTTCCTGCCCCCGACACAGCCCCCAGCCCCGGCATAATAAAACACCCCGTGCGCCGACGCGCACCTCGTCTCACAATTGACCATTGTCCAACGTTCCATGGAAAGCTGACTTCAATTAAGTTTCCGCACGCTTTGGCCCGCTCGCTGGCCCGGACTTTGGAGTACACGTCAGCGCCACGACTGTGCTAAAAGGAAATATGAGCAAAGCTTCTCGCGCGCTCTCGCTTCGCCAAAAGAGCTACTCCGCCCATCGACGAAGCTCACTTCGCCTGCAATTGTTGCGAGACTCGCTTTCAAGTCGTGGGAGTGAAGCTGATGAAAAACTCGTCTGTACGTGAAGCCGCGTACGTATACGACCGGCCCAATGTTCCCATACGCTGAGTAACTTTCAAACCATACTGCGAAAGACACTTTGACGGGGCGAAAAAGCCGCCTACCTTTTCGCAACTAAACCAATACGTGCAACTACCGTAGGTCTGAAGAAAAAAACAATACGCGATGAAATGGACTCCGCGAAGTTTGCACAATTGAAAACGAAACTGACGGCAACCACGTATTCTTGAGTTATTCAGAGAAACACACAGGGACAAAGGGCCCTGCATGAAGGAAATGCAGTTTTGGCTAGAACTCGGCTTGCTAGACTTGTGTTTCATACTCAATGAAATTATGCAGTCACTTCGACTCGGTGTTGAAATTGATTGCAGATAAGTTTGGAAAAAAAATGGAGGTCTGGCTCAATGAAATTTTGTTTACATTAAATAGATTTATTACTCAACGAAATGGGACCGTTAACTTACATACAGACTTTATTTAGTTACAAAGGGGAGGCACTGAGTACAGTAAAAAGTTTGCTTGAATGTAATATTATTTTATTCGGATCTGATCACCTTATTTATTTGGTCCATCAATATGGGCCACATATGGACAAAAGTTTGCTTGAATTTAATATTACTTTATTCCGATCTGATTACCTTATTTATTTGATCCATCAATATTTGTGCTTTTGGTTTTTGTACACGAAACCTTGGATCTTGTCATCATAAATTGACAAATCCTAAATTTCATATATATAAAATTCAGTTAAATAACTGGATATTCGCTGAATGAAATTACGATTATCACATTTGAGGGTATCAATATCAATATGAATCGCGATGTTCCTCGAAGGCATAATGCGTTTTAACATTTCAAAATATTTTTTAACATTTTAAAGTTAATTCATAATTGCAGGTTTCTTCAAATAAAACCATCTTTTAGGTAAAGTTCCGTAATCCCCTCCACCCCTCCGATCCAGCTGAAATTTTGTACAAACATTCCTCTTAATATTTTAAGACAACCCTTAAAAGTATTTTTGGCGACGTGCAACAGGTTTTAGGTTTGGGTTTGTTTTTTTAAATTTATTTTGGTATTTTTGTTTGGACAAAACGGAGAGCGCGATAACATATATAGGTATGAACGGAGACATAACAGATATATATATAGTCGGCGCGCGTTAAAAAAAAATTTAATTCAATATCTCGAAAACTATTACGAGTCGCTAAAAATCCCTTGATCTTGAGATATTGGTCTTGAGATATTAAAAGGAAGGTTTGTGCAAAATTTCAGCCCGTTCGGGGGGGTTTCGGAACCTTACCCTTAAAAAAGAAATTTAAAAATGCAATATCTCAAAAACTATTGCGAGTCGTCAAAGATTCCTTAAGGGATTTTTTAAAAACATTAAAAGGGAGGTTTATGCAAAATTTCAACTCAATCGGAGGGAGGCGGGGGGAAGGGGATCGGGACCTTATCTCATCTGTTTACGTCGAAATAAATGAATCTCAAAAGAAGTCTCTTGACGGTTTACACCTACCTCGTGGCCGGAAAAAATTAGGAATTTTCGTGAATTGTTTCTGAAAAAACGTGTACAGGTTTTCAAATAGTGTTTTTCTCATTGAAGGTACGGTTTTAAGTATCTATTACAATATTTGTGTTGAAAAATATTTATAAATGTGGTAGACCACTGCTGCTCGGAATCAGGTCATCCAAATTGAAAAAATTCGCATTTAGTTTTTACTCGAAATTACGTAATGCTTGGACGAAGAATTTAACAGAATGTTGATTGTTGAAAAAATGGCCCCAGTCGACAGTGGAAGGATCAATTTTCGCTGAAAAAAGCGACCTATTTTCGATGATGAAAAAAAATAGGCATCGAAAAAAAATTCCTTCTTTCAAGCACTGCTTTTTGGCATGTAAAAGACGCTTGTAAAATTTAAAGTTGATCGGTGCAGTGATTTTTGAGATATCGTGGTCACCGATTTTGAAAGAGTCGTTTTGAGAAAAACGCGTTCAAAGTTCGTCGGTTTGCGGAACCTCCCTATAAACATCTATAAATCCTCTAATTTTGAACGGATCGATTTGAAATTTTCCGGGAATAATTTTAAAATGATACATTTTGGGAAGCCGTCGAAAACCAAGAATTGACCATTTCAAAAATTTCACCTCGGTATAAGCTCTTAAAGCAGCCACATTTTTGCTGAATGAAGCAAATAATTTCTATAATTCTTGCTCAGTACCATCGGGAAATTATCAAGAATTCTGACCTCAACTATCAGAACGCAAGACCGCGAAAGAGTTTCCTTTCTCCCACGATTCACCGTGCAATCGATCTTTTTCATTTCAGGGGAGGGGGGGTCGGGTATTTTTTTGCGTTTTTTTTAATGTTGTCATACGAATGCTTTATGGACCTGAAAATGTACTCATACGAATGCTTTATGGACTCTATTATGCATCGAAGATCCTGTGTAAGTATATGAAAAAAACACTCGTTTATTGATTTTTAATTTTGGATTTTCTAGTGTAGAAATCTTTTAAACTTTTAAACGCGTTTTTCTCACATTTAGCATTTGCAAAGTCGTCGAACTCTCTAGCTCAAAATCTACTCTACCGATCCTTCTAAAATTGTACACCCTTTTTCTACATATAAATTACGAGGTAACGCGCTCGAGTTTTTAAAATTTATTATCATTTTAATTTATTTACAATAATAAAATTTTGACTCCTAATTTTGACGCCTAAGTGTATCCAAAAATTAAAAAATCAATAAAAAAACACGTCAGCGTTACCTCAAGGAAGTCATCAACTAATACAATATTTTTGTTTTTTTTTTAAATTCCAGATGGTCCAGTGATGATTTATGCGGTTCACCGCAATGTAACTTTTTTTTAGGCGTCCGCGAAGATTTGCCGTCAACGGCTTATTTCTGCATAATTGCTAATGAAAATTTTACATAATATTTTTCCAATATCCTTTTATTATATACTTATTACATAAATAAATAAATATTAACTGTGTCGCCAAAAACAATATCGTAAATATGTTTTTTTATAGCGAATTAACCTTACCCCCCCCCCACCCCCCCCGCCCTTAATCAAAACGTATTTAGCCCAAAAAATATCTAAAAATTGATAAAAGATTTTGCGTGAGAAACGTTGGATTCGTAGCCGGGTAAAATAAGCTTCATTTACCTGAAACAAAACTCCTTCCTTCCACGGTGTACCGCATACTCTGCGTCATCAGCCATTGCGGTGATCGTTGGCGCAGTAGCAGCTGTCGCGAGCGGAGAATCCAGAAGCGAGCACATGTGATAATGGCCTCGTGTCGTAAACATCGTTTAACACTGTCATAACGATGCAAATTGTTCCCGGCACGTCTTACGAATGGACATTATAAAATGAGCTCGCGTCCTCAAAACTCGCCTGGATAAATGTATCTCTCATTCTTGTCCGGGGATGACGTTTGCCTGGCAAAGCTCCTCGCTCTTCTGCTCGTCGATCGCTTGTAGATGCGAGGATGAGATTTTTCTGCACCAGTGGTCGAAAAATTGATTGGACGGGTCGTTGAGAGCTGATCGTCAAGTCAGCGTTTGGCATTCACACGTCGGAGAGTCGTCAGTCCAGCAAGAACGAACCTGGATATGTATGTATATATATATATATATATATATATATATATATATATATATATATATATATATATATATATATATATATATATATAACTGATATATATATATATATGATATATATATATCAGTTTGTCGGAAAATTCTGCTTTATGAAAGATATTTTTTCATAAAGTTTCCTTTACATTTGAGGTTAAAAAGAAGACTTTTCTAGGTGAAACAAATAACCATGAGTATTTTTCAAAAAACCAAAAATTTTCAAATTTATTTTTCAAAATAAAAAAATATAAATAAATATATATTTTTTATTTATATTTTTTGTTTTGAAAAATAATTTTGAATTTTTTTTGTTTTTTGTTTGGGTTTTGAAACCAAAAATTTTCAAAAAAATGTTTTGAAAATTGTTGGTTTATTGAAAAATACTCTTGGTTATTTCTTTCATCTAGAGAAGTCTTCTTTTTAACGTTAAATGTTAAGGAAACTTTATGAAAAAAGATCTTTTATAAAGCAGAATTTTCCTACAAACTGATCTTTTTCAAAAAATAACATAAGGCCCAAAATCTCGAAAACCGTGGGACTTTTACTAAACTGAAATTTTTCCATATAGCAGGACATGATCATATAGAATTTCAGTTTAGTAAAAGTCCCACGGTTTTCGAGATTTTGGGCCTTATGTTATTTTTTGAAAAAGATCAGTTTGTAGGAAAATTCTGCTATATGAAAGATCTTTTTTCATAAACTTTCCTTAACATTTAAGGTTGAAAGGAAGACAATATGAGTTGATGACAATTTTGAAAAGAAGATTATATGAAACAAATGACCAAAAGTATTTTTCAAAAAATCGGGTAAAAAAAGTTATCATTTGTAGAAATGACATACGGAAAACCATAAGCAGATGATTTTTATCTCGAAAACCATAGGACTTTTACTGAACTGAAATTCCAGCATATAGTAGGACATGATCTGATCTATCGACAGTTCCAGGATTATCCATTCTTAACAAGGCAACCTGTATATATATACCGGGTGTTCCATTTTAATCTTACACCTGATTTATCTCGAAAAATACTGCTCCGATCATGTATTGGGTATGATAAAACTTTGACGGTTCAAAGGGGCACGTTAAAGATATATATTTCTTGGTCGAAAATTCAAAATGGCGACGTTAAGATGGTCGATATGTTTTTTTGAAATGGGATCATGAATCTTTCCACCAAAACATTTATCACGTCAAAACTAATAACTTTTTTAGGAAACGTTTTTTGATAACGTTCATAATTTTTTGGTTAGAATACCATTTTTCAATATTTTAGCTCTATCCAGAATGTACCACGAGGAGGTAAAGTCTTCAACATCCCTAGTGTAAGCGTCTGTGTGTGGATGTGAGTTTGTTTGGGTTTGTTCGATAACCGAAACAAACCCAAACAAGGATTAGGTTTCTGTGTCTCGTCACTACGGCTAAAAAAATAGTATTCTAACCTAAAAATTATGAACGTTATAAAAAAAACTATTCCTACATAAGTTGTTAGTTCCGGCCTGATGTTTTGGTGAAGAAAAAAAATTCACGATCCCATTTAAAAAACATGTCGGCCATCTTAACATCGCCATTTTGAATTTTGGACAAAAAAATATTGTTTTTAACGTCCTCCTCTGAACCTTAAACGTTTTATTGTACGCAAGAACTGATCGGAGCATTATTTTTCAAGATAAATCAGGTGTAAGATTAAAATGGTACACCTATATATATATATATATATATATGTGTGTGTGTGTGTGTGTGTGTGTGTGTGTGTGTGTGTGTGTGTGTGTGTGTGTGTGTGTGTGTGTGTGTGTGTGTGTGTGTGTGTGTGTGTGTGTGTGTGTGTGTGTGTGTGTGTGTGCGTGTGTGTGTGCGTGTGCGTGCGTGCGTGCGTGCGTGCGTGCGTGCGTGCGTGCGTGTGTGTGTGTGTGTTATATGACAATATGACGAACATCGATATAACAAAATTCTCGAATATAACGAAGATTTGTTCATTACCTTCCGATAGACACCCACGACCTTGATACAACGACAAAATAATATACATTTTGCTCCAATTGCTAATTGCTTGTGAAAAGTGCTCTAATTTAAACCTCTCTTTCTTTGAAAAAGATCCCTATGTTAATAGTACTAATATATTTTTTTTTAAAGAACATTTTAAGGAACATGTCGTCCATATAACGAACTTCCCTACAGGTTCGACTATATATATATATATGCGTGTGTGTGTGTGTGTGGTGTGTGTGTGTGTGTGTGTGCGTGCATGCGTGTGCATGCGTATATATATATATATATACATTAAGTAGCTGGATGCTGGAACTGAGAATGCGTCGGAGAGCACTCCTTTGAGAAGGAAAATCTCTTTCAAGTCACCGCCTTTTAGTGCTACTGCACCGACACCCAGCGCTCGCGCCCTCTTTACACCAAGCCTGCCATATACACACGCACCATCGTATAGCTACAGCTAACGCGATGGTCGTGCCTCTTAATGAAAATTTCTTTGCAATTCACGATCTTTTCACGTATCAACAGCATTCTCGCCTTCGAGCGAGGGTAAGTATCACGAGGTGCTTTCGGTCGAATACAAACGTATCGCGTGAAATTCTCACTTTACTCCGAGCAAATATTAGCCCTGTCGAGGAATACTCAACAAATAGAATGAAAAAAAAAGCAAAAATGATCCTCCGTTTCAGTAACACAAAAAATCCGAAAAATTAAGGAAGAAAAAAAAGCAATTGTTTATCCGCTCCCCCAGTGTCCGTAGAATTTGCCACCTGCCTGGACTTACCGTCAAACTCGTAAAGAAAAAGTGAGAGAGTGAGAAGAGGCCCGGCGCAGGTATACATTACCAGAAACAAACAAAACAACCGGAAACAATAGAAGAGATTTTTCTTTTCCGTCGTACTGCAACGGATTTACAAGAGTTTCCCCTCGTATTCTTTCTTCTTCCGATTTATTCTTTCCGAAAGCAATTGCCACGTGATTCTCGTATCCTGTCGAAAGGATCCGAGCGCAAACCTCGTGTAAAACGATACCTGAAGGACCGAAGCGAGTGTGAAACGTTATGTGTACAATTATCGGGGGTGCGTGAGCTGTCGTGAGCGTTTATCGCGCATCATAGGCTCTACATGTGTTTGATCTAAATTAAATGGCGCCGAGGCGTGAACCGGAAACACAAAACTGTGCATCTCCTTTTAACTTCGGGGCGTAACGACCACATGAAATGATAACGAGAAATTCGAGACTCATTTTTTTTGAAAAAATGGGGAAACGACGTAGAGGTGTATGCATTCGATTGTATGAATGTATATGGGGACGGGTGACTTTGAAGCCAGTCAACTTCGAGGACCGTCCTCGGAAATATATATATATATATATATATATATATATATATATATATATATATATATAGGGTGCCAATTATAAAGTGGCCTTCTTTTTTTAAGGGTCTGGCGCGGAGATTTTGCGACCAAGAAAAATATAATATTTAATGGTTTTTCAAGTCGTCTTCGAAAAACAAACTATAGCGTATTTTTGTGATAAGTAAGATTTACCAGCAAAAAACTTGAACTTTTCAGAAATAACTCAAAATTTCGTTTTCAGTACAGTAGAATGAAGATAATTGAAGTCCAAATAGTCCTGAAAAACTTTTTTCAAATGGAATGAAATTCATTTCAATGCGGATATTTCGAAATGCATAGTTAATAATTGTCTTTTTCGATAACGGAATGTACAAAAAAGTTTTTTCAGAATTTGTTCGTATTCGGAATTTCATTATTTTCATTAGGCTGTACGCAAAATTGAAAATTGATTTTTTCCCAGAATGGTCAATTTTTTCCTGGCAAATACTGAACACTGCTATGAGTTTTAATTCGCATGGAATTAAAGTCCAATCATCCACTTTAAAATGCAGCTCTGAAAATTGTTTTCCTCGATGACGGGGTGCACATAAATTTTTTTTTTCAGGAGCGTCTCATATTCGAAATTTAATCATCTCCATTCTACCGTAGCTCAAAAATAAAATTTGATTTTTTCCCAGAATGCCCAATTTTCCTGGAAAATACTAAATAACTACTCTTGCAAATAGTAAATTGTGCCAGAATGCTCCATTTTTTCCCTAGCAAGTACTACTCATCACAAAAATAGGCTACTCACTTTTTAAAGACCCTTAAAAATAACAATTATAAGCTACCTTATAATTGTTTCCCTAATTGTTTCCATATATTATTTAATTATCTTCATTTTGGTGTATTTAAAATTGAAATTGGATTTCGTTCGAAAAAGGTAAACTTTTTTTGGTACCCTCCTAAAAAACCTTTTTCGAATGGAATTAAATTCCATTAAGGCCTTATTTACACGCAACAAATTTCAAAATTTGTCATTTAAAAAAAATTTGATTCCATTAGCCTGAACGGTTATGAATATTTTAAGCTTCATACAATTTAATAATTCCAAAAATTCCATAAATAAGGTAAGATTGAATTTCTAATAGATACCCCGCGGCACGTACGACCGCCAACTTCAAAGCCGTTTTTCCACGATTCACTTTCTTGAACCTTGTGACGGTTCTAACTCTTGAACGAAGATTCGGGTCGCTTTGAAATTTTCACATCTTCTTAGTCCCATCACCCATCATGTGAACCACAGAAACAAAAATTTCAATGACAGAACAAAATATTTAAAATAAAATACCGACAGGAAAATTGAGTAAAAAAATGTATGTTTCGAATTTTTATTATAATAATTTTTTTTAATAATATTGTTGGTTCACACTGAAGATACATTCATTATGCAATTATAAATGTGTTCATTTTTTTCAGACACCCACTTTGATGCCGAGAACATTCACCATCAACACGCGAACAAAAAAATACATTCCTTTATTATGTTATATCTCCGCCATTTGTTAATATTTCTGATTTTTTTACATATACTTAACCATGTGCATAAACGATCTGTAAAAAAATGTTGTCAACATATGTGTAATTTTTTTTAACCGTGTCTAAAAAAGTACCTTCGAAAATCGGCGAAATCGCGTATTGTTTTATCTTGATGACGGGGTGCAGAAAAAAGTTGTCTCAGTAGTGTTTCATATTCGGAATTTAATAATTTTCATTCTGGTTCGACCAAAATTGAAATTTGATTTTTTCCCAAAATTTTCAATTTATTCCATACATACATGCATACATGCATATTCACACACACACACACACACACACACACACACGAGATCGCGCGCGTGCGTGTGTGTGTGTGTGTGCGTGTGTAAAGACGTGTTGAAGGAGCTCGCGCGTGCACAAGAGCTTTCGTTTCGTTATGCAGCTTCTCGCCTCTTATGAGCCGTGCATCTCGCCTCACACGCCATATTCTGTTTACAATAAATAAGGCCCCGAATCTCTATTAGCTGTATAAGGGAAACCGAAACGACAGAGGAAATAAGAGAAGAGATCACAGAGTTATGGTCATTGGACGAGAGCAGAAGAGCAGAAGCTGTGAAACACCCCGGGAGCAATATCCACCAGCAGAAACCTCGACATCTGCGAGCGCCGAGACTGGCTCTCGCGTGTCCCAAGAACGGGAGCGAGCAAGAGAGAGTGTGCGTGCGTGGGCGGCGAAAAATATTACGATGTGTTACCGCGAGAAACACCCGAGTATGCGCCTACGTATGTATAACGTATTTCTAAACCCCTCAGCTGAGGCCTGGACATGCATGTGGTTCACATAAATGGAAGAAAAATATGTCCGATTCCTTTTTTTACGTCGAATAAAAGCTGCGAACGATGAAAGTAAGAACGAATTAAGATTGGCGTATTGTGTACTTGAACGGGCTGGGACATCATTTTCTTTTATGAAGGAATTATTTTTGCTCTGAAGGATGATTTTTGGTAATTGGAAAGACACATTTGGAGACGTTTCGGGGAGGGACGTGCACTGCAGGCGTTCTCTGGGCACTTTTAAAACTTATGCAATTTTATATAGTAATTATGCAGCATTATGCTTGCATAAGTTGCAAAGGAGAATTAAAAGAAAATTCTTACATTGAGGCGGGACACCACTGTGACGAGTAAAAAAAATCAATTTTTTGCCTTTTCTCAAAATATACGCATTCGAGAATGGGTGAAAAAAATGTCAAGTTAAAATATGGAAATTTGACCAAGTTACAGACGATTTGGCGAGAGCAGGTAGCGCAATTTTTTACGTTTACTAAAACTTTCAAATGCATTTGTCTCGAAACAATTTTTCTCGACCTGGCCGGAATTATAACTCTAGCTATTGTCCGATTTTCCATTTTTTTAAAACCCAACGTTTCCCTAATTGCAGTAGTGTTGTACGTAAACGTTTTTTTTTACTTAGTATTTTTCAAGCCCCCGATATAAGTAAACATTCCACCAAAATTACACTTTTTTTAACACCTGACATTTTCGAATTCTTTTCTTTTCGACAAATGGCTACGTACAGCGAGACCTAGACTTAAAAAGATTATATAACCTTTTCGGTTTTATTTCAGACAATTTATAAAATTTTATTTCAGACGAATTATTCCCGAGTCATCGATCCGGCCGTTGAATCACATTTTTTATACAAAGGCTCTATTATACGTCAATAACGTTGTTAATTTTCAAATCTTTAAAAATACAAATTTACACGAAATAGGTTCAATCCCCTTAACATCCCTTTAAAAATAAAAAAACGATCATGCGTAAAGAACCAAGCTTGAAAATAGGGTTTCGTAGATTGTCAGGTAAGTACAAAATTATAGTGGTGAGTTAAAACTCATTGACTCCCAACATGTTTATGAATTAGTCACTTATTTATTGAACAAGTGTATTCTATTAAAAAAAAGTCAATTGACAATATTTGACTAGTAGATTTTTTCCAACGGTGTCGAAGCAATAGTGACCAAAACCATATCAATTTGAAACCGTTATTCGTATTATTGTACGAAACTGATTATTTTATGAAAACCGCAATAAATTGATTTAAAAGCGCTCACTCAATGCTATTTTCATGAATTATTTTAGATTTTTAAAACAAAGGGTTACAAGCATAGAATCGGACACTCTGCTATAACATAGACGGGCAATCCGACGGCCATGACAACTTTATACGGATTTTTATTGGCTAGAGGGTGCAAGAAAAAAAAGGAACTGAACTCTCTATTAACATCGGAGGTGCCGTTAATTTGAGGCCAATAATGTTTTAGTACAGTCATCTGGTAATTGATTTATCGCATTCGAGTAAATGTTTAGTAGGAGAAACGAGAGAGCGTTGTGAGTTCCATTCTGAGCTGGAACATCGTGTTGTGTAGTGATAGTATTATAAATAACCTCGGAACTCAACATAATTGGTTTTTTTTTTCATAAAAATTCACTTACCGATTTCAATGTTAAGTTCTCGTTCCGGACTCGCTATTTTATGGTGACAAGGCGCAAGTTTTTTGACACAAATACCCAAACTGGAAACATTTCTTGACAGAACGAGTAACAACTATCACGCTTGAATGAAATAGTCTTAAAATCTAGCATACACTTTTCGATTGAAAGGAGTATATTTACGTACCGAAATAAAATGTTTGTTTACATTGAATGGATGTAATATCCTGACAGTGGATCGAAAATATATTTAGCTTGAGATACAATATTATTAAATTGGATTTTGTTAAAACTCATTTATGTGATGAAGCATTGAAAACTATTAGATACATATTTTTTATCGGCGGAAAATAGATTTTAAGGGAGGACACTACCCCTTAAAGAAAGGCGTGTCGAAGGGCGATTTTGCATTTACACCCACAAGCAGTCTCCGGTCCGATTGAAACAAAAGCCAAAAATCTTGTGATGTAAAGCGATGAAAAAAATATAATATAGAAGTAGTGAAAAAAATTAAATTCAGGGGTAATTCTTTGAGGGGTGGTTTCTCCTCTTAAAACCCTGTTTCCGCCGATGAAAAATACGTGTCAAACAGTTTCCAATGCTTAATCACATATATGAGTTTAAACGAAATCGAAGGCGGACACTTAAGTGATTTTCCTTGTTACGCAATGAAAAAAAAATCGTCCATACAACCAAAAATCAGTTGGTCTAACAAAATGTATCTTTAAATACGTTCAACTTGATTTTTAATGGGCACAACAAACGTTTTGTTAATCTAACTGAAGCTAAGCTAATCTAACAAAATTTCGAGACAACAAAATGCATTTTGCACATTCAACGATTTTTTTTCTCAGTGCATTCACTTGCAATCCATTGTAATATCTACCTTCAGCTATTCCCTTCACGAACCCGAATATTTAACAATTAGTTGATTTTCGTCGACAGTGAAGTAAAACTACATCCCAGTATACTGGTAAAATTTCCAGCCAAATACCCGAACTTTCAACTAAAAATGACGTCTTTAAAAATCGTCTAATTTACACTGCCCTTTATTGACACAACACGCTGCCCACGTTTCTCTATAATAATTTATACACTAAATCACTTTACATTTCTGATATGATCTCCTCTGCGCATGTAAAACACTCCAAACATTCCGCACCGACAATAAAAAATGTCACCAAATGTTCCAAAAAATATTAATAACAAAACAAAACAAAAGTGTGGCTACCAAGAGAATTTTCGTATCCGCAACTTTGAAAAAAAAAATCCAAAACTATCTAAATCTACGAAATGTACGCTAAATTTCTAATTCCACTCTACCATTGAAATTGGCTACAATAATTGATTGTAACCAATTATTATCAAGCGCCACTGTAATTTACTACGCATTCAAAAAAGCCCAGCTTCTGCGCCCACAAAATATAGTCCTCCCCGAAATACCTCGGCTTAAGGGGTAAGGCCACTCGGCTTAAGGGGTAACGGCCCAAAAAAAGGTTTTTTCACTAATTTTTTGCTCCCGAAATTGAAGGTATTTGAAAAAAAACTTTTAATGGTGTTATCGGGCATACATTAAACTTTATTATAAAATTTTTTACAGTAAAAAAAAAACAAAATGGCGGTTCCACAGCTATCTTCCCGGGACATGTTTTGCTTCCAGGGCTCCGCGGCACGCAGCACCACTGGTGCACTTTTGAATCTAGAACAAAAAACAAAAAACCATTAATCTAGAGGGCTATAGCTAGAGAATGTCGATCGGATTTTAAAAAGTATCAATTTTTGTGGATTTGGCGTGCGTTTGAAAAAAAAATTGATTTTTGACGAAAAAAACGGCAAGTTTTTTGTTAATAAAAAATCAATAAATAAAGTTCTTGAAAATTCCGATCGACATTCTCAAGATAATGTAAATGTTCACATCTGGTTAAAATTTCAAGTAAAAAAAATGAAAATTGTTCGAGTTATGCTGCGTGCCATTTTGAAAAACCATGTTTCGAGAAAAACGCGTTTAAAGTTTTGCGAATAGTTTTTTATTGGAAAAAATTAAAAAAAGAAGTTTCGGAGAAACTTAAACTATTTTTTATTTTAAACTTAAACTATTTTTTAAGCCAATAAAAAAAAATCGATTTTTCAAAAAATTTACAGTGGCCTTACCCCTTAACTCATTTCATTCCATGTCGAACAAAACTCTCGTAGGCCAAAGTTCAGACCAACATTCCTTTCATTCAAACCAGCCATGTCTCTTTGCCCATATTGAAACCGAATATTTACTAAAAGGTCCTTATCATCAGAAACGACCCTTTCATGACTGTACCTACTTTGCACTCCCGCGAGATGTCGTATACGCATACGCACGTGAAACTTTGCATACAGCGGATCGCGATGTTTCGCTAATTACGAATCTCTGCAAGAAGTTTCCATAGAACGATATCGAGTCCGTGGATCGATACGATACGTGCCGTTGCTTACTTATACCCATGCACGCACACACACACACACACACACACACACACACACACACACACACACACACACACACATATATATATATATATATATATATATATATATATATCGTAAATGAGAAAGTACATACGAGAACGAGCGACTCGAAAGATATGCTTCCGATTGCCGGGTGGGACTAATGTGAGAAACACGGCTTGCACCGTGTTGCAAGAATTAAGTATATGCGTGTACACGACTTGTAGATACACCGTAAGGTTTTACATGGCGATGTCGTTTCTCTTTTTTCATATATATATTTTTTTTTTGGCTTTTTCTCACGTTGGGACGCACACGCGAATTCGAGGAAAGAAAGAGAGTGCGAGAAATTGGAGAAAAAAAACGAACGAGCGAAAACGAGGAGAAATTGAAAAAGAAAAAAAAGGAGCGAGCACGAAAATGAATCGGCTCGCGTGAATCTAGAGTCTAATCTTAATCGTGAATCTTGCATCACGCCAGCGTGAGACGGAACGCGGTGAGTTTGGGCGCTACGCGAGCGGGGAACGGGTTCGAGAGGGTTGAACCTTCATTGGGAGGCTGTACGAGAGTGAGGAAGAAAGGAGAAGAGAGATCCACACGCGTCGAGCACCGCACGACGCGTGGTTATCGCGTGAGCCACGTGAAGACTGTGATCTCGACTCGTTCGTGACTCACGTCTCTTTTTTGTTCTCGTCTCGTTTCTGCTAAGGTATACTCCCCCTTGCTCCCTATCTTTTATCACTGCTGCCGATGCGTTTAATCAGTGCTATCGTTTCGTAGGATGTGCAACGACATATGAGAAGGAACATCACTTGGGTGTCCGCCGTCGATTTTGTTGTAACTCATATATGCGATGAAGCGTTGAAAATTATTGGACACGTATTTTTTTGCGGCGGAAAAACGGTTTAAAGGGGGAAACCACCAATCGAAGAAAGGCGTGTCGAGGGGTGGTTTTGCAGTGTCGAGCAGTCCGCGAATATGAATGAAATGAAAACCAAAATTCTGCTAATGTAAAGCGATGGAAAATCAACCATAGAATGATTGAAAATATATGGTAAAAAAATATTTTTTTTAAAACAAGCTTTCATTTCATGTACTAAAGAGTAGAAAATAATTTTTTTACTATGTCACCTAGATGTTACTTATAAAAGCTGGGAGCGCGCAACTTTTTGAATGTTTGATAAATTTGATCAATTCAGTTTCATTAACCGTATTTAATTTGGCACAATAATAATTACATAAATTATTATCACACGTTTATACACAGTTTCAGGATTTTTATTTAAGAAATTTGAGGTTTTACAGAAAATTAAATACAGTTGATATGTTAACGGACTTATGTGAATTAAAGATTATATGTGTAAATTTTGAGCGCCCAGGGCTTTTATTTATAGTCGCATATAAATAAAGTGGCTGGTCAAAAAAGTCACATATAAATAATATAAATAATAATAATATTAGTCACTTGGTCGCATATAAATAATACGACTATAAATAAAGTGACCTGGTAAGTAAGGTGACTTGGTAAAAAAAATTATTTCCTACTTTTTAGTATCTATATATATAAAAGAAAGTGGTGTTAGTTACACCACTTATAACTCAAGAACGGCTGAACGGATTTAGCTGAAAATTGGTGGGGAGGTAGCTTAGAACCAGGAGACGGACATAGGATACTTTTTATCCCGTTCGACCGCGTTTCAATCAAGTCACTATAAAACTATATCCTAATGTGCGTTCTACTGATGCTCTTGGTCGTATGTATACAGTTCATCCAAAGAATGATGAATGCTTCTATTTGCGATTGTTGCTGGTAAATGTGCGTGGGCCAACATCATTTGAGTCACTACGGACTGTTAATGGTATAATATTCCCAACATATCGTGCAGCATGTGAAAAACTCAATTTACTAGAAAACGATACTCATTTGGATACGACAATCGTTGAAGCCATTATCTCTGCATCTCCAAGTCAGATACGCACATTATTTGCTATCATAATTTCGACATGCTTTCCATCGAACCCATCTAACATGTGGCATAAATACAAGGATAATATGTCAGAAGATATTTTACATCAAAATCGTGTCAGTTCCAGAAATCCCGATCTTGAGATGAATGAAGAGATACATAATCGGGCTTTACTCTTGATCGAAGACATGTGTTACCTTATGTGCGGCAGTTTATTAGTCAGATTAGGAATGCCAGCGTCAAATCGTGAAATGAATGACGCATTTGATCGAGAATTGGAACGGGAAGGTAAATATGATCACCAGGAATTAGATTTAGTAGTTCAAACGAATGTACCACTGTTGAATCTCCAACAAAAGCAAGTTTATGATACATTAATGAAGGCAATTGATGATGGAAATGGTGGCTTATATTTCCTGGATGCCCCTGGTGGAACTGGTAAGACATTCCTGATGTCATTAGTTTTAGCCACTGTTCGTGCGAGATCCAACATTGCGCTTGCAGTTGCTTCTTCTGGAATAGCAGCCACATTGTTAGAAGGATGCCGTACGGCTTATTCAGCATTAAAATTGCCATTAAATCTTCAAACTATTGAAGAACCAATATGTAATATTTCAAAAAACTCCGCAATGGCCAAAGTTTTATCAACATCGAAAATCATAATATGGGACGAATGCACAATGGCACATAAACGTGCATTAGAAGCACTCAACCGAACATTGAAAGATATACGCAATGACTCAAGATGTTTTGGAGGCGCAATGATTTTACTGTCTGGCGATTTCCGCCAAACACTGCCAGTAATTCCAAGATCAACTGCTGCCGACGAAATAAACGCTTGCCTCAAATCATCGAATCTATGGCGCTATGTAAAGAAACTTCAGCTAACAACAAACATGAGAGTTCCATTGCTTAATGATACATCTGCTAAAGATTTCTCTAAGCAATTGCTTACTATCGGTAATGGTCGAGTACCGGTCGACGAATCAAGCGGATTGATTTCTTTTCCTCAGAATTTCTGTAACTTTGTCTCATCGAAAGACGAACTTATCAACAAAGTATTTCCAAACATCATTACTAACTACAAAAATAATGAATGGTTGAGTGGACGAGCAATTTTAGCGGCTAAGAATAAAGATGTAGATGACCTAAACTACATAATTCAGAATGATATCATTGGAACATTGCATTTATTCAAATCAATTGACTGTGTAACAAACGAAGATGAAGCCACCAACTATCCAATTGAATTTTTAAACTCTTTGGATGTGCCTGGCTTACCACCGCACAATTTACGCCTCAAGGTTGGCTCCGTAGTAATTATGCTTCGAAACATAAACCCACCAAAACTTTGCAACGGTACGCGTTTGGTGGTAAGTAAATTGATGAACAATGTGATTTACACGACGATACTCAAAGGAAAATTCGAAGGTGAGGAAGTTCTCATTCCGAGGATCCCGATGATCCCAACCGATATGCCGTTTGAGTTTAAAAGACTTCAATTTCCGATCCGTCTTGCATTCGCCATGACCATTAACAAATCACAAGGACAATCTTTGAAAGTTTGTGGTCTGAATCTTGAAAATAAATGTTTTTCACATGGGCAATTATATGTGGCATGTTCACGGGTCGGAAGCCCATCTGCGTTGTTTGTATTTGCGCCTGATAATAAAACAAAAAATGTCGTGTATCACAAGGTGCTTAACTGAAGAGTACAACCGATGCACCAAAATACATAAACAATAAAGAATCATTAAAATACTTGATTGTTTATATTTATATTTTTCCTAATAAAAAATTGAATTGAATAAAATCCAAAATCTGCTTATTTATTGCCTCTAAGGCGGAACAGAGTTCGCCGGGTCAGCTAGTATTCAATAAAAGCTTGTTTAACAAAAATTGTTTACATTTAAATTATTTTCTACTTTTTATTATTTAATTGGCTAAATAAAGTGGTTTGTCAAAAAAGTCACATATAAGTAATATTAATAATAATAATATTAGTCACTTGGTCGCATATAAATAATGCGACTATAAATAAAGTGACCTGGTAAGTAAGGTGACTTGGTAAAAAAAATTATTTCCTACTTTTTAGTATATTCAATAAAAGCTTGTTTAACAAAAATTGTTTACATTTAAATTATTTTCTACTTTTTATTATTTAATTGGCTAAATAAAGTGGCTTGTCAAAAAAGTCACATATAAGTAATATAAATAATAATAATATTAGTCACTTGGTCGCATATAAATAATGCGACTATAAATAAAGTGACCTGGTAAACAAGGTGACGTGGTAAAAAAAATTATTTCCTACTTTTTAGTACATTCAATAAAAGCTTGTTTAACAAAAAATGTTTACATTTAAATTATCTTCTACGTTCTAGTATTTAATTGATTTTACTGCAGCTCTGAAATGTGTGCAAAGAGGGATTAATCGTTCCAAACGAACCGGTGTTATTATTGGTTTGTCAGGAGAAATCCTGGAGAACTGTGATAGGTGGCATCTATCATAGATGTTGGCTCACCACCTATTGGATGATTTTTAACCCATTTTACCTATTGGACCCTTTTAGAAATTGTGCGGTCTGACAGCACTTGGACCGAATTCCTATTTTCTCATGGACTTCCCATCTAGTTTAGCTCTATTCAATGTTTCTCATTCTATTCGTTTCTGCTAACGCTTCATTATTGAAAGGTCTCTTTCCTATTAGCCTTTCAGTCGCATTTTTTTTCAAAGTTGAATCACGCACTGTCGTTGTCTAGATGCATGTTTGCAAAATTTCAGAGCTCTAATTAGTCGGGAAGTGGGCGAAAAGTCAATTTACCGTTTTGCATCTTACAGGAAGTCAAGTCATCTCACACAAGGAAAGGTTGCGAGAACGATCTCTCCGATTTCGATTAAATTTGGCATGCTTGTAGAATGGGTAAAAATAGGCGACACGTATTTTTTTTAAATCTGCGGAACCCGAATTTTAAACGTTGAAACGCACCCTCGAAAATTGGGGTGTTTTTCGTTTTTTGTCGATAACGTTTGAAGGGGCTAGGCCTCAGTAACAAATATAAAGTCATCTGCGAATTTAACCATTTTTTTCGTATAAAACAGTGGTTCACTCCTAATATTAATTACATCTCTATTTGGTATGAATATCAAGCTGTTAGAATTTTTTTTTCTATGTACAATATGGCCGACTACTGATATTTTCTTTTGTTATCTTTTTTAGGCGCTCCGCGGCATGACATTTAGCATCCACAATTTTTTACCTAGAACAAAAAACAAAAATTCTCGTCAATCTACATTAGAATAGCTAGAGAAGGACGTACGGAATTAAAAAAATATTGTTTTATTCAAATTTGTAGGTATTTGAATGAATTTTCAGTGAAAAATTTCATATAAAACTGCTCATAAAATGAAAAGTTTTCGATGAATCAGAAATTCCGTACGTACTTCTCTGCGAAATGCAATTAGGAACATAACTTTTAAATTTGAATTAAATCGAGTTAAAATTATTGAAGTTATTTGTCACGTTTAAAGTTTTAGGTACTCTATTGCCGTGCCAGAGATGGGCTTACGTTATATGCTCAAATTCGGTGAAAAAAAATGTTCTTGCTGTAAATCGAATAGTAACTTATTCTTATGATGATATAGCACCGTTTCAGCGAAAAAACATCGATTTTTTCAAATTCTACTGAGGCCTCACCCCTTACCGGTACGAGATATGAAAAAATGTCAAATTCCAACAACGTTCATTTCTTTCACCTGCTATACATCGGAGATGAGAACGATAACGTTCTCGACGAAAAATACCCCTATTTTCGAGGGTGCGTTTCACCCCTTAAAAATTCGGTTCCGCAGATATAAAAAAATACGTGTCGCCTATTTTTACCCATTCCGTAAGCATGTCAAATTTCCTCGAAATCGGGGAGATCGACCTTACAAAGCTTGTAAGAAATAAAATCAAGGGTTGACACGCCTCTCTTTGAGGGGTCGTTTCACCGCTTAAAAACGTTTTTCCGCAGATGAAAAAAAAAATACGTGTCCAATATTTTTCAATTCTCGCGTGTGCCCCAATAAATCGGAGTATCATCAAGTACTGACGCAGGGCTGCTTCCGGCTGCCCTTCGGCCTGCGGAAAAAATGAGGCCCATTGGGGGGAGGGGAAAAAGTGAAGAAAAGACGACGCGTGGCAACGGTAAAACCGGAGCACGCTTTTGCCAGGCGACGAAAAAAAAAAAAAAAAATTGGTCTAATAATAGTAAAAACTGGAGTAGCCCGAAATTTGCGGAAGAAAAAGAATCGCGGTCGATGAACATGAGACACGAGCGTGTATAGGAGCGCTCAGCGACGGTGGTGAGAAAGAAAGCTGCGGGGGACGAAAAAAAAGAAGAAAAAGAGAGCCTGGTCGTTTTTACTGGTCAGCCATGAGAACACCCCCAATTTTGTGTTTTGTCCATCCCGTAAAAATGCTTCCCCAAAACGCTCGTCAAAGTGTAGCGTTTTGGGGACCGTAAAGAAGGCTCCCTCGTTATACGACGGAAAAAATCAACGTGAGGGAGAGAGAGAGAAAGAGAGAGAGAGATTTTCCGCCGCCCTGCGGCATTACTCCGGAAAATATAGTTTTACGGACACGCATACATAACGCTTTACGCTACATTCTTTATTCCATTTTTGCACCTCAATATAACATTACGAGCGCGTTTCGTTCAAAAATAGTTCGTCAGAGACACGTAGGCTGTGACTTTCGTGTTTTATTTGGGTGACCGTAATAACGCGGAAACTGTACCGAAAAAGACCTCGCAAAATATACGCAAGGAGATGAGAGACCGAGAGAGACAGCGCGAGCATTTTTCGTTTTCTTTTTCCGGCTTTTGCGAGCACGAAATTGAAGAAAAATCTGGTCTGCTCTCTCTCTCTCTCTCTCTCTCTCTCTCTCTCTCTCTCTCTCTCTCTCTCTCTCTCTCTCTCTCTCTCTCTCTCTCTCTCTCTCTCTCTCTCTCTCTCTCGTACGCTCTACAAAAACGTTTATGGTGACCGATGCTGTTTCACTGTGAACGCGAGCATTTTTGGGCCTGACAAAAATCATAAAAATATGCTCGAGGAACTTGTTTTTACCATAAAACGGCATTTGACCGCGAGGGATCGACGGTGACGCGGAAGAAACCCACCGCATATGTATATATCTATATACACCTACTTACCCATCATCCCTCTGCTTATACCCACCCTGGCGTATCTGGTCGCCCCCGACACGTCTCAGTCTGAATTACATTTGCCCGTATTTGTATCAGAGCTCTGCGTAATTATTGGTTTATTGCCACTGGGACTCCAGGCAAAATGATGTTGAAGGTCGACAGACCGACCGTCATTTCAGCTCGGTCGATTTTACGTCGGAGCCTCTTCGACTGCACAGCTACCATTGGCTATTTTACCATCCGTGCCAACAACGAAATTAAAACGGCCAGGTATAAGCGTCAATGCATTGAAATGAGAAGAAAAAAAACAGTGTACCAGTGCGAGATATTGAAACGAGGGATATTAAAAAAGATCGTTTGCATGTTAATCGTTATTAGTTGATGAAAGACATTGCAAAATATTCCTCAATGTTGGCGTTTATTGAACAAAGACGATGCAAAAGATCCCTTAATGTTGATCGGCTTTTGCTGATTTAAAATATTGAAGAAGATTCCTTGAGGGAGATGATACCGTTAGAAGTGGAAAAATTTGAGGGTTTTCATGATTTTTTTTAAAGGATATTAAGATATTGAAGAAGATTCCTTAAGGGGTCCACTTTGGAGCCACGAAAAAGGCCTTTTTTCGCGATTTTTTTTTGAAGCTTTTATAAAAGATATGAATATAAAAGTTGTTGGGCTGATAAATAAAGTCTTGGAAGACATTAAAAAAATGTTGTTAATTCATTTTTATTCATTTTTAAGTACAAAAATTATAGTTTAACGTAACACCTCAAAAATAGGTGGGCTAGATAGCTCCATCACAACTCGGCAACGGCGTGTCTGAAATAAAAAGATCAAGTCCATTAGATTCAGTATGACACCAGCTACAAAATGACCCTCGGATATAAAGTTTTATAAAAAAATTTTTTTCAATGGCAGATGAAAAACGAAAAAAGTAAAAAAAACCTGTTTTTTCCGCAGTTTTTCGCAAAAAAGAGTAAAAACAAAAATTTTCAAACCATCGAGGGTCTTCTTGTTGCGAATCATGTTTACAATATGTGGTTCAAATTTCAAGAGAATCGGTTTATTAGTTTTAGAGATACGATGGAGCTAGATTATGAAAACGTTGTTTCGAGAAAAACGGGTCTGATGTTTATACTATGAAAAAGTCTTACCTAAACTCAATCGACAATTCCTACACCGTACAAAATCCCTTCTGACTGCTTATCATCGTCGATTTCTTCAAGTGTTGCTTGCTTTCGATTTCGTGAAATTTTCAAAGTGAACTGGCCCCTTAAGGGGGAAGATACCTTTGAGCGTGGAAAAAAATTGCGGGTTTTCATGATTTTTTTTAAGGATATTAAGATATTGACGAAGATTCCTTGAGGGGGAGATATATCTTTAGGCGAGGAAAAAAATTGCGGATTTTCATGAATTTTTTGGTTAAACGAAAGATTTCATTACCACTTTTGAGATTTAGGCTAATTTGTATTACTACTTTTGGCTGTTACATGGTATTTTACAAAATTATTTTTAAAGAATGGCGGAGGTATGGCACGGTGTTCTAAATTGCATTTTTTTAAACTGACGTGACGTACAGCTAAAATACTAATCGACCAATTCTGATGGCATTTCGTATAAATCTTCCTATTCTTATTGTCTAAAACATTACCCTGCAGGTTTTTGAAAATTAAAAAAAAAAGTATTTTTTATTCCGAAATGTAACATTTTTTTCGAAAAGTTCAATCTTTCGTTTCGAAGCGTATCATTTCATCGATATTTAACATTTCTCAATTTTTCTTGGTTGATATTCTGGACATGAGTGTTAATGAAAAAAAAAAACCTTGGTTGGTTTTTTCTTCAGATTAATCCCGTCGACGCTACGTGTCGCGCCGTCTGATAACATCTACCGCAACCCGTTTAAAAAACCGAGTCATATTTCCGCCATTTTTAAGGATTCATAAAAAAATACCACATAGTAGCCAAAAGTAGTAATGAAACATACCCGAAGTCTCAGAAATGGTAAAGAAATATTTTCTTTTAAAAAAAATCACGAAAGGCAGCAATTTTTTCCTCGCCTAAAAATATACCTGCCGTTAATATTGGTCGGATTTCATTGATATAAGATCTTGAAGAAGATGCCTCAATGTTGGTCTCCATTTACAGAACGAGTACGTTGAAAAAGATTCCTTGAAGGTACGCTCCTTTAAAACATTCTTTAAAAACCTTTAAAAAACTTTGTATTTAAATTACAGTGTGAAATTTTGAATAATCTAATTTTGTCTGGCAGGTAAGTGGACCCGTGCCATCAACGCGAAATCCCAACAGAACCAAATTTTAACGAGTTTTTCTCGAAACGGCTTTTTGCAAAACAATAAAGACGATAACTATTAGCAATTATTAAGGGGAATTTAAATACCCGTTCCTCATTCTCTCCCTACTCGTAGGAGTTATTGCGTGCAATGCAATTATTTATTTACAGGCGTTCTTTATTTTTCATAAACATACTCACCATAGACGGCCTGTTTTTTGAAACTCGCAGGAAAATTGGCCCGTTTGGTTTTTCAACCTGATGGTGGTAGGCTCGATAACTATACTCATATATTTGAATATCTTCTTGGATTTTCCTGATCGGATTGTACACCCGTGGAGAAATTGTCGTTGGAATCCAATTGGATTCCCATATACTTGTCCTTACTTCCTGATAAGGATCCAATGGGTCATCGAATTGGATCCCGATAAAAAACGACACGCTTACACATTGGATTCCTATTAGGATTTCCCATTGGAATCTACGAATCCAATGTGCATTCTAAAGGATTCCCATCTTATCGAAGAGAATCTGATACGATTTTTCATCGATCCCATTGCATACTGTACGTTGAATTTTCTCAGCAAATTATATAAATGCACAAAATGGATCTCAAAAAAGTATAAATCTCATCTTAAAAAGTATAAATCGCTTCAAAAAGTATATTTTTTAAATAAATTTGAATCACATCACTAAAAATCCACTGTAATTGTCGTTTGTTGTTTATTTTACTGCACTCTGACATATCACACGTGTGCACATTCACGAAGCGTGCAGGTTATGTTTCAACACGCCGAATTTTTTTCACGACACTTTTCACATATTTTCGATTCGAACGTGGTAAGAATTCTGAACTGGCATTCAGCGGGGAACAATGCAGAATCCAATGGGACTCCAATGTAGACTGTCAATGTGCGGTCTCCGTAACGAATCTCCATAGAGACGTTGGTGCATATTGTGCCTCCCCAATGCACGGGATCACGAAAGGATGATTTTTTGGGAGAATTCCGAAATGAACATTTCCAAACGACGTCATTTGGGAAACAAAACGGTATCCACTTGGATTGCAATGTGGACCTCTAGATGCGGCGTCCCTATCAAATGTCTATAGGGCTATGGCAAGATCTGGGGACTCCCAAACAAATTTCTGCACGGAACGGGATTGCGATGTCAGCAATGAGCCCTGTATCTCATGCAATTTTGCAATCACGTCTACCGCTGATGACAAACCTCGATAAAATAAAATTCAATTATTCTGCCACTTCAATCACGTGCCAAACGGGCCCAAAATGTTTGTTTCCCTAATATCTATCACAGATATCGCGAAAAAAAAATAAAAGCAAGCACATTGCGGCCACTTCGATGAGAAGGTACCCTCAATGTTGGTTCGCTCCAACTCGACAAAGAAATTCTAAACTAAGCAGTGTCAATGCGTCAATACGTCATTTCATTCAACAGGAGATTCTTCTGTCCGGAATACTCAACAATTACGCTATATGAAAAATACGTTTCTCCGTAGTCTTGCTGGGAGAAAGGCCGAAAAATGTTCAAAGCGGAAATGATCGATTTTCCAACTTGGAGGCAGGTTCCAGCATCGTGTTCTTTTTTCCCATTATACACGATAAGAAAAGAAAAAAGCTCGTTTCGTTGAAAGAGACGGGCTGAATGGAACGAGTGCGATTCGAGACTTTGCACCGGAGTTCGAGCTTACATGCCTGAATAGGTTGAACAAACTGCAGCTTGTTATCTCTTTCAAAGAAAATGTAGAGACTCGGGCGAGATAGGGTGAAAAGTTGAACTCGTTGGCGGAGTGCCAAAGAGGCTCCGCTCTACCCGAAAGTCCAAGTCTCGAGATGTCTCTCTCTCTCTCTTTTTCTTCGATACATTACCCAAGTTCACGACACTCTTGGATCGCGAGTGAACAGGAAGATACTAACAGAAAGAGAGAGAGAGGGGGAGGGAGGGAGAGAGAGAGAGAGAGAGAGAGGGAGGGAGAGAGAGAGAGAGAAACCGAATCGTAGGATTCCGAATGGTACTGAAAGTTAAGCGAAAACTCCTTTCGGGCAAAAGACAAACTCGAGAATCAATCGAGGTGGAAAGTCACGAGTTCCGGATGCAAGACTGCAGGCATAATTTACGACGGAGATGAGAGAGAGAGAGAGAGAGAGAGAGAGAGAGATTTCGCGAAAGCGTAAGATAGTAGACGGAGCGTGCTGTTGACTGTTTGCAATATATAAGTAGCATTGTTGTCTGTTTCGTCGCGCAATTCGAGTGCATACGACCCGAACTTTGGCCAGCGCAGTCTACTCGAGCAAGTGGGAAAGAGAAGGCAATATTGGGGAAACGGTAGGATTTCGTACCCTTTCTGAGAATCGGGCAAAGATCAACCCTTGTATTGAAGCGAACCATTCGGCCGCCAGCTCTTATTTACAACTGGAGCACGAAAAGCAACGCCGACGATTCGAACAAAAGACACAAGAGAGCGTGGATAAAATTTGCGTAGCTCGCGCGACTCTTGCGCTCTCGTTTTGTTCCAATTGCGCCAATTGGTCTCCATAAAACTAAAGCGTCCAGAAAAGGGAGCGTATATTTATCAAGAAAGAGAAAGAGATGAGCATTATTCGAGAGCGAGTGGGAGAGAGAGACGAGACACGAGAAGGACGGAGAAGCACTAAAGGCCCGAGAACCCTTCGCCGTGGACGTCCCGCTCGTCATCCGTCATATATTTCACGAAAAGGGTGAACATTTTTAACCCTAGCCTACAATTACGTCGTAAAGACGATATTCGTGCGACAATGCAACGAAGCGTGCTCCAGTTGCATAAAATAATAAAATCAACGAGAGGGAGAGAGAGAGAGAGAGGGAGAGCCCGTAGAACCTCGAAGTCTCAAGGTTAAAACCCTTTTCCAAAAGTCCATTTTGCTTCGCAGCAGGCAGTCCGGCCGAGCGGCTACAGGGCAACTCTGCATTGCGAGAATCTCGTGTAGATGGATCACCAAAGCGACTATTCACGTGTATATGTGTATAGGTCTGAAATTCATATTTTCGGGTTGCGTGACCGCTGGGAAGGGTGCGTTGCGGACTTTCCTCGTTCGATGCTTCATACCTGCTCCAGTTAAACGTCACTTTTCAGTGTTCAACGACCTAACGGGGAGAGGTACGAGCTACTGTTAGACGAAACCTCCAGGAAAACGGGGCCCTTTTCTCCGGAAAACTCTTTCTGAAAAGCGGCCATTTTGAATTAGAATTCTTTGGTAAGCAATACCGGAATGTGGCAAATTCGAAATAATCGGGGAGGAGTAGACTTTTTGGTAATTCTTTAGATAAGTGACTTTTCTGAAAAATGAGCTGAAATCTTTTTTTTAATCATTTATTGGGTTATAAATTATGATATTCAGTCGGCGGAAGCTGAAATTCCCCCCCCCCCCCCCGCCCCGTTAAAAGTTATGGGGTTTTGAAGTTCGCGGAATCACGTGATAAAATAGGGAATTAATGAACATTTCGACGCCTATATTGGGTTTGTTTGGGTCCCAAATCCAAATTATTATTATTTTTTGCTCGTAAAACTAATTGTTAACGAAAAATTTCACCTTCCCCCGACTGAATATCATTGATAACTCATTTTTTCGGAAAAGTCCCTTATCTAAAGCATTATAAATTTTTTGTTATGAAAAAGCGTCTGATAAAAATTGGATGTTTGATGATTCTTAAGGACAATCGATGTTGAAAGTGATTACTGATTGATCCCACTTGAGTACCGTAAAAAGGGGTTGAATTGACACTAAGGGTAACTTTGATAGAATTTTGGGCTACTTTAACAGAGCGCTAAAATCCGGTCTAAGGGGTTACCCCCACATGCGATTTTGAAAAAATCGATTTTTTTTGTATTGCATTTTTTTGAAGTATCTGAGAATATGTCCTGAAAATTTCAAGTCGATCCGAACACAATTGACTGAGATATGAGCGTTGAAAGAGAAGAATCCATTCTTCGTGTAAGCTGAAATTGAAACTTTAAATGCGTTTTTCCCAAATGGCATTTCTGAAGTCGGTGACCAAGATTACTCGAACACTAATGAAGCGATCTTCTTGAAATTTTGCAGGCTTATTTAATACATAAAAATGTAGTCTTTAATCGTTCGATTTTTTTTTCGAAAAAATGGCCGTTTTATAGCCAAAAAACGGCCGTTTTTTTTTCGTTAAAATCGAACCATTAACTTTGACTGTCCGCCATATTGTGAAAAATGAATATTTTTTAAAATCCTTCGATTAAAGACTAGTTTATACTTATATTTGACTAAATCCACCCGCATTTTTTTTTCAGATGATCCACTTCGTCGCAATGTTGGTCACCGCAAACCGTGTATATAAAAACATTATTTCATTGACGACCACTTTGCCACTAAACAATGTAATATTTTTCAATAAAAAAATTACTGAACGTTCTTCAAGATGTGTTCTTTAAGATGGTATATTGATCGATTAAAAAAGTTTTGTAGTTTTCTTTTAAAAAATTCATGAAAAAGGCCTTTTTTGCGCTACAATTGGGGGTAAGGCCTTAAATGTGTGCGCGTTTAAATGTGTTGAAATTTGTTGTTGAAGTTTCTTATAATGTTGCTAAAGTTGATTGCAATGCTGCTCAAATTGATTCTCATCTCCATGATAATTATAAGACTGATCAAGTGCCTATAACAGTGCCCTATGTACTTGATATTTTTATGTAAAATATTTCCTTAATGAAGATGACAATTTGATTGTGAAAAATCGTTGTTTTTCATTTAACTCTATGTATAATGCAAAAAATATTCTTTTTTTATCAAAATGATGTCAAAGTAACCCTTAATCTTCGACATAAGTTGCATTTCAATGCCTGGTCAAACAAATCCCGAACTCGAGGTTACTTTGACACTTACAGAAATCTATATAAAATTGTGGGGTTTTGGTAGGGATTGACTTACTTATATATTTGGTAGCCAAAGGACTCATTGTTCAATTGGAGCAAAAAAAAGTTGGAATTTAGGATGTTAGAAAAAAGCGACCTACCAAAAACTTACAAAATCCATTTAAAGTAACCGCATTTGACGGTAATATATGATGGATGGGGGTGAAGCCAATGTGAGTTCCCTTACTTTACTTTTTTAACTTGTATTGTCTGTCTGTATATTCTGGGAGGTTTTTTTCGGGGTGAAATTACACGGCTGGTGTTGGAAGACAATGCTGAGCCGGTATTCAGCATTAAAAAAAAATGTTTGTTTGAGCGAAGAAAAACGCTTCTTCCATTTCCACGCCAAGAAAGGGAAGAAGCTCTTTTCCGGAACCTTTCGTGTGTGAAAATAAACTCTGACAACATTTCCCGGCACTTTGGTTCATCCGTCAAGTCGATCCTAAGGAAATTCGGATTTTCTTTTAACAGGTTACACCTAACTTTTGGCCCGAAAAACGAGGAATTTTCTTAATTTTTTTGTTGATAATACGTATACAGGTTTTCAATTTTTTTTTACATTCACGAGTATGTTTTTGAGTATCTTTGACAATTTTTGTGTTGTGTTGGTAGATACAATGGTATGTTCAGGCCGCTGTTTGAAAAAATCAAACGCATTTATTTTTTGCATCAAATTATTTAGTGCTTGGACGAAGGATTTAATAAAATATCGATTTTTGAAAAAAATGACCGCAGTCCAAAATGAAAGTATCAATTTTCGGTGAGAAAAACGCTCTATTTTCATTGATAAAAAAAAAACTATGCGCCGAAAAAAAGTCCTTCGTTCAATCACTGCTTCTTTATATGTAAAAGAAGCTTGTCAATTTCGAAGTTGATCAGTGCCGTAGTTTTTGTAATATCGTGGTCACCAATGTAGAAAAAGTACTTTTTCGAAGTACGCTTTCAAATTTCACCACTTCAGGGAACCTACCTTCAAACCCAAACAAACTCCCCCGATGTCTAACGATAATCGAACTATCGATTTTAAATTTTCAGAAAATATTTTTTAAATGTTACTTTTCGAGAATCCGTCAAAAATCAAAAATCGATATTTTCAAAACTTTCAACCAGGCGTAAGCCGAAATAAAGTGTGTCTCATATACCCCATGTAAAATAGTTTCATTAGCTTCGACCATTGTCTGATCCAATTATCCATGTTTTTTTTCTCTGGTGATGCGACCATAAGCATTTTATAAAATAATTTTAATGAATTCAATTCTAACGAAAAATGTATTCATCTATAAAATAAAAGATATATATTTTAATCAAGATTATTAATATTTGTATATACAAATGTACATTGCATTAGCATATTAATGTATATATATTCTCAAATATATTTTTAAAAAAACATGTCATCATGTGTCATAAAAACCTTGACACATTATGGACACACGACCCTAAAGTCCATTCTCACCATACACTGGAACCAATAAACCAGTTCCACACATTAATGTTGTTAATCCTAGAATGGTAACCTTATTTTTTTTTACCTATCATGATAACTTTGGGTGATAAATCTCTCCAATTTTGAAAAATTCATATATTCGGTAAAATTTCACGAAAAGGGTTCGACTTGGGCTCATTCTTATCGTTTTTTTAATGCAGAATCACGTAGGCCTATGTCGATTCCGCTTGAAGTAAAAAAAGTTAATTAAAAAAATGAGGTACAAGGGTGAAAAACATGAAAGTTTTTCACCCTAGGTTACTATTCTAGGGTTAATAATATAATGGGTTCTAGGATTAATAATATAATAATAATATATTTTAAAAAATTGGAGAGTAAATAACACAAAATCGTTACTCTTTGATAAATTAATTAAATCGTTGGACCATCATTGATACCGGGAACGGTAAAAAAGGTGTCTTGTCATTACGGTGAAGGGGAGCAGTAAAAAAGGGTCAATATAGCATGCATGAGGAAGGTTTGAGCTGAGCTTGTGCAATGAGATTAAAGAGTAATTATATAATGGTTCTAGGGTTAATAATTTAATTACTCTTTAATCTCCTCGCACAACCTCAATTCAAACCTTCCTCATGCATGCTACATTGACCCTTTTTTTACTGCTCCCCTTCTCCATAATGATAAGGCCCCTTTTTACCGTTCCCGGTATCAATGACGATCCAACGATTTAATTAATTTACCAAAGAGTAACAGGATATTGTATTATTTATTTTCCATTTTGTTTTTCAAACACTTAATTGTACGACGCGTTCCGAAATATCGTGAATGAGCACAGAGCGCATTCATCCTCTCACCTTCGTAGTAGAACGGCGTAAAAAAAATGCGGTTTGTTTCCGGGGGAATTTGCACCATTTCTGCCGCTTTTGCGCAAACGGCAATGACGGTACGTGTTTTCCTTGGGACGCTCGTTTTTCTGCTCTAGTTATAAATTTTCTTGCCCAATTGGTTTACGGTCGCTTAACCCTTTTGGGAGGATGTTACAGTTATGAAAACAATCCTAAGGATTTTTACGGTCCGATCTCTGCTTCTCCCTCGAACCCTCCATTTTCTCTTTCTCTCTCTCTTTCTCTCTCTCTCTCTCTCTCTCTCTCTCTCTCTCTCTCTCTCTCTCTCATTACGAAAAATAATTTACGATGTTGCGAGCCGTAACGCGAGCGCGCACGAGGCTCTCTTTCTCTAACTGTTACATTTTAAATCGAGTTCCCATTGTCGTACTCGAGAACGCAAGTGCTGGAAGAACGAAAAATTTACGATTGCCCGTGTGCCCTCTGGCTCTTTTGCATTTCCCGTTTTGTTCCGTGCCCCCCGCCCCCAACGATTTTTTTCCTCCCCCCGGCGAAAAACCTGCAGCCTTAAAACGCTGCTACAGTTTAGACGAGATGTTTTGTGAAACGAGGCCTGCGCCTCGGTCATTATTTTGGGGCCCTACTTTTGACCGAAAAATTTTTACGAACTGCCCGAGTTGCTCGCAATAATTTTGTATATTTTACGGAGATCTTACGCCACGACCCTACGTGGGTCTCGTATATTTTTCGTGTCCTCGTGACCACTACTGGTCGTAACTAGAGTAAATTCCTTTTTTCCATCCCCCTCCCCTTCTGCCTCTCGGCAACTTTGTTACACTTGCGCTGCTCCCATAATAGACATTTTTGCCCCAAAAATACGTCGACCGCGTTTCCGCGTCGTATGGCCAGGGACCGACCCTCACTCACGTACCTCTACACGCTTTCGGCATTTATTGTATATTTTTTTTTTTTTTTTTTTCAAAAGAAAAACCAATTTCCCAAACCAAAGTAGAGCAACTTTCGTAGGTCGTATTTTTTTTATTTATTATTTTACGAATTCTTCGGAAAGTCGTGAGGCAATATTTAGGTCCTTGGGCCATCGACTAAGCGGATATCCTTGAGGGTTCTTATCATCCGTTAGCTCGGAATTATTACTCGGTTTATGACGTCGCGTGAGACCGGAGTGCAGCTTTTCCAGATTTTGCAGAAAATCGAGGAACTGTGGAGGGAAAAGAGCGAGGAAAAACATCTTGCGCTTTGACAGCTTTGCCTCTCGTGAAAATTGACCCTTTGTGTCACACGGAAAAAAAGAAACAGCGAAAATCACAGTATAAACCGCATAAAAACAGGGTGCCATATTTTATTTTACAGTAAAACAGAGTAATGTAAATCTTGTCCTACAAAAATGACGAATTTTCCAATACACACTGAGATTTTTACAGTTACACTGGTTTATTTGCAGTTTGATATTGTGAATACATCAGTGATTTCAGTAAAAATATTCAACTGTAAAATTTAAATGCGATCACTGATTTTCATACTGTACGCAAATGAGGCACGAGGTGAGGCACGTGGTCAGGACACAAAGGATTGCCAGTTAGTAGTGCGTGGCTGATGGGAAGCGGATATCGAAATTTGTGCGACAGAATTCAAGAAATGATAAAGAGAGAATTTTTTTTAAATGGTACGTTCTTGTCTAATTAGGACTTGTCTCGCGCTTGGGGTGAGGCACGTGGCCAGGACACAAAGGATTGCCAGCTAGTAGTGCGTGGTCGATAGGATGCGACCGTTCAAATTTGTGCGACTTAATTCAAGAAATTATAAAAAAGAGAGAATTATTTACAAAAAGGTACGTTCTTGTGTATGTGACTGATTTTTAAATATTTTCTACACATTTTTTTCAAACTTCTTTTATGGATAAACTTTTTTTTTGTGTGTCTACATAAACTCAGTCGACATAACTGGCGCATTCATTGTACATAATACAGATTAACCAACTGTCGAATTACAAGTTTTGTTACATTTATATTACAGTGTTGAACTGTCAAAATTTACTTTTGACTACACTGTACTTTGGACTGCGTGTTCCAGTAAAAGATACAGTAGAGCGGTTCGAGTCCAACGAGGACAGTATAGGAACTGTAATAATTCACTTTAAGCACACTGTATTTTGAGCACTGTGTTTCAGTAAATATCGCTGTGCAATCGCTCGAGTCCAATGCGAACTGTGTAGCCCCTGTATTTTGTACTATTTTTTTTTTCCGTGCACCGTGTGACAGTTCTGTAACAAACCATTCCAAGTCCTCACAAAATCCCATATTGACGTTTAATCCTTTTTTAATCAATGTCACACGCCGGCTACGTGCCGTTCTATGTTTTTTTTTCGTGCAATTCATCCAAACTGGATAGCCTTGGTTGGATCATGATTTGGGCGAAATTCACTTATCGCGAGATTGCAAGATTCGAGGGTGCTTAAAGTTTGCGAAAATCGAAGAAAAAGAAACCTCAAAACGACACAAACTACGTGTAAAATGTGACGTGGCTTCTTGATGCAACAAGTAAAACAATTGGTACAAAGCACTCCATACATCATAAAGAAATGTTACCACACAATGCAAAATACTGTCACCAATGCAAAATGTCTGTTACAAGTTAAAAAAAAACACGTATAGTTAAGTTTTCAAAAAATTAAGTCAGGGCTAGTTATGAAGCAGTGATAGTTTATAACTAGCCCCTGATTTAATTTTCCGAAAACTTACCAATACGTGTTTTTTTTTATTTATCAAAAGCCACGATAAAGTCAACTATTTCATAATGTTTAGGTTGTTGAAATCATCAGTTAAAATTACTAATAAAAAATCTACAGATATTACACAAAGTGCAACTATTTCATGGCATTGAAAATGTAATCAGACTTTTTGGATAAAAAAAACCGGTACATGTAAATAATAAGAGTTTTTTTTAAAGAGTTTTATTATTTAAAAGAAATATCGATACATTGAGGTATATAATTTGGTTTGTTTGCATTTGTTTTGTGTGTGTTTGGGTTTGTATGATAATTTCTATATAATCGGTGTAATATATTTGTAATATAAGTTGTATTATCATTTTTAAGTTAATAACAAGAATTTTAAAAGTATTTTTAATGCTAAAAATAGTTTATCAAAACTGCATTATCGAAATTGGCGTGCAGGATTACTCAAACAGTATCAAGCCGATTAAGTTGAAACTCGGTAGAAATATTGATAATATTGGTACCTTCGACTTAACGAGAATTGTTTTTAAGACATTGCGAAAAAAAAAACTACTTTTTCCATCAACAATTTACAGAAATGTTGCGTGAAACGTAGATTTTTTTTAAATGCCTGCCATTTTATTAAATTTGCATTTTATTCATTTTAATTACCGTCACGTATAAACTATACATGTTCTAACTGAAAAAATGTTTGAACTTTTTTGCAAATCAAAGTCTACGGGAACTGCACGCCGATTCGCAACTCCCGCGGCGACCTTGCTGTAACACTCTGCCACAGCTCCGCCATTTTGATGATGAATCAATTTAAACAAATTGTTTTGTATACTTAAATATACTATTAAAGTATACCTAAATTTTGATAATTTTAGAATAATTATTTCACAGTTTAAAAAATGCCTCAATATTACTTATTTTTTTCCTGTCTAAATGTATATCCCGCCTTAACCTACGATAAAGTCAATTATTTTTAATATTCACGTTGTTATGAAGGGTTAAAATGCTGGTCCAAATTTGCACCAACTCTCATACACGCGTCCACGTATGCACGTCTGTATGAATCAAGGTATTCCATACAGCGAATACGTTTCGTTGCGAACTCCCAGCACAACTTGGCACGGTCACTTGTTCCCTATTTATCCGCTAACGCCTGTCGCCCCTTAATTTATTATTAATTCCGCGACGGTCCCGTTGATGAATGCTTTCGGTGGAATGTCAAGTAAATGCGTTTTTGAGTGGTTCACGCGGACCTGCGATTTATATATATATATATATATATATATATATATATATATATATATATATATATATATGAATACGGATAAAACCACAGCGAGAATTCTCGCACGTTTATAACATCAGGGCTAAGCGCGTTATCTCCCCTCACGTGTACGTTGTCGAGGCTTTGGCCCGCACTCTTTATACACCTCTGAGCGTTTCTCTTGTGCCCCGTGCTTGCGTCTCTGGTGGTCCATGCCACGAATATATCTGCCCCTCTTCCTCCACATCACCCTGACGGTGAAAACGATGAGAGAACGCAAGAGAGAGAGAGAGAGAGAGAGAGAGAGAGAGAGAGCGATGAGAAAGCCAGGGAGAGAGAAGACGTAGGGCGATGTACAAAATACGCTGGGCGGACGATTAAAATTACGATACTTTTATGTTCCCGACTAACTGAAAGTTAATGTGCACCGCAATGAAGAGGGAAAAAAAACTTGGCTTTTTTCATTTATTTTTGTGGCTCCGTTCATCGGATTCTCGATTTTTTCCTCGTTCGCTCTTGGCGCACGTCAATCCCGAGGCCCTATGGGCGCTTCTTGTTACCGTGAGTTTTTGATGCGGTTGATTTACTCTGCTAGATTTTTGTTGCAGTTTTTTCCATCTGTTGGGAACACGGTAATATCTGGTACTGGGTGATATAGTTCGATCGAGGGTGAATGTAAGATTTTGAAGACGCGACGTCTCCGAGACTACACCGTTTTGATGTACGATGGGTCAAAAGAGTTGCAGTCGTTGAGGAAGATATATCCTGTTGCAGCATTAATATGAAGGTAAAGCAGTGTCATTGGTTTTTGCGGCTATAAAACCGTTAAGGGATTGAATATCCGTTGGGGAGAATATTTTTTTCGAGATGTAAATGTTAAGAGATGGAATAAGGAAGTTTAATTTTTAACGATAGTTTAATTTTTGCCAAGAATATATGATTTATAGAAATCCGAAAATATCGTGTGGTCGCAAGCAACACAGGGGGTGGAGTATTTGCGTATCACGCTTTTCTAAAATAAGTCGCCGAGAAAAAGAAACATATTTTAAAGGATATTTCATTCGATGGCTTATTTTCAATAAAAGTCGTGAATGTTGATGTTTAGATAAATGAGGAATGTTAAGTGAAATCCCTAGAAAATATACAGAAGAGAAGATATATGATGATATTTTTTTTACCCACTGGACTCGGCGCTTCACTGTATCGCACTGACAGGAAACATTACTTCGATATTGGCGAATTATCGCGTATATATCGATTTTGTTGAAACCCACGTATGTGGTAATGCATCGAAAAGCATTGGATACGTGTTTTTTTTTCAATCATCGTAAGAACGATTTTAAGGGATGAAACCACCCCACAGTGAAACATGTCAAGGATTGATATTGCAGTTTCACTCGCTAGCAATGCACTGATTCCAGTGAAACAGAAACGAAAATTTTTCTCATGAAAAACAAAATCCATTGATAATAATAAAAAATTAAGGGTCCTTTTAGTTTTATTTTTCTCATCCCAAATTTAAAAAACGGTGCGTTAAATTAAACGTAACAGGTAGCAGTTTGAAGGGGAACAAAATTAAAGTTTACGTATTTTTGTCGGATGATAAAAGGAGGTAAGCCACATTCCGTACATGTGGAATTATTTTTTATGCAAATTAATGGCTTTGGGCGAATCAATGGTGAATTCGTGTTCAGGGGGTAGAAATACGGATAAAAGTACGATATGGACTCGCCAAAAAAAGTTTAACCCAAACTTTTTCCCATTTTGGCCAAAAATAAGTGGCTTTACTGAATCATCGATCATTTAATTTCTGCTTCGATGTGGAAAACCATTCTATGCTCATTCTCTTCGTTATGGTTTGCTCCTTAAAATGCCGTTTTATTTATTGAGGTCCGATTACTTTTCGATTTTTGGTCAAATTTCAAAGATGGACCATCGAGGCCATTTTTCAAGTGGACTCTTCGGGAAAAGTAATTGCGATATCGAGATGAACCAAGCGGTATTCTCTAAGTCCGGCAAAATCCTATTCAAAAACCCCTCATTGAGTTTATGTCATGCAAATTGCGACGACGCCACGGCTGTTTGAAAGCCTGGGATTTTAACGTTTCTGGAAAAGTGGCCAAATAAGATGAAAATATTTTCTTCAGCTTTTGTATTATTTTAGGGGTGTATCTAATGGGTAATTTTCCGCCAATTACGAATATCCCCGAGTTTTTGTCGAAAGCTCAAAATTGCGAGTGTTAAACGCGAAAAACCTTTTTTCACTAACATTTGACTATTTTTTATAAACATTTTGGGTTTTGGGCGAAATTCATGGTGGACACATGCTCAGGGGGTAAATATTTACCAATATAGACTTTTAAAAAAAATTATAAATCCAAGTTTGTTTCGCATCTCGGCCAAAAATTAGTTTTTTCACTTGATCGCCGCTCGAATTCTCTTCAAAATCGTGAGCTCTATGAACTACCGTTGGTTTCTTCGAGGTACTATAATTTTTCGATTTTTGGCGGAATCTCCAGGCGGAATATCGACTTTCGCGAATTTGCCCGTACTTTGAACATCAGTTTGGAGTTTGTAGAAATATTTTGAATCGGCATACACATTTCAAATACAGACAAAAATAACAGCGATAGGGAACTTGAACTAAGGGGTGGTTCACCCCTTTAACTTACCATCCGGAAAAAATGTGAAAATGCGAAAACACAAGTTTCATCCCCCCTACAAAGTGTTATCCGTTTAATTTAAGGGGCTATACCATTGTGACATTTACAAAAAGTCGATTTTTTTGTTGCCTTTTTCAAGAGTTTATACTTTCAAGAATATCCTGTAAAAATGTTAAGGCCGTATCTCTAATCATTCTATCTTGCAAAAATCGATAGTTAAATCTTTGAACGCGTTCTTCTCGAAACGAGATTTTTCAAATTTGCTGACATTGTAACTCAAAAAGCAATTATCCGATTGACTTGAAATTTGAACTGAGTACTCTTGAATATATTTATTCTACAATGACTTAGGATATTTTCGATTGGATGAAAATTGACAATTTGGCTTGAAAAAAAAACGACCATTTTATAGGCAAGAAAACAGACTTTTTTCATAACTACGTTATTGTGTTAGATTTTGATATTTTTCGAAAATCCTACGTCATTGTACAGGAAATACCTTCCAGTTTAACGACATTTTTTTCCTTTTTCGGTTTCAGCTACTCAATCGGCCGGAATCACGTCAGCAGTGAAGGAACTTTTTTTGGTGCCTCCGAAGGCAGCCCATAAGTCGCTTGGATCTCAATATTTTTCTATGAAAAAATTATACAATATAGATCATATATAGCCAAATATATTCTTAATTTTCCGAAACATTTAATTGAGTACTTTTCTCCCAAAAAATATCTGAAAATCACCCTAATTTTCAGCATTCACACTGGTATAGCCCACTAATTCAATGCAACTCTTGTAAATGTGGGGTGCGAGGAAGAGAAATAAAGGGGTGGTTTATCCTTCCGTTTCGGTTTTTTCCAATGTACTCAAGTCGATTTCTGATCGTTATTTGAATAAGAAGAATTCCCATTTTTGTTTCACTGAAATCAGTATACGGCTTGCGGGTGAAACTGCAACATCAACCCTTGACATGCTAAGGGGTGGTTTCACCCCTCGAAACAATTTTTCCACCGTTAAAAAAACGTATCCAATAATCTTAAATACTCCACCATATAAATGAGTTTTAACAAAATCGACAGACATCAAAATTCTTTGTCAGCACCGCGCAGGACTTTGGCAAAAAAATCCTGCCCCCATCTCTCTCTCTCTTTCTCGCTTCTCCTCCTCGCTGTTGCTACCAATAAAGCTTGAAATGAAAAACTAGCGGCAAATCTTTTTTCTCCCCTCACCTTACTCGTTTACAGTTAACTATCCATAAAAGGATTGCAGAGGGGGCGTCTAACGGTGGCTTCTGTAAGTGCATCGCGATATATACGCGCAGCGAGGGAAAAAAATGTGTCAGGAATACCGGGGCTTCGTTAACTCTACGGTTAAGAGGTCAATTTTTTTCATAACTTTTTTTTTCGCCTGCATTTCGTCGGTTCGATTCTCCGCGATGTTCTCCGAGTCGAGGAATTAGTGGAACGTACCGCGTGCAACCCCCGAGTAGCGGTACACCCAACAATAAGACACGTTGGACGTAGTGACAAAAAAAAAGACAAGCCGGTACCACGATGCAGCGAGAAATAATAAAGTCAAAGACGGTACTTTGACGAAACGCGAGTGAAAAAAAAAATCCGGTGAAAGTTCTCGGAGAAAGACTGAATTTTACAACCGTCGTATGCGCCGGCTTTTCTCGACCTCTCCAACTCTTTTTCCGCGCTTCTGTCCTACAACCCTTCCGGGCACTATTTCCCCCGGGTTTTACGGGATTTCCACAGTAAAACACTAAAGTCAACTGTACAGAAAACGGGAAAGCTCGCGCACCGTGTGGAGCTCCAATGGGATAAGCCTTTTTTTTGCTCGTCTCCCGATACACCGGAGTCAACCCCTTCTCGACGAGAACCCTTTCTCGCTCTCGGTGAAACGCTAAAATTAATGGCTGCCCCGTCAATAAAGCAATATTTTGACTTCCGTGTCTTTGCGGACGCAGTCTCTGCCTGCGTTTTTCTTTCTTTCTCCCTCCCGGACAAATGTATTTTATACTCTTTTGGACGCAACCCTTCCTCCTCGCGCGTAGCCGAGGATTTTGTAAGGGTTAAAAATATTCGTCGTGCACGAGCAACCCTCGTAAAACCGCCGCTGACTTTATATTTTTACCGGACACTACCCCTTTCAAGGAAAGGATTAAAAGGAGTAAAGTCGAGGGAAAAAAAAAACATGACGAAACGGGAAAACTCGTACGGACGTACCGATTTTTCAACACGGCAAAACAGTTTTCCGCGTCGTGTATTGCTATTGACGGGAGGTTATCGTATTGCACTTGGACTCGCTTGACTCTCCGTATAAATCATTATTTTTATTTTTACTAGCTATAGCGGTCCTCCTCGAACAAAATGGATTTTTTTCTCGCTAAAGCTACACGTATATTTTATGTGAAAAAAAACGACGAAAAAAACAACTACCGTATTTTAGCCCAAAAGTCTATATTTTTCGAGAATGCAGAAAAGTGCGGCAAACGTGCCCTGTTGAACGTGTACCTGCGTGGGGAAAAGTTAACTGGACAATCTTTTTTTTTATCAACTTTACCGTTCGCTCCACGTTGTTCGAACCGAGTTTTTTTTTCATGGAAAAACTCGGTTTCTCGTATTTCGGTGAAATAACTGTCTTTTTGCCGCTACCTGGGTACAAAAATCACGTTCGGAGTGGAATTACCCGACCTGAAATTTTCCGCGATTTTCCACATCGCTCGGTAACGTGTAAGCTGCTTTTTGCATATCTCCTTTGGTTCTACCATCAAGCTTTTCTCATCGCGTATTTTATTATGACGGTTAAGCAGGGAAATTTTGTTTTAATTATTTTTTATTTTATTATTTATATAATAAAAAATTATGAAAAGTTTGTTTTCATTATTTTTAAATTAATTTAGTATCATATATTTTGTATATTATTTTATATTTTTTAAATAATTTTTATTATTATATTTTTTATTATCTTTTGAATTATCATTTTTTTAAAATTAAAAATGGTCTTTCCAGAAGTATAGTTCGTAAATATCCAATGGGGATTCTAAAAATCGTTAGAGTGGCCAAAATCCGTAAAAAAAATAATTTTAACATAGGCGATTAAATCAAAGAGGAACTGAAGAAAAAATCATTACGTTTTAACATCGCGACTTCGAATTCTTATTTTTTCGCACACAAGGCCAAATAGCAAATTATAGCAAATTCTACGTACCTCGAGTACATATCCAAATTTCGATATTTTCCAGACCACCTGAGACTCAATGAATCACGGTAACGAGGAGTGATTAAAAAAACGGGATATCCCCCGGTCGAGCCCAATCAAAGAAACTCCGCGGCCGAGATGAACGAGCAAAGCACGCCCCCCCCCCCCCCCGGCCGAAGTGACTTCTCTTAAAGAATAAAAATATTTGTATACATGCACATACATGCACAATAATTGGAGAAATAAAAATTAAAAAAAAAACATCGTCTATTCTCCGCCGGCCTTCCATCGCCGAATGTCTCTAGGACGATGTAATCCTTCCTGTGCAGAAATTGTCGTAAAGAACCAATTGGATTCCTATACTTGTGCCTACGTCCTAATAGGCATCCAATGCGATGACCCATTAGATTCCTGTACGTAAATGTCAAGCTCGTACATTGGATTCTAATCAGTATTTCCGATTGGAATCCAATGTACGAATCCAATTTGAATCCTAAAGGATTCTAACGTTATCGAACAGAATCCAATACGATTCTTGATCGATCCCATCGTATTCTGTACGGCGAACTTTCTAACTTAAAAGTAAATCTCAAGTTTTCTAAACAAAATACATATTTTGTTTAGAAAATTTGAGATTTACTTTTAAGTACATCTGAAATTTATACTCTTTAAATATATACTTTCAAAGATATACTTTTCAAGTGATTTATGTCGCTTAAAATATTAAATATATCTATGTAGATATACGAAATCAGTGGACCTTAAAAAAGTATAAATCGATGAAAAAGCATATCTTAAGAATCACATAACTGAAAATCCACTATAATTACTCTAATTACACTAATCGTGCAGGTTATGTTTCAACACGACGAATTTTTTCTCGTGACTTTTCACATATTTTCTATTCAAACGTGGTAAGAATTCTCAAAGGGCGTTCGTCGGGGAATGGTGCAGAATCCAACGGGATCCCTATAAAGATGTGGGTGCATCTGGACACTCCCCAACAAATTCGTGCACGGAATCGCGAAAGGATTTTTTTTTTTGGAAATTCATCAATTTCCGGTTGAGGATTGCAATGTGGACTTCCTCCGTGCGTCTCTATAAAATTCCTATAGGGATGCGATGGGATCTTAGGACTCTTCAACAAATTTGTGCACGGTATCACGAAAGGACGATATTTTTCCAGATTCAACAAATTCCGGTCGCGAATTTCAAAAAAAAAAAAATTCTCAAACGTCGTCAATTGGGAAAAAGCTCGAAATTCACTCGGTTTCCAATGTGGACTTCCTATACTGCAAAAGCTAGGTGTGTTTGACGTCTGGTCAAAGTATGTCGAAGTAACACACCATAAAGGCTAGACACGCGTTACCATGTTCATTCCACACACTTATACATTTGGCAACACGTAATGCATTAAAACTGCACTCGTAACGCGTTAAAATTACACACGTAAGTGTGCATTTTTACGCATTAGATAATTACAAATCTTCGTAGCTGTCCCTATCAACAACAATGCTTATTCGAACGCTCGTAAAGCGTGCAGAATCAACATCCAAGACGCACATTTACACACATTGGACTAAGCAACTCACGTTGATAGCAGCACACAAGCAAAAATAACACGGGAAAAAGCACACAGTTTAAGGTAGTACGTGCACGAACTTCCTAATTAGAAAAAAAAAATGATTTTTTTGTATGCTGTAGCAGAGACACAAAAAATGACGTCTGCGAAAACTCTGCAGGCCTTACCGGCTAAATACAATAGTAATTAATTCACGAAATCAATGCATTTAACCCGCACCATATAGGGAATCCGTGCGGATCGAACTTTGGAACGGCAATAATAATAGTTCCCGGTTAAATCAGAGCTATGCGAAAAACGACGAATAAAAAGAAAACTGTCGCGGTGACGTATGGTCCATAAAAAATATAGGTTACGGGACATTTCGAGCAGATATCATCGATTCAATCGACTCATTTTTGCGTTCGCTAGCCGCTTCTGCCATCTCTCTTGTTACAATATGCACATTACACATACACTACAACACACGATTACACATACGGTAAACAAACGCATGCTTGACATGTATCGGAAGCACCTGAATACAGCGTGGCCACGGATATTGCCAGAATTATGAAATCACGGCCTGTGACAACTCAAGTCAAATTTGATTGCGATTTTACTTCACTTACCAAACTAACCAAACAGTTGTCACATGCACTTCTCAAATAATTATTTTCTGTATCATGTTTATTATTATACCTAAATACATTATATTTTGCTTTTTTCAGATTCGATAATTTATTGGTTTTTTTTTGTTGACTAGTCAATTCGCTAATACTACCTCAAGCGTGTTAAGGCTTGCCCCCACTTGTAGCGCAAAAAAGGCCTTTTTCATGAATTTTTTAAAAGAAAACTACAAAACTTTTTTAATCGATCAATATACCATCTTAAAGAACACATCTTGAAGAACTTTCAGTAATTGTTTTATTGAAAAATATTACATTGTTTAGTGGCAAATGGCCGTCAATGAAATAATGTTTTTATAAACACGGTTTGCGGTGACCAACATTGCGGCGAAGTGGATCATCTGAAAAAAAAAATGCGGATGTATTTAGTCAAATATAAGTATAAACTAGTCTTTAATCGAAGGATTTTAAAAAATATTCATTTTTCACAAAATGGCGGACAGTCAAAGTTAATGGTTCGATCTTAACGAAAAAAACGGCCGTTTTTGGCTATAAAACGGCCATTTTTTTCGAAAAAAAAAATCGAACGATTAAAGACTACATTTTTATGTATTAAATAAGCCTGCAAAATTTCAAGAAGGTCGGTTCATTAGTGTTCGAGTAATCTTGGTCACCGACTTCAGAAGTGCCATTTTGAGAAAAACGCGTTTAGGGTTTCAATTTCCGGTCGTTTACACAACGGATTCTTCTCTTTCAACGCTCATATCTCAGTCAATTTTGTTCGGATCGACTTGAATGTTTCAGGACATATTCTCAGATACTTATACTTAAAAAAAATGCAATAAAAAAATCGATTTTTTCAAAATCGCAAGTGGAGGTAACCCCTTAATTGCGAGTTATCGATCATATGTTGAAATAATCACGTGAAACTCCTTAGTCGATTTGACATCCATCGATTATCCGGTTAACAGGAGATATACACCTAGATGGTCGAGGTCGAGGATTTAGAAGCTATAATTATTCCGTCGACCGTAGAAGACCTACACTATGGGCCTGGTATCGTTGATTCCATGTAAGTTGACAAATTTCATGATTTATTCATTCCCAAATTTTCAAACGCGTTTTTCTCAAAACCCCGTTTCTCAAATCTGTACCCAAAATTTCTCGAAAACCAATGAACCGATTGCCTTGAGGTTTTTTGTGGTTATTTTATACACCATTATCTAGTACTTGTCATAGGATTTTTTCCCGTTACTTAGTTTTTGTTTTATAGGCAAAATAATAACTAATTTTTGACCCATAAATTACTTTTTATGTTCAAACGTCCGCCATTTTGTCATAAATCGATATTTTCAAAATCGGCTATGCCAAGTACTAGATTATAGTATCTAATTTAATAACCTTTTTGTTTTTTTTTTTCAGATGATTTTTGAAGAAACGCCAGTGGGTACCGTATTCGCAGATTTTTTTACGACGCTCCAAGGATCATACACTATCCTTGTATATTTTTAATGTTTTTAAGTAAAGAAAATTAAACATATTTTTAAATGTATATACTTTCAGATAACTAAAACCCCAATCCGAAATTTCAAATAGTTTTCCTTGAAAAAATTCACAAAAATGACCTTTTTTCCGGCTCCTAGGTGTATATCTCCCCTTAATTGAAGACCACATGTGGTCTCAACTTTTTGTTTCATTTTGTAAATCATTTTTGAGTTCGCCACGTGGAAGAACCTGAAATGAGAATCTATTTTCCAAAGCCTCGATAGCTGCGTTGAATCTTTAGCGACGTATTTTTGTGTCGAGGCCATCACTGACAAGCAGACAGCGGCCGTCATCGTGAAGCTGTATGAGAACCTAGCCTATGCGAAGACAAGAAAAACAGTGACACCGCTCATGGTAGCAATGGAATTCGTTGCCATTTCTATGGATATATTATCAATTTTCAAAATCTGAAAACAACTATCGAAAACTATATATATATATATATATATATATATATATAATTAATACAGTGTAATATATAAGCACTGCTGAGTTTAGTTCAATAAATACATATATTTTAACGATAAAAACTTTTTGTTATTGAATTTATTATTGCAACGCATGTCACGTATACACAGTACTGCAAAAATAAGTTTTCACACACTTTGAGTTTGTTAATGCCCGTACTTACTTTTACATTTACTTTTTACACGTTTTAACGTGTGTAGGAAAATAATATGCATAAGCGTGTTGTTTGAACACATCTATCCGTGTTTTTGTTACACCATTATTTTTCGCACACATTAAAACGTGTAAAAAGAGTTTTTTTTTAAATAAGTTTTTTTTTAATAAGTTTTTTAATAATTTTTTTAAACAATTTTTTTATCGCCTAGAGTGTATACAAACCACACGCTGGTTTTTGCAGTGATACGTGCAGCGTCTCTATCAAATCTTTATAGGGATGTGGTAGGATTAAGGGACTCAGAGACAAATTTCTACACGTGTTGACCTCAAATCGATCAACGATCGGGCTCAAGAAAGAATTCTTGCTCTACCAGGACCTGAAAATTTACAATTCCAGTTCATTAAAAAGTGTTATACGTTCGTTGAGTGACTGCCGAGGCTCGTCGGTTGTGATTATCAACTATACGAGACGGCTGCGCGGACAATGTTCATCTTCGTGATGGGCGATGATGCTGGTTGGAAGGTCGGAGCGTCGATCTCTCGTGACAGTCAGCCTCAGAAATAGTCTTGACACATAGTCCGGTAAAAGAGACGAAAACCCAGCACTTTTTAGCGTAGAATATGAATTTTTGACTGAGGATAGACGGTTACATACTGAAAGCCACCCCAGTAAAATGTTGCCCCTCAACTCACCCCAACCCTAAGAAATAGGGGTTGACCACTTAAAAATAGCCGTATCTCGATAATTAATAGCCCGATGAAAAAATGTTTCAAACAATAGTTGTTTGGAATAATAAAATATGTATAAAGTTGTCTGACGTCCAAACTCCTATCTTTGAAAATATCGGCACAAAAACGCTCGCACACGTATCAACCCCGAATTTTCGAATCGTTTTTATGCCGCTATTTTCAAAGATAAGGAATTGGACGTCAGATAACTTTATACGAATTTTATTATTCCAAACAACTTTTGTTCGAAACTTTTTTTGATCGGGCTATTAGGTATCGAGATACGGCGATTTTTAAGTTTTCAACCCCTATTTCTTAGGGTTGGGGCGAGTTGAGGGGCAACATTTTATTGGGGTTACTTTCAGTATGCTACCTTCTCTACTTTCAGTAAAAAAATCATATTCTACACTAAAAAGTGCTGGGTTTTCGTCTCTTTTAGTGGAGTAACAGTCGAGTTTCGCGCTCGGTGTTGATCTTGGGATGAAGAGCACGAGGCTTGGTTGATGTCGTTTTAAGCTCCGAGAAGATTCTCACGTCTGGTTAACCCTCTGACCCAGCCGTAGAAGCGTCGCGTGGGCTGTACGCTCGTTAAGTTAATACGAGCCGCTCGCGCGACGCACTACCGCGACGCTGGCGCGCGAGTCACGAATCATCGAGACGCGATATATACTTGCGTCTTGGAGACGCACCGCCGCTCCGATAAAAGGTCCACAATTATCCCGAGAAGGCCCGAGAGGAGAGGAAAAAAAGCCGGTACGAGTGACTTTATTCCGTGGCGACTACGAGAGAGCGGACAATCTTCGCCATGATCGAATGCCAATCAATCGATTTCAATTTTTATCCATGGAATTGTATGGGTGTATGGGTATTAAGGTGGTACAAATGTGAGCTCTATTTTTTCCCTTTTTCTCACCATCCAATTTTTTACTTTAAAGAAAAAAAAACAATTGAGGCGAAAGCTGCGAGCGGTCAAAAAATGTTTGAAGATCGCTCAAGCCTCCCAAAAATTCAAATTTTCATTAACGTTTTTTTTTCATTAATCGATTTTTTTTTCGTTCACTTCTCACCCAGGAATTTTAGGCTCTATAATTTTTTAACTAAGCTCGCCAAATCTCTAGCCGGCCAATGAATATTTAGTGGTCGCTCAAGAGCTTCGAAATTTCCAATTGTCGCGATTTTTTTTTCTCTTCGAACTCATAAATTTAACACTTTGTAAAATTTTGAAAACTATTAATACTTTTTTTCTTTAGAAAAAGATTTTTTCAATTTACCTCACACTTCTAACCCGATAAAACGGGGGACCTATAATTTTTTTACGGACAAGAGCTTTAAAGAATTATTTTATGAGAACAAAGATTACAATTCTTGGGTTAGCAGTGTGAGGTAAATTAAAAAAATGTGTTTCTAAGGAAAAACGATTAATTGTTTTGAACATTTTACATAGCGTCAAATTTATGAGTAAGAGGAGTCAAGAAAATTGCGGAAATTGGAAATTTCCAGGTTCTTGAGCGAGCACTGAATATTCATTGACCGGATAGAGCTTTCGCAAGCTTAATTTAAAATTTAAAAAGCGTAAAATTCGTCGGTGAGAAATGAATGAAGAAAGAAATCGATTTTTAAATGAAAATTTGAATTTTTGGGAGGCTTGAGCGAACTGTAAATATTTTTTGAACGCTCGCAGCTTTCGCGACATTTTTTTTGTCTATAGAATAGATAATTGGATGGAAAGAAAAAGGAAAAAATAGAGCTCAAATTTGTGCGACACTAATGGGTATATATAATGTTCGTGTACAGAGTTATTTGCCTAAATGCCAGGGTTAAAAAAGTTGCTCCCGTTTCGATTTTTATGAAGTTGAAGTATGCATCGTTGGAACACAATGAATATTAATTCTTTTTAATTACTGATTTTTTTGCTACTTGGGCCGTGAAAAACCTCACAAACATTTCTATCTTTTCTTGTTAGAAATTTACTACCTCAATTGGCAATAAAAGGCATTCGATAGTGATCAAAATGAAGAAATTATAAAAAATATCATTGCATTCCAACGATGCAAACTTCAACGTTATCGTTTTGGATGTAATCGCGAAGTTTTCAGAGCACGAGAAAAGTCGTACAGGTCAAATATAATTTATTTCAAGTGTTTTTTTTTCACTAGAACATTCTTCTGTAAACATTCTTCATTGGTCGGTGGTAACCTAAGTCAACAGAGAATAATTTATATAATTGTGTATCATTCTGTAACTGTATGTACAAAATATGTTAATTCAAAGAACGAAGTTTTTTTTTATTGGCTTATGTGAAGATGCTTGAAATCATTGATTCAAGGAACTGTAAAACTTAAAACTCAAAACAGGTCAAACACCACACGTAAATAAAAACATCAGGTTGCCTGCACGATATTCATGGCGAATAATTTAAAATGTAGTATTTATTACCTCAATTTGTAAATTCGCAACTAAAATCGATATTTCCACAATGAATCGTCAATTATTATAAAATAAGTGCTTTCAATCCTCCATCCTAATTTCAAAGGAAAGCTCAAGGCTGAAAGAATTTTAGGGGTTATGCCTAGCTGTAAAATCGAAAAATCACTTTTTTCAAAACCAATATAATTTGACAGCATATCATCTTACAAATGTTCCCTTGACATTTCAAGGTGACCGTACCTCTTTCTAGAAAGTACGTTTCCAAAGTCGGTGAGCAAAATATCTCAAAAACTACCCCATCAATGTTTCTGAAGTTTTTGGGGCTTTTTCTAGATGTAAAAATATAGTATTAGATCGAAGGGTTTTTTTCCGACGTATGCTTTCGATTTCATGAATGAAAAATGCCCATTTTTCCCAAAAAATCAAGACTCTCCCTTCGAACACGCGCCATTTTCTTCCAATTCGATATTACGGAAATTCCTTCCATTGATCATAGAACCATCAAATATACTAACAAAATCTGTTTGATTCGTTTATATTAGATAAACTGGTTCAAAAAGGCATTGCTCACCGCAAAAGTCATTTTCAAGCGGTGCTTCCCTAACATCAGCTGTAAATCGACACTAATTAAATATTTTTACACAAAAAAAACTACAGTGTTCTCCAGATGATACTTTTTCAAATACCTAAAATTTCTAACACCTTCTCATCACGATTTTCTAAAAAAGAAAATCCCAAAAATGTCCTCTTTTCGACAGTTACACCTAAGCACAACCCGTTACCCGACGGATTACTCCCCCCCCCCCAAATCTCCCCCAAGAGCAAGAAGGTTATTTTTTTCTCCTTCACAAAATACACGTTCGGTATGAGCACCTTTATAATAACCGTGAATATTATTTTCATCCTGTTCCTATAGCGTGAATTCCGAAGTATGATTCTCGGAGCTCGAATCCTCGAATTAAAACCTCTCCGCGCGGTGTCTCCTCTCATCTCACTGCCCTCGCGAGCGAAACACCCATTTATATCTCTCCTTCGTCTCCTTCTCGCTCTTACATCTCGCCCCGCGCGCCCGCTCTCGCGGGATCTTTTCATCTCTCACGACGAGGGAATTGTCTCGGTGTCATGACTCGACGCAACCGCGTTGTCAAGTCTGTCGTTGCCGAAGGAATATTGAATCGCTATACGGCGGACTCCACGGCCAGCTCTATCCATAAACACACACACACATACACACACACACACACACACACACACACACACACACACACACACACACACGCGCGCGCGCGCGCGCGCACACGCACACGCACACACACACTCACACACAAACACACACACACTCACACACTCTCTCTCTCTCTCTCTCACACACACACACACACACACACACACACACACACACACACACACACACACACACACACACACACACACACACTCGCACGCACACGCGCACACACACACACACACATTCTCGCGCGCGCGCGCACACACGCGCATACACACACATACACACACACACACACACACACACACACACACACACACACACACACACATCTACCTATAATCAGATCCGTGTTGCACACCGAGGCGTGCATGTGTGGCACGAGATTGCGGCGCATTTATCGAGTCGGGTACTAACGGCGGGCCGCGCGCCGCGAGTGCCGATCGGTATCAACGCCGTTCGATCTTCCCCGATCGATGGTCCCTTGTCAAAGCGTTCGAGAGAACAAGAGAAAAAGAAAGCGAGAGATAGGGAGATAGAGGAGAGGTATAGGGAAAATCTTCGAGAGCGCGCAGTCGCATATATATATATGCAAAGCCACGAAAAAATTCATTTATTTTGAATGCCACGAGGACATGTGCGCGCGCGCCGACGAGTTATCCAAAAATTAATAAACGAAAAAAGATAAGTCTCAATCCTCGTGGACTCTTCGCAAACGTTGAGAGAATTCATGAGAGCCATACAGCGTCTCTTGTATGCGGCACGTTGAATCGAAGAGTATAGTTACAGGGTGACCCGACAAGTGACGTCCACACGGAGAAAAATACGGCCTCGAATTCTAACACTGGTTGCCAGAATTCTAATATTCAGTGCTAGAAAAGTGTAGCAGTTGACTGCCAGTTCGGAATTCTAAGACTTGTAGAAGTGTAAAAATGATTCTCACACTGTATAGTAAAAGTGATGCATGCATATGACATTTGAAACTATTCTCGCATAGGCGCGAGTACTATATGCTGTATAGTAAAAATAATGCGTGCATATTGCTTCTGAAACTGTTCTTGCGTAGGCGCGAGGTATATTTTCAAATGGATTTAACTATACGTATAGCATGAATATTCGTGTATGTATAGATTTCACTATACGCATAGCATAAATCTTCGGCGTGTAGCGAAAAATATTACGAATTTATTAGCAAAATGTGACTCTTTATACGGTACTTTTTGTAGAATACTGGAAACTAATTGTTCCAATCACGTGGGCAACATTTTTTTTTGAATACTACATAAAATCACAATGTGCCGAATAAAATGTATCATTTGTATCAGTTTACGTGCCATAGAGTAGGTTAAAATTTAAATTTCTTTATTATTACTATACCATAATTACAAATTGTATCTTCAATTCAATACTTTTTGATATTTAATGACATTTTTTTAGAAGCATAGTATTAACTCGAAACTTCGAGGCCCCTGTTTTCTTCGTGCAGGAGAAAAGTCTAGATGGCTGGTATCAACGCCTACCTGGATCATTTTATTTATCATAATTGGTAGAGAAAAAAGCCTTCTTTTGTATTTTATTTTGAGTTTTCCTGTAGGTTGAGTTTTTATTTTTTTCTGTACTGCGTATGTACTTTCTGTTTAGATTTTTTTAATAATAATAGAAAATAAATTTGCAGTCACTGACCAGCAGAAGTTTTTTATCACCCGAACTTTCGTGACGGATCCTCTTAAACTTATTTTTTAGACGTTTGATTGAATGCTAAGGTATTTGAGGTGTTCAGGTGGGGATGTGTTTGTCGCTCGAGAGTGCACGTCGTAACGATATCACAATTTGAGAAATCGGGAGGAAGGTATGTTTACAATAGAGGGAAACGTCGAACTATAAAAAGCACTCTGTCGTCAGGAATGACAAACACGGGAACCCCACTATATGATAATCAATGATTTAAGGGGGAGATACCTTTAGACGAGAAAAAATACTGATTTTCATGATTTTTTTCTTATAGGAAAGATTTTTCACCGTTTTTGCGACATAGAGTATGTTTTATTACTATAATACTTTTGGTAGTTATATGTTTTTTATTTATTTTTTTTCTTTAAAAATGGCGGAGGTATGGCACGATCTACTAAACTGGTTCATTGGATTTTCCGAAAAAAATGGCAACTTGTTGCGATAAAAAATACTTTTTTCAATTTTCATAAAAATTACGTTTATGTTTAAGACAATAAGGATAGAAGGATTTGTACCAAATTGTATCAGAATAGGTCAATTAGTTTTTTAGCTACACGTCACAGCATTTTAAGAAGTGCAGGTTAGAAGACTGTGACGTACCTCCGCAAATTTTAAAGATGAATCATTTTGAAAAATAGTATGTAGCCAAAAGTAGTAATGAAACATACTCTAAGTCTCACAAATGGTGAGAAAAACTTGCGTTTGAAAAAAAAATCATGCAAATCAGCTAATTTTTTCCTCCCCTAAAGGTATCTCCTACCGTAAGATCCTATAACACATGTTCGATCAATAAAAGCCACAGTGGCAGATTGTAGATACAAGCAACTAAAGAATAAAAAAGATAAAATCATCATTAACTCAAGTACGTTCAAAAAAGAGAAAAAAAACAAAACTTTTTTCTCAAAATCGAAAAATATTGTGGAGCACACTGTTGTGTTCCACAACAGTGGAACACAACACAGTGGGTGTTTCGGGTAGGTAGTGATTCGAGGCATCTAAATTTTTCAATTTGGCCGTTACTTTTCGGGCCACCCTATGTGTGCGTGTATACAGGGTGTCCCTTTTATCTCTGCCACCCGAAATTACTCGATAATTATCGACGTCTCAAAAAAATGTTCCAGACAAAAGTTGTACGGTGTAAAGGGGGCCATGAAATGCGACCAACTTTTTTATTTCGGTAGGGGCGCTGACGCACAGTGAAGGTGACCTCCACTTTTTTAAATGGAATAGCACATTTTTTTCAACCATCTTGTGGAGCACCTCAAGCCGCATTGAAAACATTGGAGGTCAAAGTCGTTCAAGGTCATTCAAGGTCAGTTTCGAAAACCTATTAAGGGGCCCTATGCTTTTTTCGACCATATGCCTTTTTCGACAGTTTGTACTTTCAAGAATATCATTATCATTTATATAATTCATATCAGTCATTTTATGTTGCAAAAATCGATAGTCAAATTTTCAAACGCGTTTTTTTCGAAATTAGATTTTTCCAATTTGCTGACATTGTAACTCAAAGAGCAATTATCCGATTGACTTGGAATTTGAACTGAGTACTCTTGAATATATTTACTCAACAATGACGTAGGATATTTTTGATTGGATGAAAATTGACGATTTGGCATTGAAAAAACGACCATTTTATAGGCAAGAAAACAGACTTTTTTTCATAAATACGCCATTTTGCTAGATTTTGATATTTTTCGAAAATCCTACATTGTACAGGAAATACCTCCCAGTGTAACGACATTTTTTTCTTTTTCGGTTTCAGCTACTCAATCGGCCGGAATCATGTCAGCAGTGGAGGAACTTTTTTTTGGCGCCTCCGAAGACAGCGCACAAGTCGCTTGGGTCTCAATATTGTTCTATGAAAAAATTATGTAATATAGGTGAAATATAGCCAAATGTATTCTTAATTTTCCGAAACATTTAATTGAGTACTTTCCTTCCAAAAAAATCCCGAAAATCACCCAAATTTTTAGCGTTCACACTGGTATAGCCCTTTAAAATAAAATATAAATCTAAATATTTCGGATCACTATCAAATATTTCATCGATACTGACTTTGAATGACCTTGAACGAATTTCACCCCCAGATGTTTTTTATGAGACTTGAGGTGCTTCACACGATGGTAGAAAAATGTGCCATTCCATTAAAAAAGAGTGGAGATGACCTTCACTGTGCGTCATTCATTTGTCGCATTTAATGGCCGCCTTCACACCGTACAACTTTTGTCTGGAACATTTTGTTGTGACGTCGATAATTACCAAGTTATTTCGGATGGCAGAGATAAGAGGGACACCCTGTATATGTGGATACATATGTTCGCATACGATTCCTGTGAGCAAAATGTGAGTGAAATTGGAATAAAAAGGGGTAATGATCGTCTACTGGTGTAATTAAAAAAAGCCTGGCTCGCGGCCTCAATGCAGTCTCAAGAAGTTATTTTCAGCCTGGTTCAATTAGACAACGCGGGTGGAATGGTTATATAGACATATATATACAAATATATATATATATATATATATATATATATATATATATATATATATATATATATATGCGGAACGACTCATTGCCATGCCGGAACGAGATGAGTCAGTTCTCTTTAATCTAAGCGCACACGCGTACGTTTCAGACGCATATAAGATATACATGCACCCATATTTGTGTTATATTCTTTACGTACTTCGAACCCTTGAGACCGTCGTTTCTGGAGCCGCGATGCTGACGTCAACAGGGTTGGTGGGGTCATTAGAATTTCTGAAGTGCTGCGGGCCGTACGTTTCCCACACTCCCTGACCCTACTAACCCCTTTTACTGGAATTCAGTACGCGAGCAAACTTTATTTTCCTCGATCATTGCGCGGGAACTCCGCGAATGCTCCAGAGCTCTTTTCGAGGAGTTTTTCTTAAATTGAGGCTCGCTATGCGGTAGGCCCGTTTCCGTAGTCGAAAACGCAATCGACTGGATTGCTCGGTGAAAATATTCTCGCAGCAGAACCGTACTGATTGCTTTGTGGTTTGAATTGCACTGCACATTGATTTTTCGATTGCGTAGCTACTTGAGACACGCGGAACAATAATGAAGACTACGGGTGCGAATATTTGTCTGTAGGTCCTACCACATTGGGATGCAAGTGCATTTTGCATTGTTTTCCGATGAACGTCGTTTGAGAATTGTTAGCGGTCGAATCGAATAGTGAGTCACCTTATAAATAAAGAATTTTTTTGAACTTTTAGTTTACAAATTTAAGATAATCAAATTTTCTTTTTAATTCAACATATACTTCACTTAATTTTCTTTAATGCCTTTATTCCCTCTTTCTGGTGGATTTTGAAGGCCCCGCGTTCAAAATTCACTTGTCCGAGACGAAAAATGGTAATGAAAAAAAAAACGAATTATTTATGGGATGACCTAATATATAATAATTCAGGAGAAAAAATTCGGCGTGTTGAAACATAACCAGCACACTTCGTGAGCGTGTGCATTTATGGTGATATTGTATCAAAGTGTAGGCAAAATAAATAACAAACTGTAATTACAGTAGATTTTCAAGTATGTAAATCGAGTTTTAAGGGATACTTTTTTATGGAGGGACACCACATTGACGCGTCCAAAAAATGAAGTTTTTGCATTTTCTTCATCCATACATGTTCAAGAATATGTGAAAAAAATGTCAAGTTAAAATAATGAAAATAATTCAATTTCATTTATGGAAGATTTTCCATTTTTTGAATCCATAATTTCTGTTATTCCAGTAGCCATGATTGTACGTAGCCGTTTTTTTAATTTAGTGTATTTTAGCCGCTGAATATAACAATAAATTTCGTCAAAATTACTCTTTTTAGGGCACCCGCCATTTTATGATTTTTTTTGTTCGCAAAACGCCTACGTAGAGCAAGAACTACATTTATATAAATTGGAAAACTTTTTTATTTTTCCGACCAACGATTGCCAAGTTGTCGATCCGGCCGTTGGACCACATTTTTTGTACAGAGACTTTATTATACCTCAATAACGTTGTTAATTTTCAATTTTTTTTATACATACTTATACGAAATGAGTTCAATGTATGATTGATAACATACATTTTCGTTCCATCACAGTGGTGTCCTCCCTTAAGGTGTCATACGCAGTTGCAAGGCCAAAAAAGTTGTTCTTCCACGATCTTTTTCTGGAAAAGGATTTCATTTGGGCAAAACGAAAAGTGTTAGGCAGTGTAGTGGCATCTTTTAGCTTCAGATAGGCATTTTTTATTTTTAAAAATATTCATTAACATTGCTCCTGTAGGAAATCTCCTGGAGGACCCCGAAAAAAGTGTCCGGCGGTGAGCAAAGTATCTCCGGTTTGGGTTATCTAAAATGTAAAAACCAAAAAGATTCTTTGAGGAGATAGATGAATTCAGGTATTGATCGAAGGAATAGTCGAAATTTTAATTTTTGACAAAATGGTGGCTCCGGAAAGAAACAATTTCGATTTTCGACCAAATATTTTCGTTAAATCGTTGAAAAAAAATGGAAATAATTATCGGAAATCTTATTCCTTCGATAAATACCTGAATAATACATCTGACAAGGTTGTGTTAAAATTGCAGACCGATCGGTTGAGTCGTTTTTGAGAAATCGTGCTCACCGACTTTGAAAACACCGTTTTGAGAAAAACACGTTTGAAGTTTCAACAGTCTTTTGCAGCGCTCCGAGCGCCCTTACAAATGTGTGTGTATTTCCGAGAATATTCGCTGGATCGATTTGAAATTTTCTCAAAATACTCACATATTTGTACATTCCGAAAATGCAATTAAAATCGATTTTTCGAAATTTCTAACTGCGTATAACCCGTTAAGCGATTTATTCTTTTTTCAGATCCACTAATTTTGGATATCTATATATTTTGTTTAGAAAATTCAACGCACAATTAAAATGCGATGGGATCCATCAACAATCGGATTCTGTCCGATAATGTGGAATCCTTTAGGGTTAAAATTGGATTTGTACAGTGGATTCCAATGGGGAATCCCGATTAGAATCCAATGTGCGAGCTAAACGTTTTACCATAGGGATCCAATGCGACGACCCATTGGAACCCTATCAGGAAGTAGGCACAAGTACGGGAATCCAATTGAATCCCTGCCACAAGTTCTGCATCGGCAGTTTACTACCCTACTACAAAAAAATATATATCCAAGAGAGAAATCGGCACTGTGCGTTTTGCAAGGAAGTCTCAATGGATTATTCCTCTTAATAAATAATTCATCGAGATTTCGACACGCACATAGACACATGTAATTGTCCATTCAAGTATAAAAAGCTCCGTCGGACGAGGTATCCCATACGCAGCGACGAATAACCGCGGCTGATTCCCAGTTCACGAATCGGTGGTGAATAGTTTGCGGATTGCCGGGTAGTCCTCATCTTTGTGGGAGAAAAAAAAATCCACGTCCCATCGAACATCAACGCGGGGCAATATACACACACTAATGTAAACGGCCGTGTGCGGCCGTGCTCTCGCGGTTATAAATATCAATTATACACTTCGTAATTCCGAGTATTAGCATAATTCACGAAGGGAAAAAATTTATGTCGACCACCCAGTAGAGCAGGTCCTGTTATGCGATCGAGAGTTGGAGAGAGAGGCAGAGGGAGGGAGCGAGGTAGAATGAAATGGACCGTAGGGAAGGGTCTCACTGAGCAAGTTACAAAAAAGCGAGACAGAGAGAGAGAGAGAGAGAGAGAGAGAGAGAGAGAGAGAGAGAGAGGAAAAGGACTTTTAGTTTCGTCGATGCGTGTAGAATTCCGCGACGAGGACGATCACCGTACCACTGTCCCGTAGCAATATAATAATAAGAGTCAGCATCGTCTGGGCGTTTCGATCGTTAAAAAACTCTTAAAACATGAAGATTACACGAATCGGGAATGGAAATTTCTCAGTGTGTCACCATGTGCACGCGACGTGTGACGGTCGCGGATTCAGCCGAATTTTCGTTCATATATATTATGGGTAAAGGCCATTTCGAGCCCTTCCCTTACCCACGTAACGTTGCCTGTCAGCTCACCTGACCCTTTTTACGGACATTCCTGAAGGCGGGATATACATTTACAACGATAAAAAATGGATTTCTTTTTTTTTCTTCTTTAAACGATAGAACTATATATGTAGAATATTTTTCCAAAGTTTCAAAGCGAAATTCGAAAAACTTCAAACGTTACAGCCCGTCAACGCTGTGCCTCACTGCTCGGATTTGGAGCAGGCGTGAAATTCGAACGCGTTTTTCTCCAAACTGCATTATCGAAATTGGCGTGCAGGATTACTCAAAAACTATTATAAGCTGATTGTGTTGAAACTTGGTAGAAATATTGATAATATCGGTACCTTCTATTTGACGAAAATTGTTTTTGAAAAATTGAAAAAAAACTACTTTTTTTATCTAAAATTTACAGAAATGTTGCGTGAAATGTTAATTTTGTTTTGTAAATGCGTGCCATTTTCTCAAATTTGCATTTTCTTGATTTTAATTACCGTCACATAGAAACTATAGATGTTCTAACTGAAAGAAATGTTTGGACTATTTTGCAAATCAAAGTCTACGGAAAGCTAGATTGCATGCCGATTCGCAACTGCCGCGCCGACCTTACTTTAACACTTTGCCACAGCTGCGTCATTTTGATGATGAATTAATTGAAAAAAATTGTTTTGTATACTTAAATATACTATTAAACTATACCTAAAGTTTCATAATTGTAGAATTATTATTTCTTAGTTCGAAAAATCAATCAATATTGCTTATCTTTTTCCTGTCTAAATGTATATCCCGCCTTAAGGCCTTAGGCCACACTAACGGATATAAAATCATGTGCGAATTTAACAATTTTTTTCGTATGAAAAAGTGATTACCTCATAAAATGAATTACACATCTATTTAGTATGGATATCAAGCTGTTAGATTTTTTTTCGATGTACAAAATGCCCGACTACTCGAAACTTCTCGAAACAGTTTTTTTCCAATTGGCGTGACAAATAACTTCAACAATTTTCACTCAATTTACTTCAAATTTAAAAGTTATGTTCCTAATTGCATTTCGCAGAGAAAAAATACTTACGGAATTTCTGATTCATCGAAAAAATTTCATATTATGAGCAGTTTATGAGCAGTTATAACGAAATTTTTCACTGAAAATTCGTTTCTTAAGTCCAAATACCTACAACTGAATAAACCAATATTTTTTAAATTCCGTACGTACTTCTCTGGGTATTCTAATGTAGATTGACGAGAATTTTTATTTTTTGCTCTAGGTAAAAAATTGTGGATGCTAAATGTCATGCGCCTAAAAAAGAGATAACAAAAGAAAAGATTAGTAGTCGGCCATTTTGTACACCGAAAAAAAATATATTTTCTAACAGCTTGATACTCATACTAAATAGATGTGTAATTAATTTTAAGAGTGAATCACTTTTTCATACGAAAAAAAATTGTTAAATTCGCACATGATTTCATACCCGTTTTTGTGGCCTAAGGCCTAAACGGGATATCCCTCTTTGGGAGTCCAATTTAAAGGGTCGGAATGACGATTTTTTTCTACACATTGGTTGAAAAAAAATAAATTTTGTCCCAGCATATTCTACACATGTTTGTGGTTTCAATGTAATTTTTTCGGAAGCCAAACTTTCAAAGTGTTCGTGGGTGCTGCAGTCGGCGTTGCAGTCCTCCAGCGAGGCCCGAAACGGCGAGATCTCTCCCAGGCTCAAATGTAATATAAAACGAAAACAAAAAAAAAATCTTCAAATATATCCAACTGGCTATGGGTTCGCGATCGAGTTTTCGAAATTTCGATAAAATACTCAAACTGACAGCCTCTCCAAAGAAAACCTAATTTTTCTTTAAAAAAAAAACAGCATGTTGAAGTCATTGTTATTAACAAATGGTTCATCCAATTAAAAAATGCGATCGTGAACCGAATATGACTACTGTTCGAACTCTAACTGTGCAAATTCAAGTCAACGCCACAATCACACTACCACAATATGCAAAAACCGATTTTTTTGAAGTTTCCAGAGAGCCCCCCTAACATTTGTCAAAACTCGTCTATAATTTTGGTCCTCAGACACTCGTTGAAATCGCCTGTGTAAAAAGATTCTGACGTTTCTCCAACGTCATTTTGAAGACGTCAGCCTCCACGTGACGTTGACGGGGCAAGATGGGCTACCACGGTCTCCAAAGTCGCCAGCTTCGAAATCCCCTTTACTCTCGTCTACACGTACACGTTTTCTCGGTCGAGATGCGCAATCTGCATAATCGTTCGTTAGCGTCGAGCGGAGCGCGTAATACTGATTGTAGGTGGTAAGGAGCACACGCGGCCGCCGAAGGGAGAACAGGTGGCGAGAAGATCGATTATTACCTCGACTCGTGAGCGGGTGCGCGTATGCCGGTGGTACACGCGTACCACCCTCTCTCGTCTTTCAGATGCGGAAAAAAGATATAACGTTGAAAAAAATAAATGATGCGCTGGGCATGAATGAAGAAAGATATACGGTAGGAAGTATGCACGCGGAAGCTATTGCGCGTGCGTATATGACACGATAAATACATGACTTTAAGGAGGGCATCGTATATACTCCTCGTTGAACGAAGAACGACGTCGCTGTCGTCGTCCCAATGTATATATTTACCGATGAAGATAGGGGCTGTCGGGGAGGGGGGGGGGGTAACAGAAGGCACGCGGACGTAATCAGTTCGCAAATTGCGCATATCTATACGGACGATCTTGAACGTAAATCAGGTTTACTAACCGAGGAGAATGCGGGAACCCGAGCACTCGATGGGCTCTTACATATGCAGGGAATGTTCGCTTACCACCGGAGCAAATCTATCGGTGGTCGTATTCGAACGAGAGCTAAATAACATTTATTGATTCATCCGACGATCAGCAACGTAAACATAATATGCATACTGCTGTTTCTACTCGGTCTGTGCTTTCTGTCATTTCCACGCCCATCTCGGTTTTGGACGCAGGACGTAAGGTAAATGTCCCAATTATTGAACAGCTAAGGATCTGGGGGATTGTATTCGGTGAGAAAAAAAATATATAGAATCAAGAAAAAACCATCGCTTTCATGTTCAAATGATACTTTGATATTTTTACTTTCGGAAAATCACACATTAAATTATTTTTAAATAATTTCAAATGAAAAAAAAAGAATAACAATGTGAAGGATGCAAATGTCCCAATTATTGAACACTGGAAGTGCCGATGTGCCTAATATTGAACAGGCATGTCCCAGTTATTGAACACTCTCGAGAATTCTCTTGCCGTTCTGAAAATATTATTTTGGGTACAATATTAAGAAATAAAAGTAAAGTCAAACACTTAAATAATCTTTTATTAATCATGTAAAAATACAAAAATATATATGGAGTCTCTTTTGACAGGTTTTTGGTTCATTCGCATTTGGTTTATTTTTGCTTTTCAACTCGAACTGTATTTTATATTTCTTTTCAGCTTCCTCGTTTTTATGTTATGTTTTTATTTGATTTTGTCGCAGCTTGGCTCCCTGAAATATCGGAGATAAAATAATATTGATCATTACATTCGTATTTTTAGGTTACACTTAGGTTGTATTTGCTTTTTACTTTTCTTTTTATGTTTATTGCACGAAAATACAAATAAAAAATATATATGACGATCTTAGAGTTATTATTAAAAGAATGAAGATAAGTTTATTCAGGAACTTACAGTTTTTGTTTGAATAAATCCGTTTCACACGATTCGTCACACGTTAACTGTCTCGATGTTTGGATGGGTTTAATGACGCCATCTTGGAGAATTCGAGTGTTCAATAATTGGGATACACTGCATTTTCTATGTCCCAATGATAGAGCACCGTATTTTTTTAACAAATAATTAATTAAAAAAAAAATTCAAATTTTTATTTGTAAGAAATTTTGTGAGGAACCTGAAACGCCGTTACTTTTTGAGATGCGACAGTTTTTGAATTTTTTATGCCCTTACGCATGAAGCGGCGCGTCTTAGCAACAACGATAAGCAGTCACCACGAAACGTCAAATCGGGTCACCGTTGCTGATTAAATTTTTTTTTCTCTATTAATTAAAGCTTTATTTGCACAAGTAAGGTAACATTTCGATAGCTAAAAGTTCCATATATGTAATCAAATTTTTATAAATAAGTAATTGCATGAAGTTGAATGATGAATAATAAAAATACAAGATAGTGTTCAATAATTGGGACATGTTCAATAATTGGGACATTTACCTTATGTGTATTTTAATGGAAGGTGATGAAATTGGATATGTGTGTCTCATAGCTGGCGAATTGTATACAGTGTTGCCAGAGTGAGCTATCGTTCATTACTAGACGGCAGCGCCAAACCGTAACGACTTTTGAATTTTCATACTAAATTGGCGGTCATCAAGGTTTTACATGGTTTTCACCAATGTTTGAGTTTTATTTTCTCATTGGGGTACTGAAATGATGAAAATCGTAATAAATTTACGAAAGGCGTACTGACGTACTAAATACTTTGTAAACGTACCAGATTTAGTACAATTGTACTAAACTGGCAACATTGATCGTATACTTGATTCGAGATAGTTGAAATGTCCCAAGCAGAATTTGTCGTGGGGATCCAAGTGGATTCGATTTTCCCCACTTCCTGATAGGCATCCAATGGGTCATTGGATTTTAAGGGGCCAGTCCACTTTGGAGCCATGAAAAAAGTCTATTTTCGCGATTTTTTTTTTTTCGACGATTTTATAAAACATATGAATATAAAAGTTGTTGGGCTTGATTAATAAAGTCTTGGAATACATTTTAAAAAAAATTAATTAATTATTATTCATTGTTAAGTACAAAAATTATAGTTTAACGTAATGCCCCAAAAATAGATGGGCTTAGTAGCTCCGTCACAACTCGGCAACGGCTTGTCTGAAACAAAAAAAAATCAAAGTCCATTAGATTCCGTATGACACCAGCTACAAAATGACCCTCGGATATAAAGTTTTATCAAAAAATAAAAAAATGGCGTGTGAAAAACGACAAAAGTATTTTAAAAATCGCGTTTTTTTCGCAATTTTTCGCGAAAAAAAGAGTTAAAATCATAATTTTAAAACCATCGAGGGTTATCTTATTGCGAATCGTGTTTACAATATATGGTTCAAATTTCAAGAGAATTGGTTTATTAGTTTTAGAGATACGATGGAGCTAGATTTTTATTAATAATATTGTTTCTAATAAATTTTTAATACCATTAATAAAATTTATTAATAATATTGCATTCTTTTATTCGTAATATTGCATTCTTTTATTAATGACATTGCATTTTTTATTAATGATATTGCATTAATTTATATTGAAACATGCTCGTGTATACAAGATTTAAGGTTGCATCGTTGGAATGCGATAAAACTTACTATTTTCCGCTGCTCGAATTGGTTTTGGCAAACCTTGGTTAAGAAAATCGCTTAATAATATCGTCAGTCGCTTGTTTAGACATACAGAAGTAAAAAGTGCTAAAAAAGATTTTGCAAAATGTTAAAAATCAGGAAATATAAAAATAAAATATAAGTTCCGTTGCATTCCAACGATGCGTACTTCAAGCCCATTTGGACATTGGATTCTAATCGGAATCCCCATTGAAATCGAATGTACGAATCCAATTTGAATCCTCAAGGATTTCCGTATTATCGAACAGAATCCGATAGGATTCTTGATCACATTCTGTACGATGAATGTCGACATAACTAAAATGTAGGTATAGATATACAGAAAGAGTGGATCTCAAAAAAGTATAAATCTAAAAAAAGTATAAACCGCTTTGAAAGGTATATCTTGAAAATCAATTTGAATAAAATTACCGAAAACCCATTGTAATTACCGTTTGTTATTTATTTTACGGCACTTTGGTAAAATATCACCACACAGGTGCAGGCTATGTTTAAACACGCCGAGTTTTCGCTCGCGGCTTTTTACATATTTTCGATTGTTATCACATATTTTCCATTGCATTAAGGATGTAATTCAATCCCAATGTGCAGTGTCCCCAACAAATCCCCATAAGGATGTGGGTGTATCTTGAGACTCCCCCAAAAATATATGCATTGAATCACGAAAGGATATTTTTTTGGGTTCAAACAAATTCCAAATAAAAACTTCTCAAACCACGGCAATCGGGAAATAGCGCAGAATCCACTTGGATTCCAATGTGGACTTCCTACGTGCAGCGCGTCCCAATCAAATCCCTATAGAAGGCGTCCCTATGTGAGGGACGCCTCAACGAATTTCTGCACGGAATTCTCACCCATTCTTCATTGCCATGCTCTCTGAAAATTGGGGTCGTTTCCCCTTTCTTGGTGCATCACGAATATACTGATACCCTATTATCCTGTATATGTTCCTAACACATATATATGTATTGTGCTGAACGCAGGAACTTTCCGAGCAGATTAACGTCCAAGAGCATGAATATACAAATATTTACATACACACTTATATATATATAGAAACATAAGAGGACCATTTATTTTAAGGGGTTAGGCCACAGTAACGGATATAAAATAATGTGTGAATTTAACATTTTTTTTCGTATGAAAAAGTGATGCACTCATAAAATTAATTACACATCTATTTAGTATGGGTATCAATCTGTTAGAAAAAATATATTTTCTTTTGGATGTACAAAATCACCGACTACTAATAATTTCTTTCGTTATCTTTTTTTTAGGCGCTCCGCAGCGTGACATTTAGCATCCACAATTTTTTACCTAGAACAAAAAACAATAATTCTCGTCAATCTACATTAGAATACCTAGAGAAGTACGTGCGGAATTTAAAAAATATTGTTTTATTCAAAAGTTGTAGGTATTTGAATGAATTTTCAGTGAAAAATTTCGTATAAAACTGCTCATAAAATGAAAAGTTTTCGATTAATCAGAAATTCCGTACGTACTTCTCTGCGAAATGCAATTAGGAACATAACTTTTAAATTTGGAGTAAATCGACTGAAAATTGTTGAAGTTATTTGTCGAGCCAATTGGAAAAAAGCTGTTTCGAGAAAAACGCGTTTAAAGTTTTGGGTATGACCGTGCCAGAGATGGGCTTACGTTATACGCTCAAAGTCGGTGAAAAGAAAATGTTCTTGTTATAAATTGAATGGTGACTTATTCTTATGATGGTAGAGCACCGTTTTAGCAAAAAAAAATCGATTTTTTGAAAATTCTACTGTGGCCTTACCCCTTAAAACCGTGATTTCTATGTAATGTATGCTTTCAGCATATCTAACTTTTGTGAGGATGGTCCTCGATGTTGAATTTCTTAAAAATCACCGTTCCCAACATATATACACAATATTGAGGGGGCGGGGGAGGGGAGAGGGCATATATGTATATAGTATATGTACAAGCCTAGCTATGCGGCATCTTCCGATCTTTCTCGGGGGCGCGAGATGATGATTGTCCTCGTAATTCAATACGCGAGTCATAATATCCAATTAGGCCGAATAGATTCTAATTTGGCCGATAGAGGGCCTCCCCGACGCAATCTTTATGCCGCGCCGCGCGCGGTAATTGAGACAAACCGGTGGATGTGGGAGATCAAAGTGAGAAGAAGGAATCTTCGAGACTCACCGATACAATGTATACAGTGATACACGGAAGAACGCGGAGCGACCGGTTGAATATCTAAACTCACGAGAGAGGGAGAGAGAGAGAAAGAGAGAGAAAGTGGCGAACGGCGACGAGAAAGAGAGAGGGAGATCGAAAAAGCACACAGTAGCTGATTATTCTATATTGAGACGAGCCCCCAAGAGCCGCGATGATTCGTGCGCGAGATCGAAATGGCCAATACTGACGTATGGGACGTTCGATGGAAAGTTGATCAGTTCCGTAAATTCACGATGGATCAACGCCGTGAAACGTTGGTACCATTCTTGGATCAACGAGTCAAAATTTTCTCCACCGTATTTTTTCAATTGCGAGCATTTGAAGATTCGGATTAATTTCGCATTAATATTGCAGCTTGCGAAAATATCAAGGGATCATCGTCACATTGTGACATTTTCATAAAAACTATATTTTTTTATCAATTATCCGTCTCAAATTTTGACATTCTTCACTTCTTTATCTTGCTATCGAATTTTTTTTTGTTGCAATCTTCATATTTTTTTTAACAAAAGACTCAAAAAAAAATCTAAATTCGATATTTTTTTCAAAACGTCGTGATTTGTAAATTTTTATTTAAAAAACCCTTCATAGCCAAATAGCGGCTTTCATACTGATTAATAATCTTTTACCATTTTTTTTACTTCAATATTTACAGCCACGACCGTGTATACCGCGAGCACTCAATTTCAAACATTTTCAAACGTTAAAAAAATGCAAAAAAAAATAAATAAAAATAAGTGTTTAAAAATGTATTTTCTGTTTTTTGTGAGTGCTTTGATTCGACATAAAAAAATCAGACTGATTAGCGTGTTTTAACCATGGAAAAAAAATCGCGACAATCGGCTACTTTTCGCCCCGTTATAGTGTGATGATCCCTCAATGCCGTGGTTTTTCGGATTATTAAAGCGAAGCTTGCGTTGGCCCTTGAAAAACTGACGAGAGGGATACATTTTTGGAAACATTGTAAATGCTGATCTTCGGAATTAGAAGGGGTGAAATTTTCATGTTCGATTTTGTATAGAATAGCCTGTACAGTTATATATATCCACATATCCACCCCTATCGACTCTTTCCTCACTCTCCAGTCAGACATCCAATCTTCCGCAAATTCCATTACGCTCTCTCGTTTCGACGACGGGAAGAACCCGCGCTGAGAGTATAAACATGCTGATTGCATTTTATAAAAATAATTTCGATCGCGTATACGATGCGCGCGAGGGGCAGAGAGAAGAAGGATGCACATCATCGCGTGATCCCGGTCGTAGTTCGCCGAGTGTTTTTTTTTTTGTATTTGAATCTCCGATTGAAAAATGAGTGCTGGGCGCGTAACTTATGGAACGGATTAGCAACGTCCATAGTGCATAGCACGCGTGAGCCGGTGGATTAAAAGAGCTTCGAATAAAAACAATGGTTGAACTATTTATTAGTAGAATTTACGAAAAGACAGCGAAAAATAGTAGACTGAACGAAAATATCAGTCAGAACTGAATTTTCTGACAACTCGGAATATTTCAAACTCTAACGGAGCCATAAAAATGACACACATTCATCCGAGAAGGTACACTACCGGTGAAAAGTTTGGACAAACTTTTCACGATTTTGCGACTGGAAACGCACTCATAAAAAAGAATTTATAATTTAAAAAAATTTAATGCCCTATATACCTTTGAAGAAAAAAAATGTATCGTTTTTTTCTGTTGCCTTAAATAATGTATCAACATCTCGATAATGGTATGGTTGATATATATATATAAATATCCCAAGAATTGTATGGTCCAGGGAAAAATGGTTTAGAACATTTAAACGCGGTTTTTTTAAAACCCTGTGTTCAAAATCGGGCGGTCTCGTAGATCCTACAATTTTCAACCAATTTATTTCAGATTTCAACTGTCGCTTGGGAGATAGATTTTTTAGCGAATTACAAACCATTTTTATGATCGATCATAAATTACGTTCTTTATAAACAAATTAAGGCGTTTTTCAGTCGAAAATACGATTTTTTTCTTCACAATCGTGAAAAATTTGCCAAAATCAATATTTTGTAATAATCGTGTGCACTTAGGTAGCAAAATTCATGTAGATTACGAAAAAAAAAATGTTGTTCTAGGCGCCCATGTGCTTCTCGAAGGAGACAGCCCGTGGAGGCCCGAAAAATAAGTACTCTTGCCACCGGCCACTGGACCGCCATTTTGTATATTTTTGGAAAATGAAAAATTGATTTCAGTACCCACAGACATGTAGAATACCCCCCCCCCAAACCTCTTTTTGATTGCTTGATTAGTATTTTCAACAACAAAAAATCCAAAAAATGCCTCATATTCCGATCATCCAAAGATACACAAGATCTCAAACTCTAATCTAATAATGTTTTAACCGTGCTTTTTTTTCTTCTAGATATTTTACGTCCCAAAAAACGTATATAGAAGTTGGGAACAGTAGAAAAATCGCAAAAAAAATCATGCTCAACGTCAGATAATAAAAAAATGTAGTAGAAAAAAAGCAGATAATGGAGTAGAATATTTCTTCTAGATATTTGATATCCCAAAAAAAAAGATTTTGAAGTTTAGAATAGTAGGAAAATCGCAAAAAACAATCATGATTAATGTCGGATGAGAAAAAAAATAGTAGAAAAAAAATGGAGCCCACTCTTCTGACTTTCAAATACCATTTCGAAAATCCATCTCCCCCTTTTCTCCGCCCAAATCTGCAGATTTCCATTCCATCGAAAATTCGACAATTATATTCAAACTTTTTGCGAGCAGTGTACGAAATCGTTGAAAAACAATGAGAATGCATCATTTGAAGAACAGTTCAGAGAAAAACAGGCCATTCGAAGATAAAAAGAATTGCTCGGATAAAGATAAATTGTAAAATATTACTGTGATGAAAGCATCGCTATGCTTTGGTCGGGGCAACGTACCAAACTCACCACGAAAATATCAACCCGAGCATAGCGAATCAATATTCGAAAAAAAAAGTTTTTTTAAAATAAATCATTAGCCTCGTATTCTGTCACAATTTGCCAGTCATTTTGCCAGCATTATCAAGTAATTCTTATAAATAATATCATGTTCTTATAAAATTGCATTTTTTTCAACGAAGTTTCCTTCTCTTTCTCTCTCTCTCTCTCTTGCGATCTTATTTCTTCACCGTTCCGATACTCTCAGAGAAAGAGCGACAGATAACCGTTAGCCTGTGGCGAAATTTTTCATCAAACTCTCGAAACTCCTGGCGCGCGCTTTCATTAAACTCCGCAACTCCGTATTTGTCTTGCCGCGCCGTTCCACCCGTTATCGCTGCCAAGAGGATTAAACTTTTTGATGCTCTCGGGGGAGGGGGGGAGGGGGAGGGGAGAACGTTGAGAAACGATTAGTCTTGTCGTTCTCGAACGAACCATCTTTTATCCGTGCTGTATCTCCGTCCATTGTCTTCACATTTTTCAGAGGTAAAAAAGGGCTTGAGAAAATTAACCTTTCACCCCCCCCCCTCCATCCCTCTCAGGTGCGGAGTTTGTAATCGTGTAACCACAGCGGGGATTCGGCTTCACGTGCGTGAAGGCGACATTGCGAGATCCACGACAATTAGCATCTCGAACGAATGCAGTCCCTTGGAGTGAAGGGTGCTCGAGCAAATATTGACTCTCTCGGTGGGGAAATGAAAGAAAAAAAGCACAGAAACCCCAGGAAAGTTTTCGGGGTGGTCGGTGACTCTTCGTCAAATAAAACCCTCTTCGGATGGTTTCTTTCTCGCTTTCACTCTCGCACTGTCTCTCGCCGAATTATCATATTATTTCTATTAGACACTTCGCTACCCACAATTAACGCGGTCGACTCACAAAATTAACGAACCGAGACGCTTCGCTCGCTTGGCTCGGTTGTCACAGACCCCTTATTTTTTTTTGTCGCAATCTTTTTTTCACGAGAAAAACCTGTTCCCTGCTCGATGATAATGCTCGCAGTCGGGGGACGACTAGACGGGACGAAAAAAAAAAAAAAACGTTTTGCGCGATACTACGTAGTCGCTGTGGATGGAAAAAAAAACAACGTGCACGGCTCAACGCGTTACCCCAAAGAATTAACAAAGACCCGGAGATGTCGTTTGTGCGGAAATATTTTTTTGTTGCCTCTCGTCTCCGTGGTTCTCTCGGTTTCTGTGGCCCTGTCGCCCTTTCTCGCGTCCTGACTTCCGCTAATTAATGCTGTGTGGGGCGAGGACCCGCGGTGACGGGCGGCACGGTGAGGATAATTGGAATTATGCCAGAAGTCCCATAAAAGACACTAAAAAAGGCCACAGATGTGGAATAAAAAACTGTCACTTTTTCTACCGTCTATCTATTCTTCTCCTTCCCTCAGACGTAACGGAGCGGTATGACGTCGTTGTTCATCGCCGCTACGTCGTCACTGCGTTTGCGATTCGACGGGTGCATTATCAGCTGGTCAAGCGGCAACGACAATATTTTGTAATTTTCAAATTCTTTTTTCCCCATTACAAAATAATGAGTTCGGGTTGTTTTATTTTTATTTTTTGGATTTAAGAAAAAAACAATAATTTTTCCATGCTCTCTGGTTTTGCGTGAGTTTTTCGGGATTCTTGATACAAGATAAAGCCTCGAAACTCACTTGGTAATTGAAAAAAATTCTGTTTGGCATTATACTTTTGTCTTGTTTTCATTGCAAATCCATTCACAATTTTCGGGAAGAGTTAAAGTGAAAATATTTTGCCCAACACTTGTTTGTATCAAATAAATTTCGCATCTCTCGATCGAATTAGGTTTTGTCGAAAACAAACGTTATAGTTTTAATCTGATAAGTTAACGCATTATGCCTAGTTGTAATAATCGAAAAGAACTCATTTTCGGGATTTTTTTTTTTAGAAAATCGCGATGATCAATTGCAACAAAGAAGCTATTAAAAAAATCATCATCTGAAGAAGATTGTAATTTTTTTGTAGAAATATTTATTTATTATTGATTTACAATCGATGTCCCGAAAGCACCTCTCGAAAATGTGTTTTGCATGTAATATTTAAAAATCAAAAAAATTTCGTAAGCACATTTTAAGATTCTAACTAATTCAGTATATTAGTTAGTAGTAGTAACCTAAGTAGAATAATTAGTAATTAGTATCATAATTAGTGAATTTAGTCATTAGCAACCCAATTGGTAAAGTCGGTAATTAGTAATCTAATTAGTAACGTCGGCAATCAGTAGCTTAATTTGCGAACTTAGTAATTAGTAACCTAATTAGTAAAGTCAGTAATTAGTAACCAAATTAGTAACGTTAGCAATTAGTAGCCTAATTAGTAAAGTTAGTAATTAGTCGCCTAATTATTACATTTAGTAATAACTAATCTAGTATGTAATTACTTTATCTACTGTGTTTATCTTATGATTTGTCTACCAAGTTTATCCTCTGATTAATCGAAGGAAACACCGAAATATCAAATTCAAAAAAGTGTCACGTGTTCAAGTGAGGTTCTTGATTTTTTTCGAAAAACATGCGTATTTTTCGTTCATCAAATCGAAAGTATACATCGGAAAAATATCCTACGATCAACTACTATATTTTTACATCTAGAAAAAGTTCTAAAAAAATCATAAAAATCGATGCAGTAGTTTTTTTTTACATATCTCTCTCGCCGACTTTGAAAACGTACTTTCGACACAAAAGCGTTTAACGATTCGAACGCCGCTCCGAGCGTTCCGACGGGCGTCAACATAACAGCCTATAAATCTGTCAAATTTGATCTGATCACCTTAACATTTTCAAGGAACATTTATAAGATGATAAACTGTCGAAATTCAACGGTTATGAAAAAAAAGTGATTTTTCGACTCTGACAAATACGCATAACCCCTTAAGTTCGCTGAGGGATCACACTTCCGTGAAATCGCGAGGATTTCTGACGTAAACGTTTCGATAGCGAAGCCTCGGTGGTGATCGAAGGACAGATTGCTAGATTGTCCGCAACACGCGGTCCCAATTTATTGCAAGTATTCTTGAATAGGAATTACAGACATATAGTTTGTCGAACGAGCAATAAATCGTGATCTCTTTGATTAATGGATTTGCGCGTGCGCGTATAAAACACACACACACACACACGTGCACACGCACGCACGCACGCACACACACACACACACACACACACACACACACATACACACACACACACACATATTTGCCGAGAAAATCCATGATTGCGAAACAAGCGTGGGCCCATTATCGGACACGTTTATGTGAAAGTGTCTAAAAGGCAAGAGAATAAAAAGAAAAATGTGGAGATGTATGGATTGGATAGAACGTTCCTACGTTTCCCAGGAGCTTGTTCGCACTCGCCGTCAGCCAGGCGCGTTTTTCCCATGGTTTAGACATGCCGACGGTTAGCATAATCGATCCATTCCCATTCAATATTCAAACAGCGACGAGGACCAAGGAAGACTTTGATCGGGCCCCAGCACACCTGTACCGAAACTTGGCGCAGGCTCGTGTCTCTCTCTCTCTCTCTCTCTCTCTCTCTCTCTCTCTCTCTGTCTCTCCATCTCTCTCTTTATGCCTTTCTCTGATAATCTTAGATTTTCCTCCCGAACGCCACTACACGCTGTTCATAGCGGAAATAAAACTTTCGAGTTTCGCGAAATCTCGAAAAGTTCGCCTCAATTTACATATCGTGCTGTCGCGACGCGCACCGAAAGAAATAACTTATTTCTTTGAATGAAAAGTGGTGGTACTGTATCTTTGATTGGAGCAACAATATGTTTTCAATGAATTTTACCGAATTGGTCACGAGAATGCCAAAAAATGATTACATTTTCGACTTTAACGTAATCTTTAATGGGATGTTGTAGTCCAGAGACCTAAAGTTCGGGCGTTTCTTCGGGCTTGATAAAAAAAAGTGAAAATATTTTCAACATCCACTTTTTTTAACAGTATTTTTATTGATATTTCAAGAAATTAATTTTAAAATGTTGTAAATTAAAAAAAAAAAATTATGAAAATTTAAAAGGTTATGGGCCTCTAAACATGGCCGTGGAAAAAAAGGGTTGAGGCGGTTGACAGGCTTCCAAAGCTCGTATTCATCTGAAGGAGAAATAAAAGGAATTTTATTTAGTAAGAATTATATCTATCATTTATTATAATAAGAATGCCATCGTGGCGGGTATCTAAGAGAAAAAAAAATATGTACACTTCATAAATAGCGACTGTCTGACCAAAACGTTGATTTTTTCCCACTATTTTTTTCAGTTGCATTTTTTTTAATAGTTATAATAACAATTTTGCAACGCCCGAAGTAGGGACGATAGAGGGATATATTCTGAAGGTCCATACCAAATTTAAAGTCAATCGGTTGACTGGAACTCGACGTTTTATGTCAATAAGGCTGAAAAAAGTAGTTACCAGAACAACTTTAGATAGGCGCTACTATTCAAGTGGTATAATGACATGTTATACTTCCATTCAATGAATTAGTCAGATCTACCTCGTAAAGTGTGCCTTCCTTGACTTCGAAATTATGATTTTCTGAAGCTCGTTCTTCCCTGCGAGATTAATTAATATATTTATTAATCCTTAGAAGCTTCTGAACTTCGTAGCTCCGACGGGTCGATCCCCCTCGCGTATCATTTCAAATCACTATAACTATGTAAATATTGATAATTTCGAAATGTCTCTTACGAGTATATACTTACTTTACGAAAATGGCAACAAAACAATCGATTTTTTCAAATTTCTACACTAGAATACTGCCTTAATGAAAGTTAAATCAATTTTTTACCGGGGCATCAATTTATCCGTTAAACGATTCATTAAATTAAAATTAATGTTTACCGAGCACTACAACAGTCGGTAACAAGCTCCGAAATGTTCTCTCCAAAGACCAAAAGTGAATATGTTTTTCGGCGAACCAATTGGGATTGCCAGGCTTAAACGAAATATGTTGATTCCCACATATCACATAACCAAACCAACCTCTATTTGAATTACACATTTCATTGCTCTAAATACCACCCAAAAGTAGTCTAGTAAAACTGTATTTCCTTCAAGCAAATCATTTCTCGCAGTGCGTCGACCCAACTTTTCACCCGCGTTAGAAAAGCGCAAAAAAGCGACAATGCAAAAGATTCGAATTAACAAAAATAATTTACAACATCAACGTCTCCACCGTCAACGTACACTCCAATAACAATTTCCACATCTCAACCAAATTACACAGCCTTCCATAATAATATTGTAGCTCAAATTGTTGCTCATACTGGTCGAGTGCACAACTGCCTTAAATCCCAAAAATATGAGCGATCTCACTCACGTACATAATGCTACAATCCTTTCGTCATCCTTCATAGGACCTTATTCCTCTTTCCTTCTCGCTCCTTTCTTCAATGCTTATGGTCAGAGGCCGAGAAGGGCTGAATAAAATTAATATGATAAGACCTCGATTAATTCGGGCCCGACGAAACTCCGGTAGTATAGCACAGAGGCGATCCTTTCTAAGCCAGGTTTGAATAGGGCTTACGAGAAGGGACATATATTCAAACGTAGAATCCATATATATATATATATATATACACACACACACATACACATACATATATGTACATACAGTATGCTACAAAGGGATATATTTCCACCGAGGAGGATATCTCGCGACCTCGAGTCTTCGCACTGCTCATGTGCCTTCAAAAGGACCAACGAGTCCTTGGATGATCGTCCACCCAAAGAGCGAAGGAGAAAGGGAGAGCCATAGAGTTTTGGTATACATGTAGCGCGAGTGTGAGGAGGCAGAATCAGGGAGGATCATTAATAATGTCGGATTAAACGGCTGGGAGCATTAATCCCACCCTGAGAGAGCGAAACTGAATTACCGAATCCTATTTCACGTTCGCTACACACTTGCAGCAGCGATATGAGTATTCAGGGGGGTGGGGTGAAAGGGCACGGAGGTGAGGGGGCTGAATGAATCGTTTTTGAATGTCAGTGTCATCATCATCATCGGTACAACGACGCATTTCTTAATCGAGAAAAGAATCTCGTCAGCGAGAAGGTTGGGTACGAGACGTTGGAATCGGTGGACACGACCGGAGATCATCGGACGAGATGCCGCCGGTTTCTTCTGTCAAAAATACTCTGGCAAAATCATGTTGGCACGAATTTATAGATTGTTGCTCGCGATGAAACGGAGAGGGGGAGAGAGAGAGAGAGAGAGAGAGAGAGAGAGAGAGAGAGAGAGAGAGAGAGATACTTATGGAAGACAAGAACCGAGAGGGAGAGACTCAGAGAGGAAAGCTCACCACTAAGTATTTCTCCTCAAAATATATTTTGATGAACCGTCGAGCAAACATTGGCATTGCATCCCTCCAATCATTATACAAGTAATAAATAAAAATCTTGGGGCTGGAAAAATTTGTATGATTTTTCGTCAAGTGACTACTGTTGAGACTTGTACCAAACTATATTTCAAGTTACAACACGGAATTTTCAAATGAATTTGAATTTCAAAGTGAGTGTCATTTGCAGTTCGTTGAGAATTATTTTCCTTTGAGGCGGGATATACATTTACGATGATAAAAAAAAATCGATTTCTTTTTTTTCTCTTTAAACGATAGAACTATAGGGGAGACCGGGGCAAAATGGTATAGCGGGGCATAATGGGACCGGGGCAAAACGGGTTTGGGGCAAAATGGAATAATGAAAATCAACACTGCTGGAAAATACGTCATTGGGGCAAACCGGGACTGGGGCAAAATGGGCCGGAGAAAATCAGGCTCCTCAGAAAGAGGCGGTTGGGGCAAAACGGGATCGGGGCAAAATGGGACAGTGGAATAATTCGATGCAGAAATGAAAGAAATGCAGGGGTAAAAAACGAGGGGTAATAAATGAGTGAAAACAGGTTTTATTGAATGTTACACGATATTTGGGTCACACTCTACTTACGATACTATAATTTAACGGTGGCAATGTTTAATTTTTATTGCTTGTTTAACTAAGCTAATTTTTATCGGCACAATTGTCGCAAACGTACTCGATTAAGTTATCGTCAGCATGGGCACATGAATAGTGGGCCCATTTCTCGCATGAATTACAACGAATCCAGGATTCCTTGGATTTCGAATATAAGCCCCCGCAGAAAAGGTATGATGCGTCATCGTCGGTTGTTATCGACGCCGCTGGATTTTTCTCACGAAGTTCTCTGTAGTACGGAGAATTCGTAAGAATGCCACTTGTACCTTTTCTTGATGTCGCCTTACGTTTTGATTTTTTGCCTGCCGATATCGGAAGCAGCTGGGAACCAACTGCACGTTACTGATACTGATTTTCAAGCCATTGATGTAAATCTAACTCTTGTCAATTTTTACGTAAATTGTTTTATGAAACTAGAACCGCCGCTCCCCATGAAATCGACGGATATGTGTCGACAAATATATCGGTCAGTCCGTATTATCTGCGTATATGTGGACTGAAACGAACCACAAGCAGCATTTAATTAGATTATGTTTCAACAGCTCTTTTATAGAGCCGAAGCATGAATTTTCCTGTCATCCCATTTTGCCCCAAATTCAGCGGGCTGCGACACTTCATTTTTGTGTGTCCCATTTTGTCCCAATTTGATATTCCACTCCTCTCTGTCCCATTTTGCCCCTGTCCCATGTTGCCCCAAATCAAGCACCAAGAAACTTCATTTTTTGCTATCCCATTGTGCCCCGATCCCATTATGCCCCAGTGCCGTTCTGTCCCGGTACCGTTTTGCCCCGCTATACCATTTTGCCCCGGTCTCCCCTATATGTAGAATATTTTCCTAGGGTTTCAGAGCGAAATTCGAAAAACTTAAAGCGTTACACTCTGTCAACGCTGTGCCTCGCCGCTCGTATTTGGAGCGGGCGTGAGCTTCAAACGCGTTTTTCTCAAAACTGCATTATCGAAATCGGCGTGCAGGATTACTCAAAAACTATTAAGCCGATTGAGTTGAAACTTGGTAGAAATATTGATAATATTACCACCTTCTACTTGACGAGAATTGTTTTTGAAAAATTAAAAGAAAAAAAACTACTTTTTTAATTCACATTTTACAGAAATGTTGCGAAAAATGTTGATTTTTTTTTGTAAATGCGTGCCGTTATCTTAAATTTGCATTTTCTTCATTTTAATTATCGTCACATAGAAACTATACATGCTCTGACTGAAATAATGTTTGAACTTTTTGCAAATCAAAGTCTACGGGAAGCTAGACTGCGCGCCGATTCGCAACTCCCGCGGCGACCTTGCTGTAACACTCTGCCTCAGCTCCGTCATTTTGATGAGGAATTAATTTAAAAAAAACAGGTTTGCACACTTAAATATACTATTAAAATATACCTAAAGTTTGATAATTGCAGAATAATTATTTCTTAGTTTTAAAAACCCCTCAATATTGCCGATTTTTTCCTGTCTAAATGTATATCTCGCCTTAAATTATTTTCTGTTATAAATTAATTCAGTGATATGTCGACGGTAGCAAAGCGAAGACGAGCTTGTCGAACTAATACATTTTGTTCTATATGCGAAGAGTATGTTATGAAAAAATTTAGTATGTTATGAAAACGATTACAGATTTCGCAAAAAGTGTTTTTTTTCTTCTTATTTCGAGATAGAAATAAAGAATCAAGATAAATTCGCAAAAAAATTGGCTCCTTCAAGAGCACAGAGAATGCTTCCACCAAGCATAAAAATCAGGAACGATGGGAGACACACATGACGGCTGATTACGTTTACACTATGATGCGCGACTGCCTCGACAAGTCTCATTCAAGAAAGTCACGAAATTTAAGTAAAAAAACCATTTTTAAACCACGTTTTTAAAACGGACCAAATAGAGCAAAATAATTTATTTTAGCCCCATACAGATTTATGACCCAGTACAGATTGTCCTGAACATTTGTGATTGTAAATTTTTAATAGCTACGAAAATACTTGTAAGATTTAAAACGGAAAACGTGGGTCGCATGCAATAGACAACTGATGCATGAATAGTTCACCTAAGTCACTAACGATTTTATTACACTGCAAATGATATGAATTGTTGTGTAAGTTTTCTAAATGACAGCTACTCCCTACACTCCTTACTATTATCTATGCACGCGCCCCACGTTTTTCGTTATAAATCTTTCAAATATTTTCATAGCTATTAAAAATTCACAATCACAAATTTTTAGGACAATCAGTATGCGGCTAGGAATCTGTATTGGGTTATAAATCGTCATGGGGCTAGGAGAAAATATTTTATACTTTTTTGTCCGTTTTAAAAACGTAGTTTAAACTGTTTTTTTACTTTTATAATTCTATTTTCTGCTTTTTAGACTTGTGTGTATGTGAAATTTTGCTTCTCCTTCTCTAAGCGTCGCTTGCATTGAGTGGCTGTCTCCTTGACCATCGTTAAAATCGTCCCTAATGCACTATTCACTATTATTAGTATCATTTTATTATTATTTTAATTTCTCTTTCCCTAAACTATATTTTTTATTTCTTTATTTATTTTTTTCACATTTTTTTCTCTTTTTCTCTCTCCCTCTCTGACAGACTTGCCTGTCCGTTTATCTGCCTGTCATCCAGATCCGGAAGTTAGTTTAAAATCGATTGCAAAGTTTGTACCGAACAGACAACAAGGAAAGTGAGTTAATAAAAACGTGGTAATAAAAAGAAGCTTACTCAGTGTAAAATTATTTAATAAAACTTAATTTTTTCAATAAAATTAGGTTTTATAAATAAAAAAATTATATTTTCGTATTGTTGCACAGAATTAAAATATGTAGTGTTAAAAGAGGATCAGTATAGAGATCAGAGATTAGATCAGTATAGAGATCAGATTTATAAAAAATATAGAGTTTTGCAACATCAAATCGGCTGTTGAGTTTTGTTACTCATCCATCGTGTCTCTTTCATCATTGGGGACAGGTCCCACTTCTGTTACAATTACAAATGCAAGAGTTCCGGAAGATTCTCTATTTTTTTTTTTTTTTTTTTTATTAATTAAAGAAGATCGTCAGTGTCGACCCAAATGCGGGTTAGTCCGAAATATTCTTTTGATTGTGGGAATCAAATGATTTAAATCATTTTAAAAAACAGAGAACATTTTCAGAAAGGTGGTACTTTTTCAACCCTTCCTTCACGCACTTATATTTGACCACGGCTTTGACACACTGGGTCAATTTGACCCGGATAGTACTTCATCCACCTGCCCTTAACAACCCTTCGGTCGGTTTGTATTGAACTAAATCCGGGATACACATTAAACACGTCTTAATATGTCTGCATAATTCAAATTCGAAAAATATGAAATTGAATTGTAAAAAAATATTGAACATTTTCAACTTTGAGCAAGTGAGCCTAAATTTCAAATTCGTCCGGGTCAAAATGACTCAGTGTGTCAAGGAAGGGTTAATGACCTGGTCTGTATCACACGATGAATTTACACAATTGAAAATATGATATATTAAATTTGCACAATATTAATAAAAATGTTATATTTAGAACATTAACGAATAAATATTCTCATACGGTAGAGACCACACGTGTTCGTAGGGCAATTTTTTGGAGAATTGGGAATATGTAGCTACACCTGTTTACATTTCTGCAATTTTAATTAAACTGTCCATAAAATACACAGGAAAATGGCACTCGACTGGTAAAGAAAAAGGCAACTTTCATTAATACCTCTTCACGATTCCACAATTTTTATTAACTTTCACGAATAAATAGTGAAATGGTACACGAATGGTAATGCTTTTACGTAACCATTTTTGTACAAAAAATTGTTTTACAAAAAAATTTACATTGGTCATTGGTCATTTTACAGAAAATCATCAAGTTTCCTGTAAAAATAAAGCATGAGACTCTCAGTTTATCGTTCACAAGAGGAGTGCGGGGAGGGGGGGGGGGGGGGTTGCCCACGAGAAATTTAATTCACAAAACGAGCGTGTAAGAAAAGCACACACGTCTGTATTTTTCACAATCTGCAATCCCACAATAGCCACGAGTGTACACAGGAATATAAACGAAAACTTTCTTTTTCTACCTGCGGTTCGTAGGCTCCCTCCAGGTTGAGACAACCCCTCGATATTCTCCCTCTCTCACTTCCACAGACGAGTGTCACCCTCTCTCGTGCCACGAGAGCGGCCCGCTCGTATTTCGAGTAGTAAAATTAATTTTGTAAACACTTTATTGTTCACTGTCTCGTTTTATAGCAGGTCGTGCGAATTACTTTTATTATAGGCGCGCGGAGAAGCGACAGGGTGGGGGTAGGCACAAATGTGCATGCGACTGTGGAAATTAAATAGACGGATTTTCCATCGCGCTATCTACATCTCGCTATCTACATCTACATCTACATCGCTATCTACATCTCGATCGCAAAAAAGGCCTTTTTGATGAATTTTCTTAAAGGAAACTACAAAACTTTTTTAATCGATCAATATACCACCTTAAAAAACACATCTTGAAGAACTTTCAGTAATTTTTTTATTGAAAAATATTACATTGTTTAGTGGCAAATGGCCGTCAATGAAATAATGTTTTTATATACACGGTTTGCGGTGACCAACATTGCGGCGAAGTGGATCATCTGAAAAAAAAAAATGCGGATGGATTTAGTCAAATATAAGTATAAACTAGTCTTTAATCGAAGGATTTTAAAAAATTTTCATTTTTCACAAAATGGTGGACAGTCAAAGTTAATGGTTCGATTTTAACGAAAAAAATCGAACGATTAAAGACTACATTTTTATGTATTAAATAAGCCTGCAAAATTTCAAGAAGATCGGTTCATTAGTGTTCGAGTAATTTTGGTCACCGACTTCAGAAATGCCATTTTGAGAAAAACGCGTTTAAAGTTTCAATTTCAGTTTACACGAAGAACGGATTCTTCTCTTTCAACGCTCATATCTCAGTCAATTTTGTTCGCATCGACTTGAAATTTTCAGGACATATTCTCAGATATTTATGCTTCAAACAAATGCAATAAAAAAAAATCGATTTTTTCAAAATCGCAAGTGGGGGTAACTCCTTAAAAAAAGGCTCGTGAGATCGAGCATTAATTGTGCGTTGAAAAAAATCACCAAAGTCAAGCACGATATTAAAATGGGAAATTTATCTTTAGAAATGAAGGTCTCTTTTCAGAAGTGAAGAATAATGTCATGAATTAAATATTCTCATTTTCCCTGAGGAGCGTGAATCTTGATTAAAATGAAATTGGATATTTCTGAGTGTCAATATTTACTCAGTTTAGTCGACTCAATATTTAGTCGATCTTGGCTAAACGGAGTTGATGGACAAAAAAAGAATAAATTTGAAAATAGAATAATGGGCAAAGTATTCATCAGCAGAATATTCAGGACGGTAAAAAATAGTACACGGCGAAGAAAAAAAATAATTAGGTCGAGTTGAATTTTCTGACAACTCGGAATATTTCAAACTTGAACGAAGCCATAAAAAGGACACACTGTTATTCACCGGAGAAGGTACTCTACCGGAGGAAAGTTTGATCAAACTTTTCGCGGTTTTGCGACCGGAAATGACCTCATAAAAACAGGACTTCTAATTTTTTGTTTAAAACGCTAATGTGATTAATTTTTTTACCGTACTTTATTCTCCTAGGTTTTTTATGTCCCGTAAAAGTGATACCGATGTTTATAAGAATAAGAAAATAACAAAAAAACATTTCTGCTCCATGTCCGAAAATGAGTACAAAAAATAGTAGAAAATGAGAAAAAAGGATTACGAAGCCTGCTCTTCTGACTTTGAAATGCTACTTTGCATATTCACTTTCACCTTTTTTCGCCATCAAATGTTTATTCCCATCGAAAATTCGAAGTGTTTCCGAACTTTTCGAGGATATCGTAGAAAATAGTTACAAAATATCGAGAGCCCATAATTTAAATGACCGTTCGAAGAAAAACAAGCGTTTCAGTGTACAAGCAGTTTTAACCCTTTGCGGCATAATTCAATTAAGATGTTGATGATTCAAAAGTGTTTTTTAATTAAATATTGCGGTTGTAAATGCGTTTCAAGGTTCCTAGGACCTCAATAACTACTGAAGCATACCTATTAAATTTTTATTTTTCACGTAGCGGGTGTCATCATCAATGAAAGTGCAAAAAAACGATCTCTTTACATCATAAATCTGATTACGACCACTCTATCAGGTAAACCATAATCAAAAAATAGGTAAAAACTTGGTTTTTGATCCACTAAATACGAACCCGAAGTCTAAACCGTCAAATTGAAAATGGCGGAACCAATATGGCGGCTATAAATGGCAAAAACTAAAGGATATTTTCAGAATTTGTTGATCTATTTGGGGGGGGGGGGGGGGGCTTATTTCATGTAGCAGCGACCCCGAAAACCCCCGAGTACCAACTTTCGCTATCATAAAAAAACGTTTTGCATTTATAGTCCACCATATTCGATCCGCCATCTTGAATTCCCGAATTTTGAGGGCAGATTCGTAATCAGCGACCCCATAACCCCCGAGTACAAAATTTCAAGCAAATTATACGTAAAGAAAAATGTATGCTTCAAAGGGTTAAACAAAATTGCCACCGTCAAGCACGATGTCAAAATGAAAAATTTACCTCTGAAAACCGTCGTCATTTTCCACAACCGAAGAATAATTTCATGAATTAAATCTTTGGCAATTCTCTGGATAAGTGACTTTTCCGAAAAATATTATCCAATTTCTCGGATAAAATATCATTTATTGGGTTAAAAATGATGATATTAAGTCGCGGGGAGCAAACATTTTTCATTAAAAATTTTTTTACGAGTAAAAGATCGTTAAAAATAAATTCGTATTTTTCAAAAACCCAAATAAACCCAATATAGGCATCGAAATGTTCAAAAATGCCGGATTTTATCACGTGCTTCCGCGATCTTTGAAACCCCATCACTCTTTATGGGGGGGGGGGGGGGGGATGAATTTCAACTTCCCTTGACTGAATATCATCATTTACAACTCAATAAATAAATAAAAGCAAACAAATAATTTTGGGGTCCTTTTTCGGAAAAGTCCCTTATCTAAAGAATTACCAAACCTTCCCATTTTCCCTAGCAAGGACGATTCACCTGAATTAAAATCGGATCTTTCTAGGTGTAAACATGTCTCCAATTCAGCCATTTTTTTGGTTCAAGTAGACCTCGGCTAAACGGACTTGCTTTCGAACAGTTACGTTTCTGCGTACGCCGTTGCTCCCGAGTACGGATAGAGAGATTGGTCCATGGGGAAAAGTCAATTGCCCCGAGCAACTCTGCGTTAGTACGGAGTCCGCAACTCTATTAGCATCGTTACAACTCTCTTATATCAAAAACGGAACGCCTGCGGGGCACGGTCTGGTCGCAATTATACGTAAGATAAGATTCGATGTGAGTGTACGGTTTCGCGGTTTTAAACGTTTTTTAAAATTGTTTTGCGATCACCTGATCACCAGAGGGACCTTTACCGTAGCTGGCCATAGCAATTATGTATGCCGTGTACTCCAGACTACATCAGAAACGGAAAAACCGCAATTTTTTCTCTCCAATAATCTTCAAAAGTCGAACACTTGCGTAAAATATTGACTCTTTCCCACATAACTTCGTGTAGCCGTTTACATGACCGAATCAAAATTCTCACGTGAAATTCCGAGGTATTGAACTTTCGAAATTCTCCATTGCCTTTCATGAACAGAAAAAGCAACTAAACGGTTTCAAGAGTCTACAAACGTTTGCCAAGAAATAACATCAATCGAACATTCGAATACACATTCCCACCGACACATCCCCTGCAACAAATAAAATGGTCATCTCATTAATCAAACACGATAAAAAAAAATCACTGTGCAAGTCATTCCTCCTACAACATATTTCAGGTCCCCCCTTCGAGAATAACTACGAAACTTTTCGAAACGTCACCGTATCATATATCGCATCTACGTACAGGGTGACAATACCATGTGTTTTTCACGTGTCTCGCATGGAAATCGTGCGAATAAGGTGAAGAAGATTTTTGATGGTTTTTCGAGTCCTTTAAAAAAAATGACGCGTTTTCTTGTGACGAATAGTCTTTGTCAGAAAAACACTGAGCATTTTGAAAAAAGAAAGTAAATTTCATTTCGCGTAGAGCAGAATAAGATAATTAAATTCCAAATACGAAACGCTTGTGAAAAACTTTTTATGTGCTTCTGGTCATTGAGAGAAGAAAATTATCAGAGTTGCACTGCAGAGTGTAGAAATTGAATTGAATTCCATTGAAAGGCAGGTTTTTTCGGGATTGTTCCGTGTTCGTTATTTAATTATCTTCATTCTGCTGAACTCAAAATGGAATTTGGATTTTTTTTCCAGAGTGCTCAATTTTTCCTGGCGAATACTACGCATCACAAAAATAGGCTATATTTTTTTTAGAAAAGGTCTTGAAATGCCATGAAAAATCGTATTCTCAGTAGCAAAATCTGCGCGTCGAATCCTTAAGGGACGGCACCACTGTGGCGAGCCGAAAAAAAGTTGCTTTTCCGATTTTTTTTCGTCTGCTACATTATTCATTTGGAATTTGGAGAAAGGTATGTCATTAAGCATTCGTTGAACTTATTTTGTGTAAATATTGATTTAAAAAATTGCAAATGAACAAAGTTATTGAGGTATACTAAAGCCTCTGTATGAAAAATATGGTCAAATGGCCGGATCGATAATGGTTGGGCTGAAAAAAATGAAAAAGTTTTATAATATATATAGGAGTAGTTCTTGTTGTACGTAGCCGGCTTACGAAAAAAAAATTACAAAATCGCGGGTGTTTAAAACAACCGTGTAATTTTGGGGAAATTTTACTTATATTCAGGGTTTTTAAAAATAGTAAATATTGAGAAAAAGCAGCTGCGTACAACGATAGTTACTGCAATTAGGAAAGTTGCGATTTAAAAAAATTACGAATTACAATTATAGCTAGAGTTACGATATCAGCCAGTTCGCGAAAAGTCGTTTGGGGCCATCCATAAATGACGTCATTTAAAAATAGGGAGAGTCTGGTCGTTGGATGACGGTAACGATAATTGGATTATGGCGATAGGAAGGGAAGAATGATTTCGGGGGGGGGGGGGGGGGTAAAAATAAGCAAAAATCGATTAATTAAAAGTTTAGTATACGTAAATCGTTGCGCTACATGCTCTCACTAAATGGTCTGTAACTTGGTCAATTTTCAATATTTTAACGTGAACATTTTTCTCAATATTTTCTTCTTATACTTTAAAAACATTTTTAACTCATCATATTTTCTTATACTTCGAAAAAAATGCGAAATAAATTGCATTCTCGAATCGTCACAGTGGTGTCCCGCCTTAAAACCATCACCCTGTATATTCCTATTTACGCGACGCGGAGAATCTCCTCGACGTGGCTGCACGATTCATATTTTAGAAAATGCCTATGCAATAAAAAAAAATCATTCACAGCGGGGAGCGAAGTCGTTTAATTGACTGCATAGCTATATGAGAGAACAAGAGGATCTTCGTGCTTGATCCTCGCTGTCGCGACGTACACACCGATTAGCACCGGATCGCTGCGAATGGCCTTTCCCAAGAGTGCGTGGGTGTCGCAGAGCTTACTCGGTGATCGAGTATGTCCTACATGCGTGTATGTACACATGCACTGACATACATAGGGATCGAATTTTTAAAGCGTTGAATCCACGTGATATTCTCTATCGGGACATCTGGCTGTTTTGAGGACGGTTCTCGTAGTCGCAGGTCCTCAAAACAACTTTCCTTATTTTTTGTATAAGGATAGGCTCCGCACACATACGAAAGTGCAGGGCCACGCTCATGGAGAACACGGCATATCGTGTATCCTGTGGACGCGCGTGTTTCGAAGGATTCCCATGGTGTGTCCGTG
>OZ023317.1:44194796-44254796 GCA_964007375.1 Ophion obscuratus
GAAGAGAGAGAGAAAATGTAAAAGTCGACAACTCGGATTGGTAATGGTTATACTCGGCGTATATAAAATCGTCATTATTACTAGCGCCTTATTTAGTAGATATTCCGAGTCGATACCACCTGTCCCCGTTCCTACGCATGAAACGCCTCCAACCCCGGACGCTTTTTCGTCGAGGATTCTCGCGAGTGCTACACGCGTTATCGCTCGATTCAGCCACTCTCGTAGCGCCCGAGCGGGAATCTTTTGAAGAAGTTCGCCATCGATAATGGACTGCACGATTGAGGAAAAATTGGACAGCGGCTAATGTGTCCGTTGGCGCGAGAGACAAGGGCCGAAGACTCGCTGGTACTCTTTTTCCATTAAACCGGAGCAACCCGATACGATACGAAGTGCAAATCGATGACGCGAGATTCGCCGCGAAAGGGAATGAAAATTTGCTTCATCGAGCACCAAAAGTACGGACGTGTAAGTAACTCGGTCGGACGTGAGACGGCAACGCGATACGTCTGCGGAATCCGTCCGCCGACGAAATAAAAACGAGCTGTGCGCGAGCAGGGGAGAAACTGACCAGGTCAGATGCGTACACGGTAAAAAATTATTTAAATAAAAAAACACATTTTTGACCACGTTTTTTAAACGGAGTAAAAAGTATAAAATAATTTCTTCTACCTCTATACAGATTTACCCTGTGTCCAAAAAATAAGGTGACATTTGAATTTAAACTGCGCGCGTCGAAGGATTTGGAGAATTATTTTTTTTTTTTAGGTTGGTAGTACTGTCAGTGACATCTATGTCAAATTACATGTCAAAGTATTCATTAGTGTTTGAGATACGGCGTCGTTTTCTGAGCTGCTAAAAGTGAGTTTTCGTTTTTTGCGATGTCGAAATTTGAATGAGCAAAGAATTTGCATTAAATTTTATTTGCGGAATCAATTTTCTGCTACGGATACGTTCGCCAAAAAACTCACCCATATCGTTCCGCAACCACCGTATTCACCTGATCTGGCGCGTGCGACTTCTGGCTGTTCAGCAAGCTCAAAAGATCGCTCCGGGGACACCGTTTTGATACGATAGAGGAGATTCAAGCCGCAGCGAAGACGGAACTGAAGGCCATCCCGGAAAGTGACTACAATCAGTGTTTCGAAGATTGGAAAATCCGTTGGCATAAGTGCATTGCATCGGGAGGGATTACTTTGAAGGGGATGAAATTGATTTGGAAAAATAAATAAAGAATTTTCGAAATAAATACAATGTCACCTTATTTTTTGGACACAGTAGTATAACCCAATACAGATTCCTAACCCCATAGAGGTTGTCTTGAAAATTTGTCATGCATGAACAGTTCACTTGAGTCACTAACAATTTTATTGCACTGCGAATGATATGAACTGTTGTGTGAGTTTTCTCAACGACAGCTACTCCCGATACTCCATCTGTTGCATGCGCCCCACGTTTTTCGTTTTAAATCTTACAAGTATTTTCATGGCATTTAAAAATTAACAATCACAAATTTTCAGGACAATCTGTATGGGGTTAGGAATCTGTATTGGGTTGTATATCTGTATTGGGCTAGGAGGAATTATTTTATACTTTTCAGTCCGTTTAAAAAACGCGATTTAAATTTTTTATATTTAAAGGGTCTTGTCACTTTAAACGCTCAAAAAAGGCTATTTTCATGAATTTTTTGATTGGTTTGTATCATAGATATTGATATAAAAGTTGTGACACTTGAAAAATACACCTTCGAAATACATTCTAAAAAAGTTATTTATTTAAGTCACTATTTATAAAAGAAAATGGTAGTTAAAAAATGTCCTAATAAAATTATAGGTTTGCGCTGTTTATGAAATCTCGGAGATGGATCATCCAAAACATAAAATCAAACGATTTCAGATTCAGTATGTTAATAGCTATGGCGCATATCAAACGATTTTTGATATATGCAAAAATAGGAAAACGGCGAACATTTTCAGAAACAACGAGTTTTTTTCCGCTTCTGGCAAAAAATAGTAAATATCGAAATTTAAAAAATCCTTGATGTACGCTATAACTATAGTTGTAAAGAATATATGGTTAAAATTTCATAAGGACCGTTCATTACTTTCGAAGATTTTATCAACATGCCGTCGAAAAACGTTGTTTCGAGGAAAACGCGTTTAAAGTTTGTTTGGGTTAAATAAATACATAATTTTTTTAAAAATGTATTTCGAAATTGTATTTATTGAGTGTAACAACTTTTTTTATCAATAACTATAATATGGACCTATCAAGAAAAATTCATGAAAATAACCTTTTTTAGCGTCTAAAGAGAGAATACCCCTAAAATAATTTTATTTTCTGCTCTTTAGTCTTGTGTGTATGCAATTTTGTTTCTCCTTCTCTAGGCGTCGCTTGCGTGGGGCGGCTGTCTCCTTGACCATTGTAGACATTGTCACTAATGCACTATTTACTATTGATATTATTATTGTTTAATTTAAATAAAAATCTCTTTCACTAAACTATATTTTTTATTTCTTTATTAATTTTTTTTCTCACAATTTGTTTCTCGTTTTCTCTCTCTGTGACAGACTTGCCTGTCTGTTTATTTGTCTGTCATCCAGATCTGAGCCACGTTCAAAGTTTCAAGTCTCTAGCTCTTCCGGAAGTTAGTTTAAAATCGATGGCAAAATATGTATCGAACAGACAAACAAACGGTAAGCACAATCGCCCTGAGGGATTAATCTTTTAATTGATCAATTAATTAATTAATTAATTAAACATCAGGAGAATTAATAATTAATTAATTCTCAAACTTTGAGAATGACGAAGTGCCTCTCTACCAAGGCGAGAGTTACGTTCATCAGCTGTCGATGTTTAAAGACAAAAAAACGTCGATTGCAAAATTTGCACCGAACAGACAAACAAACAAACAGACAGACAAGAAAGCGAGTTAATATTGCATTGGGATCCAGTTCTGAGCTATGTTTAAAGTTTCAAGTCTCTAGCTTATCGGGAAGTTGGTTTAAAATCGATTGCAAAATTTGTGGCGAACAGATAAACAGACAAAAAAGAAAGCGAGTTAAGGGGCTAGTCCACTTTGAAGCCACGAAAAAAGGCTATTCTTGCGATGTTTTTTTTGAGGATTTTATAAAAGATATGAATATAAAAGTTGTTGGGCTTGATAAATAAAGTCTTGAAATATATTTTTTTAAAATTAATTCATTTTTATTCATTTTTAAGTACAAAAACTATAGTTTAACGTAACGCCTCAAAAATAGGTGGTCTAGGTAGCTCCATCACAACTCGGCAACGGCTTGTCTGAAACAAAAAAATCAAAGTCCATTAGATTCAGTATGACACCAGCCGCTAAATGACCCTCGGATATAAAGTTTTATGAAAAAATTAAAAAATGGCAGATGAAAAACGAAATAAGTAAAAAAACGCGTTTTTCGCAGTTTTTGAGACAAAAAAAAGTAAAAATCAAAATTATAAAACCATCGAGGGTCATCTTGTTGCGAATCGTGTTTGCAATATGTGTTTCAAATTTCAAGAGAATCGGTTTATTAGTTTTGGAGATACGATGGAGCTAGATTTTGAAAACGTTGTTTCGAGACAAACGCGTTTGAAGTTTATACTATGAAAAACTCTTACCTAAACACAATCGGCAATTCCTGCACCGTACAAAATCCCTTCTGGTTGCTCAACATCGTCGATTTCTTCAAGTCTTGCTTGCTTTCGATTTTTTGAATTGTATTAAGTGGACTGGCCCCTTAAGGTGGGATATACATTTGCAACGATCAAAATATCGACAAAAATGATAGAACTATATATGTCGAATATTTTCCCAAAGTTTCAAAGCGAAATTCGAAAAACTTCATACGTGACAGCCCGTCAACGTTGTGTCTCGCCGCTCGGATTCGGAGCCAGCGTGAACTTGAAACGCATTTTTCTCAAAACTGGCGTGCAGAATTACTCAAAAACTATTAAGCCGATCGAGTGGAAACTCGGTAGAAATATTGATAATATTGGTACCTTCTACTTGACGAGAAGTGTTTGCGAAAAATTGGGAAAAAAACGACTTTTTCAATCCACATTTTACAGAAATGTTGATTTTTTTTGTAAATGCGTGCTTTCTTAAATTTGCATTTTCTTCATTTTAATTACCGTCACATAAAAACAATACATTTTCTAACTGAAAAAATGTTTGAACTTTTTTGCAAATCAAAACGACCTTGCTGTAACACTGCCACAGCTCCGTAATTTTGATGATGAGTTCATTTTGAAAAATCGTTTTGTATACCTAAATGTACTATCAAAGTATACCTAAAGTTTGACAATTTGAGAATAATTATTTCTTACTTTAAATAATCCCTCAATATTGCTTATCTTTTCCTGTCTAAATGAATATCCCGCCTTATTAAAACCGTGGCTACAAATTTGACCTTTCGTTGAACAATTTTTCCGCACCAAGAGTGAAGCGACACTTCGTCAATTTCCGTCAATTTCATGCATCACGAACCTCCAGGGTGACAGTTATCATTACACTCGTTCGCGAGCTCGAATAACGTTCATTTCCTTCAAGGTACGTCTCGCTTGAGCTGTAAATCACATACCCGATTAATCGAAGAAATGATTCCTAATTTTTTGAACACACGGCAAAATTTACGACTCTCCGTAAAGACTCGGTCGTGCAGACGGGGTGAAAAAAAAAATTCGCGTGCCTGTCGCGGTCAGTTCGCTCGCGTGCCAAGTCTCATGATGAGCCATTCTTTGTACGGAGGTTGACTCTGCGACAGTGAGAACCCTTTAAAAAAATACGGCATAGCATAAAAAGGGTAAATCTGTGAGCGGGTTGAGCTGAAAGCTTTCTCGCTGATCACCAATAAAAGGGTTTACACACTCCGACTGGTCGAGGGTGTACGGAGAGCCATGCTCAAACCTCCAATCCTTTTCAGCGTGGCCACACAGCACCAAAGCTCGTGACCAACATCAAGGGGTTGACTGCTCGCAACCCCTTAACAACCCTTGCAATTCTATTCTCTCCAATGGCTTTTCGCTGAAGACTCGCGTGTTCGTAAAAAAAAAGAAGAAACAGAGGGGCGGAAAAAAGTGAAAGCGCGTTTATTTTTTTGGCGAAAGTTCGAGGCGTCCAGCACCTTTACAACTCTTTTTACTGTCGCTGAAAAAGAGCTAAAGGAAGCGCGAGATGGACAAGAGTTTGAGGAAAATGAAATGTTCGTAAAAAAAAAAGATTCTCGCTGGCAAGGGTTTATGAGTTGCCTTGGAAAATTTTTTGAGAAGCTTTATGGAGGATTTTTTTTTCTCAAGTCGTCTTTCCAATGCTGCGAGCAGAATCTCAGCTCGTCCACCCTTTTACAACCCTTGCAAACTTGACCCTTCTAGTCGTACCTTTTTTTTACGACTTAACTGCGCTCGACCGAAGCTCCGCCGAAAAAATACCACTTCCAACCCCTTGAGAGCTTCTCCCCTTTTGAGCCAGGTAGAAAAAAAAGACGTACGTATATTGGTACACGCTGGCAGTCGCAAAAATTTTGCGGTTTTGCCAATACTGCGCTTTACTGCCGAGTTACACGTAGAATTCCGTACGACGCCATGTTCGCTCATACCCCTTAACGAACAGACGTGCCCGCTTGCCGTTCCTCGCTCACGAGCCAAAATAGCGGTTTTTATGGTGACCAAGCCTTTTTACGAGATCCTTCGAAGGTCACTTCTCGTAAGGACTTCGTATGGGTTTACCATTCTCACTGATGTCTTTTCAACCGGGCACCACTTCCCAGCCGCTTGATCTTGGTTGTTTCCTGGATATGAAGAAACCCCGATGCAACTCTAATGGGCCGACTCGGTCGTAACCCCAAACAATCAATCCCCCCCCTGAACATCCTTGAACACACCGAGAGAAATTATTTGTTTGACTTCACCAAACGCGGCACACTTAATGCATTTTGGTTTCAAGCTACTATTTATATTTATTTCTGCCGAAATACTTCTAGACTAAATGTGTATAAAAATGTTTTTGAAAAACAAGCTTTTGTTTAATGTGTTAAAAAGTAGACAGGAATTTTTTTTACCAAGTGCGACTATAAATAAAAGGCGCTCAACTTTTTAAATGTTGAGCGCCTTAAATCAATTTTATCAATTCAGTTCCATTAACCGTATTTAATTTGACACAATAGCAATTAGAGAAATTATTATCACACGTTTATACTCAGTTTCCGGATTGTTATTTAAGACATCTAAGTTTGTTTTACAGTAAATTAAATAGTGTTGATTTTTTAACGAATTTACGTAAATTAAAGATTATATGTGTAAATTTTGAGCGCCCCAAGCTTTTATTTATAGTCACATGTAGGTGACTTGGTAAAAAAATTATTTTCTATTTTTTAATAAATTAAATAAAAGCTTGTTTTCTAAATATTTTTTTTTACATACGAACTATTTTCTACTTTTTGGTTTTTAATCGATGTCACTAGTTACTAGTTTCGTAGTTTACAACTTTGTTGGAACATGGAATGCTTGTAAAAATAACAAAGACTGTAATTAGGATTGAACTTACGATTAGTTGCTGCAAATAAACTTTTTACATACAAAGACAGTCAGCTACGAATTTGTTTGTATAGTTAGTGAAATTTTATATGAATGATTAGATATCCCTAATTTTACATGAAAAGTTGAACATTTTATGGATTTTTTTTTAAGTTGAATCACGCATTGTCACCTTTTAGATGCATGTTTGCAAAATTTCAGAGCTCTAAGTAGTCGGGAAGTGGGTTAAAAATCGATTTTCCGTTTTACATCTCACAGAAAGTCAAGTTAAAATCAAAAGCTTGTAAATAAGATCGTTGTATTTGAAGTGCCATCAGTCGACGTGAACTTTTTATTAAGGGCTTGCACCTGAGTGACATTTTTTTAAATATCGATTTTTGGGTTTCGACGAATTCTTAAAATATAAAATTTGAATAATATTCTCTGTGAATTTCAAGTCAGTCCGATCAAAATTGAGGGAGTTATGGGCGTTTATAGGTAGGTTTCACGAACTGGCAAACTTTGAACGCGCGTTTATCAAAATTACTTTTTCAGAATCAGTGACCACGATATCTAAAAATTCACTATGTAGATCGACTTCAACTGTTACGAGCTTTTTTTGCATGTCAAAGCGTAGGACGCGAAGTAAGGCATTTTTTCGATGCATAGTTTGTTTTTACGAACGAAAATTGGGGTTTTTTTCACCGAAAATCGGTACTTGGCCTTCGAAATTCTGTTACTTTTTTTTATCAATATTTTGTTCAATCCCTCGTCCATGTACTAGATAATTTCATGCGAGACTATATGCGTTTGATTTTCTTATTTCAGATCGATTATTTATTATTAAAAGGGGTTTGCCCAAACCATTGTATCTACCACAGTTTAAAATATATTGCAATACAAAAATCGGACAAGAAACTCAATACCATACTCTTTGAGGAGGTTGGAACGGTCCAGTTGAGTCAAATGACGATGATACATTTTTTTGTCAACGAACATCAAAATTACCCATACGAGGTAAAAATGTATTCCGTAGATGCTAATTTTTCATAAAATATTATACATAAGAAGGACAAAATTATGCAGTTTTATATTGTTATTACGTAAATAAGAAAACCTTTTCTATTACTACTAACTTGAAAAAGTATAACATTGTCGATGATAATTGTGAAAAAACTGCGTCAGCAAAAGTTTCATTCAACTCAGAATGAAATTTTGAGTCATTTATAATTATGCCTATTTATATTTATGTCACGAGATTATTTATTATTACTATTAATAAATATAAAGTGTTGCCGAAAAACGTCAATTTCGCGAACATTGAAGTTGGCAGCAATGCTCTTCATTCACCAGGCAAGATTCGTAACATTTCATCAAACCTTGATAGTTCAATATTGAACATATATGGTTTACGATGGGTAAGATGGTTTTTTTTTCTCAATGTTGACAGACGTTTAGTTTCCGTTAATCCGTTGTTATAAATGCTTGATCTTGCTGCTCAAGAGCCAAAAAAATACATCACCCATAGCGTGAACGCTTTGCCCATCTAAACGTACGTAAAATTACATACGTTAAACTATTTTTTATCTCTGGTGTTTCGTGGTGAAAAAATTTCAAATGATTCGTACAGCCCCAGTAAACTCTAGACAATAACATACAATTGAACAAAAATTAAATCTTGAATTGTGGCTAACGTTCTAACCTCCTAAATGCAAACAAAAAATTGAAAACCTGCACACATTTTCCAAAAAAAGAATCACAAAAATTCCTGTTAAAAGTTTACTTCAAAAAAAAATGCAGTCGAGTCAAGCATTTTCAGTAATTTATTCATCCCCTCAATCAATTATTACGAATAGAACGTTTTCTTGGCGTCTGATCAACGGAAACGTTTCGTCAACCCACAAACATTATTTCATTAATTAAAATCAATCAAAAGTCCATTAAAAACAAAATGTCCCGGTGATTCTTGCAAAGAAAATCTTCGTGCACCTGCATTCAGGTTGCACAAGAAACCGTCATGTCCTTCTCACGAATATGTACTCGAAACGGACTAAACGTCGAGTACCAATACCGGCCCGGGTTGCCAAAATCCTTACAGCGAAGAAATTGGAAATTTCGCCACTTTATAGAAGAGAGAAAAGATAAGTGAGAGAGGCTATTCGGAAATATCGAGTTTGCACGGATATCGCTCTCGGTAATTCGGTCCGGTTGAGCAGACACGAACACACCGCAGGAAGAGAGGAGAAAGGACATTGGAAATGTACCCACACCCTAATCCATCAAATTTACAACCCCACCATTTGCATATACTTCGACAACTTGTATATACATACATATATATCTATATCTCTTTTCCTCGCTTCCCTCTTTGGCTCTCGCAAAGGCTTAAGAATTCACCAAGGCCGAGCCACCACCGAGTTTTATGATTTAACCCTAATTGAAGAGGTGAGCCTTGCCAGCTTTGCAGGGCCTCAACCCTCGCTAAAACGCCGTTATTTAGCAAGAATTTGCAAGAGACTGTGCAAAATTTTGCCGACAAGATATACTCTCTGCACATTTCAACTGTTGCCGAGTCAACTCTACCATGTGTAGCTATATAAATTATATATATATATATATATATATATATATATATATATATATATATATATATATATATACATGCACGGTCGACTGTTTTCCCCTTCGAAAATTCGTGAATATGCAGAGTCGCTTGGCATTCGTCCATACTATATATTTCAGTGTCAAAATGAAAATAGGCATTATGCTTGCGACGTTTGCACTCAACGAAAAATATTAATTCGACAATATTTTGCCGACACGTCAGATTCGAAGGTAACGGCAGGAAACCTCGTTACACACGAAGACTCGTAATTTCCAATTTTGCGGAGTAACGGTTGGCGGCGGAGGGGGGGGGGCACTATCGGCGATCCAACTTTTGGTAATTCTGACTTTTCCGAAAAAAGGCATGGTGAGGTTGGGTTTGTTTGGGTTCGTTTGTATTAAGAAAGGCTTGTTTTATAAATCCCCCCACATTTGGGCTTTCATTTAGGAGTTTGTAAAAAATTGGAAATTGTTTTTAATCGATTTTTTGCTCGTAAAAAGTTTCAGCTTTCCCCGACTGAATATCATCATTTATAACTCAATAAATGAGAAAATAAGGAAAAACAAAAAAAGAATGTTAGGCTCATTTTTCGGCTAAGTCACTTATCTAACGAATTACCCAGCTTTCTTCGGTGGAACGCAACGTTTAATGTATTGCCTCGATCATTGCACATTATTGTGCCGACCAGGGACTGTGGCCACGTGGCCTCTCAACCCTTTTCTCGTAATCCGCACTTTGGGCTATAACTATCATCTCGGCAGGTTTAACCCTTCCATTGGGAGCCCGTCGAGGATAATGATGGCAGTGTGCACCGAGGATTAACCCTTTCTGGCCAAACAGCCGAACGTCACAATGGAGCAGAGAAGTGAAGTGCGAACTCGGCAATTGAAATACAAGTATGTCGAATCATCTGTTGGACAGCTTCGGTGGAATCGAATCATTCCTTTGGGCAGTACTCATCGGGAAAAGGATGATTATTGTTTTGATTTTATTTCGTGGGAATCTGAAGACACTGGAGAATGGAAATTCAAATAGAATAGAAGGGAAACGTGAATGGATAATTATAGACTGAGAAAATCAAATTTAATTCGAGCTAATAGGATTTAAAAAAAATTATACAATTAAAAAAGTAATTGAATAAAAATACAATTTAATGAACAAGTTTGATACAGTTTACAAAATTGAATGCACCGAGAATAATGATTTATTTAGATGCAAGCAATTTTTACCGAAATTTTAACAAACCAAAATTAATTGGGATTAAATAAAAAAAAATTTCAAATAGAATAGGATATTATACGAATTATAGGATATTTATACGAATAGGATATTTATTTTGTTCTAGAATTTTTTTTTTCGTCATAAACCATTTAATTGTTATAATGACGATTGTGCCGAAACAGTGCATTATGTAGACAACAGATTGAAATAAAAGATGTCTTTTTGAATTGACAATAAAAAATGTCTCTTATATTTTTTTTTGCTAGCTCCATTAGTATTGGAAATATGAATAAGGAACATTCATGAAAGAGACGGAACGATGAGTGAAAGGGACGAAACGATGAGTGACAGGTGATGCGATTGAGGCAGTAGTCCGGTCTAGAAATTTGACAAAATCGATTTTTTTCATTTTATTATTGCTTGGAGATTTCTTAATACGCTCGTGAAAACCGTTTATTGATGTTTCAAAAATTAGCAGAGTAATATAAATTATAAGCAAGCCGCGCGCAAACCTCATCAAACGGAATCAAAACTTTGAACGCGTTTATCTCAGAACTATGTTTTTCAAATCGGCGCCCACGATATCTCGATAACTAATTGACAGATCGAGCTCAAATTTTGCACATACCTTCGGTAGCCTCTTTCTGAGGACTGGTAGCAGAATTGTGTCGAACAATAATTTTTCCCAAATTTTATAACTCGTCGAATGCCTGGAAATGTATGAAATATCGTTAATCGAAGGTTAACAAGCCGCCATTTTGTAACGAATTTTTTTTTAAGTACTAATTCTGCTACCAGTGCTCAGAATACTCATACAGATTGAGAATATATATATATTAGGGTGATTCGTTTCAGGGCAACTTTTTTTTCGACCCATCGTGCCCGAAAACCTTTAGTTGGTACCCAAAAACAAACTTTCGTGAAAGGGGGGTGTTGTCAAAAAATATTCAAAGGTCGCGAATCAAAATTGAAGATTTCCCATTTGATTAACATTGAAAAAAATGTTTTTCTCATTATTAATGTTACCATTCCGTGAATTTTGATATCGCGATATTTTCCAAGTGGGTTCTCATAGGAAATATGATACTCCACAATAAAGTTCATTGAACCATGGCCATAAATTCAACCGTTTCAGCGGCATCATTATTTCAAGTGAATATTGTGCAAAATATCTATTCAAACGGCTGTAACGGCTAAGCTATTAGATATATCGAAAAAAATTCAGATGAGAACTTTGTAGAGAAAGTAATTTTCTACAAAAAAGTCTTATAAGCCGAGCCCGAAAATTCAACTCTTTCTCAGCTATAGGTGGATGAAGTAAAATAAATAGATTTTTTTTAAACGAAGCGTAGTATTGAATTGTATTAATGAAACAGTATCTAAATCAAACAAACTCATATACGTATTTCAATAACATATACATTTGTTCTGACGCGACTTCGCGCCCTATACAATAATCAATGTTAATTGTTAGTTTTTGATCAAATACATTAAAAAGAATGAAAATTGATTATGGTCTAACTGTGACGTGAATGCGTGAACTTCAAAAGCGTTTTCTCCAAACTGCATTATCGAAATTGGCGTGCAGGATCACTCAAAAACTATTAAGCCGATTGAGTTGACACTTGGTAGAAATATTGATAATATTGGTACCTTCTACTTGACGAGAATTGTTTTTGAAAAATTGGAAAAAGACTACTTTTTCCATCCACATTTGCAGAAATGTTGCGCGAAATGTTAATTTTTTTGTAAATGCGTGCCATTTTATTAAATTGGCATTTTCTTTATTTTAATTACCGTCACATAGAAACTATACATGTTCTAACTGAAAAAATGTTTGAACTTTTTTGCAAATCAAAGTCTACGGGAAGCTAGACCGCACGCCGATTCGCAACTCCCGCGGCGACCTTGCTGTAACACTCTGCTACAGCTCCGTCATTTTGATGATGAATTGATTTGATAAAATTATTTTTTATACTTAAATATACTATTAAAGTATACCTAAAGTTTGATAATGGAAGAATAATTATTTCTTAGAAGGGGAGATATACACCTAGGAGCCGGAAAAAACGTCATTTTTGCCATTTTTTTTCAAGGAGCACTATTTGAAATTTCGGATTGGGGTTTTAATTATCTAAAAGTATATACATTCAAAAATATGTTCAATTTTCTTTATTTAAAAATATCAAAAATATACAAGGATATTGTATGCTCCTTGGAGCGTCGTAAAAAAATCGGCGTATACGGTACCCACTGGCGTGTCTTCAAAAATCATCTGACAAAAAACCAAAAAGATTATTAAATTATATACTATAATCTAGTAAGTGTCATGGCCGATTTTGAAAATATCGATTTATAACAAAATGGCGGACGTTTGAACATAAATGGTGATTTTTGGGCCAAAAATTAGTTATTATTTTGCCTATAAAACAAAAACTAAGTAACGGAAAAAAATCCTATGATAAGTACTAGATAATGGTGTATAACCACAAAAAACCTCAAGGCAATCGGTTCATTGGTTTTCGAGAAATTTTGGGTACCGATTTGAAAAACGTGGTTTTGAGAAAAACACGTTTGAAAATTGGGGAATGAATAAATCATGAAATTCGTCAACTTACATGGAATCATCGATACCAGGCCCATAGTGTAGGTCGTCTACGGTCGACGGAATGTTCATAGCTTCTAAATCGATTTTTTCGACCATCTAGATGTATATCTCCCCTTAAAGAAACCCTCAATATTGCTTATTTTATTCCTGCCTAAATGTATATCTCGCCTTAAGAGCCACTGCCGAAAGATGGCATAATCCTAAAGGGTGCGAATTATCGACTAGTCTCTGTCATAGTGACTACGATGATACCATCAATCGGCAAAGACGTCAACGGGTGCGTGCACAAAGAAGGAAGCAACTGTAAACGAGACGACATTGTGTATCGACGGAACAATGCGAGAGACTCAGCGGGGCTGCTCGATGCAGGTAAAGGGTTGTGGACAGCTCACAGCCGAAGGGTCCACATCGAACGAGGAAACTCCTCGAGCCTCCGTCCTACCGTGAGTATCGAAGAAGTGCGAGCTGGTCGAGCGGTCAGTAACCCCTTTTCCCCGTGTCTAATAACGGCCAATTAGATGGGTCGATTTTTTTGTCCGCGTAAAAAGTAGGGTTTGATATTCAATGCAACCCTCGATTTTTTTTCTCCCGACTCACGAGACGTGTGCTACCTTTGAAAAAGGAAAGCCAAAAAAAAAACCGCTCGAACTTTTTTTTTGCTCTCTTCTCGGGCTCGCGAAAGGGCCCAAATGTTTTTTTGCTCCTCTTTTTTTTCTGCGCTTCGCGCTCCCAAAATGCGTTTTTACGATGTTTAACGTCGCGTACGTCTTGTTTTTTTTTTTTGCAGCTCGAGAGAAGCGCGTCTGAAACATTTGTAAACGTTTATGATTGAGAGTCGTAGTTTTTCTCCCCCCTTTCTTTTTTTGCAGTTCACCGGCGGATGAAAAAAAAAACGCGGCGTTTATTTTCGTAAAAAGACTAAAAATGCCGGAAAAGACACGAGAAAATACGACGCCGGATATTATCTTCGAAGAGTAAACACAATAATACGCCGTCAGGGCTCTGGAGCACGCAACGTTCTTTTTTTTGGCCCGGCAGCGTTGAAAAACGACGAGACGTCTTCATCCTTTTTTTTTGTGTCGCCGAGCAACAAATCTCTCGCTCGTTTCTAACAGAAAATTTCATTGGCCTGGTAAAAAAATCGTAAAAAACACAACTGTGCCGAGAATTTTTAAGAGGGCGACGCGTTTTTTGTTTTCTTTGCTCGCGCACTCGTTCTTCGGGGAAAATAACGAAGCGAGAGTGATATACGAACGGGAGGAAAAATTCGTACAATAAATCACATTGGATACGCGAAAAATTGGACGTCGTCGCATTGCTGTATATATTTATCTATCTATATATATATATATCCATATATGTGCGCTTTTTCGCTCTTTCATAGTGAGGACGAAATATGAGCTTCGATTCCCTATAACAGCAACAAGAGGACGAAAAACGTCATCTCGAACCGCGCTTCGCACTGTGACGACTTCCGAACGCCACGAATATTATTCAAGTCGAAGAAAAATTGCGTCTGCGGGAAATTCGTTGCATGTGTGTGGTATTAATTGTACGGTGAAGGTATGCGTCGACGCGTTTCATATGAATATAAATATAAATATAAATATAAATATAAATACAAATATGAATATATATATAAATATAAATGCAAATATAAATATAAATATAAATATGAATATAAATATAAATATAAATATAAATATAAATATGAATATGAATATAAATATAAATATATATATACAGGGTGTCCTCTTAACTCTGCCACCCGAAATAACTGGGTAATGATCGTCGTCACAAAAAAATGTTCCTGACAAAAGTTGTACGGTGTGAAGGGGGTCATCAAATGCGACTCATTTCTTTTATTTCGGTCATTCAAGGTCACCTATTAAAATGAAATACAAATTTAAATATCTCGGATCACTACCAAATATTTGGTAATGATCCGAGATATTTAGATTAGTATCACCGATACTGACCTTGAATGACCTTGAACGACTTTGACCCGCTAATGTTTTTTATGCGGCTTGAGGTGATCCACAAGATGGTTGAAAAAAATGTACCATTCCATTTAAAAAAGTGAAGGTGACCTTCACTGTGCCTCAGCGCTTCCACCGAAAAAAAAAAAAAAAATGGTCGCTTTTGATGGTCCTCTTCACACCGTACAACTTTTGTCTGCAACATTTTTTTGTGTCGTCGATAATTAGCGAGTTATTTCAGGTGGCAGAGATAAGAGGGACACCCTGTATGTGTATATATATATATATATAAACAGGGTAGCCCGTGAGCTAACGTCTAAAATGAATTCCAAGATGCCTCGTATCAATACCTATCCGAATCAGCCCCATGTAAGTTTTACGAACTTTTTTAGTTTCCGAGAAAAGAGGATTTCAAAATTTTTTTTTTTCAACTATCTTGTAGCATTGGCTTTTATATTTCTTCTCTTTTGTGTTTGCACTTTTCTCTTAGAAGTTTTGAAAATCTTTCGAGGGTCATTTAGACTAGTGTGAGTATTTTTTTTTATCATCTGAACTTTGATGACTGATCCCGTGCTGAAATTGTCGTAGGGATTCAATTGGATTCTAAAACGTAACGCTCTTACATTGGATTTCCACCGAGATTTCCCCTTGGAGTGTACGAATCCAATTTGCAACCCGAATAAACCCACATTATCTTTTCGACACAAAATGTATGTAGATATACAAAATAAGTGGACTTAAAAAAAATATATAAATCTTATCTTGAAAAAGTGTCAATCGCTTAAAAAAGGATATTCCAAAAATCGATTTGTATCACGTCAATGATAATCCACTGTAATTATAGTTTGTTACTTATTTTCTGCACTTTGACATAATCCACAAAGCATTCAGTTTATGTTCCAACACTCCGAGTTTTTTCTTGTGTATTTTCACATATTTTCGATTCGAACGGAGTGAGAGTTTTTTAACCCTTCATCAAAATCTGAGGCACTTCCTCAGATAGTGTTCAGTTGGTCATTTATTTATTTGATGAACAGTGCACTTCGCAACGATACCACAAATAGAAAAAATCCCGAGGAAAACACATACACGTAAGAGAAAAATAATTTTTTTTTTTTTTTTTTTTTTTTTTTTTTTTTTTTTTTTTTTTTTTTTTTCGAAAAACCGTAACACTTTGAAATTCAGGGTAACTTTAACAGTTTTCGGGGCTACTTTGACAGAGCGCCAAAATACTTTTTAATTGTTCAAGTTTATTATAATGTTGCTAAAGTTGATTGTAATGTTGCTCAAGTTGATTTTGATCTCAATGACAATTATAGGACTCATTAGGTGCCTATAATATCACCCCAGATACTTGATATTTTTGTGTAAACGTTTCCTTAAGGGAGGGAACCACTGTACTGGCCCATTTTAACTAAGAGCTAAGAGTGAAATATTTTCGTTAATTATATTAATTTTTAGCAGTCAAGTACGGGGGGAATTAAAAAATAATTAAACGAAAGATAGAGACGAGTTTGAAAAAAAGTTCGTTTTTTCGACCATAATTTTCATCTCAAAAGTCATATATTTTTTACAATCTTCGATTCATCGAAAAAAGCGCTCGTACTTGACTGTCAAAGCAATCTACGAAGCTCCACTGAAAATTTCAAGCCGACCGAACGAAAATTGTTCGAGTTCTGCTGCCTTAAGGGGGGAAATCACAGTAGCACACAAAAAAATAGGCATATTTGCGGGAATTAATTTTGGCTGAATAAAAGTATCAATCGAAAATCTGTAAAGTAGCTTTTATAGCAATACTAAAAAAGTACAAAATGTAATTTTTTCAATCAAAAATATTTAAAAATGGCGGCTGCGCAGCATATGCCCCAAGGCGCCTTTTTTTGAGCTCGCCGAAGACATAACTCGAGCAAATTTTTACCGATCGACTTGAAATTTTGACAGTAGCTTCGAAACATCTTTCTCCACGGAGCTACGTAGGATTTTTTATTTTATATGGCTTACTTTTTTTTTATCGACGATTTTATGGCGTTTTTTTGTTGTTAAAAATTTAACTTTATTTTCAAACATGCACCATTTTGCGAAAAATCAATATATCGAAAAAATCCTACGTAGCTCCGTGGAGAAAAATGTTTCGAAGCTACTGTCAAAATTTCGAGTCGATCGGTAAAAATTTGCTCGAGTTATGTCTTCGGCGAGCTGAAAAAAAGGCGCCTTGGGGCATATGCTGCGCAGCCGCCATTTTTAAATATTTTTTATTGAAAAAATTACATTTTGTACTTTTTTAGTATTGCTATAAAAGCTACTTTACAGATTTTCGATTGATACTTTTATTCAGCCAAAATTAATTTCCGAAAATATGCCTATTTTTTGTGTGCTACTGTGATTTCCCCCCTTAATAACGATAACAATTTGGTTATAAAAAATCATTGTTTTTCATTAATTCCATGTATAATACATAAAATATTCCAATTGTAATATGATTCTAAAGTAACCCTTAATCTTTGACACAAGTTGCATTTCAAAGCCCTGTCAAAGAAGACTCGAAGCGACCTTGACACTAAAAAAATGTATATATAAAATTGTGCGGGGGTGGTGAAGCTTGATTTCCTCATACATTTGATAGCGAAAGGACACACTGTTCTATTGGAGCAAGAAAAGTTGGTACCTAGAATGTTAAAAAAAACTTACCTACAAGAAACTTCCAAAACCTGTTAAAGTAGCCCGGTTTTACGGTATTGGATACGAGGCATCTAGATTTTACGTTCCAACGTCACTCCTCGGCCCATCACGTCTATACGTCACCCCGTGTGTGTGAATCGGGTCGCAATACGAATACAGCGAATTTGAACACCCGCGGCGAGTAATAAAATTCGCCCGCGGACTCTTCGAGTATATCGTGGATGATGCATCCTCCCCCATAATTCTCGTATACGCGAAGTGAGGAATAAAAATGACCGAAAGCGATAAAAGAGGAGAAGCGTATTGCATTAAAGTAACGAATTTCGGCGTGTTATTTGGCCCGCGCGAAGAAACATTCGGGACCGTTTAAGCTTTGAATGGAAAGAAATTATCAAAGATCTGCCATTCATGCTATACTCAATTTGCGGCATGAAAAGAGCACTCCCCTCGTGTATATTTGCATGTACGTATCTGTATATCTGTGTATACATAAAAACAGTAAATTGCCGGGACATTATATTGCAGTAATTCCTCGCGACAGACACCCGCCTTATCTCGAAAAGATCTCGTCAGCCTCCCGCGGAGCAAGAGCGCTATCAAAATCCACGTCCTCGCACGTTTCACGACTCCGCGTTTGTGTGAAGCGTTTTGTCATTATTCTTCCCGTTCGTGTGACACCGTCACGGGCGATATACACGTATAGAAATACGCGTGTGGAGTAGGGACTATCTTGGGTCTCGCTTGACGCGGAAGTATCGTCGTATATCAGAAATTCGTGACCATCGGTCCCCATATATATATATATATATATATATATATATATATATATATATATATATATATATATATATATATATATGGACTTAAACACGTGTATGTGTTATTAACGACGATGGAACCCTATGGCGTTTCTCAAAGTATCAAATTTATGCTAATCAACACGTTTCAAATTTCATTATTTTTTTTCTTCGCGTTATTTACGATTGGGACGCATTAGCCACGACACAAATCATCCTTCTTTTATTGTTTTTTTTTCCTTTTTCTGAAGATTTCTTCTTTTCTGGGCGCGATAGAGGCTAATCTGGTATACGCACACTTTGGATCTTTGAAATATGTAATCGACGTACCGCGGACTCCCGTTGAAAAAGAATTTAAAAAAAAAAGAACAACAACAACGACTCCGAATGATCAAACACGTGAAATAATTTCCCGATAAAATAATGACGAGACACGACGATAAAATGACACTCTGCGTGTCCTCAGGCGCGTCTCGGCTACTTCCAGTTTCGACATTTTTAAGTGTATACTACACTCCGATCGGCGATGGATCGAGGATCCTTTGTCCTCGTTATGTGCGAGAGGAAGTGGCACGAGCGCGTCCGTCCGAATAAAAATCAATGTTCAGACGCTTCTGTAATACAAAATGCCATGCATCGTCGTTTCGACGCCCAGACCCAGCCACCAAGTCCGCGAACACAATCTCAAAAAATCGTCGATCCTCCTCAGCATTGACGAACGGTGACTTTTCATCCGTAAAAAGAGTGTCTTTTTTACGGAAAATCAATTCAATCACTCCTTGTGTACCAGCGTTCTAAATGAAAATTTGAAAACGCATGAGCCGTCGACGAAATTGGAAAGACCCAGACACAATGGTGTGCTGTGAATAATAAATTGTGTTTGTTGTCGAAGACCTGCATGGATCGGGAGGCGCGCGCGAGCGAGAGAGAGAGAGAGAGAGAGAGAGAGAGAGAGAGAGAAACGGGCGGAAGGGTGGTGATAGGTAGTAACGCAAGCGAAACGTCGATGCGATTTACTTCCTATACAGAATGGAGCGAAGGCATGCGGCAAAAGTGTACGGAGGGACGCGATGTATGCATCATCCCAATGCAATGCAATGCACTCGTGTGGCGCATAATCGGGGTTCACCTACGGCTCATACATTCGTCATCAGGCAATGCTTACGCATGTAACGTTTTAAGGGGTGAGGTAGTTTCTGTAACACTCTGCCACAGCTCCGCCATTTTGGCGATAAATTAATTGCAAAAAAATGTTTTGCATACTTCAATATACTATTACAGTATACCTATTATCATTTGATATATTTAGAATAATTATTTCTTAGTTTAAAGAATATCTCTCAAAACTGATGAGTTTTTTCCCGTCTGAATGTATATCCCGCCTTAACCCTTTTTGCACCGTGTGATAGTTCTGTAACACACAATCCAAGTCCTTACAGCATCCAATATTGACATTTAATCCTTTTTTAAGACGAGAAATACCTTTAGGGGAAGAAAAAGTTGCTAATTTTCGTTATTTTTTTTTTATATTTCTTCATCGTTTTTGAGAATTAGAGCATGTTTTATTACTACTTTTGGCGGTTACATGGTATTTTTTTATGTCTTAAGCTTTTCAAATGGCGGCGGTATGGCACGATCATCTAAACGGGTTCATCGTCGGCGGGATTAATCTGAAAAAAAAACCGACGAAGATTTTTCTTTCATTAATACTCGTACCAAGAATATGAACCAAGAAAAAGTGAGATGTGTTGAAAATCCATGAAATGGTACGCTTTAAAATAAAAGATTGAATTTTCCGAAAAATAGCTACATACATTTTGCAATTAAAAAATACTTTTTTTTTAATTTTCAAAAACATTTGGGGTCATGTTTTAGACAATAAGATTAGAAAGATTTATACCAAATTTCATCAGAATCAATCGATAAGTTTTTGCTATACGTCATGCCAGTTTTGAAAAAGCACTTTAGAAGACCGTGCCATCCCTCCGCCATTTTTAAAGATTTCTTTTAAAAACGGCATGTAACAGCCAAAAGTAGTAATAGAACATACCCTAAATCTCAAAAATGGCGGAAAAATCTTTCTTTTAATGACAAATCATTTAAATCCTCCGTAAAATCCACCATTAAAGTCTTCCGTAAGCGTGTTGAATCAAAATGTATATTGAGAATACGAATTATATATACAAGGAAAGAAGATATTTTGAACCCGTTTTATCTATGTAATGCTGGTTATAACTAGGTCTGGCCAGTTCTCGAAGTCAAGTAGGTTCAAAATCCCTTTCTCTACCGACATATATATATACAGGGTGGCCCAAAAATTAACGTCCAAAAGGACAATCTCAATGCCTCGTAATGATACCTATCTCCTTCATGTGTTTTATCTTTTTTAGTTTACGACAAAAAAACACTTTTCATTTTTTTCTCTTGTACATATAATTCCCCGCGATTTTTTAACTCGTATTATCGTTTTTTAGTGCACCGATACGCAATACATAAATGGCCAACTGAACTCTAAGGTTCAGTTCAATGCCTTACATTGTGATCGAAATTTGAAAAAATTGCTTCCGGAGGAGCTGTCACCGAAATTCGGATGATAAAAAAATACTTATACTGGTCTAAATGTCTCCCATCGCTTTTGAAAACGTCCAAGGAAAAAGCACTCCCAAAAAAGGCAAAAATAAGTAAAAAATCTACGCTACAGGGTAGCTCGAAAAAAAACATCATTAATGCACTTTTCTCGAAAACTATAAAATATCGTAGAACATACTTGGAGGCGATTCGAATAGGTATTGATACGAGACATCTAGACTTTCTTTTTGGACGTTATTTTACGGGCCACCCTATATGTTGTGAAAACATATGAGAAGAAACAGCTCGATAGGGGTCTCGTAGTATCGCGAAAATTTATTACGACTAATTTCATTAAACACGAACCTCTCTCTCTCTCTCTCTTTCTCTCTCTCTCTCTCTCTCTCTCTCTCTCTCTCTCTCTCTCTCTCTCTCTCTCTCTCTCTCTCTCTCTCCCCCTAACTTTGCATCGCAGGCTGGCTACGTACACTAGCATTTGCGAGAAAGCAGAGATAACTGAACACGTACATTAAGGCATATACCAAACGATGTTCCCGGGGTGGAAAATTATTATACGGCCAATATTCCCTTAACAAGAACCCACCATTGCTCAGTGACTGGATTTATCGGTCTTCGATCCTTAATAATGTTCCGGGGCAATCAAAGGTAGGGATTAAGTTGGTACAGCTGCACACAGCGGATTGTTTTTGCTTTCGTAGGCTAGGTGAAGATCGCGTGTGAGGTAATGATCCCATATGGAAAAATGAGCAAGATTATAGTGCGCGATTGGTATGTAACAGAATCCATGAATTTCCGTATTTTGCACAACTGCAATTTGAAGATTGCTGGGGTCTGGGTAAGCCTGAAATTCCAAAAATATGATTTTTTATTGCATATAATTGCTCTAGGATCTCAACTTTAATTTCCAACAAAGATTTTGTAATAATTCAAAAAATTGACCGCGTTTAGCGTTTTTTTTTTGAACGATTAAAAGCCGCCTACTGCGCAACGGCGAACCATCCCGGTGCGATTTACTTTTCTGCGCTTTTCTCGAAAGTATGTTTTATGAAATGACGCAAGTCGTATCTCAAAATCGAGACGTTCGATTCATTTTAAATTCGGACGGCTATAGTTTATAACATTTTCCACCGTATGGCCGGATGATTTTTCGATATGCTTATCCAGTTATGAATAACAAACTATTGAAGTTGTGTATTTTCTTCGAAAATCGAACTTTCTTCTACAGTTTGCCTTTTCCGTGATTTTCAAAATTTCGAACAACTATCCTTTCATACGGAATTTTGATCATTATACAAGACGTACATTTTTCATTTCGTGTCACCCTAGTTTCCAGAACCAAGAACCTAAGGCGATTGGCCATAGAGCAACAACGGCACTTTGTTTGAATAATAATAACTTCATTGCTTATCAATATATTTCAATACAAAAAAACTCAAACTTAGCAAGCCTATGTATTAATTATGTGTAAAATCCCGACCTCGTCCCGCCAATATTTTTAACATAAAAAAAAATTGAAAATCTATCGGTTTTTTTTTGGCGCCAAGCAAAACAGTTGAACTGATTGATACTCGTTTTAAGGAGCCTTCTCATTTTAGATTCTAAAAAAGGCTATTTTCATGAATTTTTTTGATAGGTTGATATTATAGATATTGATATAAAAGTTGTTACACTTAATAAATACACTTTCGAAATACATTAAACATTTTCTTCTGTATTTATGTAACACCCTAACAAACTTTAAAGGCGTTTTTCAACCGTCTGTTGATAAAATCTTTGAAACTACTGAACCGATCCTTATGAAATTTTAACCACATATTCATTAAAATTATAGCTATAGCGCATATCAAGATTTTTTTAAAATTTTATGTTTACTATTTTTGTTTGCCAAAAACGATGAAAAATCACATTTTTTTTCGTTTTTTCGAAAAAAAAGTCCGCCATTTTGTTATTTTTAAATATATCGAAAATCGTATGATATGCGCATTAACATACTGAATTTAAAACCCTTTGATTGTTTCTTTCGAATGATCCATCGCTGAGATTTCATGAACAGTGCAGACCTACAATTTTTTTCCGACATTTTTTTAACTACCATTTTCGTCTATAAATAGTGACTTAAATAAATAACATTTATAAATGTATTTATTAAATGTAACAACTTTTATATCAATATCTATAATATAAACCTATCAAAGAAATGAATGAAAACTAATTTATTGGGGGCATTAATGGGGCAATTCCGCCTTGGCCCCTGGGCTTACCATGCCTTCATTCGAGTCATTATAAAACTGTAAGGGTTTGGGATGGCAATAAGGCTCGATAGTAATTATTTTTGGGGAACACGGTTTCCGCATCCGGAGAAATCTGCGCAGGACAGAACGACAATATCGTATTATGCGACGAGCAGGTACGACGAGCCGGAGTGGTTTGTTGTTCAAGTACGATACATCAGGAGTGTATAGATATATATAACGTAACGTGTCCATGTAATATATGCCGAACGTCGATTACGTGCTATCCGTTCGCAAATTCTATCCTTATCGACCGAGCACATTGACGAGACGTCCTCGAGTCAGGACGGTTACTTATATGGACCGGAATATCGCGTACACGTGGCTACCTTAAAAGGCCACGTATATTTGCACACATACAGCTGTTATAGGCGCGAACGATGGATGCGTCGAATCGCAATTCAAGTTCGGACGAGCTCTCCATTGTTCGAAATCGAGATACGCGAGACTCGAAGGGATATCTCCTTAAGGCGTTACCCCCACTTGTAGCGCAAAAGAGGCCTTTTTCATGAATTTTTTAAAAGAAAACTACAAAACTTTTTTAATCGATCAATATACCATCTTAAAGAACCCATCTTGAAGAACTTTCAGTAATTTTTTTATTGAAAAATATTACATTGTTTAGTGGCAAATGGCCGTCAATGAAATAATGTTTTTATATACACGGTTTGCGGTGACCAATATAGCGGCGAAGTGGATCATCTGAAAAAAAAATGTGGATGGATTTAGTCAAATATAAGTATAAACTAGTCTTTAATCGAAGGATTTTAAAAAATATTCATTTTTCACAAAATGGCGGACAGTCAAAGTTAATGGTTCGATTTTAACGAAAAAAGGCCGTTTTTTGGCTATAAAACGGCCATTTTTTCGAAAAAAAAATCGAACGATTAAAGACTACATTTTTATGTATTAAATAAGCCTGCAAAATTTCAAGAAGATCGGTTCATTAGTGTTCGAGTAATCTTGGTCACCGACTTCAGAAATGCCATTTTGAGAAAAACGCGTTTAAAGTTTCAATTTCAGTTTACACGAAGAACGGATTCTTCTCTTTTAACGCTCATATCTCAGTCAATTTTGTTCGGATCGACTTGAAATTTTCAGGACATATTTTCAGATACTTGTACTTCTAAAAAATGCATTTAAAAAAAACCGATTTCTTCAAAATCGCAAGTGGGGGTAACCCCTTAAAAGAACACCAGTGTCATATTTCATGAGAACTTATCTCATACGCTAATGGTGCTCGTCTAGATGGTGACAGTATGTTCGGAGCATCCGTCATTTTCGTATTATCGTCATTTTACTATTAAGGCGAGAAATCCCTTTAAGAGCGTGAAAAATAGGTATTTTTCGGGAATTTTTTTAGAGGGGATAAAATAATCTGATCATTTTCAAATTTGGACTTGAGTTTATTATAACTGTCAAGTTTAAAAAAATTTATATTTTTTTGGGATGACCAACAAAATGGCGGCGTTATTAAGGGTCTTCGGACGCCTGTTTTACGCGACATCGAAAAGTGCTGCAGTTGTCACTCTTTTTCTGTTGATCTGAAAAAGATTTATTAAGTGTCATTCGTTTGCTGACATATTAAGGGGAAGTATATACCTAAAAAATGATGAAAAAGTGCAAAATTGAAAATTTGGGAGCCTTTTTACTCCAAAGTTCGAATTTTCGACCATTTTTTCGACATATTTGACCCGAAAAAAAATATTTATTTACACGCTACCTTTCAAACTTTAGGTATATCCTTCCGATAATATTACTGAGAGTAACCTCCCAAAATTTCATCCAAATCGGTGGATAACTTTTTGAGCTACAACTCGAGCAGTTTTTCAAAAAGTAGTTTCGAGATAATCGCGTTTGAAGTTTCAACATGTGACTCGCTACCTGACCGCATGCTGTCCCCGCGCTCTAGACTACATGCGATAACTCCGCAAATATTCAATATTTCGAGTTTTCCTTTGGTCAGTATATTATTTGGTTATCATATTTTCGAAATATGTAAAAAATCGATTTTTCGAAAATTCTAAAGGGATTTCTCGCCTCAAGGCAGGGCTTTACTTTAGTGAGCTAAAAAATCTTTCATTTTTGCGGAAAAATATATAACATGAATTAATGGAATTTGGCACAGGCGGAAATGTGTCATTATTGATTGAAAAATCCATTTACGAGATATAAAGGTATGGTCTGGAGAATGATTTTGGTGGTGTTCAATGTCTTTGTGATTTTAAGCAGAGATAGCAAGAGTATAACATCAATCAACTTTTCCTTACAGCTGGTCGCTAATCATTTGAATTTTAACTGAAAATTTTAACTATCAACTCTGGCAATTTCAATCTTCCGGAAAAACCAAACAATGATTTTGCGATCCAACAAAGTAACAAGCGGCCTTAAGGGAGACTTTGTCCTTGAAATTGCAGCGGGAGATGTTAGCGGCTCAACATGAGCAGCTAGAAGAAGAGGAGGGATGCCTCTATGGACCAGGCATTGCCGATTAGCAGTAATTATAAACATATTTGTGTAAACACATTACAAAACTTTAAACGCGTTTTTCTCGAAAACACGTTTTTAAAAATGGCTGACATTCTCCTGACCGCTGTAATTAACATATCGACCTGAAATTTGCAGAGCATACTCAGAAAATATGTCTTCATGGAATGACGGATCGTTTTTTCGATAGATACATTTTTGCATTTATTATTTATCTTTTTATGCGAAAAAAAACGCGAAAATTCGATTATCTTTTAAATTGCCGCCATTTTCCGAAATTTGTACTAAACGAAAAACCCATCCGTCATTCCATGACCAAAGGGTCACACAGATTGATAATATGCTTTGAATTTGTGTTTCAGATCAACAAAGAGGGGGCAGTGATGTCAGCCGTTTACTTCCTGCGATTTGAGGACCTGTTTTCGCGGAGCTGCAACGGCCGCCATTTTGGTTAAAAAAAAAAAATTTTAACGTTCTGTATATCATGAATAAAAGCAAGAAAAAAACCGCACTCAAAAAGCTTTACTCGTTTCGTTTAAAAAAAAATAAAATGTAAACACCTGAAATATGGCCATCCAAGGACAAAGTCTCCCTTAACGGGTCTCCATAAGCTTAGGGCCTTAAAAACAGGTCGATGTTCAATATTATTTTCTGATGGAAGTATTGGAATAATGAGATTGGGATTTTACACGCAATTAATACATAGTCTTGCCAACTATGAATATTTTTTACTTGCAAAATATTGATAAACATTGAAGTTATTATTATTCACACAAAGTTCCACCGTTGCTGCATGGCTCTTCGCTGTAGGTAGTACCGGCGACCAGGGTGATACGGAGTGAAAAATAAAAAAGTGTACTTCTACTATAATTTACAAAACTTTCGCATGACCAGGTACTTTTTTTTTTTTGAAATTTTGATAATTACAAAAATGGCAAAATGTCGAAGAAACGATAATTTTTTTCGACAAAAAGGAATCGTTTGTTATTAACAAATGGATGAACATATCAAAAAATTATCCAGTCATACGACAGAAAATGGTATAAGCCATGCTCTCTCCGAATTTAAAGTGCGGCGCACACTGTCGCACGAAACAGTTTCGTCACAAAATCATCATAAATCGGATCAATTTTTCGAATATTTACAAAATCCTTTAAACAAAAGTCAAGACCCTAAGCTAAGAAATAAATAAAAATGATCACATTCTTAAAATGTCACGCTTACGCAGACCCCTTAAATGACAAGCGTTCAACTGTTACACCAATTTTTCTACTGAGGTTATCGTCGTCGTCATTGCCGATAAATTATTATTCGTCTTTCTTTCACAAAGGCCACACTTCCCCAATCTCTTGTACAATAAACATGATTGGTCACGCTGCGCGCAAGAAGAATGTGCATATCCGCAAAATAAGAAAAGAAAAACAGTCATTCGCAGGGTCGAATTATCATCGTTCGCAGCGTGCAACGATAGTGCGACCGTGACTGCATTTGCATTCAAGTCGATAATTAAATCGAGATAAATGGATCTCCTCCCACGTGAGTGCAATTCCTTCTGCTTCGATCTCCCCCGAGACTATAGCAGTTAGGTTCGAGCGAGAAGAAAGAGAAGAAAGAAAGAGAGAGCGAGAGAGAGAGAGAGAGAGAGGTCGCGTGTGCTGGAGACGCGAGACTTGCGTGATTCACGCCGCTTGCCGGTCGCTCTAAATAAATTCGTGCGAGTGAGCCAAACAGGTAGTTCTGTACTCCCACTCCGTCTCCCTCGCCCCGCGGCTACATCACGTGCTTTGGCGGATGGAAGAGTTGGCGTCGCGAGACGGACGAGAGAGCGCGCGACGTCGACGACGGTGGCGCGTCTCTCCCAAGCCTTTCAAATCACGCCGTCCCACGCGACCGCCGTTCGTTTGCCCTCTCCCCCACCCCCCCCCCCCCAATATACACGCCGTACTGCGCTATCTACGGCTAACCCACGCACGGGTCGATCTTCGCGCACACTACCGCGCTCCCCGTCCGCGTGTCCGACTTGTCACGGGGCTGTAGAAATCGAATGCGCAATGAGAGCGAGAAGGAGGCTCGCGGCGCGACGAAGCGAAGGAAAGGGAGACGCTCGCTCCCCCACCACCACCCACGAGTCCTATAGACGTCTCCCCCCTCGCGAGCGTGGCACGCTGCTCGGTCTCACCGTCTCGCCACGCACGACCGAAGGTCGCGGAGCGAGCGTGGCGCGTGGTGGGGGGAAGGAGCGCTCACGCCGCGCCCAATGGGTGAGCGCCGGTCACACGCCGCGTCGAATCCCACCACCTCGATTGGCGCTGGGGATTCACGCTGTCTCGCTCTCGCTCCCTGGGCTTCGAAGCCTCTTCCTATTCCACTCTGCCTCTCTGTATACATCTATACCTAAACTCTTTCTCGCTGATCTCTCTCTCTCTCGCTCTTTCTCACGGGCCGCTGCTGCTGCTGGGCGATGCGCGGGGTAGAACACACCGTCGTGCTTACTCTTCCCCTTCTCTTAAACTTTTCTTATTTCTCCTTTTACAGCTCCCTGGTATGATTCTCGAGCTCGCTCGCTCGCGCTCTCGTGTCTACTCCGAGGAGCGACTCACGCCAACTCTTCTGGGACCTGCCGCCTCCGACGATGCGCCCACTTTTTTCTCTCCTTTTTTCCTCTTCTATACTTCTTCTATCCGTCTCTCTCGCCGCCCCGCGGTCGCTCTTCCACGAACTACCGGCTTATCCCTTCTCCGTACTTACACTCATGTGTGTATACATGTATATATATATATAGTTCCTTGGCATGAGGATCTCGAGTTTTGCTCCGATGGAATGCTCGAGGGAGGGGGTCTCTCTCTCTCTCTCTCTCTCTCTCTCTCTCTCTCTCTCGTCCCGTAGAGTTTTTCCCTCTCTCCGCGGCGATTGCTTTTTTCACGTAGAGGCTCGCGGCTCCTATTTTGTGTAGGAAAGAGACAGAAGCTCGGAGCAGATCAAGAGCTATCGATCGATTTGCACGAACGCCCGTGGATCTATTTACATCCAGGATTTTCCCATGCGTGGGGGCCCCCACTCGAAAAGCCGGCTAGGCAAATACGAGTGGCGCCACGCCGAAAAGAAAGACGCACAAAAGCGCCTCCGTACGTATACCGACGATCTAATCTCTCACTTTGCGAGTCAAAATCCCGAAGCTCGGATTATCATACGCATGAGCTGCCTCGAGATTAACATTATTATCTCCCGGTACACTCCCCGAGCGTCGTCAGAGGCCCCAGTGACTGGGAATACGGAAACGGGCGCGGCTTCGGGCAATAAACCCCCGATCCCTATTGCGTTACCGTTTTCGCAGATACGACAGCGCCAAAAGGAAGCCTTTATCCTCGAACCCCTCGGATCCGATAGGATCCCGATCCTAGAGAGGCATGGCAATGCGACTGGCTCAGACTCTTGTCTCGAACGGTAATTGCGTGTCTCTCGACTGCGAGAGCCTGACGTCAGATTAACGTCTGCGGAACCGAATATCGGAGACGCCACTTTACGGACGGTCGAAACTTTTTCACGGATCAATGTGGAAGTGCGGCGAGAATTTTTAGACGGGAAAGTACGTCCGATCGATGTAGATATGTTCGAAGTAGGATACGGTCGAAAAGGGGAAAAAGTTGCTCAAATCTGAGCAATTGAGCTTCTCGTGAGAAATCGTATGTTTTGGGCGAATAGAAAATTAATTTGGAAAATTAAAATCCAGGAAATGTACTATCAAGTTAAATCACGAATAAAAAAAGTATTGTGTTTTGGGGCAGATTAGCACTGTTTCTCATATCGGATTTCGGCGTCATTGGATGCAATTAAGGGGGCTGAATAAACGTTATTTTTTTTCCTTGAAAATACGATTTTTTATTGCATAGTTTTATAGCTTCAGGACATAACGTGAATTTGCAACAAAGATTTTGAGAAAATTCTAAGAATTGACCGAGTCATGACGATTTTTGTGAAGTGTCAGATCGCCCACTGCGCAACGGCAGACCACCACGCTACGATTTACTCTTTTTCTTTTGCGTTTTTCTCGAAACTATGTTTTACGAATCGGTGTGACGTACCTCAAAATCTATACATTCGATTCACTTTGAATTCGAACGGAGCGTAATTTATAACATTGCTTATCGTATGATCGTATGATTTTTTAAATATTTTTATCCATTTGTCAACAACAAATGACTAAAGTGATTTTTGTCGATATTGTACTTTTTTACGGCTGATGGTTTTTGTAATTTTCCAAATTGTAAAACGAACGTTTTATTATTATGCCAAAAAGTAAAAAAGTCCAATTTTTTATTCCTGATCCCCGTTTCCAGAACCACCTACACCGAATGGCCCTGCAGCCACGGCGGAACTTTGTTCAAACAATAATAACTTTATTATTAATTAGTATTTTGCAATTAAAAAGCCCAAACTTGGCAAGACTATGTATTAATTGTGTATAAAATTTCAGCCTCGTCATCCCAATACTCCAATTAGAAAGAAATATCAAACATGAACTTAAAAGCCTTAAGGGGCTATACCAGTGTGACACTCAAAAAATTGATTTTTTTGTGCCTTTTTCAACAGTCCACTGTATAGGACAGGTATAGCTGATTAGCAGTTTTTATGGTAAATATAATTTTATCTTGCAAAAATCGATAATCTTTAAACGCGTTTATCTCGAAATGGCATTTTAAAAATTTGCTGACATTGTAACTCAAAGAGCAATTATCCGATTGACTTGAAATTTGAACTGAGCACTCTTGAATGTATTTACTCTACAATGACGTAGGATATTTTTGATTGGATGAAAATTGACGATTTGGCATTGAAAAAAACGACCATTTTATAGGCAAGAAAATACTTTTCTTTCATAACTACGCCATTTTGTTAGATTTTGATATTTTTCGAAAATCCTACGTCATTGTACAGGAAATACCTTCCAGTTTAACGCCATTTTTTCCTTTTTCGGTTTCAGCTACTCAATCGGCCGGATTCATGTCAGCAGTGGAAGAACTTTTTTTTGGCGTCTCCGAAGGCAGCGGCATAAGTCGCTTGGATCTCAATATTTTTCTATGAAAAAATTACGCAATATAGGTCAAATATAGCCAAATATATTCTTAATTTTCCGAAACATTTAATTGAGTACTTTTCTTCCAAAAAATTCCCGAAAATCACCCAAATTTTCAGCGTTCATACTGGTATAGCCCGATAAACTGCGGGTATTTATACTATTTTTTGTGCTAAAAAAACCTGCCGAATTGTCTCAATGACAAGTTTCTCGAATAAAGATCCAAACGGAACTCGTTGCACGCTTGAGGAACTTCAATCGGATCCATCCGCGTTGAATCGTTAAAAAAACTCATAGTCCTAGAGAATCCAAGGGGGAAACGCCTCGACCCTCCTCGAAGGCGTGTAAAAGCGAACAATGCGCTATTTGCGTGCCCCCCCCCCCCCCCCCCCCCACATACACACTCGTGCCCACTTCGCGAGATTGTAGTACGAGAAGCAGGATTTTTTTTTCATTCTCGGCCGCGATGAAGCCAAGAAACGATGCAATATGTATTCGTGTTGTTAATACGTGGTGGAGAGACGCGTGCCAGATCGGGTCGCGCGTGCGTCAGTCTCTCGACGTTCTTCCAAACTCGTGCTATTTTCGATGAAGCCGTGACAAGTCAGCACTCGTACACACACCCACACACGCGCGCGCGAAAATACGCCGAGAATCTCATAAGGCGCTGACGTTCCGTCGCATACGTGAGTCTTGTCGCGAAACCGTACCAGATATATTCGCGAGTCGCGCGGCCCCGATACCACACGGAATTATCGTTATACCGTCGCGGCCACGCACGCCACGCACACACGGAGAGAACGCGCGCGCTTGGCACGATCCGAAGGCGTGACGATCCGCGGGGGAGACAGCGCCTCGGAAATTGCGCAAGACCGAGAGACAGAGGGAGAGAGGGAGAGGGAGAGAGAGGCAAAGTGTCAAGCCTCGGCTTCTTAATAATCGTTTACCGCGACTACGCCGTGGCGAGATAGAGCACGCGACAAGAAGCAATTGGCTACCTGGCCGACATTGTACTCGCGTATGAATAAAGGAGCCGAGTTGCATAAGTGCTCGCAAACGTCCCAGTTACCGACGAGCCTGGCGTCCCAGTTACCGACGAGCCTTGCGCATGGAAGTGGAAATCGTTCATCAAAAAAACCCATTCGCTTTGACAAAACCCATTGGGTCCCTCATTCCCAGTCCAGTTATTTTCACATACAGCGTAATCCATAGCTCAATTACATTTTTAAAAACACTACAATTTACGTACGATTTACCGAATAAAAGAAAAATCGAAAGAAAAAAAAACCATTAAGAGGTTATTCCAAAGGGGTATAAAATCATGTACGAATTTAACAATTTTTTTCGTATGAAAAAATGATTCACTCGCAAAGTTAATTACACATCTATTTAGTATGAATATCAAGCTGTTAGAATTTTTTGTTTGTTTCGATGTACAAAATGGCCGACTAATATTTTCGGTAAATATTCGGAAGTGCCACTCCCGCTGAAAAGAGGCTGAATGTTTTTTTAATCAATTTTTTATGATTATAAAACCTTATATTGAGTTATATTTTAATGGCGCATGATGTTTTTAATGCATTAACATTTTGTTTGGGTTGTAAGCATGCAAAATACAATGTGCGAATAGGTCACCAATATACTGCAACACAAAAGTAAACACACTAATATACATCGAGACTTAGGTAAGAAAATTTTCGAAAATATTCAGTTTATATTTCACAATGGAGTGTTTGGGTTTCTTTGGGTGAAAAAAATCAGTTCGATTCTGACAGGAGTGAAATTTCCGAATATTTACCATATTTTTTTTTATCTTTTTTTAGGCGCTCCGCGGCGTGACATTTAGCATCCACAATTTTTTACCTAGAGCAAAAAACGAAAATTCTCATCAATCTACATTAGAACACCTAGAGAAGTACGTACAAAATTTAAAAAATATTGTTTTATTCAAAAGTTGTGATTTTTAGTGAAAAATTTCGTTATAACTGCTCATAAAATGAAAAATTTTCGATTAATCAGAAATTCCGTACGCACTTCTCTGCTAAATGCAATTAGGAACAGAACTTTTGAATTTGAAGTAAATCGAGTGAAAATTGTTGAACTTATTTGTCACGCCAATTGGGAAAAAGGCAGTTTCGAGAAGTTTCGAGTAATCGGCTATTGTGTACATCGAAAAAAAAAAAATTCTAACAGCTTGATATTCATATTAAATAGATGTGTAATTAATTTCACGAGTGAATCACTTTTTCATACGAAAAAAAAATGTTTAAATTGGCACATGATTTTGTATCCGTTACTGTGGCCTAACCCCTTAATCGACTGGAATCGTGGTGTTTCGTATGAAAGAAGCGAGGGCGCAGTCTCGACGCTGCGGAGCCGAAAATCCCTTGGATTAATCGCCGACACGCATGCCCCGGGGGCTCACGGGGGTCCCTCGGCGTGGCCGCTGCACGACCGCGCGCCGTTTGGGCCCCACCGACCGCGCGGCACGTTGATCGCAGCGACGCTGGTGGGGGAAGGCCCCCGGTGGGGGTAAGCGCGCAGCGCTCGAGCTTGGCGGAGTGGGGGCAAGGGTCCTTTCTCAGAGAGTATCGGAGTGCCGCCGTCTCTGTCGAGTGTCGGAATTCAACGGCAGCAGGGGGGGGAGATGGTTTACTCGCTTTGTATATATGTATATAGATGTATGGGCTGTAGGCTCGAAAATCCATGGGTCGAAGCGTCACGCGCTATCCCCACTCCCCCTCCTCTCTTGTTTCCCCTTCCACCGTTCGATAAGCGCGCCTTCAACGTTACAACAACCACCACCACCACTACCCGAGTGAAATTCCAAGGCTCTCTCGACGTAGCCAAGCACGCTCCTCGCACGCCAAGGGACAGAAATCGTTGCGCTCTCGAGAGACGAGTCAGTCGAGCTCTGGCGCGCTTTGCGAGAGGTCGAAAAATCTCTGTGCTGAGGGAGAAAGAGAGAGAGAGAGAGAGAGAAAAAGAGATCTTGGAGTCGTGCGATCGAAGCTCGAGCTCTCATTCACAAGAGCCACTTCGATACTAGAAACACACGCGACAATATTATATATTTCGGTGTCGATCGACGAATCGCCTTTTGGATTACATTGACTTCGGAGTGTTGTTGTTGTTGTTGTTTATTTTTTTTTTTTCGGTTTGCGAAAAATTTCGCCTCTCGGGTGTACCAGTGAGAACCCGGTAATCACTCGCCTGGATTATTATCCGAAGTGAAGTGTGTACGGTTATTACTTTACCGAGGGTGCGCGAACGCCTCGGTTGGTAATCGTACGGGGCGAAAAGGAGCAATTGAAAGAGTCAGGATTGTTCTGTGATAAAAACGAATATTGAACAATGGTGACCGGAGTTGGTGCTACGATGCCAACGGGTGGTGTCACAGTCGGTGCCACACCACCGGCTGCCCACGTGCCGCAGGAGGCTGGACAGCCACCTGTACAAGCAACCAACGCCAATAATTCGGCAACACCCAACACCGCCACACCAACCGCCACGAGACGGTCCGGCGAAAATCGACGGGTTAGTTTCCGAAATTCAACTTCTCGAAAATAGATAAAAAAATTGTTGTGTTCGGGGATGAAAAAAAAAAAATCGAGCACATTTTTGCACAAAAATTGGGGGTTAATTATTGCTAGGGAATATCGGGGAAATTGTCGAAGTCGCGATTGTGAAGTCGAGATTTTTTTAAATGGAGGGGTGATGGTATCGGTAAAAAATGGAATTTCCAAGACATTTGGAAGAAGCCCGAGCTCAATGTTAATAATGTATCGAGTCTGCATTATTTATATACAATTGATGAATGATTGATATCGAAGAGTCGATCGATCCGAATGATCTTCGAACTTGAGCCATTCGGATCGAGAGCGCAGTCGCGAGCCAAAGTGGCCGAATTCAAGATCCATTAGATTCTCATGATGTTGAAGTTTGCCATCGTTGGAATTCAACGAAAATTTAAAAAAAAATTCTTTTTATCTTTCAATTTTTTTCATCATCCAAAATTACATCCTGCAAATTCACGCTGTTTATGATAAGGATTCTAAAAAATGATTGAGTTTTTTTTTTCGTAGTGGAGATTTACTCAAATTCGGCTTCAAAACTTTCGTTGCTTTCCAACAATGCAAACTTCGATGTCGTTTGATTCTCGTAGAAATTCAATCGCACTTGAACCACCACTCAACGAACTCGATGAATATTCTCGTCTAACGTGAGTTTCCCTTTACTTTTGATTACAGAGCAACAAACCAATCATGGAGAAGAGACGTCGAGCTCGCATCAACAATTGCCTCAACGACCTGAAGACCCTCATCCTCGATGCTATGAAAAAAGACGTGAGTTTCTTGAAAATGTATACGTACAACTTCCCGCGTGAATTTAACCAAAAATCCTCATCCTCCCGTCCAGGATTCGAGTATTTTTTTTTCAACATAAAAAAAAAACAATTTTGGAGTTTTTATTCAAATGCGATATCTCGTTGACGTTTGCTACGTGGGGGTGCAGTAAGAAATTTGTGCTCAAACCTTCCAAATTTCTCGTCGTCAGACGGCTACGAAAATCAAACATTTATTTCGGGAAGTTATCGACCCAAAAAAGAATATTTCGAATAATAAAAGTGGCGAAATGTGAACGAGGAAAAATAATGTTTGAATGAAAAAAGAAAATTTTGGATTCGAACGATCGGACTCACAAGATCGATCTTAAAAAAAAATACGAGCTATTTTGGGCTTGTTCGAGACCACACATCTGACAAGGAACATCCCTCAGGTGACACCCTTCGATTTTGTTGAAATTTGGATATGTTATGAAGCCTCGAAAAGTAAGCGATACGTATTTTTTTATCGGCGGAAAAACTGTTTTAAGGGGCGAAACCATCCCTCGAAAAAAGGGGTAGGATAGCAGTTTCACACACAAGTTCACCGATTTTAATGAAACAAAAACGAAAATTCTTCTGATCCGAAGCTATGAAAAATCCACTATAGTGACATTTCAAAGAGAAATAAGGGATGAACCATCCCTATATTAAGGGGTGGTTTCACCCCTTAAAAGCGTTTTTCCGTTTCAAACACAAGGAGTCCACCGATTTTAATGAAACAAAAACGAAAATTCTTCTAATCCGAAACTATGAAAAATCCACTATGGTGACATTGCAAAAAAATAAGGTATGAACTACCCCTGTATTAAAGGGTGATTTCACCCCTTAAAACCGTTTTTCCGTTTCACACATGAAGAGTCCACCGATTTTAATGAAACAAACACAAAAATTCTTCTAATCCGAAGCTATGAAAAATCCACTATACTGACATTGCAAAAAAAAATAAGGGGTGAACCATCCCTATATTAAGGATGTGGTTTCACCCCTTAAAACCGTCTTTCCGCCGATAAAAAAAACGTATCGCTTACTTTGCGGTGCTTTATAACATATCGAAATTTCAACAAAATCGAAAGATATCACCCGAGGAATGTTCCTTCTGCGTGCGTTGATATGCCAACGAAAATCGCCTCCCAAGTGTCTCCAAGCATCGAATCCTCCCCTGTCGACTCCCGCCGTCAACTTCCATCCACGGAATTCACCGCGAAACTTGCCCACGATCGGCGAACTTTCCGCCAAGCCCCAACGTCTGACCGAATCGTCCCGTTTGCTCGTTTGCAGCCGGCGCGTCATTCGAAGCTCGAGAAGGCCGACATACTGGAGATGACGGTGAAGCACTTGGAGACGTTGCAGCGTCAGCAGGTAGCCCTCGCCGCGGCCACCGATCCAAGCGTGCTGAACAAATTTCGCGCTGGTTTCACGGAATGCGCGAGCGAGGTGGGCCGTTTTCCCGGCTTGGACGCATCGGTGAAGCGTCGCTTGATGGCTCATTTGGCCTCGTGTTTGGGCCCGGTTGAGACGATAAGCAGCAACGGCCAGGCGTCATCGACGTCAGCGGGTACGACGACAACGTCGACGGGTAGTCAGCCGATGATGCAGCCCTCACAATCGACAACGACGACACAGCTACAGGTGCACATATTGCCCCAGGTGGACGCGAGCCCGAGGATTCAGGTGCAACAGTCGAACGGTATATTCTTCACGAACGCGAACGGCACGGGTCTTCAGTTGGTACCGACGAGGCTACCGAACGGCGACATCGCGCTTGTTTTGCCGGCCGGGGCGAAAGCCACGCCTGTCACGTCCCCGGCAACATCGCCGGCGCCCTCGTCGCCGATGCCAACCCTGATACCGATACCCCAGAGAACGTCAAGCACCGCGTCGGCCTCCTCGTCGGCCAGCTCAAGCGCCAGCTCCACCTCAACCTCGGCCGCCAGTCCCGTCGCGTTCGAGGCCCCACCAGCCGCTTTTCGCGAACAGACAGGCGTGTACGCCAATACCGCGAGTCATCGGGACGTCGCAACGTCACCGGCCAACGGCTACACGAGCGATCCCGAATTCGATCCGCGCATCTACAGTCCACCTCTGCAAAAGCCACTCGCCCTCGTAATGAGGAAAAGCGTCATGCCCGAAATCGAGGGCAAACCCTGGAGGCCGTGGTAAACAATAATATTCGCCTCTTTCCGGTAAACGGGCCTTAGTGACGACGATAGTGATGAAGATGAAGGTCGGATGTGCGCGTCAAGCGGGACTTGCTCGAAATAACGCCGAACTTGGGCGTGGGGTGAAACGAGAGAGTACGCGAGACTTGGAACTCTCGATGTATCGGCAGGATCGGCAGACTTCGTTCTACATTTCTCAAGGCCACTACGGGTATCAAATCATGTGCGAATTTAAACAATTTTTTTTTCTAAGATAAAGTCACTCGTACAATTAATTACACATGTATTTAGTATGAATATCAAGCTGATGGAGAACATATATTTTTTTTAAATTCAAAGTACAAAATGGCCGACTACTAATATTTTCGGTGATTTTCAGTATTATGACCCAAACAAACCCACCTTTTGAGGGGGTTGCGGAGTTAGGAATATGGAGGGGGGGACCCTATAACAGTATTCTTAAGAGAAATTGTGGCCGTAATCCCCCCCGATTTTATAAACAAAAAACTTTTCATGAATCGTAGCGACGATTTTTTATGATTTTAACTTGTTACCTCTACTTACCGATTCAATCCAACCCAAACAAACCCAAACATGCTCAACTTTGTTTATGACGATCTACGCATGGATCCAACGAAAAATTGCAAATTCGATCGTTCGTTTTTACAAACATCAAATTCACGTAACTTTTTACGGGGGGGGGAGGGGGCGTGATTTCTCTTCGGCATGTTGTTCGGGGGGACCTATTTTGAACCCCCCCGTTCGGACCCCTTCAAAAGGTGGGCTCATAATACCGAAAATTACCCAAAAAACAAAAATTCTCGTCGATCTACATTGGAACACCTAAAGAAGTACGTACGGAATTTAAAAAATATTGTTTCATCCAAAAGTTGTAGGTACTTGAACTTAAGAACTGCTCGTAAAATGAAAAGCTTTCGATTAATCAGAAATTCCGTACGTACGTCTCTGCGAAATGCAATTGGGAACATAACCTCGAAATTTGCAGTAAATCGAGTGAAAATTGTCGAATTTATTTGTCACCACAATTGGAAAAAAGCTGTTTCGAGAAGTTTCGAGTAGTCGACGATTTTGTACGTCGAAAAAAAAAATGCTTACAGCTTGTTATTCATGCTAAATAGATGTATAATGAATTTTATGAGTGAATGACTTTTTCATGCGAAAAAAAGTTGTCAAATTGGCATATGATTTTATACTCGTTACTGTGGCCTAAGGTCTTATACACGTCGACCAGCCTGGCCAGTAAAGCCCAACGGGGCTGTGCCTTATTGTAACAGTGCCTTTGTAAATAATTCGCGAGTCACTTGCTTGTCACCTCGTTGCGAGAGTAAGAAGAAAAAAAAACGGAGCTTGCCGTTAGGGAGAGAGAGAAAAAGGCGTGTAAGTTAACTTGGTAGTTTTCCGCGCGATGACTTGTTCCCCCCCTCCGAATCGTTCCTTTGTAAATAGAGAAGAACAATAAGTATATGAGTATATAGTATATATATATATTGTATTTGTACATATAGGGAATATATATATATATTTTTTTATTTTAAGTGCCTTACGCAACAAGAATCACCGAGGTCTTCCATTACTTTCTTGTAACGTAAAAAGCAAACGACGAAACGCGACGGATCGTAACGAACGTTCGCGAGCGTGCGAAGTAGTAAAGCAAAGAGAGATAGAGAGAGAGAGAGAGAGAGAGAGAGAGAGAGAGAGAGAGAGAGAGAGAGAGAGAGAGAGAGAGAGAGAGAGAGAGAGAGAGAGAGAGAGAGAGAGAGAGAGAGAGAGAGAGAGAGAGAGAGAGAGAGAGAGAGAGAGAGAGAGAGAGAGAGAGAGAGAGAGAGAGAGAGAGAGAGAGAGAGAGAGAGAGAGAGAGAGAGAGAGAGAGAGAGAGAGAGAGAGAGAGAGAGAGAGAGAGAGAGAGAGAGAGAGAGAGAGAGAGAGAGAGAGAGAGAGAGAGAGAGAGAGAGTAGAGGCGCGTCCGTTCAATTGTCTTCGATACGGTATTAGTTCGTAATTTTTTTAGTCGTTAAGTGATACGAATGATTAAGAGCGAGTGTGATAAGGCCGAGGCTCTCGTCACGAGGGTAGCGCGGCGAGAGCGCGAGAAGGAGAGAAAGAAAGTTATAAGAGTGTCCTATTTATATTTATGAATGCAAAGATTGAGTTTATAATTCCTGTCTATTGTGAAAAATAGAACAAAAAAACACACACAACCACGCTTACTACTATAGGAGCATCAAAATAAACATTGATCTCTTTATTGAAACTTAAAAGAAAAATCGTTATCTTCTTTCATTATCCCCAACCTTTATTGTTAAGTGAGAAATTAAATGTCGAAAAAAAACAAAACAATCATATTTGAGAATTCGTAAAAAAAATGACATCGGGTCGCGTACAACTAGTGAGTACGCGCTCGGAGATCGACGATGTATTTTTTTTTCCGGAGACAATCCGCAGCAGAAGCGAGGAGAGGCCCTTTCTGACAGGTAGCGCCATCTGACGGACGATGCGAAAAGTTGTACGGCACTCAGCTCGGACCCCTCTCACGGTGCTGTGTATATCTATATGATTTGGGGACCGTCTTTCGATCTTTTACCTAACGCATTGTTGATTTAGGTGCGAGGGTGGTCCTTAAAAAAAAATATATATATATAAATGTGCTTACATTTTAATCACGGTGATTTTTATTGTATCGGGACTTACGTGATTTTGAATATGAGGATATTGGTCTACTACGAGGACGGTTCTGCGTCGAATCTTTTGGGATTCTATATATATATATATATATATATATGTTCCCTGACCCCCGTCAAATCGATTCATTTTTAAAATCCGATTCCATCGACTCTAAAAGACACCCTCATTTTTTTACATTTTTCAAAACAAATCTTAGTAAAAAAAAATCTTCGAAAAAAACGCCCCTATTTAAAAATATATAAAAATTCCCAAAAATGCGTGATTATATGTAAAAATGTTCAAGCTATCACCCGCAGTTGAAGTATGATTTTTCTGTGTTTTCTGAGCAATTGACGTTAGAAAAAATCCGAAAATTCAAGAACCGCTTACTTCGGGCGGATACTTAAATATTTCAATACCCACAATGAATTTTTTTGACCATCTTGATGAACCAAATAACAATCATGGACCTTGAACAGTTAGCAGCCAATTTTTCGGATTTTTTTAAGGTTAATCGCTCCGAAAGCACAGAAAAAGTCGTACTTCCATTGCGGGTGAAAATGAAAATTGTTACATATAATGACCCATTTTTTCAGATTTTCAAATAGGAGCGTTTATTTTCGGAGAATTTCTTTTACTGAGAGTTGTTTTGAAAAATGTTTTAAAAAATCAGGGTGTCTTTAAGAGTCAATGGAATCAGATTTTTTAAAATTAATCGAATTGACGGGGGTCAGGGAAAAAGTCCACCGGATTCACGTGAAATACCTCAAATGTATATATGGCGTATATTGGGTGTATATGTACACACACACACACACACACACACACACACACACACACACACACACACACACACACACACACACACACACACACACACACACACACACGCACGCACGCACGCACGCACGCACGCACGCACACACGCACACACACACACACACACACACACACACACACACACACACACACACACACACACACACACATATGTACCTAATGTACCTAATGTACACTATATACACTACTGTTCGAAAGTTTTCGGACATTTCAGAAAATTTCAAAACTTTCAATCACTGGATAATTGCCAAATAATGTTAGAATAACATAATTCATTTTATTTATTATTTTACGAAGATACTATACAGCTCTATATAATAAATCATATTATTCTAATATAAATTTGCAATTATCGCAAGTGTCCGAAAACTTTTGACCGGTAGTAGGTGTGTGTGTGTGTGTGTGTGTGTGTGTGTGTGTGTAGAGAGAGAGAGAGAGAGAGAGAGAGAGAGAGAGAAAGAGAGAGGAGAGTAGGCGAGGGTTTGAGAAGTTCCGAACTGAGTATTGGGCCATACGAGACTTGGCAGGGCCAAGGATATACCGCCACCTGGCAGGAATTTGCTGAACACCGTAGAGGGCGAACGGGCCCTTCCTTAAAAGAGTCGTTGGTACCGTAGGGCGTACACCATCGGTAAAAAATTCCAAAAATAAAAAATAAATTAACATCCTTCCGCATTTTCTAATATTTATTTCTCTATTCACTATTGTACTAATACTTTTACACCGTTCGGTGTTTATTACATTTTTTTTATTATTCAAACACTCTTGTGCTTCCTCATATTCATTTATAGCGTTTCCATTGCCCCAATATTTTCATATTTTTATTTACATATTTCTAGAATTCGTAAAATATCTATTGAATAAAAGGATGCCGAATTTAGGCTACTGGAATCGCTATTGAATTATCTGTACTAATTTTTAGCAATGCATAAGAGATTCTCAGATAATCGAGATTTTTTGTGGTTATTATTGAAATTGTTATGATGAAAAGAACTGTAACCGTATCAATTGCCGCAATGATTTGAAAAGCGATACTTCTGTACGTTGATAGGCTTGGAGTGCCGTGACCCCGTCTGGAAAGTGGTAAGGTTAGCGAGGTTACTGCTTACTCGAAGCCGGAATCGTTAGCTTCGTGTGTGAATACTTTTTTTCAAATGCCCGATGACCCTTCGCGCTTTTCATTGCACAACGTCTGCTGTTGTGTCTATCGGCCGTGTTATACTTTCGCTACTTCCTTGACGTTTCTCTCGCGTGCGCTAAAAATGATTGAAATATAATTTTTTTTTTTTTTGAATCTGTTGCGAACTTATCATGCCTGCTGGTAAGTCGAGGAGCTTGGAATAAACATGTAGAAAAAGTTACATAACTGTATGCACTGACCCGAGGAGAGTTGGAGTTTTGGCTAAGTTATTTCGACAGTTTTGCAGAATTGTTTACGAATTGTTCGATCCATTGAGAAGCACCGTATTCATAGTACGAGGGCAATTGAACATGATTTTGAGAGTGGGATGAAAAAAAGAACGGAATTCGATCGACTGACTGCCTTGAAAAAATAATTTCGATCTATTTGAAGGTCTCCTTTCGATAAAAATCCCCGCCGAAACGATGGCCCTTTTTACAAGCTTTTATTTAACTTGACTTTCTATTAGATCCAAAACGGAAAACCGATATTTCATCCGCTTCCCGACTATGTAAAGCTTTGAAATTTTGCAAACATGCATTTCAAAGGTGACAATGCATGATTCAACTTTAAAAAAATATATCTAAAAATGTTCAACTTTTCATGTAAAATTAGCGATATATAACCATCCACGTAAAATCTCACTAACACATGCAAACAAATTCGTAGCCGACTGTGCTTGTCCGTGAAAAGTTTATATGCAGCAATTAGTAGTAAGTTCAATCCCAATTACAGTCTTTGCTATTTTTTATTTTATTAGCATTCAATGTTCCCAACGTACAAACCCAGGATACCTGGGCACCTCCGGTTTTAATTAGATCCTCTAATGGACCTATTTAACGGTGTTATTAACACTCTAGTAAAATCAATTGAAGAATAAAAAGCCCCAAATGATTTAAGTGTAAAAAAAATATTTAAACAAAACAAGCTTTTATTTGATGTACTAAAAAGTAGAAAATATTGTTTTTTTTTCCAAGTCACCTATATGTGACTATAGATAAAAGCTTGAGGCGCTCAAAATGTACACATACAGTGGAACCACGATATAACGAATGTCTAGGGAAGTTAGTTTTATCGAGTTTTCGTTACATCAAGATCATGTTTTGAAATATATATGTGTATATATATATATATATATATATATATATATTTATATATTTATATATATTAGTACTATAAATATAGGGATATTTTTTAAAGAAAGAATCGTTTAAATTGGAGCAATTTTTACAAGCAATTAGCAATTAGAGTACCATGTATATTATTAGGTTGTTGCATCAAGGTTTTGGGTGTCTATCGGAAGGGAATGGACAAATCTTCGTTATATCGAGGTTCGACTGTATAATTTTTAAGGGGAGGTACCTGAGTAAACGACGAGAAAAACAGGTAAACTTCGGGAATTTTTATTTTAAAAACTAATGTTCCGATTGGATCCGGGTTTTTTTTTATTGGAAAATATGTATATTGAGGTATGTTTATGAATTTTTTTAAACTAATTTTTTCTGAACTAATTCATTTATTTTTGAACTAATTAAAACTAGATTTCAAGTCGGTGCTAGATGTATCTCGAAAACGGCTTGTCCGATTTTGTCCGAATTTGGATACAATATTCTTCGATAGTTTTTCTCGTTCGCCACGTAGGCATTTTTTTTAATTTTCATTTTTGACGGAATTGCGACCGTTTTAATTTAAAATTCGTTTTTCGTCCGCAGTTTCCTACGATTTTGGATTGCATACACGTTGCTTGAAAAAACAATGGTTCAATCAAATGAAAAAACCCCACGTGGCCCCCATGGAAATTTATGTACGCAAAAATATATTGCAAATATATTTTATTAATAATTGTAATGTATGTGAAATGTATGCCATATATTGAAAATATATGTTGCATATATGTGCCAAATTTTAATTTTCGTAACGTTTTTATATATGAGGTGTATATGCGTGGTATTACTGTACATCAACGTATCATAGATCAATGATATATGTAGCATTTACCCCGCGTATATACCACATATATTTATCATATATGTTGCATACACACTGCATGCATACTACATATATACTGTACAAATGGTACATATATGCCACATATATACAGAAATGCGTAGCATATCTGTATATAGCGTTTATATGTAATAGTGTACTTTAACTGTAAGTTGAGTTTTTTTAAGTTTAAGTTTTAAGTTTTATTAAGTTTAACTGTAATAGTGTTTATACACAGCATATATTTCTTGTCAGGAATATGTATCAAAAATGTATGCGTCATATATGACGCATAAATGACACATATATGAGTCATATATGACGCATACATTTTTGATATATTTTTCTGACAAAAAAATAGATTGAAAATATATCGAAAATATATGCGTCGTATATGCCTCATATATGCATCATATATAGTGTTTATACGTAGCATATATTTTTTTGGTCAGAAAAATATATCGAAAATATATGGCTCATGTATGCGTCGTATATTTGGTGCATATATACTGAATATATATGGATTATTCTATTTTTCGTCACTATATATGCGACCGATATATATATATATATATATATATATATATATATATATATATATATATATATATATATATTAGACTGATTCAAAAAAAAAAATTCTTTCTGGATTCTCGTGCTGTTGTTGGGCACTGATAAAACAAAATTTCTCTAAAAAGATGGGCGCGGTCACTCAATTTTTAGAGGTGGCTATCTCGACTTTTCTGTATTTGAATTTTTTTTAACGAACGTATTGCATTTAAACATAATCATGGCTTCGGATTACGGATAAAAATCGGAAAAGTTTTGAGTTTGTTCTTTTACAAACATAACAGAGAAAAACTGACCATACGTCGAAGTGCACACGAAACGATGAAAGAAATTTTCGAACAATGGAAATGTGCAGAAATTCCAACGCGTCGATTGAATAACCCAATCTTGAAATCAATAAAACTCAATCTAGTCTGGTAACAACTTTTAAAAAATCGAGTTAAAAAGAATTTGCCGTCACAAATATCGAAGGAGCGTAAATTTAAGAGAGATTTGGACAAACTGTTCAACGTTGCACATTTTCGTTCTGCCCAAAATGTTAACGAACTTGAGAATGGCTGGGAAGAAATGTAAATGAGTTTGAAGATAATATAAGCGTAGCATTTGGAAAATGTAAATATACGATTTATGAATAAAAGCTTATAATTTAATTTTTCGTAAAAAGTGCGAAATGTTAATGCGTATAAATAAATCTACATGAATAACGAGAGTAGTATAGACGCCATTATTGATCTACCTGGATTTGAATTGTGAATATTGCACCCTTTTCAAATTGTTAGAGTTTATTTTTGTTACGAAAAAGCTGCTGGATGTGATTTTTATCCGTAATCCGAAGCCATGACTATGCTTAAATGCAATACGTTCGTTAAAAAAAATTCAAATACAAAAAAGTCGAGATAGCCACCTCTAAAAATTGAGTGACCGCGCCCATCTTTTTAGAGAAATTTTGTTTTATCAGTGCCCAACAATAGCACGAGAATCCAGAAGGAAATTTTTTTTTTGAATCAGTCTAATATATATATATATATATATATGTAGCATATATTTTCTGCATATATTTTACATACATAAATTTCCATGGGGGGGGGGGGCTGAACGAGAAAAACTATCGAAGAACATTGTATCCAAATTTGGACAAAATCGGACAAGCCGTTTTTGAGATACATCTGGCACCGACTTTGAAAACTATGTTTCGAGATAATCGCGTTTAAATCGCTTCCAGTCGACGAACTTATTTTAAAAAATTCCTAAACATACCTGGATGTACATATTTTCCAATAAAAAAAAAAAAAACCCGGATCCAATCGAAACATGAGTTTTTGAGATAAAAATTCCCGAAGTTGACCTGTTTTTCTCGCCGTTTACTCAGGTAAACCCTTACTCCCCTTAATTTACATAAATCCGTTACCATATCACCTGTATTTAATTCACTGTAAAACAACCTTGGATTTCCTCGATGAAAATCCCAAAACTGTGTATAAACCTGTGACACTAATTTCTCTAATTACTATTGTGCCAAATTAAATACGCTCAATGAGACTGAATTGATCAAATGTATAAAACATTTAAAAAGTTGAACGCCCCAAGCTTTTATTTATAGTCGCAAATATGTGATTTGGTAAAAAAAAATATATTTTCCCCTTTTTAGTAGAAGTCAAAGCTTGGTTTTTTAAAAATATTTTTTTTACATTTAAATTTTCAAAAAGGCGACAAATACTTGCAACCCCGTGGATAAAATATAATGTAGCCTCACTAGCGCGAAAAAAATGCGAGCAACAGATGAATAAAAAAGAAACGGCAATTCCCCGCAACTTGGAGCGAGTATCGAATTCAAATCTGTTGCGGAAAGGGCGCGTGGGCGATGGACGTGATACGCGTCGATACCGCGTCGCGTTGCGGTCAGCAAACCACGTGCTCTCGTCCCTCGTAACGTAATAACCAAAAGAAGACAAAAAAATAAGAAAAATTGCGCGTGTCAGTGCGCGAGTGAGCTGGGCAAACACTTGAGAACCGTACGAGTCTTTGGAATCGTATCGCCCCACGACTCATCGGACTTGATAAATTCGTGAGGGCGTGTCGCCTGAAAATTATCTTCGTTTTTTATGCCTTTTTTTTAAATCCTATCTCGTATCGTACCTCATTACATATCGTGCTCATTAAAACGTATTACAAAAGCACTGCGGGATATCATGCACGAGTCTCGATGAGTCGAGGCCGAGCGCGGTGACGTATGCGGCACACACGAGACTATCGCACGTTCCTGCACATACGTATATATATATATGTATATCCGTTCTTTTTTTCTTCATTTTTTGTCTTCTTCTTTTGAGCACGTAAACGGACCGATAAACCCATCTATGCGCGGGCGACGCTTTGAGAAGCGCAGCGTGATATCTTCGGCCCCTCGAAAATACGTGAGGGTTGAAGACAAAAAGAGGGAGAAAGATAAATATGAGAATGTCGGAGACGATCGGAGATTCGAGATTCCCGATGGCCTAGCAACGATCACTCGACCGTTCGTACCGTGGTGCGTGTGTGTGTCTCTCGAAAGATTATCTACGGCACGTAGGCAAACTCAGCGCGCTCGAGATTCGATTAACTCTTACCCGTGTACGTGTGTGTGTGCGGGTTGAAAAATTGTTTCGAAGACGTTCTACTCCATGGACCAGCCTCGTTCTATTGTTTCCGTAATAAGCGGGACGTTAAGGGGTTACGCTACTGTAAACGTTGAGATAAAGCGATTTTTCGCGGTTTTTTTTTTGCTGGGTTGGAAAACGAGTAAGTGGATAATAATATTTAAGGGGCCAGTCCACTTTGAACGTTTCAAAAAATCGATGTTTTTTTTTACTGTTTTCGAAAGTACATACATTCAGAAATATTGTGTCAAAATTTTATGAAAATCCGAGCTCTTTAATCTAGCTCCATCGTATCGATAAAACTAATAAACCGATTCTCTTGAAATTTAAAGTACATATTGTAAACATGATTCGCAGCGAGATGACCCTCGATGGTTTTAAAATTTTGATTTTTCCTATTGTTTTTGCAGAAAAACGCGTTTTTTAAATACTTTTTTCGTTTTTTATCTGTAATTTTTTTATTTTTTGATAAAATTTTATATTCGAGGGTCATTTTGTAGCTGGTGTCATACTGAATCTAATGGATTTTGATTTTTTTGTTTCAGACAAGCCGTTGCCGAGTTGTGATGGAGTCATCGACTAGCCCACTAATGGAGTCACTCCCTAGCCCACTAATTTTTGAGGCGTTACGTTAAACTATAGTTTTTGTGCTTAAAAATGAATAAAAATGAATTAAATTTTTTTTTAATGTATTTCAAGACTTAATTTATCAAACCCAACAATTTTTTTTCGTATGAAAAAGTGATTCTCTCATAAAATTAATTACACATCTATTCGGTATGAATATCAAGCTGTTAGAAAATATATATATATATTTTTTTTCGATCTACAAAATGGCCAACTACTGGCAACTTCTCGAAACAGTTTTTTTTCAATTGGCGTGACAAATAACTTCAACAATTTTCACTCGATTAACTACCAATTTAAAAGTTATTTTCCTAACTGCATTTTGCAGAGAAGTACGTACGGAATTTCTGATTAATCGAAAACTTTTCATTTTATGAGCAGTTTTTGAGCAGTTATAGCGAAATTTTCCACTGAAAATTCACTTCTTAAGTTCAAATACCTATGACTTTTGAATAAAACAATATTTTTCAAATTCCGTACGTACTTCTCTAGGTATTCTAATGTAGATTGACGAGAATTTTTGTTTTTTGTTCTAGGTCTAAAGTTGTGGATGCTAAATGTCACGCCGCGGAGCGCCTAAAAAAAGATAACCAAAGAAAATATTAGTAGTCGATCATTTTGTACATCAAAAAAAAATTCTAACAGCTTGATATTCATACAAAATAGATGTGTAATCAATTTTATAAGTGAATCACTTTTTCATATGAAAAAAATTGTTGAATTCACACAATGTTATACCCGTTACTGTGGCCTAAAGCCTTAAGGATGTTATTGGGAGACCAAATAAGTATCCGCGCGTTTTTTAAATGAAAAATTGGGCATTTATCGTCAAAGAACGGGACTTTATGTTTTATTCAAAGTATTATGGATACCGCGTCGCAAGAACGCTTCATCTTCTGAGGCTATCCACAAATCGACCCAATTTTTGGTATCTTCATATGATGTGAAGTGCTGCTCAGACAGGCCGTGCGTCATCGATCGAAATAAATGATAGTCAGAGGGAGCAATGTCTGGTGAATACGGCGGGTGGGGTGAAACTTCCCAATTGAGTGTTTCCATGTAGGTTTTGACCGGCGCCGCAACATGTGGACGTGGCATTATCACGCAGGAGAATAATTTTGTCGTGTCTGGAGTAGTGGTGGGCGCGTTTTTCCTTGGGTGCTCGGCTCAATCTCGGATGGGGATCCAAATATCGAAGGACCAAATACAGATCGACAAATATTTCGAAACGACAGAATTATGAACTCTCAAAATAACGAAGGTTTAATTATTCGAAATGTTATGTTTCGATCGAAGAAAAAATCGAATGACTATAAAGCAAAGCATCATTTATTCGAGAGGTCATTTGTCTGAAAACGTATATTCAGATCGTCTGCAATTTGAGATATACAAATATAGATTGGAACAATCTATAAAATGCATATCTCCGAAACAGAAAAAAGCGAGTATCTAATATTCGTAATAGCGCCCATAGCGAAAAGCAATATATCGAGACGCAAAATATCGATGGTCCGAAATGGCGAATGCCAAAATGGCGAACATGGTATGGATGCCGTCCCGGCCGACCGCTAACGCTATCTGCCTCGATCACAAGTTTTCGCCATCCGGGCCGTTCGACATTTTGACCCTTCGCTATTTTAACCACTCGACTTTTTGGCCGTTCGATTTAATGAGTTCTGTTTTTTGAACCGTCGCTATATTTACAATTCGAAGATTCGTCTTCTCGAATTATTTGGTGTTATTTATACAAGCAATTCGATATTATGTCTCTCAATATTTTTTAAATCGGTCTTTGTTTTTCGCTATATTTCAACTTCGAGATATTCGTATTCGGAATTTTTATTTACGACTATATAAACCCTCCGAACATTGATCTATCTATATTCAAACATTCGACATTTTTTAATTCGATATTTCGCCCATCCGAATATTGATCCATCGATATTTCGACTCCCACCCTCAATCTCATCAATTGTGTTCGGTAGAGAGCCCCAGTAATGGTTTGGTTCGGTTTGACCAACTCATAATACACGGCACCCAAGCTGATCCCACCAAATACACGACATGAGTTGTTTTTCCATGAATTTGGCTTGGCTGTCGATGTCGAAGCATGACCAGGTGGTCCCCATGATTTCCTCTTCTTTGGCTCATCGTAGTGGATCCATTTTTCATCACCAGTGACTAGACGATGCAAAAAAACACTTTCGCTTATGCCTGGCAAGCAGCATTTCACGTGTGCAAAATCGGCGTTCAACGTTTCTCGGCTTCAGTTCACATGGAACCCAATTTCCTTGCTTTTGAATCATTCCCAACGATTTTAAACTATGTGAAATTGCTCGTTGAGTCACTCCTAATGTAAGTGCAAGTTCTTCTTGCGTTTGGCACGGATCTCCCTCCAATAATGCTTCCAATTCCGGGTCTTCGTACACTTTCCACCTTCCGCTACGTTCTTTGTCTTCGACGTTAAACTCACCGTTCTTAAACTTTTGAAACCACGCACGACAACTTCTCTCACTTAAAGCTGCCTCGCCATATGCTTCTACAAGCAATCGATGCGCCTCAGCTGCAGATTTCTTCAAATTAAAGAAGTAAATCAAAAGTGTAACAGTCATTTAGTCTTGACCGACGTTTTTCTTCTTACTATTTTTTTTTTTTTCATTAGTTATTGACAACAGTGATGATATTTTTCTTCGAGAAATCGGAAAACAAATTCAACATTCTTTTTTCGATGATTGAAACTCTATAACAAGAAAACGCTTGGTCTAGTCTTAGTCAATGTTATCTATTTTAAGAAAAAAAATCGTTTTTTGTTTTGTTTTAGATTAACCGGGTGGCGAAAATCAAGTACACCGTTGAGCCCTTCAGGTTCACAATTCCTTCACGAGATTGTTTATAACTTTATCAAATTATTGATACTTTCAATGATATTTGGTACACAACTTTGATAAAGTACATACAAATAAATGTCCAAACGGATTTTGAATAATTTTACTTTCTCCTTCAACAACTTTTTTAATAACCCTGATTTTCTGGTTTACTAACCCCTTAAATTCCTTATAGAGGCATATTATATAGGTATGGTACTCCACCTATAAGTAATAAAAAAAAAAATCGAATAGACACCGAATTGAGACATCGGGATAGCGCCGCTGTAAATTCTTGTTCTCGAGATTTATGTATATACTATGGATGGAATTCCGGAGGAATTTTCTGAAAAAAATCAATATATGTTTTACCATATCCGAAGGTGCCGTATGCTTCGTTGAACGTTCATAAGCTCACGAAGTAAGATGTACTAAATCAACGGCAAGTAATTCCAGCCGTAATCTACCATCACTGTTCTACCACAATTTTTGAAATCTAAATTATCGGTAAAAGTTCCGTCGGTTCATACAGTTATTTCAGTTGGGACCGATAAACGTGTTTTAACGCACAAGTTCACTCAACTTTCGTTTTAATGGCGAGAGAGAGAGAGAGAGAGAGAGAGAGAGAGAGAGAGAGAGAGTCGTAAAAACGTATGCGAAAGATTAGCGAATTATCAAAAAGACTATTTATTGAGCCACGATCGTTCGTGTATTCAATCGAGCTTGGAAAGCGAACCTTGATGTACTGAGTTTTAAAGTCCTCGAACGATGATTCTTTAGACCACCTGTCTTAGGAACCCGAGCGGAATTAAAGAATTTTCGACCGAAATACTTTTTCAATATTCTAAAACATGGTCCGGCTGAATAACACTCATTTTTTCCCCGATCGCAAATTCTTTGCTGTAAAGATAAGGGAAGTAAATATCGCGAAAATTTTTCTGATTTTTTTAGTAAAGAGGAAAATGGCATGGGAGTAATGTAATTCCATCGCTGTTTGATCTTTCAACACCCCGTCTAAAGGATACAAAATAGAGAAGATTAGGGAAAAAAACCTCAAACTTTCGAAGGACTGACAAGGACACTTTGATGTCCGGCTTTGATTTTATTGGAACCCGCGTGTATGGTAGGACAGTTAAAAAATGTACACCCTTTTTATGGGAAGAATAATGGTTTTTTTTCATGTAAAAGGGATCAAATTGAACGTAACCTATTAAATTGTAAATGTAATTACATTGTAAATTTACTTATGTAAATGCATTAAATTGAACATAACTCAATGTGGCCCGATACTTTTGCGCGAGTGTGCAAAAGTATTGGGCCACATAATGTTGCGTGTGAGAAACATAACAATGAATGCTGAAAAACAACAAAACGAGATTTGACCTTCTTCACTTGACTCCGTACTTTGTTGCCATGCCCCTAGCAGCGATAACCGCGGCACATAGTCGAGGCATGGACGCTATTCATTGTGTGATCCTTTCTTGTAGCGAGTTTTCCCACTCACGTCGCAAATAATTCTACAATTCCGCCTCGTTAGGGTGACTTTTTGTTCCAACACGATCTTTCAGGTCTTGCCACAAATGCTCGATCCGTTTTGAGTCTGTTGATTGCGATGGCCAGTCGAAAAGGTGTACTTTTCGTCTTCGAAGAAAATCTTTTACACGACGTGAAGCATGCTTGGGGTCGTTATTGTGTTGAAAGACCCAACCACGCGGAATTTTCTTCATTGCAATTGCGAGCAGATGGTTGGCAATATATTTCTGTAGATTGTAGCGTCCATATTGCCTTGAATTTCTATCAGCGGAACAACGCCGTCGTCAGAATATGCTCCCCAAGCTTGAATTTTCCTGCCACCGTGTTTTACGGTAGGAATTTGATACCTTACGTGGAACCTGGCACGTTTTGGACGTCTCACGTACTTCCGCCCATAACTTCCGAATAATTGAAATTTCGATTCATCGGAAGAAAGGACTTTCCGCCAATCTCATGCTGTCCAATACTGATATCTTTTTGCAAAATTTGCGGGGAGATATGCACCTAGATGGTCGAGGTCGAGGATTTAGGAGCTATGAACATTCCGTCGACCGTAGAACACCTACACTATGGGCCTGGTATCGATGATTCCATATAAGTTGACAAATTTCATGATTTATTTATTCCCAAATATTCAAACGCGTCTTTCTCAAAACCACGTTTTTCAAATCGGTACCCAAAATTTCTCGAAAACCAACGAACCGATTACCTTGAGGTTTTTTGTGGTTATTCCATACATCATTATCTAGTACTTGTCGTAGGATTTTTTTCTGGTACTTAGTTTTTGTTTTATAGGCAAAATAATAACTAATTTTTGGCTCAAAAATCACTATTTATGTTCAAACGTCCGCCATTTTGTCATAAATCGGTATTTTCAAAATCGGCTGTGATACGTACTAGATTATGGTATCTAATTTAATAATCTTTTTGGTTTTTTTTTCAGATGATTTTTGAAGAAACGCCATTGGCTACCGTATACGCAGATTTTTTATGACGCTCCAAGGATCATACAATATCCCTGTATATTTTGGATATTTTTAAATAAAGAAATCTAAACATATTTTTGAATGTATATACTTTTAGATCATTAAAACCCCAATCCGAAATTTCAAATAGTGTTCCTTAAAAAAAATCACAACAATGACCGTTTTCCGGCTCCTAGGTGTATATCTCCCCTTGATCTGGCCTTCTGATTCTTTCTACTGATCAGTGGCTTTTTTACGCTAATGCGCCCAACCAGTCATACAGCCGTCAAACATCGGGATACTGTACTTCGACTAATGTCGGCAGGGTTTTTACTACCGTAAAACGGGGCTACTTTGAACAGGTTTTGGGAGTTTTTTGCAGGTGACTTTTTTTTAACATCCTAGATACCAACTTTTCTTGCTCCAATAGAACAGCGTGTCCTTTGGCTATCAAATGTATGAGAAAGTCAAACTCCACCACCCCCTCACAATTTAATATATACATTTGTTAAAGTGTCAAAGTAGCCCCGAGTGTGGGGCTTCTTTGACAGGAAATTGAAATGCAACTTATGTCAAAGATTAAGGGTTACTTTGGAATCATCTTGATAAAAAATGTAGTATTTTATGCATTATACATGGAATTAATTGAAAAACAACGATTTTTTATAACCAAATTGTCATCGTTATTAAGGCAGCAGAACTCGAGGAAATTTTCGTCTAATCGATTTAAAATTTTAACTGTAGCTTCTTAGATTGCTTTAAGGGGTTATCCCCACTTGCGATTTTGAAAAAATCGATTTTTTTTATTGCATTTTTTTGAAGTATAAGTATCTGAGAATATGTCCTGAAAATTTCAAGTCGATCCGAACAAAATTGACTGAGATATGAGCGTTGAAAGAGAAGAATCCGTTCTTCGTGTAAACTGAAATTGAAACTTTAAAAGCGTTTTTCTCAAAATGGCATTTCTGAAGTCGGTGACCAAGATTACTCGAACACTAATGAACCGATCTTCTTGAAATTTTGCAGGCTTATTTAATACATAAAAATGTAGTCTTTAATCGTTCGATTTTTTTCGTTAAAATCGAACCATTAACTTTGACCGTCCGCCATTTTGTGAAAAATGAATATTTTTTAAAATCCTTCGATTAAAGACTAGTTTATACTTATATTTGACTAAATCCATCCGCATTTTTTTTTTCAGATGATCCACTTCGCCGCAATGTTGGTCACCGCAAACCGTGTATATAAAAACATTATTTCATTGACGGCCATTTGCCACTAAACAATGTAATATTTTTCAATAAAAAAATTACTGAAAGTTCTTCAAGATGTGTTCTTTAAGATGGTATATTGATCGATTAAAAAAGTTTTGTAGTTTTCTTTTTAAAAAAATCATGAAAAAGGCCTTTTTTTACGCTACAAGTGGGGGTAAGGCCTTAACAGTCAAGTACGAGCGCTTTTTTCGATGTATCGAAAATTGTAAAAAATACATCACTTTTGAGATGAAAATTATGGCCGAAAAAACGAACTTTTTTTTAAACTCGTCTTTATTTTTCTTTCAATTATTTTTCAATTTCCCCCGTACTTGACTGCTAAAAATAATATAATTAACGAAAATATTTAACTCTTAGTTCCGGGACTAAATTTACGACAGTTCTACTGCGTGCCGCGGAGAGGGTTGGCTGAAAAACAGTAGTGCTAGAGCGACTCGTGCGCCGCCATTTTGTATACTTTTGACAAATAATTTTTTTTTACCTACTTCAATAAATGTCTTATAAAACCTAAACGCTCTTTTAACCATGTATTTTATTCCTTTCTTTAAAAAAAATCCAAAGAAAACTGTTGAAAATGGGCAGTTACAGTGGCGCCCACCCTTAAGGAGGGAGGTCTAGTTAGAATTTTCAAAAAATCGATTTTTTTCATTTTCTAAAAGTATAATATTTTAAGAGTATTTTCCGACTAATTGAATGTAAATCAGACCATTATTCGCCGAAATACATAACTTTGAAGGACGCCGTGGACGCTGCACGCAGATCGTACTCAAAACTTTGAACTCGTTTTTCTCAAAACCATGTTTTCGAAGTCGGTGATCAATGTAACTCAAGAACGGCTTTACCGATCGGGTTGAAATTTATATCACTTCTTCTATACATAGTTTTCCTCCGGATGAACGAAGGGTTTTTTTTGGACAATTCTTTTTTTTTATAGTCAATTTTTGTAAGTGAAATTTTGGTCAAAACAACACTTTTGACTTTCAACTTCCGCCATTTTGTGAAAAATGGAAATTTTTCAAAACCCTTCGTTCAACCCAAGCATTATATCATTAACTAAAGATTCCCCCCTGTTTTGTTGGTTTCAGATAATCCGTCACAGCGTGAGAGTGATCACCGCAAAACCTGTTTTTTTTGCAGCGTCCTCGGCCATTGATACGTATCGGCTTATTTTGAAACATATTTCTTTAAAAAAATTATAATGTTTACATTAAATATATCTTTAATATCTTTTAAACTAATAATATCTTTTAAATAATATACTATTTTAATAATAAAATAATAATATGGTTTAAACCGAAGAACTTTTGTTGTAAATTATTTTATCGTTTGGCCGAAAAAAAAATCGGAAAAAAGGCGTTTTTTTAACGTTCCAACTAGACCTCACTCCTTAAGCAAGCATTTTACATAAAAATATCAAGTACCTGGGGTGCTATTATAGGCAGTTAATGAGTCTTATAATTGTCAATGAGTCTTATAATTGTCAATGAGATTAAAATCTACTTGAGCAACATTACAATCAACTTTAGTATCATTACAATAAACTTGAACAACAAATTATTGGGCAAGTTTATTCCCCGCACCCGCCCCCTGTCAAAGAAGGTCAAGCGGGCTCGCAGCCCACACATTTAAAACGTATTTTGGCGCTCTGTCAAAGTAGCCCCAAAAACTGTCAAAGTTACCCTGAGTGTCAAAGTAGCCCCATTTTACGGTACGCAATTCTCTAGAAATGCCTGCTGCAGTTTTTCGTGAATCTATAACGCACTTCCTTTTTATAATTTTGTCAACTTATTCCGCAGTTTTTCGCGGCCTACCACTTCGACTTTGGTCACACAAGGAATTTGTTCATTTATATTTACAAATAACACGATTGACCGTACGTTTCCAATGGATAAAGTAGTCGCAAGATCGCCAAAAGTCTTTACTTCTGAAGAATGTTTTAACACGATTTTACGGACCTCAATATTCGCCTGTTTCACCATCGTGGGAGAAATGTTGCTGATTTTTCATTGTCATGCATGTTTTAAAACTAGCACGAAAGAAAATGCAAACAAACTGTGCGAACAAAGCCGGGCGAGATAGCGGCCCGATGGTTTAGCACACCGACGAAACTCGTTCGACGCTGCACACAAATAACACGCCATACAAACAAGTGATATACATCAAGCTATTATTCATATCATAGGTCTCTTAAAAATTCGAAATGGTTAACGAGTTCAGGAATTAAATATTTGATCACTTTACTGAAAAAAATCGGATGGCTTAAAACTTTTGCACGCCACTGTACATAAGTTTTAGCAAAATCGAAGGCGGACATGAAAGTGATGTTCCTTGCAAGATTTATTCGAGCCCGACCCTAGCACGAGTTTCTGTGTCAGTTAATGTTTCGAGATTTAATGCTTTTTGTATCCCAAATATGATCAATCCGCAAGAATAACACGACCGGACATTTCGCCGATCAACTCATATTTCACGATTCATTATCAGCCGCACACTTTTTTGCCGTTTGTTTTGCCAGTGGAAGTTGTTTTTCAACGGCAATTCTGATGTAATAACGGTATTTATTTCAATGTGCTCTCGCTTCGGACGCAATCGACACTGAGGAGTAAGGGAAACCAAGCACATTTTTGTTCTTGGAGCATGATTATCAAAACTGTCGGCTCGGATATATTCGCACACTCAATCCCACGAGATGATAACAATTTCCTGAATCGAAAAAGAACAGGAGTTTTATTATCTGTAGCAAAAAAAATGGACAGTGTAAGGTTTCGTGTTTTTTCATCTCAAACGTTCGTTTGTAATGTCAAAAAGGGCTTTTTGGAACCGATTCATAATTGGCAACCCATTTACTACCAATTTATAATTGGCAACCTATTTGCTACCCATTCATAATTGGCAACTAATTTTCTACCAATTCATAATTGGCAATCTATTTGCTACCCATTCATAATTAGCAACTAATTTTCTACCAATGCATAATTGAGAATCTATTTGCTACCCATTCATAATTGGCAACCCATTTGCTACCAATTCATAATTGGCAACCCATTTGCTACCAATTTATAATTAGCAACGCATTTGCTCCTAATTTATAATTAGCAACTCATTTATTACCAACTCATAATTGGTAACCCATTTGCTACCAATCCATAATTGGTAACCTAATCGCTACCAATTGATAATTGGCAACGCATTTGCTACTAATTCATAATTAGCTACCTATTTGCTACCAAATCATAATTAGCTACCCATTTACTACCAATTCATAATTGGCAACCCATTTGCTACCAATTCATAATTGGCAACCCATTTGCTACCAATTCATAATTGGCAACCCATTTGCTACCAATTTGTAATTGGCAACCAATTTGCTACCAATTCATAATTGGCAACCAATATTCTACTAATGCATACCATACCAATATTCTACTAGGCAACCCATTTGCTACTAATTCATAATTGGCAACTCACTTGCTACCAATTAATAATTAGCAACCCATTTGCTAGCAATTCATAATTGGCAACCTACTTTCTACCAATTCATAATTGGCAACCCATTTGCGACACATTCATAAATAGTATCATAATTGCTAGCAATTGCCAAATGGATTGCCGATGGAAACCCAACAGAAAATGAAATACAGCTGCCTTCATCGGCACGGTTATCGACAGTTTCCCTGTACCCACGTGCGAATGCGATACAACAGTGCATCGAGAAAGAGGCTGTGGGCAACACTCCCGTCCGTCTCCAAGAAACTGGAAATAATGAAGTGAAAAGTGTGGGCGGCGGGGGAGGCAACGGCGAGAAGAATATCATCGTAAAAGAAGAAATTCCCAAATTCACATAAATGTCAGAAAATTCCTAATAGAATTGGCATCCCATTAGAAAATCGATCAAAAAGATGCACTATCAAATCCAACATTCGAAAGGTATTTCAACTTTTTTTAAATCGACAGCTATCGAATTACCACGTGGACCGAAAGATAGTGTGCAATCGAGCGGGAGGAAGTATCGTACGTCGGGAAAGCGGAGAAAGCACACGGGCGGTGCGTTTCTAAAGTTTAACAAACTTGAGCGCGCGTTGTTCTTGGCAGCTTGAGCACTCGCGGTCGCGTGATTTCAAGGACAAAGCAAGGTTGACACGCGCCAAGCACTTGGTGACTCTGTTGCGAGCGAACGGGGTGGGGGAGGGGGGCATTTTAAAGTGGGGGGTTCACTCGACTCTGGACTGTCTCGGACGTGGTGTATACGTGTATGACGTGAGCGAGCCGCATGCGAGAGTACACGGCATCGTCGGCCTTTATGCTGTAACGAACCACACGTTACGTCGCGTCTCACTTGTCTAGTCGTCTCCGTCTGGGGTCTCGCGATCTTTAGAGCGATTCAACACGTGTCCCACTTCTGCGTCAACTCTTGTCGCACTTTTGCCCGAGATTTGATTACTCATTATCGCACACACGCTCCTTTTACGAGATACCATATATACATTTTTATCATCCCATTTATTGATAAATGCCTTTTTCTCCGCATTCGAAAATAACATATTATCACTTTTGCTGTTCCGGTGTATATCGACTGGGGTTTGCAAACCCGTTTTCTCCAATAGAAGGATTCAATTTTTGATACACCAACCGCTATAGTAACAATAGATTTGTGTATATGAATTTTTTAAATATTTGCTGGTGACATTATTCGCGTGTGTGAAGGAGGAATTATATATGAGAGTCATCAAATTAATGGTTATTGTTATTTATTCATAAATTTTATTGTTTATTCATCAATGTTATAATTTATTATTGATTTATTTATCAATTTTGTTATTGATTATTTATTTATGTATCGATTTTATTGATTTTATTAATTTTATTATTTATTGTTATTTATTTACACGGCTTTCTGGATATACAAAAACATTTCTGATATACTTGAAACATTCACGCGTATGACGGGAATGGATATCGCAATCATATCAAATGGTTATATTGCAGATTAAGATTTATATATCAGTTTTATTGATTTTATTCCTCATGATTATTTATTTACCCGGTATTTTAGATATCAAAAAAAATTCTGGTATATTCGAATCATTCGCGTGTATGACGGCAATGGAAATGAGGATCAGATCAAAGGGTTATATCGCACGATTATGATTTATTTATCAATTGTGTTTATTGTATTATTGATTATTACTTATTTACACGGTTTTTCAAATTAAAAAAACAACATTTCGGATGTACCTAATACACTCGCCTGTATGACGGGAATTGATATGAGAGTCGGATGAAATTAACAGTTATATCCTAAGATTATTATTTACCTGTCAATTTTCTCCGTGGTATTATTTTTTTTTAATTTTTATTGTAGATTCCACTGTACGGGGTTTTCCCCCTTATTACATTCCCCGCCATATTTCACTACTCTATGGTATTATTTATTATCATTTATTC